>OX456984.1:199090310-200290310 GCA_949752695.1 Melanostoma scalare
TTTTCTCGTTGGCCACGCTTATTTTTTCCCTGGAAAGTGAAAATCCCTTAACTAGTCCAAAAAAAAGGTGAATGCCTAAGTTCTTGAAAATTTAAAACAGAAACAATTTTAACTCTTGTCATTGTGTTCCCATCTTAGCCCTTTAACCCAATTAATTTTTTTAAATACATTTTTTTCTCCGCCGTTTAACCCCCAATCCCCAACCCCTAAACAAAAACAGATAAACGAAAAAAAGAAACGAATATTCTTTGCAGTGATAAATCGGATTGCTAGAAAAAAGCTTCTATCCCGCACTGTGTGCACTGTGTATCGGTCTTAGTACTGCGTCGTATCCACCTTGGCCCCGTCTACAAACAGCTATGCCAACGTTTTCCTACTCAGCTTAAGAAAAGAGAGGACACAAACGAAGAAGAACCATAGAAGTTCCTAAGTAGTATGTACGAAGAGGAAGAACAAAAAAAAACCATTGTAGCAAGAAGAGAAAAAATCGTATCGCATAATACGGATACGTACGTAATTTTTGCTGTAGGGTAAACAGCAATCGCTGGTGATTGTAGTCGAAGTCGGTAGTATAGTGTAGCATTACAAATAGCTACAGGGGGTTGGCCAATTGCGGTTTATGGAGAGCGGGGGACCGGGGGTAGTTTGTTTAGCTTAGCACGACTGACGTCCGTCGCTGGGGTGGTTAACGTATAATACACACAAATCGGTTATTACTGTAATAAGCTTTTCGCCCCCGAGGCCTGTATGTGAATAATTATTTTCTGTTGTTGTTGCTGGTGGTGGTGGCTGATGTTATGCTTAGGTAAGGTGAATTTGTTCAATTGTCCAAGACTTTTGGCAATCCGACAACGACAACGGCAACGACAACTTTT
Source organism: Melanostoma scalare (assembly GCA_949752695.1). NCBI lineage: Eukaryota > Metazoa > Arthropoda > Insecta > Diptera > Syrphidae > Melanostoma > Melanostoma scalare. Next base: position 199,091,186 of record OX456984.1, read on the forward strand.
CTTCTTCTTCTTCTTATTTTTGTTTTTGTTTTCATAAATTTCATCTTGTGTCCTTTGACCCATGGGGGTATAAGATTATGCGTGCAATGGTACAGAGGGCCGAGATCGGAATTCGGATTGGATATGTGATTTGGTAATGGTTAATCAGGACATTACTGCTTCGATTCGGTTCGATGGATGAATGGGTGTACAAGTGTACATATGTATGTCTATGTCTATGTATAGAATGCTGAATAAATATTTTTCTTTGTTTTTTTTTTGTTATTGTGTTGTTGTTGATGTTCGAGTTGTGTTCCACTCCACGATCCAATCAATATGAGTCCGAAATGGTCATGAGGCAATTTGTGATATTGGGTCCGTTTGCGAATCGTTTATGCGGCAACGTCTAATTGCTGAGTTTTTCTAACAAATACCAACCCCCTACCCTCGCAAGCTAAACAGAGTACAGAGGAACAGTTAATGGATGGAGTTTGGCAATTGGTTCCATTATATTTGCTTGCAAATTATTCTAATTCAATGCAAACGACCGTAAGCAGAACAATTTTATTTTTTTTTTGGAAATGGGAACTCAACTGATTAGGAGATTGTTTACCTAAAGGGAGCCTCGGCAGGCATCGGCACTGAACGGAATTGCATCTTGTGATTATTGGCAATCAGAGAGCACTGGGCAAAGCTAATGAAGAACGTTCGAGTGATGAGGGTAATCAAGGATTACAAAAATGTTCCTAGGAATTTAGTTCTTTTTTTTTGTATTCCTGTTCGTGTTACTTAATCCCCTCATCCAATTGCAGTGCTTTTCGTCGAAGGGAAAAGTCTAATAAGTTTCTTTAGTTGACACACAAGACTTTTGAATTAAAGTTTCTTGAATTGCGCATTCCATGAAGAGCTGGCTCAATAGCTAGTTGATTATTATCTAACAGTTGCTGTGGCTATAAAAAATTTACTTTGAAGCCGTACCAGAAAAGCCTCTACAGCGAACTTTCTGACATTCTATTTTGTCATCGCAGGGAGTGATTGATTTATCGCTTATGGTTTGCTGTTAAGGTGTAAATTCCTATGTGGTGATCCAATTGCAGCTCTCAAAACCCTGCAGCAAGTAACTCATTTCGGATTATCCGGCCCTTTATGTCCAAGGGGATGGCCCTCCAGATTGAGGGTTGTACGTTGCATAGTTCCGAAACAACTAATAACCTTGGATAACAATAATGATTTCAACGTTGCCGACACAAGCAAATAAAAATAAGAACATAGATCTCCCGATCTGCACGTGTAACGTTAGCACTGCACGTAATCCTTAACGGATTACGTGCAGCTGGAGAGACATAATCGTCATTTCAAGAAGTGCGATGGAATGGGCCGGGAATAAAGAAGATAAAAAACAGCGACAACTACAATGTCGACGGCTACAGACTACAGAAACAACGCTTATTTGAGTGCGAATTTGTAGTTAGAGGTAAACTCAGGGATAAGGTTATCACCCAAAATCCAGTTAATGAGCGTATAATGACCATCCCCACGCCCCCATAGAAGAGAAAGACGAGAATGTTAAAGATTGTTTCTACGAGCTCCTGGAAAGAACATATGAGCAGTGTCCTATACATGAAGTGAAAATCGTTTTTGGCGATTTCAACACTAAACTAGGGAAAGAGGACATCTTTGGAAGTACAATCGGTAAGCATAGCCTGCATGACGAAACCTACGAAAACGAACTCAGTCTAATCGATTTTGCTGCATCTCAAAGTTCATAAAAGTACATGGCAATCCCCAAATCAAACTACCGCCAACCAAATTTATCGTGTTGCGATCGACGCAAGTCACTCTTCTAGTATGGTAGATGTCCGAACTTTCCAAGGGCCAACTTTTACTCGAACCATTACTTTGCTGTATCCATGGTACGAATGAGGATATCTTGTTGCGAACCAACGCTATGAAGCGATATGACGTCGTAAAACTACAATCGCAAGAGATTGCCAATGCCTTTTCCAATCGAGTGTCCCTTCAATTATCCTTGAGTCATATGCTGCCAGCATTAAGCATTGAAGACCAGTGGCAGCAATGCCAAGAAGCCATCAGAACCGGTGCGTCTGAAGTTCTGGGTTTCACTCGGCCGCCAAAATGAAACCCATGGTTCGATGAAGAATGCATTCAGGCAAATGCAGCCAAGCAAAAAGTGCGACAAATGTTGATGCAAAAGCAAACAAGGGCTGCTTACGATCAGTATAACGAGATCTACAAGGAGAAAAGAAGGGAAGAACATCGAATTCTCAAAACGAAAAAGAATCAGCATGAGAAGCGCTCGTTTGAGGAAATAGAGAGATGTCGTGATAGGAAAGAGGTTCAGAAGTTTTACTTAAAAGTAATAAGATCTTGCCAGGGTGGCAAGCTCCGAACTCAAGCTAGTAAAGACCAGCAGGGAAATATAGTAATAGAGTCACAGTTGCTACTGAGGATCTGGAAAGATCACTTCTGCAGACTGCTTAACGGCGACGAAGACACCCGCTGTCAGGCAGAATGCTCCATTTAACTTGGACGATGAACAAGAATCCCGTCCTCCCGACCTAGAAGAGGTTAAGCTTGCCATATGCAAACTTAAATCAAATAAGACTGCAGGTGAAGATGTCCTTGATGCCGAACTTTTCAAGGCAGCTGGAGACCAGTTGGAAAGGAGCATGCACCAGCTGATCTACATGATATGGTCGGTAGAAAGCATGCCCGATGAATGGAACCTCAGTATCGTATGCCCGATCCTAAAGAAGGGAGACCCTCACAATTGCGCCAATTACAGAGGGATAAGCCTCCTTAACGTCGCGTCGCTTATAAGATCTTGTCTGCTGTAATATGTGAACGTCTGAAACCCCACGTCAACAACTTGATAGGTACTCATCAATGTGGTTTTAGACCAGAGAAGACCAATAGACCAAATTTTCACATTACGGCAGATCTTGGAAAAAACCCGAGAACATAATATCGATATTCACCACCTCTTTATCGATTTCAAGGCCGCGTATGACAGTATGTACAGAGACGAGCTGTACAGAGCCATGTCTAGTTTCGGCATCCCTGCAAAACTTGTACGACTATGCAGGATGACTTTGGAGAATTCACGCTGATCCGTAAAGGTTGGTAAAGAACTCACCAAGACCTTTGATGTCGAAAAAGGTTTTAGGCAAGGCGACAAAACTGTCATGCGATTTCTTTAACATCATACTTGAAAAGATTGTGCAAAACTCAAAAGTCAACGCCAGAGGAACAATGTTTCAAAAGTCTGTGCAATAACTCGCCTTCACAGACGACATTGATTTAATGGGAAGAAGGATGTCATAGGTGCATTGAAACAGAAGCGGCCGGCAGAAATGGTTTTGATTTTTAATGAGGGCATAACGAAGTATATGTTGTCCTCAAACAAGGCCAGCGAGCATTGACGTGTTGGACAAAACGTCACAATTGACAGACATAACTTCGAGATAGTACTTCGTCCACCTAGGATCCGCTATAGATTCGGATAACAACATCGGTGCGGAGATCAAACGGAGAATAACTCCTGCCTACCATTGCTTCTTTGGGTTAGCAAGGCAATTGAGAAACAAAACCCTCTCTAGAAAAACCAAGATAACCTTTTGTAAGCATGGACCTTATCTAAATCGGATGATGAAGCCCTTTGGTCGTTTCAAAAGAAAAATATTGCGAATGATCTTTGGTCCCGTATATTCAAAGACAATGTGTGGAGAAGAAGATTCAATAACAACGAGCTGCAATGCGACATGGACAAACCTAGAAGGTTGCGAATCGCGAAACTGCCTTGGCTGAGACATGAAGAGCAAATGGACATCTACACTCTTGCTCGACGAGTCGACAGCACCTTGCAGAGAAATCACGAAATTTCAAGACGTTGTCTTAGGTGACAAAATCAAGTAGAAGAGAGCCTCAACCGACTTAGAGCTCAAAACTGGAGAGCTTGCCCGAAATCGACTTTGTTTTCGAAAGGTTGAGGCACAGGATCACCCGAACTGTAATGCCCACATGAGTAAGTAAGTTAGATAGAAGACGCTGTTCTAGAACGAATTGTTCCATTGCTTCCAATTTGTATTCAAACAAATTAATGATCAAGTCGGTCACCATCTTGTTTGTTTGCCAAAAAGAAGATCCTTGTCTTGGCTTAGTATTTACAGACCTTCCTTGACAATTTGAACATTGAAACAACCAAATTGAAAGCTAACAAAGCTCAAGCTGATGGCTTACCTTTCGTTATTGAGTCACATTACCCACGTGCCAAGTCCCTCAGTAAGTTCTCCTTGAATTCCATCCATTTCATCGAAAATCGTTGTCAAATTGAGAAGCAACTAGTCTACGTAGTCTTGTCGTGTTTTCTTCGATCGAGTTATTCGTTATTTTGATTAAGTGAACATACACAAAATATCCCATGAAAAACAGTACTTCCTTAACACGTAATTGACATATTCAACTGCTGACCGCTATCAGATAGGTACTAAACATAAAACTAACACCATAGTATACATCTCTAGTTACCCCCACGCACGCAATGCATTGTCCGAGAGACAACAATCCCCCGCCTCAACCTACCACTCCTTCATGTCCGGACAGTATTTTTGACAAAGCTACCATGAATTATTGGCTCTCAATGTCAACTAAAAAAAAATAAGAAAAAACCGCCCAAAACGACTTCATCGACTTAGCCTCTATAAGCTATGACAACAATCTACTTCGGGACACAAAAAAATACCGCTATTATTAAACACTATAGATATCACAGAAATCGTTTGTTACTGCCTTCTAGTAATCTATGCACGCCTTTTTTGAAAGGGGTCACCTTTTCACAAAGAGACACAAAATAAATAGCTATCCTGATACCGTTGGCGCAGTGCCTGCTTTAACCAACCTACATTAATGACAAAATCGTGTTTCGTTTCCATATCTAATTATTATTGCCACGCATTAAGCCAGAAATAAGCCCGTAAATTTCAAAAATACTCTCATAATCATTAACGTTATGAGCATGACAATTAATCCGAACACAGAATGATTTCAGCTTCTTTTTGAGGCGAAGGCAAAGGCGACGGCGACGACCGACGCACGTGACAATGGCGACGATGGTGAAAGTGTGGCGGGGTGGGAGTGATGGTGTTGTCAAATTCAAACAAATAAATTGTATTTTTGTTAGGAAAAACGAAATTATTTTGTGACAAAATCGCGCCTTTAAGGTAATTTTGCACAAACACAAACAAACTTAATCAACCAAGACAGGGGCAAAACCCCCTTAGAAGTGGAAGAGGTGTCCCTGTGTTCGTGTTCCCAAAGAAAGAATCAACATCCATTCGTCTTCGCACGAGTAGCAATAGCAACAGCAAGTAGTACAGTACCCTTCCGGTGGTAAGTGTGCCTTCTGCCACAGCTTCGTGTAAGAACAAGGCCTTACGCACACAGCGCCAATGAGTGCTGCAAAAAGCAACTTTACTTTAATTGTTACATAGGTATATATATCCTGCTGCCATAAATATCTCATGCAACAGGCTATTAGGAGGATAAACCTTATATCGCCAGGCACAGCACATTTTTTCGTTTTCCGTCTTCCACTTGCGGTGGCCAAACCAACGCCAACGCGCGCCGCACAGCCTGAAGAAAATTGTGAGTCTTCCCAACCCTTCTTTTGAGTAAGCCCGTGCTAAAGCAGTTTGGGTCATTGCCGGGTGCTTGGGAACATATGAAGGAGCTAAATCGTTCCTCCCCTTCAGACTATGTCTCGCTGTATACTACCTACGATTGGTGGGGGTAGGGCTGGAAATTATTTTCGTGTTTGAAGTTTCCGGTTTGATTCAAGATTAGGGAATTACTTCTCATTTACTCACCGCTATGCCACCACCACCACCGACTACAGCAACAGCACATCCCAGAAGCCTTCGCCTAATGCCATCATCAACCTTATACACCCATCCCAATCGCACTCTGGCACACCAATAGAAGGAAAAGACCCACAGGAAGGTAAGTGATTTCGACGAAACGTTTTATGTGAAATGTGCGTTTTATGACGGTTAACTGCGTCCGCGAAGGGAAAGGGGCTCTGTGAATTCACACACTCATTTTGCAATCGTTACGACTCCAAGTCAGGTATTTATCATGCGTGTGAGATAACGCAATAGCATCGCTTGTAATACCGACCGACACCAGCACCACACCGCGCCGCGTCAGTCATCATCCCATTCCATTCTCAGCACAACCCCCTGGGCGCCAATTTCAGCAGCCAGTTTGTACTGCAAATGTTCCAATTTCCGTTGTGTGAAAAGACGGAGCCAGGCTAAGGACACGACAAAAATCCTGTTTATGCGATATCTTAAGTGTTTTCGCTTTCACTGCCGAAGCCGCCACACCGCGCCGTTGCCGCTGCCACGCTGCTCCGAAACACCGCCCCGCTCGCACCGTGCCATCACCGACAACATCTTAGCTTAACTTGTGCCGGCATTTCAAGAAGAGTCGTCTTTATAATGGTCTTTTAGTTGGTGTACGAGAGTGGGAGGATATGTGGGTATATAGAGAAACCCGCCGCCCGCCGTATGAGTATGTTATTTTCATTTAGGATTCCATTAATACACCTCGACAAAGGACGCACTGAACACACATTTTCATAGTCCTACAGCCGTATTTTTGAGGAAACTTCTCTTAAATTGAACGAATGTGATGTGATGGTGGTTGCTGGTTGGCGCGAGGTGATGTTTGTTATGAAGAACGGAAAACGCGAACGAGTGTATCATCCTTGCTTGTGTTGAGTCACAAGCAAGGATGAGTGTAATTTTGTTTTTCATTTTTTTTTTTTTTTTTTTTTTTTTTTTTCAAAGAAACCCAACGCGGATATCAACATTAATAAGAAAAAAGTTTTTTTCTTTTTCGAATTTGTGCGCTGTAAACAGCTTAAAGAATCCTTTAAAGGAAAGCGGCATTGAAATATTGTGTTCTTAGTTGATGCAAACATTCTGAACTTAATCGTTTGGTGCTTTTCTTTTGAGTATTGTTTTGTTTTGTTTTGCTTTGTTTGGTTTGTTTGTTTTTGTTTGTCAATGGAACTCGGTGCTTATAAAATTAATACAAGGAGTCTGCCGTCTAGTGATTCAGGTCGGTTTAAGATTTTTTTATTGTCGCAGTGAGATTATGCTGAGGTTTTTAGTGGAATGTGAGATTTAAAAGCCTTTGAATCAAACAATCTGACCTAAACATACAAATTTTAAAAAAGGAACACAGTTTTGAAGCAGAAGTGAGTGAATGAAAAATCAGGTATTCTATATCTTTATTTTACTTTACAGTTTGGAGTGAACCTGAGCCTCAACCAACATTTTTCGCCAACAATCTCGATTTCAGGCGAGCTCTCTCCAGTTTTGAACTCTAAATCGGTTGGATTCCCTTCTACTTGATTGCGTCACCTAGGCCGAGGTCTTCCCCATTCGCATTTTTCTGCAATGTCCTTTCAAAAACCCGTCGAACCGGAGCGTCTGGGTCCATCCGCATAACATGACCCAACCATTGTAGCCTCGCGATGCGTAATCTTCTGGCTATGCCCATGCCGCGGTACAGCTTGTTGTATCTTCTTCTCCACACAAGGTTGGCATACGGGACCAAAGATCATTAAGAGTATTTTTCTTTCGAAACGACCAAGAGTTTTCTTATCAGCTTTCTATAAGGTCCATGCTCCCGCGCCGTAAAGCAGTACTGGGGTGATCAAGGTCTTATACAGGAAATACAGTAACAAAGAACTTGTTATTGTTATAAGTTTTTGAGTTGAATTGGAAGTCAAAAGACATGGAAGGATTAAAGACCCATGACCACAACTCTTAACAGTTGTTGGCGTTTCGCCCAGGTACGATAGTGGGCTCATCAGTTAGATGCTGCCGTACCCTTCTAAGCCGCGAATTTGTTTGGTGTACACCGAACCACTTATAAATTTCACAGCACTTACATATATGCTGTGAATTTTATTATTTCTATTATATTATTATTATATTTTTTATTATTTCGTACCTGGGCGAAACGCCAACAATTTTTAAGAGTTGTGGTCATGGATCTTTGATCCTTTCATGTCTTTTGTCTTATACAGGGTTGGTTTTTTGGACAGGGGCTTGTTTCTTAGTTGCCTTCTTAAGCCAAAGAAGCAACGTTGGGCAAGAGTAATTTTCCATTTGATCTCCGCGCTCGTGTTGATTTCCGTGTCTATAGCGCATCCTAGGTAGACGAGGGCCTGTATTGCCTCAAAGTTATATCTGTCCATTTTGACGTTTTGTCAATTCGTGGATGTTCTCTGTCCTCGTTAAAGCACATATGACATCACGCTTTCTGCTTCCCAATCCGTCAATATTGGGTGCATAAGCGAGTAGTTGTACAGACTTTCAAGAGACTATTCCTCTGGTGTTGACGTTTGCATATTGAAAGCTTAACTTCTACGTCGGAGGGACGGCATTCTTGATCATTTTCTTGGTTGAATGGGTAATTCTGCCTGACTGCGAAATAAGCGTCTTTATCACCACTAAGCAGCCTGGTTTCATGTCTTCAGTAAAGGCTGCGAATCTATCGTTGTGTTGGTCCCTGATGGGTCTTACGAGCTTAAGTTCAAGGATTGATCGATTACTTTTCTTACAACTTTCTAGTTTCCTACCTATTATTTCCGAAGGTTGTGTGTGCTGAGACTGCAATGGTTGTTGTTGTCAGAGGCTGTTTGTTGTTTCGGAGCCATAGGATGCTTGCGTGGTTGAATAGTGAACCCCATGTAGAACCTCCAACCTGCCCTTTCGGAATTGATTTAGGTTTAAAGGGTGGGGTAATCCGGTGTCAGTCCATTATTGCTTGGGTCTTTAGAGCTGCCGTTTACTTGCCCAGAACATATCCGCCACCATCTCTTTTTCAATACCCTGTCCTATCCTGTCCTAGTATTGAAGTACCCTAAAAGACTTTTGAACCAAATATAAGGGAGTAGGTAGCTCATTCAGGTGCTATTTTTTACTACTGAATTACTTCTGTTTACTGTTGATTTTGTGAGCCGAATATACCTGCTGTGGCAATCCTTATAAGCTCCGGCACCCTATTGTGATTCGGTCAATCAGAAATTACTCGCAGAGAATTTTAGTGTTGCTCTTTCGTCAATACTCGCACTTATGGGTTAAGCAAGTAACCTTCGACGAGACTAGTACCAATGGTTACAGTTTGGAGGTCTAGTAAGCAAGATTTACATCTGGTGCTGAAGCCATGTTGTCACCATTTAGAGCCTTCTTTTTATCGTCTGTAGTTTCGAACGACATCACTTTTTTGTGTTACGCGAAGCAGTAGGTACAGTCGGTGAAACAATATCGTCACACTGTCAACTGCTTAAACTTCGGAATGTTCCTGCGTTTGATGCCATATTTTGTGCTCCCAAACTTAAACTGAAAACCAACTGAATGAAAGAAATAAGGCAACTTTCGCATTGTTAGAAGTAAAAAACTGTCATTTCATTCAAACTTGTAAGTTTTTCAATTTCCGAAAATTTAAGCTTCAACTGATTGCGAAAAAGGGGCTCTAAATGGACTGCTTATTATGTTTATCCTGATTTTTTTATTTCAAATGTGACGAAATATGAGTAAAACGAGTGGCGCAACAAAGCGAGAAGCCCTGAGCTTTGTCCATGGCAAGGATATTACTACAGAGGACTAGCCAATTTCTGGCAAAAAACGAAACCGTGCAAAGTGGGTGGATATTTCTGGAACTCTAACCTGAAACCCCCACGTAACAGGCAGACATTACTTCACGGAAACCAAAGTATGACAGCCAAAGAAAAAAATAGTCAAGCCAGAAACATGGCTTTTATAATAATAATAATAGTGAATAAGGAAACAAACTCATTGCTCCTTTTCTTGTATAAAGAAATTAACTAATCGTTAATCTCACTGGCTTTGTATGCATTGACGAAGCTCAATCCTTGTTTTATACCCCGGAAGTGATGCAAATGAGAATGAGTAAGGCCAGACATGAACATAGCCTATAACTAGCTACTGCGTAGTCACAAGTGATTTAAACTTTTTTTTATATGTTACATACTTTGTACCAGCCATCAATCTCAACGCAATACGTGAGCAGCATTATTAAATTTGCACTTCATCCTTCAATCAAACCAGAAAAGGGTTACTTTTCATAGATCGCCCCCATGTCTGTGTAGGTTTTAATGGAGGGAGTTGTAAATAGAACAGTTCAACATGTGGAAGACCAATGGAATTGGATTATCGTGTTGTGGTGTCACAACGAAATTCAAATGAAAATGACATAACCCACCCACCAACATACACAAACACATACACGCACAGTTTAAAATGAAAAGATGGATGTAATTAAAAATTACTTGTACGTCGGATTGTTTATTTATGTCCTTACTTGAAATACAAATGGGATGTCTCGACATTATATCATTTGGGTTTGGAAAACAGTTCTACGCTTTAAAGTAACGATTTTGGGGAAATGATATTCAGGGAGGAATGTCTTTTGAAGTTTGGAAATGGAAATATTTAACGAAAGGTCAGTTAAGCTTCTTAAGTGCTATTTACTTCATATGGATATTGATACATAATTGCACACTTTATACAAGGCGTGGTCATTAAGTACCGAGCGCCAATGCCATCCAATTCATTAACAATAATTCGTTACATTCTATGTTCCTTCAATGTCCTTTTGGTGCTAGATAGCCAAAGGTTTTGTGGAAAACCAGTATCGGGTGCACGTACAAGAATCACACATTTCCTCAAAAACCAAAAAGGAAGTAGTTAATCAGTTCTAAAACTTAGAAGTTTTATCGCCTAGAGTTAGTAAAAATCTGTATCTGAGGAAAATACCAGTTTTCAACAAAAAGAGCTCGAAAATTCTTATACACGGCTTGACAATACAGCGAATTGACCGGCACGGCACCATAGTTTCCCCTTCGACTAAATCAATACAACAATGTTTCAAGATAAAGAAAATGGCGTAAGCTGTATTAAAAAAACCGTCACAAGTAACATCCTCGAGACTAATTTTTTATGCGTTTGAATTATTGTGCCACTTTCATAACACATAGATGAAGCCAGCATCTCTTTTAGTACCGATTTTATTAAAATAGCGTGTCTTGAAGCTTGCAGTCGCATTGAAATCGATCTGAAATCATTTATATACATTTAGACTGGTTCAAAAAATGTGGCTTTTTTCTCGAAACAATTCCACTTATACCTTCGAGGTGGTGTAAGAAAATGGCTGTTAAAAGAAGAGCTCTTGATATTTATATTTAGAGGTCACTCATCGCAGTTCTCCATTTCCCTTTTTTTGTAGAGCAACTAGTTTTCTAAAAAAAATATGTATCGTTCATTCCGGCATTTTGCTTCTAGACCGAAATATAAAATTCCAAAATTTTTAATTTTTTTTCCTATACAATTTGCGATGAGCGACCTCTAAATATTATTATTAAGAGCTCTCCTTTTAACAGGCAGCTTTTTACACCGCCTCGAAGGTATAAGTGGAATTGTTTCGAGAAAATAAATTCACCATTTTTGAACCAGTCTAATACATATAAGTACATATACATACCCATATATACTATCTGCCTCTCTCTCGCTCGCACTCTCTCTTTATCGTGCGCTCTCTCTCTCTTTCCCTATTGCTCCGAATTGTATTGTACCGAACGGCAAACCGAAAAAAAACAGAATTCAAAGTTAAGTCACATTGCTCTGCTTTCCCACTCAGTAGCTATGTGACCAGGTCCTAAGTTAGAGATTGCTTTTAGCTCTAGGCCATATAAGTAAAAAAAATATTAGATGTTTCTGAGATTCAAACAATCAACTCCCATGTCCCAAGCAGACATGCTTAACATTAAAGGTCACGGGTGCCACCTTATCCTTCGGACCCTTTCGCATATCCCTTCCTCTTCTTCGTTTTTGGGTGTGGCTGCATAATTCTGGGAGAGTTAGGGGCAACCAAGGTTCCATCAGCCTATGGTTTACTCACCCAGCATTCTGCAAAAACATCCCACGTAGGTTGCTGTGGCAAAATCGGTCAAAGCTAGACCAGAAAAGGGTCAAGCGGTCCCCACGAAAAATGCTAGAATTTCCCAGTTGAACCTGTCGAAACAGACAAGGCAACACAAAAACACTCACCACAAACATCAATGGTAGATGATCAATTCCTACCCAACGTTTTACGTCACTTTGACAAAATTAGTATGGCCTTCTGCCCAACCTAAATTTACAATTAACTTTTAATTAAAATTAAATTGATATTAACATCATTGTCGTCAAGCCAAACAATATCTTTTGAGAAGATGTACTTACTTAAAATTTTGTTTATAATCTCTTTTATAAGTAACCTGTCTCATTACACGAGGTTGTCTTGAAAGAAATTAAAAAAGGTTGTTTTGGAAGTGGTTGTGTTCGGCGACGCGACGTCATTTAAAAATATAGAATAGGATTGGGAATCTCGAATCTAACGCTGATTCCGAGTGGCTGATCGAGAGAAGCTTTTCATAGCAGTGTAATTGCTCTCGGAGAACTTACCTTTTTTCCGCACGGAAGGCGATCCCTGTGAAAAACATTTTGATATTTTTGCGATTTGAACCTGGAACTCTCTCGTAAAAGGCAGGCATGCTAACCACTTCTCCAATGAAGTCTCATTTGCATTTCAATCTTTAGTAAGATAAAGTTATTACAAATCGACCAAACTTGTTTTTAAGGAGTTATACCTATATGTGAAGGCTAAAAAACAAGATTTTTTTCAGGATCTATTTTCAAATAGTTTTTGGGAAAAAGGTTATACAAATAATATACTAATCGATAGGGCAACTCTTCGAAAGTACAAAATACAATTTTTTCTTTGAAATTTAAAACAAAATGGCGGCTGTTGATTATGACACCAAAACTAACTAAAATTTCAAGTCAATCGGATAAAAACTGAAAAAGTTTCGTTTCCTACCAATTTCAAAAACTCAGTTTTGAGATAAGCGCGTTTAAATTTTCGAGACGCTTTGAATTTGCTTTGGAGTTGCTTCAGAAAGTTTAGTCCCAAAAATGTTTGTTGAAGTATATTAGTACTAGCTTTGCCCGCGACTTCGTCCGCTTGGAATAGTGATTTTCACGTTCCCGTTCCCGTGTTAGCATAGGGATAACATACATAACCTATGTTCATCCTCAGGCTCTAAACTATCTCTGTACCAAAATTCATATAAATAGGTTCAATAGTTTGGGCGGTAGATAGTTACAGAGAAAAATAGACAGACAAAATTAATTTCGCATTTATAATGTTAGTAAAGACACCCGTTCCTGTGGGAATATTGGGATCAAATTTATGTTACTCGGGGATAGTGTGCCATTCTAACGGTGGAAGAATTTTTAAAATTGGTGCAGTAGTTTCTAAGTTCCCGTAAGAATATTTTGATAAAATATATAGCATAATGTCCTTCCTCAGGTTTTAGACTATCTTCGTTCAACATTTCATTTATATCGGTTAAGTAGTTTTCCTCCCAAACGGTAACATAGAAAGTCGGACAGACAGAGTTACCTTCAAATTTATAAAATTAGTTAGGATTTGGTTCTTTTCTATTCCAATTCTAGGGATGTGTTTAAATACTTAGTAGGTAGCCAAAAAAAAAAATAGAAGAAAAAAACTTCAGTTTGGATTGAGAAATGTTCGAATTGTATTACCCTCCACTCATGTCAAGGAGTTGGTGCTTAAATTCGGACATGAAATTCATTGCAATTAATTATCTCTCATTCCCAGCTTATTGTGAGGGAACAACTGACAAAAACCCTACGGCAATCGCAGGTCATCTGTTGACCTCCAAACAACAAAGGTAACATTCTACTAATCTACAAACATTAGATAGGGAAAATGTAAGGCGAGTACAATGCAAAACACCATTGGACAGTTAAATGCCCTCGCAATGAGGTTAATTGGGGTTCGTCATTGTTGCTACTACTTCATCGTCGCGTCGCGAGTGATGCCTGCAAACCCCTTCGTCTGTGTGGAGGATTCATGTCAATCATTGCTAAGCGAACGAATAATTTGATTTACATTCATCCTTCATTTACAATTCAAATGACAGATGACGGCGCTAATGTCATCCTAGGCGATACACCACTTAATGCACTCCGCTCCTCATCATCGCTCTCTCTCTCTCTCTCCCTTTCGCTGTCTCGATATTTTTTGGTCCTGAAATCCTGAATACAAGCTAGTTGTTGTTCATCATAAATTTTTGAATCGGACGGGTTGCCAGACCAGAAACGCAGAGAGATAATGTTTCAATTTGAACGTTCTTCTCTGATTTAAAATTCAACATCATCCCCTCCGCTCTTGACAATCTTTGTCTGTCCGGTCTTCAATTATCGAGAGCCAATCGGTGAATGACTTTGGGCTGTATACAGGGATAGGTGTACAACCCATAACACTAATAACGTCCTTAGAGCGTCGTCCGTCGTCTGCAAAGTTTACGCTTCAAGAAGTATCATCCTTGAGCATTTTTAATAAAACCCGTTCGTTGCTGTGTATACCTATATTCTACAATGGGGGGGGTTTTACTGATTCTGTTAGTTGGGAGATGATTGTCTGCGCGTGTTATGAATATTTACGCATCCTGTTGCACTTCTTTGTGGGGTATCAGCTTTGGGGTGAATTTTTAATTTAACTACAATTTGCCTTATCAAAACATTCATATTCAGCCAGGCTATGTCTGGGAAGAGTTGCAAAGGAAGTACGTGTCCACCCTGGCATGTGGTGGTGAGGGAAAAGTCGGTGCATATACTCCTTTTCCGCATCCTTTGGTGTTTGTTCTGCTGGGCATGTAAGTTGGGCTATAATAATAAATTCAAAACACATCCACTCTTGGAAATCGGAGGACTGTTAAAGTAAAACACTCAACCCTGGTTACTGATGTACCTATAGTTGGTGGTTAGTTAGTTTTGGAGTTTAGAAGTATGGCAGGGATGTCGGTTCTTTATAACAGTTACATAAACTGTCAGACGATTTGTTGAGAAAAAAAACCTTAAGGAGCGTCTGTCAGGTGGTGCTACTTATTTTATATGGGAAAAAAAAACACGAACTGCAATGGAATCTCGTAACGAAGCGCCACAATTTTAGCTCCCTTACCCAGAAACATATTTATTCTGGCGAAGAACTATAAATTTCTGAAATGCGTGCGTTTAGCCAAAGGCGATACCTGAAAACATTTTTTTCTGTTATGTTTCTGGGGCTTGAACCTTGAACATAGGTAAAGAACGTAACAAGCAGCATGTCACCATGGTCATCACTTGATAAGTTAACGTTGATCTTAATTTCTCCCTTTCAGTTTTTATTTATTGTGATCAACTTGGGTGTGTGACTCTTGTACTTAAATTGACATTAAAATAAAGAATTTCAATTCCTTCTGAAGCGGTTTTGGAATTTAGCAACTTTGTTGTGGATATTTATCATGCAGTTCTTCTTGAGGTCTTAGAGATTCTCAAGAAATTCGCTTCATCACTGCAACCCTAACACGAGTTGTTCATACTAAGTGTAGTTAGTCTTTTTTTATGGTCCCAGCATAATGTGTCCGATAGCAATGTCAACGAGAGAGTTCAACGACTTTTTGCTCCTCAATATTCAATATTCTATTAGTTTTCTGCTAAAAATGAACCGTGGCCAAAGTTCCCTGCTTGTGACACAGGAGCTCATCAAATTTCTTCTGTCGTTTACGGTTTCTTGTTTAAGGTTAAAAGTTACATTTTTCTTTGGAATAAGATATAGCAAGCATTCTGTTTTTGCTGATTCCTCAATTTTTTTAATTTCTTGGGCAAACCACTGTACCCACGGATCTAATCGAGTCTAATTTTGAGCTGAGGACCAAAAACGCTTAGCTCTTCGTTATAGCTAACAAACGAATTCCCTTCATAAAATCTAGCGGGTATTCTGTTTTCTCGCAGTTCTTTTTTTATTTCCTGGCACACCACTGTGGCCACGGACCAAGCCAAGTCTTATGATGTGCCGAGGACGAAAATTCTTTAACTTTTCGCAATAGCTGGTCTTATTTCAGTGGAAGAGATGGATTTGGAAGCTGCTTGGCTGTCAATGAAAGAAGTGATATCAAAGTGTGGTACTACCATCATTGTAAACTGTTTGATTGTCAGGACATCAACTCCGGAAACCGCTGCTATAGTCAGGAAGTCTGAGAGCTTTTAGAAAGAATCCCACACCAACATCGCTATTCAATTTGGAACAACTCCATTATTAGTGGTGGCCTTGCCACTCTCCCCTGCTGGTCTCTAAACCTCGCATAAATATTTCAAAGAAATCTGTCCACTTCCTACTGGGCTGTGTTTCCAACTTTCAGTTAGGCTTTGCTGAACGGCGTTATTTGCTACTGATTCCTACAAAAAATGGGCACGACTTGGTCGCACGAGCTTGCGCTTGTTTAGCACACAATCACAATATCGAAATCTTGAGACTAAGTTCCAGGTTTTAGAATTCGCTCTTCATTTATATATTTGATGGTACAGGGCTGCCAACTACACATTAATTATGAAAATTGGATAAAATAACAAAAAAATATGGAAAAAAATTTTTTTTTTAAATTTATAAAAATTCGAAAAATTTAAATTTTTCAAATGTTTCCTTATATGCAATCTTTCTAAAACAACTTTAGCCTGCTATAAGATAAAACTTCGTTTAAATCGTGTTAGCCATTAACGAGGAAGTCGTTTTTGAAGAAAGTTTTTTACATCATATGAAAGACAATCAGAAAATAGTGCCTCGCATAAAATTTTATCGAAATCGTCAGAGCCGTTTTCGAGAAAATTAAGTAATATCATATAGGTGGTATGGCAGGTACCGTTATTTCTGGACCTAGAGGCCCATTTCCAAAAACCCCTCTTTACGCTGCCTCCCAGACCCTAACAGCAAATTTTGAAGGAAATCGGTGAAGCGATATTACCGCAAGTAAAAATGTTTGTTGGTTTAATGTAAGGTATTATCTTTAGTTCAATAGGGCGGGGGGAGGTCATCACCCCGATAGGTCCAATACTGCTATTGTTTGTTATCTAGTCCTAGCCCTAAAATTATCCTCTGGATGTATTTAGATACTAACCAGCTGGGCTATGACTAAGGCCACGGCCACGGCCACGCACTGAGGGGTTATATATACACCAAAGCCGAATTACCGCACAAGTGATCGAGTAATACGTGACTGAATTATGTGTTTTTGGCATTACTTCTCGCGTTATGGCGCCCTTTAATGCCACAATTTGACATTTTTTCATCAGTATTTGAAAGAAATGAAGTCGACAAATGAAGAGCAGACTGGCGTTGTGTAATAAAGAGCGAACTTTGAAAGAAAAATAGTACTCACTCACTCGATCACTGAAGCGGTAATTCGAAACCAGTTATGTGTTTCGCGAATTGACCACCTAGAAACAGTTCTTCCTTGAACTGGTTAGCACTATGAACTAGACATACCTTTTCTATTCACTCGCCAAGAGTTCATAGAATTTCCAAAACTAGGTTGTCTGGTTGTCATATGCAGACTCCATTATCTTTAAGCTTTACAAATATCCTATTGACAACAAGTATCCAGATAAGTCCCGAAAGAACTCCTCTCCGTTGGCTGCCTCTATAGACGTTGATACTTTGATATGTGCATTTCCTTGCTCTGAACTTTTGTTTGTATTTTAACTCATCGTGGGCAGCGCCACACCTTCTACCTGTGCTTTTGTTTTTTTTTTTTTTTTTTGAATGATTGCTAAAATTGTTTTTCAATTAAAAAAAATAAAAATAAATAGCGTGGCACAACAGAACGATCAGCCCCGGGGCCTAAAGCATTTCTCACAATCACTGCCTTTGTGAGGGAATGGAGAGGATCTACAATTCTCTGCTGGTTCCAAACGGCTAATTGAGAAAGCGCTTTTCATGGCAATGTATTCATTAACGGAGGACTTGCCAATTCGTCGCGAAAGACCCCTGGAGAAACATTGATTCGAACCACGAACCTCTAGTTTAACAGCAGACACCAATTTCAGTTAACCGAAATTGTTTCCTCTAAGCAATCCTGCGAAAGTTTCAGTGGCTTATTAAGTAGGTAATCAAATACTTTCTAGCCGGCAGAAAATTGAAGGCCTCCTTCATATACCATATGAGTGGTTGGGAGCAATGCACTAGGCTGGTTTATCACCCACTCATTAGCCTTAAAATATTTTCGCTTTGGCAGAAGAACTCAGCGTGATGGAATAGGAAGTTCATTCGCCCCTCTCGGAAGGAGGAGGGGGTAGTGTTATGTATATTTTTATATTATAGTATTTATAGAAACAAAACCATTTTCAAATAAAGATATTTTACTAAAAAAATTTCAGAAAGCATTTAAAATTGGTTCTCAACATTCCTTTATTTCCGAGAGCTACATCGGAAAAGGTCTTCAGTTGTTTGAAAGCAGAGTGATTTTTGAAGGAATATCGTTGCTTGCTGATTAATGGCCCACACTTAAGCCAATTTATTGAGACTTTACCTTATCCCAGTGTTTGCTCATATATGACTGAGTGTTCTTAAATCCACCGCTAAAAAATCTACTCAGTTTTTTGACAATTTTGACCTGAAAACAACAAAAAAGAATAAAGGTCATTCCAACATGGAGTTGATGTCGTACCCCATCGCCATCGTGGAAAAGCAGAGAAACTTAGACTATCGCAATCGATTTTTCGAAGGTTTTTACCTAAAGACCTTCAGGCCTTTCTATGTTTTCGTTGTAAAACATGGACGTTTTTGTGTTTCCAACTGTACTGAAAATTCTTTAAGAATCCGTCAAGGCTATCGTTTCAGACCTCTTGTTTTTTTCCAACAGGGCTCTTCCATGAAATTTACTTAAAGTATACCTATCGGATTCCCGCCTTTGTTCGGAGGTCGTGAATTTTGACCTATACTTACCAAAACTGTGCTTGAACCGTTCCTACGTTGTTAGCAAGTCTGAAACATAAATCAATTGCTTATCAACATGAAATAATTCTCAGAAATGTTGGCCCATTGTAACTATCAATTCTCTATATTCAACATCCCTATTCCTTTTGTTATTTCCAAACAGGAAGACGCAGAGCAATTCAAAGCAACCGATCAATTGGTATACAGCCACATTTCTACGAAAATCTGAAAAACAATTGACAATTAGGAGCTAAGTTTTCCCACAATAGGGTTGAGGTTTACTTTTCTGCTTAAACCAATATGTAGTGGGCATGCTGTTTTCTCTTGAAAATCTTTCAAACACTTTTGTATTCAGACAATCGTGTCTACAGAACTTAAATCTGTTACGCCTTTTGCACTACGACAATAGGAATAAGCACCTCCCTACTACCATCGAGTGTTCTGCTGTTGAATTGAGATAAATTAACATACGAATGCCCGGAGGCATCCTGCCTCTTAAAGTTTGACGAAATTAATTTATTCAAGATAATCGAAGTAAATGCTTTCTGGTGACAGAATTCCAACTCATTCAATTAACACCTCTTCTAAATTACAAGCGTGTAAACAATTATAATTTTCTAATTTGTCATAGATCCCCTCAATGGCATAAATCTCACACCAAAGTTTGTGCTCCAAAACCGCTTTATGAATTGGTTTATTGGAGAAAGCCTTTTCCATCATCTCCCCTCTCTTCCTACCGCCCTTATACCCAGGACAAGGTGAAATAAATAATTCTGCTTTCGGCAGGACGACATTGGTGGCGAACAGCAGCAACAACAACCGACAACAAAAAAACAAAAAGAACAATATTGGTGCAAAGCAAATGGCATTTAACCAAAGCCACTATACTGCTGTTGCTGCACACAGAAATTAAATTAATTGGCTACGTGCAATATAAACACCCACGTCGGCATAAAAACGAAAGTTATGACCAAGTGTTGTTTTTTTATATTTATTTTTTTATTGTACATAGTAATTGTTTTGTGTGTTGGCGGCTCGGCCGGCGCGGCGAGGCGTTGGCTTTGTAGGTACGCGAGACAGAGCTCTTCACGGTTAGGGGTTTGAACAATGTACACACACAATCCTTTTTGTAAGAGTGTAGGCCATATTTTCATTTACCAATAATTTCGGTAACGACCAAAAGAAACTCTGAGGCACAGCTCAGTTAAAACAATATAATGTAAAATACCAAAAAATAAAGCAGAATATAAAAAAAATGGGAATAAACGGACTCTTTTGTGGTCAGAAAATATTTACACATGCATATCCTGGTGAAATATGGGAAGTGCCTGTTGTGCAGCACGGCATGACGCCCGCCAATTGTACTGGAATGTACGCTGTTGGTTCTATTAATTACACGAATGCAGATATAGTCTTGTTGTAGGGAGTTTTAAATTGAACGCTTGGTCTGGTCAATGAAGGATGAGTAGGTACTGTACAATAAGGAGTAGTTTTTTTATCGATGCAGAGAGAGAGAGAGAGCTGGTTTTTAAATCATTTTAGTTTATTATAGGATTCATTGAAGACACTGAACACAACGAGAAAGGCAATTACTTCACTAATTGTTCTATTGTAGAGCCTTATACGTTTATCAAGAAGATGTGATTTGATGAAATAAAAGCTTACTGCTTCCGCTAAATCTTTTAAACTAAAAAACAAGCTGACCTGTTTCAAAATCTATCATCGAAGAATGTCTGAGCTACGATTTATCCCGGTGCAAGCAAATGATACAACACCCATTTATTAGTCCACGTCAGACATATTTCAAAACCAGGTGGCTATCGGATGCCTTCTCTAGATGTTTTATCAAAGGAGTTTCGTCAAAGGAGCTAATTGTTTTTGAAGCATCTTTCAGTTTTATTTATATCTCAAAGTTATCGGGCAAATACCACCATCTTGCCTTGGCACCTTTTGTCGTCCTGAGTACACATGGAGTTGTGAAGCATTAAGATTCCAAGCAAAAGAGACTGTGGAGGCCTACTCAGCCAAAGCAGTAACTCTGAAAAGTTTTGGCTTTGGTTGACCACCACCAGCCGCTTCCATTTGTTTTTTACTTTTAAGTTTGATTCGCATGAAGTTTTTTTTGCAGGTAAACTTACCCCTCTACCTTGTCCTTGTCTCTTGTCTCCGTCTCTTTGCATTTGCCTCATGTCTCTTGTCTTCTGCTTCTTTGTCTTGTGTCTTTTATTCTTTTTCGTGTGTCTTTTTGTCGTCAGTCTTGTCTTTTGTCTTATGTGTTATGTCTTTTATTTTTTATTTACTTTTGGAGAAATGCTTTAAGGAAGTATGAAGTATCCATTCTTCCCGTGTGCCGGACTCTCCAAGATGTACTAAGCTTGGCATACCGGCTAAGACACCAAAAGTTTCTAGCTGATCTTCCCCTCGGGACCACTTGCGCATTTCTTCGAGGGGGGATCCGTGTCTGGGTGGCAGGTTCTAGTTCCTCAACTACCTCTTCTTGTTTCTTTGTTTTAAGTATCTGCGTCAGATACAGGCTGATTTGCCTCCAACTCTCCTCGTCTCTCAGCATCTCCTGGATGATATTATTCGGGCTGAGCTCTCCGATGACTCTTTTTATTTCCTGACGTGAAGATTCCCATCTACTACACTCGAAAACTGTAGCGTCGTCTGTCAGCGAATCTCCGTAGTGGCACGAAGAACTTCTTCTTTTTCCAATTTTGTGCAGGAAAGCGTTGAAATACCCGTGTCCTTTGAGGAACTTTGTGACGTAGTTACTCCAATCGCTTAATTCTCCGATCAGTCTAGAAGCCCAGCGTTCTCTGCTTTTCGACTCCTAGCATTATTGCCACTTCTGCTGTGTGATCGCTTTCGCTTCTGTGTTCGCCGCTTCCACGCCGCTTCCTGCTTTCTTTTTCATGTATGTATTTTCTTTGTGTTGCGAGGAGGCCAATTGGTACGACACCTGCATCTACAGGAACTGGTGGCTTAGACAATGTGCTGTATGCGCTCGCTATTCGCAAGGCACCTCGCCTCTGTACCGATGCCAGTTGTTTCCCGTACTTTTCCTGTTTTAGTGCTTCAGCCCAAATCTCACTTGCGTACAGCAGAATTGAATGTGTTGTTGCCAGAAGAAGTCTCCGTTAGCTTAGGGATGGTCCACCTACATTTGCCATCAACCTAGATAAGTGGCTTGTAACCTAGGATGCGCGTTCAACAGCCGTTCGTATCTGGTCCCAGAAGCTCAGTTTCGTGTTGAGCTTTATTCCCAAATATTTTACCACGTTTTTGCTTTTTATGAGCTCGGTTTCGATGTGGAAATCGATGACCGTGGGAACTCGTTTTTTTGTTAGAATTACTACTTCGGTCTTCTCAGTAGCCAGGAACAGCACATGTTCCTCCGTCCAGGAATTTGTCCTTCGCATCACTTGGTTCAACTTTCTCTGTGCTCTTTCGGTGTCCCTTGCACTTATTACCGCAGCAACGTCGTCAGTGTATCCAACTAAAAAGCAACCTTCGGGCATTTCCATACAGAGAATGTCATCGTAGGAGATGTTCCAGAGGTCTGGTCCAATGATAGATCCCTGTGCTGCTCCAGTTGTGATATCTTTGTATAATTCCTTCAGTGGTTTGGTAGATAAGTTCTCGTACTTTGAGATAATCTTTTATCATCCGTAATAGATGCTCTGGAATTTGGAATCTTCTTTCAAGTGCATCAATCATATTTGACCATCGGGCTGAATTAAAAGCGTTTCAGACGTCAAGTGATACCAGCAGCACGATTTTCTTGGTGTTTTGGCTCCCTTGTTGAGCATTTGCGACATCCCTTACTACTTCTTCTATTGCTCCTATTGTAGAGCACCCTTCCTGAAGCCATATTGTCTTTCAGACAAGTCTCCCATTCTTTGAATCGCGGCTTTAAGTCGTGTTAGCAATAATTTTTCTAAGAGCTTGCTTTCTGTGTCCAGGGTGCACAGAGGCCCGTATGCGGATGGAGACTCCGGGTTTCCCTTATTTTAGCTGATAAGTACAAGCCGTTGCTTTTTCCAAGACCTAAGCAAAATTCCTTCAGCTAGACAGCTGTTGTACGTTTTTAAAAGCAGTTGGGGACAGCATTGCGCGATTTGTTTCACTGCTTCCACCGGTATGTCATCTGGCCCGGGAGCTTTTTGTTTTTCAGCGCGATAGATTCAATTTTGAGTTCTTCTTTATGGTATTTCTTGTTGCTGCAGCCAAGGGGTATCGGGTTGCCTGATGTTAGTTAGTTAGTTAGTTAGTTTTATTGACTCATGAAAATAATACATAAATTATACAAACATTTTGGTAATTATTTCTAAGAGTCTTTTGGTTTGGCCGAGGCCGTCTACCAGACTGACATATTTTGTATTCAAATTTTGATTATATTTTAACATATTGTATACATTTTTTGCTTATTTTTAAAAGAGTTCATTTACAATGCAGTTTCTATATTTTAACGCTATGTCAGTGAAATTATAAAGTACTTTCCAGCCACGACATCCATTTAAAATTTTAAGTGTTTCCTCTAAATCCAATGACTGAACTCCAAAATAATGAACTCGAAATTCTTTTAAAACGGGAAAGACAGCTATAAAATGAAACACATCTTCTCTTTTTTTACGGCTTAATAAAGTACATAAAATTGGTAACTCAGGACGGTGTGGTATAAAATTGAGATTTAATAGCTTTCCTCTTATTCGGAAGATTGTGCTTATTAATTCCGTTGAGTGCTCTTCTAAAAAATAAGTTCCTTCATTTAAGAAGTGATTCAACTTGCTATAGTGTAATCTGTGCTGTGAATTCTGCGCCTCTTCCATGAAGTTTTGGTACATTGTATTTCCCGTTTTCTTCAGCAATTCTTCCACTTTTGGCTTAAGGGATTCCACTTGTTCTTCAGCTGCAATTGTCAGGTTTACTCCACATTCTGACGCCAACTTCTTCCACTCTTGAACACATCCTCCTTCAGTCGACAATAAGTGCATAAGTACTATTTTTGGTATTCTCTGCTCATGCATTGCGAAAACTCTAATTATGTATTTGAAATGAAGCTTTAGAGTATCCAATAACATAGGGGAAACACCAGACTCTAAATGCATCATGTAGTTTGGAGAACTAGTGAGTATTCTAAAAAACCTCCTAATAAAATAGCGAAGAAACTTCTCTACTGTTTCGAATGGTCGGCATCCCTAGCTTGGGCTCCATAAAGAAGAATGGCAATTGCAGTTGCACGAAATAAGGTTTGTTTTGATGTAGGTATGCGAAATACTCTTTTTATGGATACAACTGCCCCAAACATAGCTCGTTTGCTTCTGCCAGTTTTAATTGAAGGTGTTTATTCATGTTAGAGTTCGATGAAATCAATACTCCCAAATATTTGTATTCCTTTACAATTTCTATTTCCTCACCTTGAAACACCCACTTTTAGATCCGCGAATATCTGCCTCCACCACCTCTTAAGATCATCATTTTAGATTTTTCCAGGTTGAGAGACAGGTTCCAACTCTTACAATACCTTTCTAATCTGTTGATCATAAGCTGCATGCCATCAACTGACTCGGCGAGAAAAACTATGTCAACTGCATAAAGCAAGCCTGGAATACTTGTCTGACGGAGTTCAATTCCACCTGTAACAGCATCTGTGATATCGTTAATGTACAGGAAAATAGTAGTGTACTTAGAACGCATCCCTGCCTTACTCCCACAGTTGTTTCGAAATCTTCGGAGAATCATTTTCCATCCCAAATGCGAGCTGTATTGTTCTGGTACAAAGCCTTCAATACATTTATCATTTTTGAAGATATTCCAAGCTGATATAATTTATAGAAGAGAGCTTCACGCGGTATAGAGTCAAATGCAGCTTGAAAGTCGACAAAGAAACCGTAGAGCTTTTTATTTCTACTTCTATAGATATCTGCTAAGCTTATCAACGAAAATATTTGGTCTACAGTCGAGTAGTCTCTCCTGAACCCAGCTTGGAACTCATGCAAAATTTCATTCTTTTCCACCCACTGAGTAAGCCTTTTATATAATACAGATGAAAAAAGTTTGGCCGAGGTGTTCTAAAATTATCTCTTTTGAGATCTGATCTCTCTCAAAAGCTCTCTCTCTCTCCTCTTTCCTCTTTCCTCTTTCCTCTTTCCTCTTTCCTCTTTCCTCTTTCCTCTTTCCTCTTTCCTCTTTCCTCTTTCCTCTTTCCTCTTTCCTCTTTCCTCTTTCTCTTTCCTCTTTCCTCTTTCCTCTTTCCTCTTTCCTCTTTCTTCCTCTTTCCTCTTTCCTCTTTCCTCTTTCCTCTTTCCTCTTTCCTCTTTCCTCTTTCCTCTTTCCTCTTTCCTCTTCCTCTTTCCTCTTTCCTCTTTCCTCTTTCCTCTTTCCTCTTTCCTCTTTCCTCTTTCCTCTTTCCTCTTTCCTCTTTCCTCTTTCCTCTTTCCTCTTTCCTCTTTCCTCTTTCCTCTTTCCTCTTTCCTCTTTCCTCTTTCCTCTTTCCTCTTTCCTTTTTCCTCTTTCCTCTTTCCTCTTTCCTCTTTCCTCTTCCCTCTTCCCTCTTTCCTCTTTCCTTTTTCCTCTTTCCTCTTTCCACTTTCCTCTTTCCTCTTTCCTCTTTCCTCTTTCCTCTTTCCTCTTTCCTCTCTCCTCTTTCCTCTTTCCTCTTTCCACTTTCCTCTTTCCTCTTTCCTCTTTCCTCTTTCCACTTTCCTCTTTCCTCTTTCCTCTTTCCTCTTCCCTCTTTCCACTTTCCTCTTTCCTCTTTCCTCTTTCCTCTTTCCTCTTTCCTCTTTCCTCTTTCCTCATTCCTCTTTCCTCTTTCCTCTTTCCTCTTTCCTCTATTCTCTTTTCTCTTTCCTCTTTCCTCTTTCCTCTTTCCTCTTTCCTCTTTCCTCTTTCCTCTTTCCTCTCTTTCCTCTTTCCTCTTTCCTCTTTCCTCTTTCCTCTTTCCTCTTTCCTTCCTCTTTCCTCTTTCCTCTTTCCTCTTTCCTCTTTCCTCTTTCCTCTTTCCTCTTTCCTCTTTCCTCTTTCCTCTTTCCTCTTTCCTCTTTCCTCTTTCCTCTTTCCTCTTTCCTCTTCCTCTTTCCTCTTTCCTCTTTCCTCTTTCCTCTTTCCTCTTTCCTCTTTCCTCTTTCCTCTTTCCTCTTTCCTCTTTCCTCTTTCCTCTTTCCTCTTTCCTCTTTCCTCTTTCCTCTTTCCTCTTTCCTCTTTCCTCTTTCCTCTTTCCTCTTTCCTCTTTCCTCTTCCCTCTTTCCACTTTCCTCTTTCCTCTTTCCTCTTTCCTCTTTCCTCTTTCCTCTTTCCTCATTCCTCTTTCCTCTTTCCTCTTTCCTCTTCCTCTTTCCTCTTTCCTCTATTCTCTTTTCTCTTTCCTCTTTCCTCTTTCCTCTTTCCTCTTTCCTCTTTCCTCTTTCCTCTTTCCTCTTTCCTCTTTCCTCTTTCCTCTTTCCTCTTTCCTCTTTCCTCTTTCCTCTTTCCTCTTTCCTCTTTCCTCTTTCCTCTTTCCTCTTTCCTCTTTCCTCTTTCCTCTTTCCTCTTTCCTCTTTCCTCTTTCCTCTTTCCTCTTTCCTCTTTCCTCTTTCCTCTTTCCTCTTTCCTCTTTCCTCTTTCCTCTTTCCTCTTTCCTCTTTCCTCTTTCCTCTTTCCTCTTTCCTCTTTCCTCTTTCCTCTTTCCTCTTTCCTCTTTCCTCTTTCCTCTTTCCTCTTTCCTCTTTCCTCTTTCCTCTTTCCTCTTTCCTCTTTCCTCTTTCCTCTTTCCTCTTTCCTCTTTCCTCTTTCCTCTTTCCTCTTTCCTCTTTCCTCTTTCCTCTTTCCTCTTTCCTCTTTCCTCTTTCCTCTTTCCTCTTTCCTCTTTCCTCTTTCCTCTTTCCTCTTTCCTCTTTCCTCTTTCCTCTTTCCTCTTTCCTCTTTCCTCTTTCCTCTTTCCTCTTTCCTCTTTCCTCTTTCCTCTTTCCTCTTTCCTCTTCCCTCTTTCCTCTTTCCTCTTTCCTCTTTCCTCTTTCCTCTTTCCTCTTTCCTCTTTCCTCTTTCCTCTTTTATCTTTCCTCTTTCCTCTTTCCTCTTTCCTCTTTCCCCTTTACTCTTTCGTCTTTCCACTTTCCTCTTTCCTCTCGCTTGCTTCTAATTTTTTAAAGTTTAACTCCCTTTTTGCCTAATGACAATTTATTTTTGTTTCTCGAGCTTGGTGTGAGCAAATTTAAAGGCATTTATAAAAATACTCATATAATACTTGTTACTAATCCTTTAAATTGAGACAACCTCTTTGCGTATGTGTCTAAATGAAGAAAAGCCGGTCATTTTTTTTTTATTACTGAAACTGAGGTTTTTGAAGAACTCAATTCAATTATTAAAGTACAAGACCAACAATAACATTTTCATAATCAATTCCTGGAAAATGATTAATTCATCAGCTGAAAACATTTGCCAAATAAGAAACAAAGAATCATGAATCGCGTCAATCAATCTCTGTCTCATTTCTATTCCAAGTCCTCCCACGAGACCCAACTTGTATATCTCTCATGGTCTTTATCATAGTAAAATCTTTTTGCCTAAATTTAACTACTCATTCCTCATTTGTAAGTTTCTTATGGTCTCCTTCTCCTTCTCTTCCATAATTCCCTCCCACCGATATCACAATTGAATTCAAAATACATTTTTGTGATTACTCATTGTAGTTACTATTAGAGAAAAAAATAAGTAAATCACCAGAAACAAAACGAAAGAGAAACAACAATATCATGTTACCTATTTAGTTGTGCTCCTGCACAAGGACACCCCAAAGACCAACCATA
Organism: Melanostoma scalare; assembly: GCA_949752695.1. Classification (NCBI taxonomy): domain Eukaryota; kingdom Metazoa; phylum Arthropoda; class Insecta; order Diptera; family Syrphidae; genus Melanostoma; species Melanostoma scalare. The sequence goes on from OX456984.1 coordinate 199,118,887, forward strand.
ACTGCAACAGAAAACTATTCCTGATTACTTTCTGCTGAACTTGTTTTTGTGTTCTTTTTTGTTTTATTTCACCAAAAATTACTTCGACGGATGTACATGGATGATTATTCCTGTTGTTTTGTGTGCCAAAAAACCAGTTGCGACACAAGGATGCACCACACTGAATCAGAAAGTGGATGATAATGCTAGAGAGCATATTTTCACAAGTGCCACCCCTCGCGTCGTCATCGTCATCATAGTCGTCGGTGGCGTCGGTTGTCGCTTGTCGGTCGGTCGCGCCCCATCGCTTCCCATACCATGCGCCATATTTTTCTAAAGTAATCCATCCATGATGTTTGTCGTCGCTCTTTTGTGTGCTTATAATTTTTTGTATCTTGTGCCAATTTTTTCTTTTTGCTGTTTTAGAGAGTTCACTGCTAAATTTTCTGCTTCTGTTGCTTTTTTTGTGCTACCTACTACTGGTGCCCTCTTTTCTGTGAAAATCTTTCAACTGTGGGGCAGGATGAAACAGTTTATTTAACACAAAACGGGATTTATAAAAAAAAAGAAGACTGTAATTATCCCCGTTTCCGCTGTGCCACAGTGGTGGTATTTTGCTTTCCTCTCTTTGGGTTTTTATCACTTTTCTGCTATTTTAATTTTCACCGGAAAATCTTCTTATCTTGAGTTGAACTTTTTTTTTTTTTCTTCTTTTGCAGAAGATTCACCACAACGTTTGAAGGGTGGTAACGGTGGCGCCATGATTACCGCTGTCAACAGAGAAAAGTTATCAAGAGTTTATCCGAGCTCCTCGTTCGCAGCAGGAGCAGTGCCAAAGCAGCAACGAAATGGGGAGTCAACATTAAAAGAGACGATTATAACGGCAGCATCTACCCACGGGTTGCCGGAGTTGATGAAACGAAGCGGACTTCCTCATATCGCAGAGGATGGTCCACCGAATCCGAAAGTGATCGCGGTAAGCGCAATTAAGAGCACAAATCTCAACCATGGTAGGGGGCTGGCAACACGGGCCGATGGCGGAAGCTCAGCAGGGCAGGTCATTTTTTATGCGCCACCAGCACAAAAACCCCCACTAACACCAAAACAAGAAGATGTTGTGGTGACCATTAAGAGTGAACCCCAGTCTCTTTATCGGGAAAGAAGCATTGAAGAGACGGAAGCTGCACATGACTTGCTGTCTCTGTCGCAGAGTCTGCCTCCATTGCCTGCTCCGTGTGTTGTAACAATTCTACAGCAAGATAATGGTGTTCCAAACTATGTTGTTACTCAGACTCCAGTCATGCAAGAGATCTCGAATTCTTCCAATGGTGACTACCGTCACCACCATCATCACCAAAGTCATCATCACACAGCCAGTGGCACAAACAAGTCAATTGCAACGTCATCTAAAATCCGCTACATCAGTAGTTCTTATGAGAGCAACAATGCCGAAAACTGCTCACCACTTACGCCGCCAAATTCCGACCATTCCTCAGATGTCGATATTGACATGTCTTCGTCCTCCTCCACCTGCTCGGCCATGACATCATCTTCGGAATCATCCAACCACCCGACAATGCGTGGCGGTCTATGGGGCACGGAGCTAATGAAGGTCAAAAAGGAGAAGACTTTGATTTCTTCAATGGACGATGGACGATCCAAGAGTCGAAATCCCATGAATATGGAAATATATGCAAAGAAAAAGCGTGGATCTTACAAGTGCAACGATTGCGGTAGGCAATATGCCACTTCGAGTAATTTGTCCCGCCACCGACAGACTCATCGGAGTCTGGACTCTCAATCGGCCAAAAAATGCAACACCTGTGGCAAGGCGTATGTCTCTATGCCGGCCCTAGCCATGCATTTGCTCACCCACAAGTTGTCACACAGCTGTGATATCTGCGGCAAACTTTTTTCACGGCCTTGGCTTCTTCAAGGCCATCTGCGTTCGCATACCGGAGAAAAGCCGTATGGCTGCGCCCATTGTGGCAAAGCATTCGCTGATAGATCGAACTTAAGAGCTCACATGCAGACTCACTCCGGCTGCAAGAATTTCAAGTGCCACAAGTGCAACAAAACCTTCGCTTTGAAGTCCTATCTCAACAAGCATTGCGAATCATCATGCCAAAAAGACCAGAGCGGCAGTGACAACAGCAGTGAAGACAACGATGACGATATCATAGTGGCGTAATCCGTGCAGTGACACCCAGGTAAGTAACAACAACATTCTGGTTCAAATTAGACGCAATGAAATCCAGCGATCACTGTAAATATGACGGCACACACACTGAATTATTAGACACCCCAAACCCACATACAACACACCCTATGTTTCGTTTTGGAAATTAAAATTATTGAAATATTTAGACTATATACAGAATCAATATAAAAACGAAAAAAAAAAAAAATATTTACATATTTAAATTTAAAACAAAAAATGCGAAAAGAAAACCAAATAAAAAAGTATTTTTTAAAAATAAGAACACAAATTGCTACCAATAAATAAATTAGCGTGTAGCTTAGGCCAGAAGTGTAGTCCACAGTGTAAAAATAAATCTGAACGCGTTAAAATTTTTTAATTTTAAATTTAAACAAAAACAAATTTCTTTATGATTTTAAAATTAAATTTTATAAAATTAAGAAAAATCTCATGCAACGAATATTTATGGAACATAAAAGTAGAAATTTAAATACAAAACAAAATTTAAAAAAAAAAAACAAAAAAAATATTAAATAAAACATGTTATTGCCGAGAAAGTTTATTAAATATAAACTTAAAACCAAAAAACTTAAGAAAAAAACTATTCTAGAAATAACAATTGATATTATTTTATCGTCATAGAAATGTGAGAAGTTAGTGAAAGCTTTTAGAGCTTAAATAATGGGAAAGTCCTAAGGTGATAGAATTTTTGGTATTTTGATTTTCTTTGCTTAACGGAGCAGAACAAAAAAGTGACTAAAAAAATGTACATCGCTTCAACTCATTGCAGGAATGGTTGAGATAAATAAGCTGTTTGCCTAAGCTGTTGTGACCGAGAGTAGGTCAGATCATATAGCTCTGTAATTTATTGCTTTTTTTCAATTCTACTACTTTTTTTTCGCATTCCTTGGGAGGCCGGTATTGCGGCTAAATTGTTTCAGGGGGGGAATGCAACTGGCTATTTCACTAGAGCACTGTTTGTAAAAGAAGCGATAAAAAGAGTGAGGCAAGTAAAATTTCGACGATGTTCAAGAGAATCAATTGAACTATCACCTACTACTATGATCCGCAGCTTAGATTGATACTAAAACATTTAAGCAATGAAATAAGAGCTCACTTAAAAGCAGGCCCAAATACAAGACATATTATATATTCAATCCAATAAGTACGACGAAATGCTGTTGTGAAAGAGTTAAGAAATCGAAGAATATCCATTGGAGCGCAGAAGTGTAGTTTTTCCAAAACTTCGAGTCTTACATGAAGCATAGAGCACTGAATTTGTTCTTGTTTCTAATTTCAAAACTCTGCAGACCTGTGAACTAAAATTTCAACGTGGAAGTTTTATTACCCATCAGATATACTATAAGACAAGTTTTGCAGTCGTGCAGAAAAAAAAATTTGAGATAGCAATCAAACATGACATTACGATGATAGAGAACACGAAAAAAGTGTATCCTACAATTCTGTCTGTATGTCTGTCTGTCCATATATGGATCTACACCCTGAATCGCTTCACTGGTTTTTTTCAAAACTAGGGTAAGGGTTTGTGGGGCAGCCTACAGAGAGGTTTTTGGAATTGTGTCTAAGTCTTGAAATGACGGTACTTGCCATCCAAGCTATATGGCTCTAGCGATTTCGAACAAATTTTGTGAGAAAGATATGTTTTTGGTTATCTTTCTTATGATGTAAAAAATATTTTCAAGAAAGTCTAAAAACGGTACCTTCCATTGTACCGTCTTTTTAAAACCGACTTTCTCGTCAATGGCTGACACGATTTTGACGAAATTTTGAGCTGAAGAAGTACAGGTAGTTTGAGCAAGATTATATATTTACATTGAAATATGTAAATTCTAATTTTTCAAAAAAATCAAAAAAACGGTACCCTTGATTTTTTTAAAATTTTTTGTCAAAACAACTTTTGACAAGATCTTAAGTTTCGCATTCTTGATTTCTAAAAAAAAACTAGTTTTTAAGATAGTGAACACTGTTTTTTTAAAAACTGGTCCAACGATTTTGATAAAATTTTCAGCGTTTATAATTATTAGCAACTGCGAAAAGATAGTGTTTTATGTTTTTATTTTTTGCTAAAATCCTTTGGGATATTTTAATTTTTTTCAATATCTTATGCGACTTTTTTCAATTTTCATAACAAATGTGTAGTTGGCAGGCCTATGCCACCAAATATATTATAAAAACCTTATGATCGGCTTTAAGGTTTTGGTACTGTACTTAGCACACAATCGCAGCTTCGTGCGACACAGTCATGCCCATTTTTCTAAAACTTTTGACGAATATGCCGACAAAATGAATTTGAAGAATATGACTTCCTTAAAGTAGGTCCGGTCCAACCCAAGAGCTTCTGTTGTAAAATTGTATGTCCCCAAGGCCTTTTTCAGACTGAACTTTACGTTTCCGTTTTAAAGCGCATATATTTTTTTTTTTGTACGAAAAATGAGTTAAAGCGACAACTTTTCGTTTTTGAAAATAACGAGCACATCAAACATCATGAAACACATTACGAGGACTTAGGAAAGCAGTAGAGGATTAATTAGAAGAAATCAGTGTACGTTGCTCTTGAACTTCGTAATGCAGTAGGAAACGAAACTCTGGTAAAGCATTCTTTATACGGGTAGTGCGATAAAAAATTAACATGCTTGACTCTACGTCCGAAGTTGGGCTCAAGGTAAAACGATGTTGCACTGTTTTTGAAAAAATCGGAAATAGAGAATACAGCAAGTAGTGCTTAGATGATGTTCTAGAGAGTCAATCGTTTAACGTTTTTTTTTTTCGCTTATCAAGGAGAAGCTAATAATATTTGGAGAGCGCCTGACTAGATATGTGAATTTTAGTAGTTTTGGGGCGATGTTGGTTTTAAATATTGTAGCCAGATATAAAGATTTCCTGCATCACCTTAAGAAATTAAAAAGAAAAAAAATTATTTTGCACAGTTCTCGGCGGCTTTTAATATGTGTTTACACACACACCATGCACTGACAACTTTTTCGGATTAGTTGATGCAGGTACTATTCATGGATAATAGGAACGAAAGGGACGTTTTTTTGTTTTGTTTAGATTTAGTCAGTGATACAATTACTTAAACCTAATACTTTTTATTAATTTATATTATTAATTAATTTTTATTAATTGTTTTGTGGTTGGGAGGGTTTTCATGACGCTTTAACTTCAACTCACTTTTAAACGCGCGACGAACTAGGACCATTTTTTCACCATACCGAAAATACGCTTCCACGCAGCAAGCGCGATGTTTCGCGTTCCAGTAAACCATGTCGACTAACCAACAATATCTAACGGAAATGGCATAGTCTGGAGAAGCGCCCTGCAGTGTTACCACCTTTGTAACTCGTCAAGTTTTTTTTTTCACGATGCATTTGAAAGTGGGGAGTTTTAAATTGCCCACCCTGTACATATGTACTTACCAGAACACGAACACCATTGTTGTAATCAGAGAGGAAAATAGTAAAAAGAACGTTGGGTTTCCAAATCCGTTGATTTTTGAGTACAATCAGGGTACAATATGCTATCAGCTATCGCTGTAATGATGATCAGCAATTTGAATGCGAAAACTGAACTCAACTTTGCTGTGAAGAAGAAGTGCACACGTTGCCTACGCCGCCGTTGTTCTGGAAACAAAGTGAAGGTGAGCACTGATATTTTCTATGGTATTCGTTTGAATTGAAGAAGTACCGGTGGTGCTTATGGTGGTAATGGCCAGGTCTCTTCGGTTCTGGATTTGCTGAATTAGAATTCAATCACAGAATTATTCTATCAATTCATTTTCTTGATTTTTTATAACAGAGTAAAGTTCAACACATCAATGCTTTATTATTTGAAAACCTGGCCTTGTAGAGCGATTACCTGACTGGATTTGAATTCAACAAATTTATATTTCTTTTCGAAAATCTACATAGGCCTCAAAACAAAGCATGACCTCTATTCACAATTTTTGTAGTTATATATCTCAGTAATGAGATGTAATAGACCCATTTTGTTTGCAGATTTGGATTCAGCGCATACCAAATTTTTGGTAAAAGCAGAGCTTTATTTATTGTTTAAAGTTCATTGTCTGCTAAAACACAAGCTCAAAAGCAGAAAAATTGTTTTTTCGATCAACATCTTGAAAACGTGACTTCTCCAGAAAAATATAGTTTCCCCTCTGTGGCTAAATCATTGTCGACCAGCGTATTTCTGAGCTCGATATCTAGGAGAAGGTCTGATTCCAAATAAGTCAAAACAGCTTTTGGTGGTCTCAAACTATACATTAAGGGAATAGTAATGAATTCGACAGTCCTATCATCAGCATCTTTTCATAAACGAAAATATTTTAGAGCCAGCTTCGAAATCCAATAAATGAACCCCTAGTAAAGTTCACGTCTCGTCGGATCGAAAAATTCTTCGATTTTATAGTGAAGTCTTGCCTCGACACTTTGTGAAGCATCCCAACTAAGTAAGGTGAATTTTTTGTGAAATATTTAGCAGTTGCAATTTAGTTTTAGCATTGTTCTGACAGAAATTCTGCTAGGAATTGATTTACCTTCCTTGTTCCTTTCCTTAGCTCGAATGCAACTGAAATTCCACCGAAGTGTGCTTTGCGGAAACTGTTCGTTTTGACGGAGGTTGATAGGGTCTGAGTATTTTACATTTTTTTCAGAAAACACCCCATATTTGGGGTTTGAGGTGGCATCTAGAAGCAGATTCCTACTGTTTCGTAGTTGTTTTTTTTTTTAACTGAAGAAGACTGAAACGCTATTTGCGGATGAAGATTCATCTACCGCTAAAAAAGTTTTGCTTTTTTTCAATTTGGAAGCAACACAGAATTTTTCCATAGTTGTGATGTGGTTCTCATTCTGCAAGATCGTTAAAAAATGCTAGGATCTTCTGCTCCATATCGAATATACACCGATTGCGACTTGTGAGTAGGCACTCTTTTTAATTCAACAGCTTTTTCATTTAATATAGAACTTTGCCGGCAAACTTACTTAAGTCTGAATCTTAAAACCCGGGTTGGGAAGTTAATTTCATGCGAGACCTTAGCAATAGCTGAGTTGCATGTCTAAAATTGTCTTTGCTGATGATAAAAAGCTTATGGGCTTCACTCCAATAAATTCATTTTGGAAATATGCTTCCATATCTTTATTTATTGATCATATCCGCCGTAGGAGGAATACTTTGAGTAAGAATTTGATGGTCTCGTAAGTTTACTGCCTACATATCCGCGCATAACATCAGAACTCGCAATCATAACAGTCATGGACAAATCTTTCAGTACAGCGCTTGGCTTAGCTGTCATCTGTGCAGCTCTACACTTGAGAAATTAAGCTTCATGACGAGCTAGAGTTACCCCAAGTCCGAGGAAACCCGTTCAACAAATTTTAAAACTCTTAATTTGCCTTCGGTTCTAAAGATAACCACAATATTTTCATTTAACAAAACGCCTCCAAGTTTTCTCTGTGTAGATTGTATACTAATGACACTTTGATGGTATCCCAAGTCTTACACTAAACCAACAGACTTACCATTCTTGGGTGCAAACAGAAACTATTTTTTTAAATTTCGAAACAAACTCAAGTAATGGCAGCAGGCGCACCAATATATACGTTCCCACAGTCAACACATCCAAAGCCCCGTACACACTTATGGCGAGTAAAGGAGAAGTATTAAAAAAAAATTCTAAATGCACTTGTAAACCTACAGATGTAATTTCATCCTTAAACTACACTTTTAAAGATAGACACTACAATGACAGGCTACACTGCCTCAACCACTGAATACGTTCGGGTTGCCTCGGCAAAGGCACTTTACTTGAGGAGGGGGTAGGTAGAGTGTAGATGTACTGAAAAAACTGTAGAGCGCCCTCAAATCTCACAGAGAGAATGCTGAACATGGTGGATGCTTGCTTGAATGAGATTTAATGCTGATGCTGCAACAAGCTTTTAATAATGAAGCGAAGGATAAGATGAAGACTGCGTGCTTCATCTCGCTTCACCCCCGCAGCAGCAGCAGCAGCATTCACAACTTTTGCTATTATGCTGTTACGCTTTTGTTTCATCGTCGTCAGTCGCTAGCTGTTGATATTCTGCCCCACACATACACACAAATCCTCCAACACACACACACACATAAACTTTCAGCTTGAGGGGGTAAAATGATTGTTGGTCTCTATGCGAAAGGGTAGGAACCCCATTCCGCATCCTCCAACAACGATGCGATGTTGTCTTAATAAAAACATGGTATTCCTGATTATTACTGTGTATCGCATTGAAACGTTGCATTTGTGTCTTTTCTCATTGCGTAGTGAAATGTGAAAAGCAAATTTATTCCGGTGTGCTCTGTCCACCCACTCCCCCTCCAAGTGAGTTCGCTAGGGAGGCGTATTATCCTTGTGGAGGATTAAAAACAAAAACTGTTGCACACAAGTTAAAGAAGTGGCACTGTATCAGGAAAACAGCTCGTTCGTGGTATGTTAATGGGTTTTCCCGCTCAGCCTGCCATTACTTCAGATGTGATGGCAAACATTTTCCTTTTTCTCATATTGTTTTCCACAAATAAACAAGGACTTGGTTTGATTCAAAAGGACAGGATTCTAAGACGCGACGGAAGGAACCAAAGGAAGTTATACTCAACGGAACAGTGAGGAGAGATGTTTGGTTGGGTAGTAGTAGAGGAGAATTGTTGCCTCGTGCGGTGAGATTATCAAATGATGTTCTCAGGACGACTGAATATATTAATGCAAAAAAACAAAGCCAACAAGGATATACTTTGTGTGTTCGTTTTGATCATAAATTATTATTGTATTACCTTTTGCTACTCGCTGCTTAAAAATTCAAAATTTTTGCTTTTAATTGAAAGCAATTTTCATTGTTGAGGTAGTGTGGTAGTGAGGCTCTGCGCATGGTAAGCTTTCAAATAGTAATTAAAACCAACATCGAATCTTATTATTTGAGTTGGTTACGCTTTTTCTTATGGAATTTGGGAACGTTAGAGTGATTTGCCTTGCGATAAAGTTGCGTGGATGACTAACGTTTGTTTATAACCTTGACTCTGAACTCTTTATCGCATGCACTAAAACCATAACGCTCCCGCCTCACATTTGCATTAAAATTTCGGTGCATTGTTTCAGTTTCGCATGTTCCAAGAATCGCTTTGAGCTTGAACTCTGTTACTTTACTTTTTTTACGCTGTTATTACGGTAGGTGAGCAAACCGAATGTAGGTATACATTTTCTTCAGCCTTCCAATGAAAGATGAAACCAAAGCTTTGGTTCTTCTGGTAGACAAGAATTTGAATTCCTGGTATTTGGGTATTCTTAGATCCTATCAATTTACTTTGCGAACCTATCTTACATTGTTCATTTTTCGAAGAAAGCTTTTGTATGGTAATGATGATTGAAATGACTTCAATGGCGAGAAAGTGGAAAATTGTTAGCATAGTCACAGAGTTTTCAGTTTTTTCGAAGTATTAAGTCCTTTAAAATGCTTACATCAAGGTTCTATCATGACTCCTGCTCTGTTCTGATTTTGAGTGCATCTCCTATCCATCTAGGTCACGAGAGGATTAAGTGGTCTTCGAAGACAGAAAGTTAATGCCAACTGTTGAATGGTTTAAGTTTAGGAAGTACTTTCTTTCAATCTAAATTTGAATTTTACTAAGACCGCACCCCCCTTACCAGCTTCGTCGTTGATTTTTTGCATAATTTATTTGTGCTGAATTTGCAAAACACTCAGCTACCTTGGTTCGGGAATACTTTGTTGGTTGACTTTGGTTCTCATAAGTGAATTTGGCGGTTTTTAACTTTTCCCATCAGCTTCTTTCGATCAGCATTCGATAAGTAACTTTAAATATGGGATAACCTTGGCCTAATTGCATAGCTGATCGTTTTTGAAATGTTTGGTTGCTACCGATTAAAGTAAGACCCGGTGGAGATCCTCAAGGTCTTCCTTTTGAATAACGGAAGTATCTTCATGGCTATTAATTAATTTGGTGAACCAGTATGGGAAGCTGTAGCTGACGATCGGTCTACGAAGTCTCTTGTATAGGGAGGGTCATCTAGTGTTTTCTTAATCGTAAAAATCGTGACAGACATTCAGTACCCATCATTCCTCCGCCGAACGAAATGAGTCGCTTTGTATTTAAACACAGTTGGATTGCCCAAAAGTGCTATTGTTGCAACGAAATGAAGCTCATACCCCGCCTGCTGTCCGTAAGTTTTAGCAAAAGCTCTCGAGATAAACACGCTGGTAGGTAACGCTCATGGTCCTCTTCCTCGCACGGGTGCGCTCAGATGAGAATATGGCTACCGATGATGTTTTTTGTCGAGGAGTTTTTGATATACTCGTACTAACTAGTGCACTCAGACTTAAATACCGGCCCACTGTACAACCAGATAGCTGGAAGAAGCAGAAAGACGCTGTGACGATATGGTTATCAGCTCTCAACATGTCTGCGTCGGGGCTCTTATTCGAGAAAATGTAGGACATTCGCAGATTAAGTGCTCCGCGATTTCATAACCCTTTCCATTTAAAGGTTAGGTCAAGGAGGAGTTTGCCCTGCCAACGCTTATGGGCTCTCAACAGTCTCCTTTACTACGGGATAGCAAAATTGTTGCAGTTTTCTTATTACCAATGGGGAGTTAATGTTTGGTCTATCTGCATCCAATGAAGACATGTCATCTACGGTTGTGCTCTTGACAGATTGAATCGTTGATTGAATCACTAACTGCGAACCCCAACCAAAAGGCGCTGGTTGAAGTCCTGAGAAAGCTGCCTATGAACTTTGCCTTGAAAGTCCATTGGCGATCTCCTTTCCAGTTGTGCCGTGATATCCTGCAACCCAGAAGAGACTCGAAGAATTTAATTTTCCTACCGCATTCAGAGAAATCTTGCATTCCTCGATCACTTTCGAAGTAGTTAGAGGGTTAAGTAGAGCCTAAAGCACAGCTTGGCTGTCGCTGTAGACACAAATACTTCTCCCCGTCCTGATATTCTTCGTTACTAAGCTTAAAGCCATTTGGATAGCATACGTCTCCACTTGGAAGACGGATGTGTATGTGTCTAATGAGTCGTACATTCGTATGTCGCTCTCCTCAAAAGCAGCAGCACCAGATCCATCATCGGTTTTGAAGTCACCTGCAAAGATCCGATAACAATCCTTTCATGATTCAGATTCTAGAGTAGACCAGTTCTGAACCAACGTAAAGAAAAAATGTATTTTTTTCATTTTGTTTAATTTTGAAAAAGAAACTTGTGTTTGACCTACCCAACAAGTTTTTGGGCTCATGTTGACTGGGTAGGCTCAGTTTTATTGTTTTTTAACAGCGGGTAAAAACACTGATGTTCAAAATGAGCTTTTAGGCGAATGGCCTTTGAGTTAATGTTGAATTTCAGCATCTCGTTAAAGTTAATGGAATTTAGGGCGTCTTTTGGCTTTCTGATTTTATAAGAAGAGCTAACGAAATGCTTCTGCAGGTTCCAACCGAGCTACTGCGTTTGTCTCCTGCTTTTCTAGAGCACCAGCTCCGATTTGGCCTGCGTTCATATGGATGCCCCAATTTCTATCGAAATCGATGGGCTTGCGGATGTGACCTTCGATTTTCGGTATCGCTAGGATTGGTGAAAAGGATTGCAGTGTGTGAAAGAGAACCACCTTTGAAGAGAAGGCCTTCGCATTCTTATCTAGTGTCGGGTCAAAGTGCTTAAAAAAAGATAATTTTTAAGAGTGAGATGGAAAACTCTCTTAGGGGAAGTTTGTGGATGAGTACTTCCATACACCATCTCAATATCCAGGAAGCATGCTACGGCTACACAACAACTATTGAGGGCAAAAAAAGGACAAACCTAAAGCGAACCTTCTTTAATTTTCTCAATGCCTGCTCTTTCAAAGGTTTACTCTGGTTGTTGATGAAAGACACTGTCATATTTTTGGCACCCTTTGTGGAATCAGCTGCAATTTTAGGGAAGTAGCTGTTGTTAAATCCATTGGCAGCGTACCCCACGATGGGATCACTGTACAGTACAGTGTACAGTCAAATGGGTGAGCTGTGAACCTTTGAGATCACGATCCTCGTAGCGTCGGAAGAGGAAGAAGAAGAAGCTGTTGTTGAAACAATTGTTGGGGATGACAGCTAAGAAGATTACTAATAACTTGCGAAATCCATTTGAGAAGCTAATTGCATAAACTATACGCCCCCAGAAGACTTATTTGGGTTGTTGTTTTTGATTAATCTGAATTTTTTCTTGATAACGTGTAAAACTAGCATCACCGAAAGTCGATATCTGCAAGATAGGCAGCAGGGTCTGTGGTATGGATTCCTCAATTTCCTCAAGGCGAGGACTAGATTGTCCTAGGGACTCAATCTTACTTCTTCTTTAAAACGTACGGTGAAAGCTTCAACCTTGTGCTGTACTCTTGCTACTTCACCATTATTGGTGGTAATGATTTTCGACTTGGAAAATTTCGGGCCAATAACTTGGTTGACGTGCTGAATCCATCGGATCCAGTTCTAGTTGTTTCCCGCCTCGTATTAACTGAGTTTAACTATTGTGCTACATGCAGCTCATCAGTTTGACATTGACACATTACAGTTCGCCTCGCCCTTGTTGACCGCTTTTGACTTCTGGTAAAGGATCCTTTAAAGACATTTCCAAAACCCAAACCAGATAAAACAAAAGTATATATCTAAAACATTTGGTCAAAGTCCAAGTTTTAGAGAATACTCAAACCGCAGATAAAAATCAATCAGCTCCAGTATTGTCGAGATGACAAAAATTCCATCAAAATGCTCACTCAAATGACGAATTAAACTGAAAATAACTTTGATCTTGGTCCCAGCACAGGAATGAAGGACATTGACACTCTGTTCAAACCGACCGCCTTTTATGGTACACCCAGTACTTGAAGCACTTAAATCTTAATTGTTTTGACAAAATAAAAAAAGGCACATCACTGCGAAGCACGCACAATAATTAATTTAACGCAGCAAACAACGATTTGTCTTGAGTGTCACATCTATAGGCAGGGGATAGGGAACCCCAGAACCATATTTAAAAGCGAAGGACACCATACACATATCCGACAGCTTCAAGTGCTCGAGAGGAAATTCTTTCATTTTGTGTATATACCTACATATAAAAAAAACTGTAATTTTAAGTAGGCGCGGCCCCATTTCCAACGCCCTTCGTATGTTATAATTTTCCACTTTTTCACTTCGCCATTCATTTTCATATCGTGTGTTCCCGAGCAATAGCTGTATAGGAGCAGCTCCAAACAACGCAAAGGAAGAAGAAAATTGCATCGTCACCCGTCACGAAGTTTTAAGCAAGAAGAGTATTAAAAAAAAATACAACATTATATGCTGTTATGGAAGAAGAAGAAAAAAAGAACAGTAAATATACGTGCAAATACCAGGAGGATGTCATCAGGACGACATCTTGTTTCCTTCAATGGAACACACACAGGATGTAAATGTGTTGGAAATAACGTGTGTATAGATGTGTCAACATTTTGCCAACATACATGAATTTCTCGGCGATGCAAAGTGGCACTTGAATTACTTCTCATGTATGTCAGCACATTCCGCTTGGATTGTTGAAGATTATGGCCTCCTATGGGCCTCAACGCGTACTCTTAGCCATAGGGTTACGGATACCAAGAGAACGAACCATCATATGTACGTGTAAATAATATTGGTGTAGAACTTCACTTTGCGTGATATTACTTTATTTAGACGTAATGAATGCTGCTTGTATGCAGAATGCAGGTGAAGGGTCGACTTGCATGCGCGAATAGCTCGAAGGTACGACCTTAGGGTAAATAAGTGGCATATCGAGAAGATAAGTGCGTTTAATGCATTTGATGCTTTTTTCACCTTCAGTAAACGTCAACTCGATTATTTTGGGAAGCCACTTCAACAACTTGTCAAAAAATGTGTCAAGTTTGAATCGCTTAAATTTCAAGGGCAAATATTGTTCGTATGTCAATTTATTCCAATACCTGCAGCTAAAAAGCAACATCAACTTACGCGCAGCAGTTTGTATGTTTTTTTGACGAACGACCTAAATTCTTTACTACGGTTGACTTTTGCTTGTCTCAGTTCTGGTCGAAGAAAAAGCAATGCAGTTGTTTCAGACCCGTTGTAGGGTTTCGAATAAGTAAGGTGGCGCAACAGATGGGGGACTAGCGCATTTCTGTCAACCATACCTTGTGAAGGAATGGAAGAGACCAACAATGTATTGCCGACTCCAAACGGCTAATCGAGAAAACCGCTTCTCATGGCGCGAAATTATCATCGCAGAAATTCTTACGAAAGGTGAAAATTGAAAAGCACTTTTCTTTCGCGGGTCTCGGCTTGGTTTTAAAAACTTTTATAAAAATTCAACTCTCTGAAAGTAATAGCCTTCTTACTGCTCTAGTCATTTTCTTCAATTGGTTTGGAAGGAAAAACATCATTATAAAAAGTTACCAGAACCACTGTCTACTGATAATGAGAAGTGATAAGTTGACCAAGAGTAAGGTTGGTTCATTCACAAGCTGGTGTAAATAGTGTGAGATTGCAAGAATATCAGCGTATCTTCGGGTGTATCCTGGGCCGGACTCTGTACTCTGACTCTGTTTTAGACGACTATCGTCTGAATTTTAGGCACTAAAAAAACGTGTTTACGACCCTGAAAAAATTGTCAAAATTTGTAGGGTGATAGTAAAATAGCTTTCCACCAACCACTGAAAGCAAGATTGTATGAAACAATCATTTGACGATGTAATCTACGATAGACGATTGAACGATAATCGTCTGAAAAGTTACGGAATCTGTGCCCTGTCTTCAGTAGCGAAGCTATCTTAAATTGTGAACATTAAAATCACCCACAATGATGTTTTCAGTCAAAGTGGAAAATGATGCAGTTCTTGAATCTGAAACAGCGCAGCAAAACTTTCACAGGTTGGCTTACTGACTCTGTCGGGGATAAAGCAGAAATTGTAAGAAAGTAAGTGTTTATCTAAACCTAAACGACATTACCTTTTGATTATTTTGTAAGCCGGTGTATACCTTTCTAGGGTATTTTCCTGGCGCTAGGCCCTGGTGCCCCAGTGCGCTGTTATGCCACCCTATCTATTTTATATAAGGAAAGGACTTTTACCGACACGTTTGATAACGGCCGCGCACCTGCTGAAAAATAAGGATAGCATTTTAGGGTGGACCAGGGCAAGTGTGTTTCTTGGAACAGCTTTCTCTCCAGTATTTGACTGAAGCGTCTTCTTTGATATGATAACTTTTCGATTTTCTTTTCTTTTGCCGAAAATTTTTGTTCTCAAAAAGTTTTTTGTCTTCTGGTTTTGATTAAGCTCATGAAAACGGAGCAGATTCGTTATTCGTTGAAATACATGTTTATTTATAATTTTACTCTCTATTGTTTTTAATGTTTTAATGGGTGTGGTACGCAATCGAGATTCATCTCATTTACGAATAAAATCGAATAGTCTACGATTTTGTGAGCAAAATCTTTTCGATCCAAGCGTTTGGCAAAAAGACGAATAGTTACAGATCTTATATCGACTTTTTTGTGGTTTTTGGTTTCGTTTTTTCAAATGGTTGGGATGTTGTTTGCGCAGTTTTTATATTCGTAGGTGATGGAAATACCTCACTCGTGTCACAATGGATCCGTTTAGATGCCCAGGATAACGGTGGATAAGTGGGTAGGTCAGTCAGAAAGAGAGAAAGGAGTTTACTGTATTGAAACTTTGGATGAATTTTAGGAAGTTGTTCAGTATTAGGTTTATGATGTCGCCCAGTTTATTGATGAAAAATTCTATGATTACTAGTTTTCTCAGTACTCACTATTTGGATCGAAAATGTTGTTCTATTCGTGGAGCTGTAGGGTCCTGGTAAACCTACAAATTTAGTTATGCCAATCAGCGGAACGAGGCTTTTTAAAATACTAGCTGGAGCACTCAGACCTAAATACGGGTCTATTGTACTACCAAATAGCAACCTTCTATTTGCTATAGCTTTCCATATGTTCGTAGAAAAGCCAAAAGACGCAACCATTTCTGCGCCAAGTAGGGGTAACCGGGGCTAGTTGGCTCAAGGGGCAAGTAGACTAACCTCCAATAACTTAAAAAAAAACCATTTATTTTAAAGTTATTCCACTTGTTACATCGACCACACCTGCTTGCCGAGTCTCATATTGTCTTTCGATGGCGTCGATCGTCGTTCGGGCATTATCCACAAAAAACAAGTTTTTGCGTTCGTCAGTAATTTTTTTGTTTCCTTTTCTTTTTCTTATTTCTTATGGGTGTTTGTGTTCAATAGCGGAGTTCACACTGTACAATTAGTTGAATAATCTTTGGCTTGAACGACCAATGTTGGATAATGTGAACCCTCAGACGACCGCTTGATCAACTTGTTTGATGGTTTTCAAATATTTTTGAAAATTTAGGAGTTGGACGGAGTGGATTAGTATATAGCCGAGCTCACACTGTATAATTAGTTGGACAGACTTTGGCTTAAACGAGCAATGCTTGGCTTAATAGTGTGAACCCTCAGACAACCGCTAGACCAACTTGTTTATGGTTTTCAAATATTTTTGAAAATCTAGAAGTTGGACGGAGTGAAAGAGTATGTGACATAAAGTTGGACGACAAGTTTGATAAGTCTGAACGGAAACTACATCCGACCATCCAACATCCATCAAACGAAGTCTGTCCAACTAATTGTATAGTGTGAACTCGGCTAATATCAATTTTTTTTTTGTTTTTGTTTTTTTTGAAAAAGAGTACAGTTAGTGTTGCTATTCTTTCTTAACAGCTGGTAATTGTATTTTATCTTGATTTAGGAGCACCAACAAAAGCCGTTGAGTGCTGAAGGACCGAACTCATCTTTTTTTCTGGTAATTTCAAAAAAAATTTGGATATATGTGCGGAAAACCGCGAAAGTTTTAAGTTTAAATTTTTAGTTTGTTATATCACACGAATTGGCTTTAATTTATTTATTTAATTTAAACTTTTTTAAGTATTTTGTGATAGCACAAGGAGTGGATTTTGTTTGTTAACTTAGTTTTATTGTTTTTATTCTTTTTTTTTATACTACACGAAATGTATTTATTTATAATTTAAAGTTTCAAATAAAATTGGCTTTTAATTCTATTTGCTTATAGTTTTAGTATCGAAATGCTGGAAATAAGAATATACCTAGTCAACTTACCCCATAGCCTTGGCCAACTTACACCGGTTTTGGTGTTAGTTGACCAACTTGAGGTCCATTTGTAAAATTAGGAAAAAAATGCCTTTGTATTAGCAATGTTTAAAAGACATATTTTTCATTGTTATCTCTCTTAGTTTTTTTTTTAAAAGATAAGAAATTTTTTAGTCTACTAGCCCCGGTCTCCCCTATCTGTAACCTCGTGCGAGATAAAGCAGGACATCCACAGAGGAAGTGCTTGGCGGTGTCCTCATCTTCACTACAAGATTCACAGAGTGTGGTATCACTAAAGCCCGTGTTTACGGTCTGCATACTTGAAGCAAACATTTAGTTTTCTTCAAAAATCTAAAAGTAAATGGATCTTGAAGAGATGAAATAATCCAGTTCCAAAAACTAGATTTTGTTAAGGTACAACGCGACGATGCGATGGGTTCATCAATTAGATGTTATCGTAACCTTCTAAGACGCAAATTTTGTGCAATTTGCATCTACTCTTATAGAGTTTGCAGTTGAGAGGACTTAATCTCTTGATTATCAATATATTTATTGTTTTTTATAATAAACTCAATCAACTACGTGTAAGAGCAAGAACGGATTCTTTGTTATTTCTTTTCTTGATTTAGTGTTTTCTTTTCTTGGCAAAGATCCCAGGAAACTCGGCAAGTTTCGAAAAACGACCACCTGTCATTGGGAGTTATGATGATATATGTATGTTCTTTTTATGATGCAGCGGCTTCAAGGTGGTTCCCGTGCGTTAATGGCTATGATGTCTGCTGGTTACATGGTCGAATCTGTCGGGTTTTCCGCTTGTATCGCTTTTTTGGGTTGGTAATTCCTCCGAGCTTTCTCACTTATAGCCGTTGGCAGTTGTAGGTCCTTGAAGTGCCTCAGGCTCCAAGGTTTCCATAGATTTTTATTGTGCCACCCCATCAATCTGTTTTTATTTATTTAGTAGCTTGAATTCAGAGGTGTTGGCGTCGCTAAATTCGAGTGAAAACCCAGTTTATCTGACGTTCTACCCTAATTTTGTCACAGACACTGAAACCCAAATCGAAGTTACGTCCTTCGTTGATCCCTTGTGCCCGTGGCGTAGTGGTTAGAATATTAGCAGGTTCGAGGTAACATTTTTCTACGAGTATCGCAAGAAATTGATTGGTCATCCCGTAGTAACTTTATTGCCATGAAAATCGATTTCTTGATTAGCCGTTCGGAATCAGCAAAAAACAATAGGTCCCTGCATTTCCCGAGAGTTATGGTTGTGAGAAATGTGTTAGGCTCCTTGGGTCCCCGCTCTGTTGCGCCATTCTATTTATTTTATTTGTTCTTTTTTTTCATTTCTCTAATTACTGAGGCCGCTTCCGAAAATCTGGGGCCGAGTTACCGTATCAGTGATCGAATGAGTAAGCACTATTTTTCTTTCAAAATTCGCTCCATATTGCACAACATTAGTGCTGTTCATTTATTGACTTCAATTCAATTCAAATACTGATGAAAGAATGTCAAATTATGATACTAAAGTGCTCCATAACGTGAGAAGTAATTCCAATAACACTCATAATTTAGTCACGTATTACTCGATCACTGGTGCGGTAATTCCACCCCTGGACTTTTCCTTTTCATATTTTCGTTTCTTCTTTTCTTTTTTCCTCTTCTTATTGTCCAGCATACTCTTCCTGTTTTCCTCCTTTTGGTTTGTTTAACCTCTCCCATTCTAATTGCTTTTCCTCCTGTCAAATTTCCTACCATACCTCCTTTCTGCCCTACCCTATGTACGTACCCTAAACCTACCTATCCCATAATTAACCCCGTATTCCAAATGGTTGAGCAATTCGTGTCTACTAAGAAATTTTTCGACTTCACAGGCTGATACGTGTACCAACTTTCTCTGTGCTCGATTACATGGTGTATGGTAGAGTCATCTAGTATTCAATTACTTTAAATTGGAAGCAATGGGAACCTAAGAAGAAGAAGAAAACAATATAGGTATACATAATGTCAATTTTCTTCGGACTTATTCGAAAAGTATCGAAGCTGCTTTTTTGGTCCTATTTCCCATAAATTACCCATAAGTACACACATAATGGGTTTGTATTGAATCGAGGCACATCCCAAGTCTTAGCCAATACCGACTAAGGACTTAACATTTATGTTCTCTTAAGCAACCACATAACTCTGACGACACCGAGATGGTTATTTATTTTTCAAAATATTGTTCGCCTGAATTTAAAAAAAAAAAAAACAAAAAAACAGCAGATTCATTTCAAAAACTATCACCTTAGTAAAGACTTTCAGTGTTTTCTCAGCTGAATGAAAAACATTTTTAAAATAAATAAAAACACATTCAGTTTCAGAATTCTAGAAAAATAGAAGTTGAATATTCAATTTTAATTTAATTTCTTATTTTTTTATATAAGGTGAAAAAAAATATTAGAAACATATCACAATGACAATACTTAAATTTAATATTTAAACAGTTTAATAATAGCAAACAAAAACTAAATACAATTATTCTATTCTGAGTTTGATTTAAAAAAAAATTACACAGAAAAAATGATATTATTTTACAACTTTTAAGCATATTTTTATATAAATAAAATAAATTAACTTAATTAGAAAAAAAAACTAAATATAAAAATAATGATAATTCACTTGAGAAGTCATACAAAAGAAAAACCGAAAGCAATTGCAATTACAAAATTGAAAAAAAAAGAATATTTACAAAAAGATTTGTTCATGGTAGAGCTCAATAACAAACAAAATTATATATATACATTATATACTAATATTAATTTTATTTTTAAAATGATTAAGAGAAAATTTAAAGCGAAAAAAATAATTAATTAGAAATTACGGTCAATTAATTTTGGAAACATATATGAGTTTAAACAAAATTATATATATATATATATTAGAACAAATAAATAAACTGTCCCAAAGCAAACAGAACAGATTCCATGCGTAAGAAATTAAAACAAATCTTAAAATTCATTAAGAGGTATATGTAATAAAAAAAATGCAATATATATATTAAAACACAGAACAAAAAAGAATTAGTAACCTTTCGAACTTAAAACATACAACGATTTGAAAATTTTTCAAAAACAAAATTAAATTAAAATAAACAGATGCAGATATATATATGAAAGAACAAATCATAAAAAATACTTAAACATTTATTCTGATAGAAAGTTTTGTGATTTAAGAAGAAGAAGAAGTAGAATTTTATGTACTTAAGATAATACTGCACGTCACAAGGACAACGGATTGGATAAAACATGTGGTGAGATGGTCGATATATGTGTACATATACGGTTCGAATGATCGAAGAAGAGCAAATTGTGCCCTTTTGTTTTTGCATTATATTTTTTATACAAACAAAAGAAAAACGAAAATCTAAACAAATATTTATTAATACATTTCTCGGAAAAGTGATTATTTTGGTCCTTTGGGACGTGCTAAATTGAGTATTTTATATACGTACGATGAAGTAAATTTAAAGTTTAATTCAAGCAATACATAAAATTAATTTTTTCATTTCCAAAAGTAAATTTAATTAAATCTTAAGCTAAAGCTAAAGCTAAAGCTTAAAGCGCATGCACTAAGATTATAAAAACAAATGCGTAATGATTTTTTTAAAAGCATATATATATATATAAAAATGAAAGTTTTAGCTGTAGGAGTTTAAGTATACATAATATTTATATTTAAACAAAAAACTTATATATATATACATAAAAGTTTAAGGATAATTTATATTAGAAACAGACCAATAATATTTATATATATTATTAAATATATATACTAATATTGTAAATACAATTTTTACAAAATAAAATCAAAACAAAATGCAATTAAATTATAAATATAATCACTATATATAAATTTAACAAGATAAATTTGTAATTGTTTGTATACAATATACACACATGGCATATTATTATTATTGAACACGGTGTATCTCAGCATCTAGTCAGCATTTATAATGTGAAACTATTTCAAATTTACACTTGTTTATTTATTTATTTATTTATTTATTTATTTATTTATTCAACAATGACAAATGAGCTTTTGAATTGTTTAAAGCTTTGGGAATGTATTCCCAATTCGAATCCGGCTGTTTATTTTCTTGCTGCTTCGATCACGGTTATGTGATGTTAGCAAAAAACAAAATAACAAACGCAGTGAAAACCAATTTTTTAGATAAATCATTATCGAATAAAACTAATGCATAATAAACACAAAAACCAATTTTTAATTATACAAGATTAAAAGAAAAAAGAAAAGAAAAACATAACAAAGACTTAAATAAAAGAAAAAAACTTACTTTTAAGAAGAAATTACTACTTAAGATAAAAAAAAATAAAAATCTAATCCACTTATACAATAAAAAAAGAAATATTCAAACTCCTCCTTCCTATGAAAAGAAAATTCTCTCTATCCCTTTTCTTGCAATTTCACACTCACTCAGTCAGTTAAAAAACCAAAAATAGAAATACCAAATAAAAAATATTATATAAAAAAATAAACAAAAAAAAACATAATGAAATTAAAACTTATTTAAAGTTTAAGTAAAACATTAAATGGTACTCAAAACACAAAAAAAAAAAAAAAGAAATATTTATTCCAATCAAGTAAAGAAAATAAAAAATCAATTCGTCACCTAGAACTCATATCTAGAGGGACAAATTTGTTTTCCATACACTTTTTCTCAAACAATAGCGCTTAAGAAAGCGAATGTATACATGAAATATATATATTTGTCAAAAAAGGATACTAGACTCTTAATTTTTATCTTTCTTCTTTCATCTTGTTTCTATATAAGACAAAATATAAACATTCATTTACGTTCTGAAGGCAATAAGACGAATGGAAAATATATACGTACTTTGACATTGAAACCGATTATAAGAAAAGGAATCGAATAAATAAAAAGCTAAATAGAATTGTTCAAGGGACGATATTACACAAAAATAAAGAAAAATATTATTGAAACGTGTACTCACAAAAGAATGTATTCTTTGATGTAAGTGGAATGTAATGGACAATTCGTTTATCGTATGTAAAGGCATTTAACACTATTATACTATACTAAAAGAAAATTAGTGATGAATGTAAAACTATTTTTAGAGCCTTCAAGCAATAAAGAAAATTTAAAAAAAATTTACATTGTTTTTTTCTTTACTCTGGAAATATACAGCGATTGATTAGAAGGTAAATATAAACAGGGAATCCTACAACTATACGTTAAAGTTGATTTTTCTGCTTTATCAATAGGTCAAATTCAAGAAAATTTAGGGCAGAGTGTATTATGGTTGAACTAGGTGGTCCTTGCCCTACCAAAATAATAGAATTTTGGACGTAGCGGAGAGAGTCGCAGTTCTTCTTTATATGTTTAATCAAAACGTCGGCAACGAGTTTTTTTTTTATGTAACTATTTAACCGCACCAAATAACATACATTTTTAAGACTGTACACTTACTAAAGTTAAAAGCAGTGGGTAAGGCTTTGAAATTGAATAATCTACTAATGCGCTATTATAGTGGCTCATGCATGCCGTTGCTAGTTCTGTGTTTCGAGTAAATATCGTATGTGCTGAGATCGCGGAAGTTAAAATCTATGGACGATTGCAAGCCTGGAACATCAATCGAACTAGAAATGAACTGAAGGAGAGAAATTCATGATGTGTCTTTCAGGAGATTGCAAAATTTTGGTGCAAGCAAAACCCCCTACTTATTTAACCCCCTAGCTGATACATGGGAGTCCGAGGTTCAGTTCCAGAAAAATGAAGTTGTTTTTCCACGGATATCATCTTCGTTAGAGATAAGCACCTCCTCCAAAAGTAATCAAGCTTTAAAGGCGTTATCTACCTAAGCCGTTAGGAATTTATTTTTTTCAAAATCGCTTTTAAAATCGCTTAAAGTAGGGCAAGAGTCTTATAAATTGTTGAAAGCCTTTTAACTATTATTAGAATTTTTATTTCGACTATATATACTATGAACACATTTAATTACACCGGCCCACAAAAAAAATTTTATTTTGCGCATCTGTTTTACCTAATATATTTTGATTATATATAAGCAAATCCATATAAAAAATTGCAGATTGCAGAACAAAAATATTTGCTTTTTAAGAAGTTATAGCATTTTTGATTTTCACGCCTGATTAATGTCGGTCTTTGCGCGCTATCGTTGTCGAAGAGAAGTTAGAGGGTGGTGGGCAGTGTTTCTTGCGTCGCTTGTTGTATACGGTAGTATGTGTTTGCAAAAAAATTTTTTTGGTGGCCGGTGTTATATTTGGGGTTATAAGAGAAACTTCTAAGGAACATGACAGGAAAAGTAAAACTTGTAACTCTCTTTTCAAACTTATATCGTAAAAAAAATCTTCAATGGACGCTCGGTATCTTTTAATTTAATTTCATTTATTTTAATATTGCCATTTTTTTTTTTTACTAAAAGCAAATTTAGAACTATTTTTTGTTTTTATTCTTATTTCTAGATATATAAGCAATAAAAAAAAGTTATGTCATGTGCAAAAATGCTGTTGACCAGTGTTATTAATAAAAATAGCAACATTTAAAACAAAAAGATAAGAAAAGATTATATAAATGAGTAAATTGTTATTCAAAATGATCTACCAAATCGTTTAAAAGTAAAGATTTAAATCTTCTTGTGCTTCTTACACTTCTCATACTTATGGGCAGGGATTTCCAAAGGCGAATAACATGGACAAAGAATTGACACTCAGTGATCAGAAATTTGTAGCGAGATAGTATAATGCAATAATATATAATTAATATATTAATGCAAATGACGTTGTTGAATGAAAGAAATTCAGCTTACTGTATAAATAATCAGGATGTTTGATTTGAATGATTTCATTTAGCCGAGTGCACACTGTACAATTAGTTGGACAGACTTTGGCTTAAACTACCAATTCTTGATAGTGTGAACCCTCAGACGACCGCTTGACCAACTTGTTGGATGGTTTTCAAATATTTTTAAAAATTTGGAAGTTGGACAGAGTGGAAGAATATGTGACATAATTGGACGACAAGCTTGATAAGTGTGAACGCAAACCACATCCGACCATCAAACGAAGTCTGTCCAACTAATTGTACAGTGTGAACTCAGCTTTTGAATTTTGATAGCTACGTGAACCAAAATTTTATAAATTGTCGAGACTACAACCAGAAAGACGAGCAGCAAAAATGGAAACGAGGTCATAGCGACGTAGATTATAGACATAACGAGCGATGTTGTTATATGCAACATTCAAATTGTGGCTATTGGCAGAATTCAAGTTGCAAAAGATTTCACATCCATATAATAAGAAAGGTAGTAAAAGCGTTTTGGCAAGGAAAAGTTTTTGTAGGGATGAAACTTCGAGTGGCTTCGAGAACACGGAGACCTCCATGAACTTTACCAATTGCCTTAACCAGGTGGCCGTTCCATGTCAGGGAAAGATTAAAAGCCATTCCTAGGTTTCTAGCATTGCTAACGTAATTGATTGTTTTGTTTTCAAGAGTTAATGGATTTAGGACTGGTAAATCAAAATTTTTGCGATAGATAGGAAGGATTACTGATTTGGCAGGGCTTAGACAAAGATGGTTTTTCTTAGAACAACGTGAAATGAAAAGGAGGTCCTCATTCATTAATGCAAGAGCATCATTCTTCTCTCCGAAAGGTCTTCGTATCAGAAGCTGCACATCATCAGCCTAAAGGTGAATCAGACAGTGTTTAACCACTTTTGGAAGCTCATTTATGTAAAGTGAGAAGAAAAGTGGGCAAAAAATCCATGTGGCACATTCATACATCGTTTTAAAACTGTAGGGGCTATACCATTATGACACTTTTTTTGGCTTATTCGATATTTTGTACTCTTGAAAATATCCTTTGAAAGCGGTCAGGCCGTATCTTGAATAGTTTTTGAATGACAGTGTTCTAAAAGGCGACCACTCACAGGTATAAGCCGCGATGAAATTGAGTATTCTTAAATTTATTTACTATACAATGGCCAAAGATCTTCCTGATTTTTTGAAAGTTGTCAATTTGGCTTTAAAAAAGACTATCACTTTTTATCCCAAAAAAAGTAAATAATTCTAGGTTATTGTGTAGGTTATGACTTCAACTTTAATAACCTTTTTGAAATTTTTTGGTGGAGCTACTCATTTGGCCGCGATCATGTCAGCAGTTTCGGAACTTTTCTTTACACCTCCAAAGACAGCACATAGTCTTTGTCTATAGCCGGCTTTCTCGGTTTGTTGCACAACCTTATGTTTTTTTTATCGAATTCTAGCTAAGTTTTGCATTTTTCCACTTTCCTGATGAAATTGAATCAGGAAAATAGAAAAATACAATTTTAATAGAAAATATTTGTCCTATTGTACGTTTTTTGGGCGCAAAAAATACTTTGATAAGTGATTTGCTATTGATTGCTATAACATTTTTTGTTCAATTGTTTCGAAAACATAGTTGTTATTCCATTTGACAATTTTTCCTGATTCGTTTTACTGATCGCTATAACTGGCCACTAAGATAAAGTTGTTCATTGCCGTGCTGTCAACGGTTCCTTAAAACGTGAATGGAGAAAACATCAAATATTTCTTTTCGAACTTTTAACGTAATCTAGTTTAAAAGTTTGATGTGATCATGATAAGTAGAATCAAAGGAAAACCCCTTAGAGCACATCGAAATCGCAGGAAATAGCCTTGAATATTTTCAATTCTTTAGTTATGAATTTTTAGGTATTTAATTTGCAAAAAAACAAATTATAAAATATCGGATTAGGTATTGATCAAAAAATTCAATGGACCTTTAAGTGCTGAATTGGTTTTTAGTATCTTATCATCGATATGTGAGAGGAAATTCAATTCCCGGTCGCAAATAATGGCGAGTCAATCGCCTCAACTGATGAAATGATTTCATATTGATGAAGATAGCGACGAGACGGGTAGAAGTTCTGATGAGGTTATGAGAAGTTAATGAATTGACACTTGGAACTGCTAAGTTCAAAGAAGTTCTTAGAGCACCAGATACCAGATAGAAAATTCATCGAAAACTAATTAGGTAAAAGATGACTTAAATGACTACCCTGTGGGACGCCAGAGGTAGCAGCTTAGACACCTGTCCAGTAAGCCTTAGCCAGCTACAGTCGAGCGAGGGATTAGCAATTAGCAGTACGAGGAATAAGAAATTGACCACCAATTTTGTAAATACTCGGAGTATGTATCGTCAGAAACAAAATTAACTGGCGAAGATTATTGGGAAAAAGAAGCAAAAAGCAGCGACTGGCAAGTGTTGTCCTCTTTCCGTATCTATAGCCGATCCTATGTAGATTTCAGATCATT
Organism: Melanostoma scalare; assembly: GCA_949752695.1. Classification (NCBI taxonomy): domain Eukaryota; kingdom Metazoa; phylum Arthropoda; class Insecta; order Diptera; family Syrphidae; genus Melanostoma; species Melanostoma scalare. The sequence goes on from OX456984.1 coordinate 199,145,620, forward strand.
TGCCAGTAGTGAAGCAACTTATGATGATGGCAGCAATCATCAAGTAATCGTGAGGTAGATGAAGTGGCGCGTTAACTCCGCTATCTTCTGTGATGAAAAATTGATTCCAAAGCTGAAGGAGAGACTACACCTTGGTGATACGTCCAGCACTCACATACAAATCAGATCGGCTCCGCGCCACCTTGAGGTACAGTGTCTCGTTTTTGTAATCTTCTTCGTTTACACAGTTCTTTGACATTCATCGTAGTTATGTTCCGGATATGAGTAAATGTATTGCATTGCATTATCAATCCGGGACGAATTAAGCCCGATGCCAAAAAAAAAAAACCAAAACAACGATAGCCACAACACGAAAAACAAAACGACCACCAAAAGAAATCGTGACAGCGACTATAGTAAAACTAATCGCAATGTAACGATTAGGAGAGGTTTTTACCTTTATTAGTGCAGTCAATGAAGCATTTTAGGTCCGAATTTTTTTACTGTGAACCGATTTGCATGAAATTTTGGAATTAGGCTCATCTTACCCTTAACTTCAAAAGTGAAAATGATTTGAACACCGCCACCACCCTGGGGGTGGTTGCCACCCCTTTTCGGGGGCGAATTTTTTTTTTCAAAATAACCTCGGATATCGATAGAAGACCTAATTTTAAGCAAAAAATTAAATATAAAGTTTGTCATTAAGTCCAATACTTTTCGAGTTATTGGCAATTGAAAATTCGAACTTTTTCCACGTTTTTCATCTATTTATTGCAAATACATATCTCAAAAACTATATGTTTTATCGAAAACTTTATAAAGAACAAAATGTTGCAATAAAGGATGTTGTAGCTCTCTTAATTACCTTTACAATGGTTTTTTACAAGTTGTGATAGCATAAAAATTGAAGGAGTTATCGTCCAAAACCCATTGATTTAAAAGAAAAAAACATTAGATGCTCTCCTTATTTGCACTAGAGCTCACTTATTTTACGTACAAAAAACAATTTCAATAGTTCTCATTTTAAAGCTTTTTTCAAGCACTACAAAACATCCTCTAGTATTAGAATGAATAAAATGCATCTGCTCGCCGCTAAATGGCATTGACCACAACGATTAAATTTCAGACAAAATAAAAATGGCTTTGATCTTTTATATCTAGCTTATTACTGTTCTTTGAATATTTTATAAAAAACGAAATTGTTACAATTTTGTTCTTTATAAAATTTACGATAAAACGTATAGTTTTGGAGATATTTGCAATAAATAGATGAAAAACGTGAAAAAAGTGCGAATTTTCAATTGCCAATAAGCAATAACTCGAAAAGTATTGGACTTAATGAAAAACTTTATGTTTAATTTTTTGCTTAAAATTAAGCCTTTTATCGATATCCGAGGTTATTTTGAAAAAAAAAATTCGCCCCCGAAAAGGGGGGGCAACCAACCGCAGGGTGGTGGCGGTGTTCAAATCATTTTCATTTTTGAAGTTAAGGGTAAGATGAGTCTAATTCCAAAATTTCATGCAAATCGGTTCACAGTATAAAAATTCGGAGGTAAGGCCCTATTTTTCGCTTCATTGACTGCACTATATCGTTATTTGTGTTAAGGGCCCTGGCTTACATATATCATACGGACCGTATCTCTGAATTTCTTCACTCAGCGGCGCATGGTGCAATGTGCATTGGCTGCATCTCGTAACCAGATCATAAACATACTGAAAACGCTCAACAACATCTCGACCACAGTCATAGCTTCGAGCATTTATAAGTTCTTAAACAGTAGTTTCCATTTACAACTTGCATACAATGTACCAACTTACGACCACACTGCACAAGCGTTTCTGTTTTTGATTTGCTATAAATTCGACTGTCGGTTTTTGGCTGTCGTGGGGTGACGCATTGTTAAAATTATACTCAACAGGTAGCACACTGTCCAAAACTTACTCAAACAATCTTCTTCTGTGAAGGAAACAAATAAATGTGTGATGGTTTCATTATAGTGTAATTTTCACCATAACTTAAGAAAAAAGCAAGACACTAAAGCAAGGGATTACACTCCACGAAAACACCTGTCTAAACTGGACCAAGTATTTTCTTAGAGTAAAATTTTAGCATCACTTTGCTAGAAATCTTAAGTCTTCTATCTCGATGTAAAAGTATTACTATCATGCTCATACCTACCTCACCACAGTTTAATTGATAACAAAAACCTTGTTCTATCCACAACTCGAAATTCGCAACAAAATTTTGTTACGATTCCATTAACTATATATGTGTACACTCACACTCTGATATTTAACCCTCAAATCTCAAGAACCTTATTCGTATAACCTTTAAATTTATCTTGACTATTTTTATTATTAAACTCCACCATTAATTCAAAAAACACTGAAAACTACTCAAAATCTTATGAACAACTGATACACAAGGTTGAGCTTATTCTGTCAGACATACACAAGAACCAGTTGATACCTTCAAAATGCTCATCTCATATCCATGCTTAATTGCTGAATCCTTGCTTACATTCGTTAACTGCAAACCGAATAAATGTTTGACTTGCATATTGAATGATTCACATCTTCTTTATTTCCCTTAGCAGTCAGCCTCTTCTCTCTCCTCTAAAAGATTCGAGCCTCATATCATATTTTTCCATCCCACTGCCTTTCCTAGAGAAAGTGGATCGAGAGGGCCATATATGTCGTATAGTGTATCCTTGTCGTCGCTGTCATGTATCGTCCTTGATCTACATAGCCAAACAAACTAAACTTAGAAAAAATAAAAAAAAAACATTCCGAATAGCTCTCAAATATGCAAGGCTTTGTTCAATTGTATCCACATTTGTATTCCATGTGCAGCATGTTATGTGAGCGTGTTCACTGTACAGTCAGTCGGAGTCTGTCTCACCATATGTAGATTCTGCTTTGCTCAGTGCAATGAAAATTTATTATCCTTTCATTGCAGGAACTCCTTCCAATTTACTCGGTTTACTTAAGAATCTCGTCCTCGTTGTCGCTGGTGTATAGTTATCATCAGCGGGGCAACATTATTGGCTCCTCTGCCCACCAGAGCTACCGCCCGCCGCGCCACGCCCGCCTTCGAATCGTATATTTGTCGATCAAAGAAGCAACAGCGAACAGTGTGGAGGTAAGGACAGGTTGGCAATCGCTTTACGTTTGATTGCCTTCATGTCGCCGTCGAAGCGTTGTCGCCGACATCGTTAACATTTCTCTAAGCTCTCGCATATTTATTATTTCGAATCCTATACTCGTATACAATACACGTAACACGTGTTCTCTCGCTGGAATTTGGGTTAACAACGAGCGTTTCATATATCCTTGCAGCTGATGACTGAATGGATAGAGAGAGAGGAAGAGAGAGAGAAAAATCTAAAAACCAAACAACGTATTCCGGTCATGATTTGGTACGACTACGCGACGATGAGGATAGCGACATTTGCTGCCACAGCAGCAGCAACTGCGCCTCCACTCCAACGAATCGAGTGTTAGAAGGTGTATAGCGAATAGCGATACCAAACGATGTTTGTCCAAGCCACACATGCTCATGTGCCTCAAACCTACACTCTTTTAGTGAAGGCAGGTATATGGTTCCATAAATCGTTCCGCTTAAATTTTCCGACCTCCAAACTCAGCGCTTTGAGTATTTACTTTATAAGAATTCAATTTTCCAATCAATTCGCCATCGCCACTATTAACCAACCGGTATGGTATGGTATGGCAGTCTCTGCTGACTCTGACTCCTGTTTGCGAATAAACGACTGCCTCCCCCTCATAACTACTCCATTCTCCTGCTTCATGTTCATGACTCAATCAATTCATGCAGCAGCGGGGATGGTTTTTCTTTTCTTTGCCTTTTTTCCTTTTCAATATTTGGTTCTTGTCCTGATTTAAGAAATAAGCTGCTGTTGCTACTGCTGCTACTTGAGAAAACAATCGTTGATAAATAATAGAGAAGTGGATTTGGAAAACCCTCATGCAGCAGGACTTGTATCCAGATCTTGTAATCCATTGAGAACCTGGTTGGGTAATGTTTTCTTGGTATGTTCACTCGTTGGTGCGGTTGTGTTTTGCAGGTTATTTGAGCAACAGGAGTACACAATTCTCGATTCAAATCTGATCCTTTGTTATTGTGTTTTTTTTTTTTTTTTGGATTCTGAGAAACTATTGTTTGGTCATTTGTGGGTAGGAGAACAGGTTCCATTCATGTACTTGGATTATGATTTGCTTGCATTTGGTTTCAGAGAGTTTGTTAAGCTTAAAGAGATTTAAAAATTCCTGTCAGATGTGCCGACTTTAACAAAAAAACATTAATTCTTTTTTATTATACTGTGTAATAGACTAACTTCGGCCTTAAAGCTTTTCTAGAGCCATCAGAATGCTGTTTTGTTGTTTTCAGGGCAGTCAGGGTTAAATTTGATAAATCAGATTCGGACATGGCTTCCTTTGAAGTAACAGCACGACTTTAAAAATGAAACACGACTGCATCTTTAGGTTTTAATTTTTTAATAATTTCACATTTCACGTTCGATATTCGTACGAAGTTCATCAATCGTCGCTGGCTTGTTGGCATAGAATAGACCATAGACTTGACGTAGCCCCACAGGAAAAAGTCTAACGGCGTCACGAACAAGGCGGTCAAGCGACTGGGCCATTTTGTGAGATAACACGTTCTCCAAACTTGGTTTCCAATAAATTGATTGTGACATTCGCTGTGTGGCTTGTGGCACCGTCCTGTTGGAACCACATGTCCTCCAAGTCCATATCATCCAATTGGGGCCAAAAATATTCGGTTATCATTGAACGGTAGCGATCCTATTCACAGTAACGTGCCGGTCTTGATCATCACGGAAGATGTACGGTCCAATGACCCCTCCGGTCCATAAACCACACCAAACAGTGATTTTTTCGGGATGCAATGATGACTCATATGGAGTACGTGTGGACTGCTGCCTGACCAATACCGCATACTTTGTTTATTGACGAAGCCATTCAGCCAGAAATGAGCCTCATCGCTGAAGATGATTTTTCGATGAAAAAATCCGAATCATTTCAAGTTGTTGTTCAGCCCAATTCACGAATATACGACGCTTCTGGTGGTCAAGCGGCTTCAGTTCTTGCGTCAATTTAATCTTGTAAGGATGTAGGCCAAGATCTTTTCGCAGAATTCGCCACAACGACACGTCGCAAAGATGCCCAACGCTTGAGAACGACGTGTGAGAGACACATTTGGGCTTTCTGCAACTGAAGCTTCAGCTGCAGCAATATTCTCGATACTACGGGCACTTCTTTGTCTCACTGGCACGGGAATATTTTGTACGTTTTTGTTTTTGATCTAGTAGAACGATTATGACAACTATAAATTGGACGTAGCGATCTTAACGTTGAACCTACTGACTCCGAATTTCGGTAGTAAATTTTAATAATTTCGACTCGTTGTTGGCTCGTTTGTCTTTCCATCATAAAATAGCAAACCTTACTGAAGAGAAATGTCAAAAGAGCGGCAAGAAATATGGCGTCGTTTGCTGTCCCTGTTGCTCTACTTTTGTAGCTTCTCTGTTGAAAAACCCTTTATAAGTCAGGAATTACAAGATGTCTCATGAGACTTGTCTCATTTTTGACGTTCCTTTTAAATTTCCATCCCGTGAGACAATCGCAATTACACGTTCAATTTTGCAGGCTCACGTCTCAAGTTTGAAAATTCTTCATTTCGCTTTGAATGCTAATTCTCGTTCACTTTTATAACGTTCAAAGTTGTCTTTTCCTCTATGATACAAGTCGTTCATCTCACCAACACAGAAAATCGAATAAAGCAACATAGCAAAAAGAGAAAATGAGAAAAGAAAAACGCAAATGAGCCTGCTAAAAATCCGGCCCGGTACTCATCGGGAATTTTTTTGTGCATCTCATTTCCTCACATCTCCTTTCTTTTTCGCACTCATGTGAGACTGGGCTCGTGAGACATCGTGTAATTCCTGACTAAGGAATACCACTGGCTTACCAGTTGATTGTGTTAATTTGATATATTTAAGCTTCCCATGTATCTATTTGGTTTTATGCTCTTTTTTACAGACAGACATTAAAAAAATGCGTGCTTAAACGGCGTGCTGTTTATTCGTCTCTATCTTCTCTCACCCTTTTCCCTTTCTCTCTTTCTCTTTTGCTCCCTCTCTCTCTATCTCTCTTTCTCTATCTATCTCTCTCTCTTTCTGTTTCTCTATGTCCCTCTTTTTCTGTCTTGACACATTTGTGTCCTTTCTTTTACTCCCCTTTCACATTCGCTGTTGGCTATTGCTGTTTAGCTCTTATGGTTGCCTATAGTTAGTTTGTGTTTCTCTTCCGCCTCCCTCATTCTCTCTCTCTCTCTCTCTCTCTCTCTCTCTCTCTCTCTCTCTCTCTCTCTCTCTCTCTCTCTCTCTCTCTCTCTCTCTCTCTCTCTCTCTCTCTCTCTCTCTCTCTCTCTCTCGCTCTGCTTCTTTCTATTTGAGCTTTTCCGTCTTTTTTCTTTCAGCCCTTCTTTTTTCTTTTTTCTTTCAGTTCCCTCTATTTGTCTGGCTCACTCGTTCATAACTTCTTAACATCTCATTATCTCCTCCTTCCCTGTATTTTTCTCTTTTTCTCTGTCTCCATCGTCTTCTTTATTTTTCATCGCTTCCCTTTATATTTTCATCTCAATCAGTTTTATGCTTCTATCGCTCTTTTTCTCTCTCCCTTTCTCATTCTGTTACTATCCCTCCTTCGCTTTTTTTCTTTAGCCTTTTCGTTCTCTCTTCCTTCTCTCTATTTGGTCACCATTGCCCGCTTTCTTTTACCTCGCTTCGTTTTATTTTTTGTTTCAAATAGTTTACTTTTCTATCTATCTCTCGCTTTCTCTTACTGTTCCTTTTTAGCCCCTCTCTTCTCCCTATTTCTTCTCCATCGTTCTTTTTGTCTTTCCTCGGCTTCAATTAGTTTCAGGTTTCAGTTACTATCGCTCTCTTTATCTCTCCTTCTTTCTTTCTCCTACTATTCCTTTTTTTAAATTTTTAGTTTTTTTTGATCTTTCTGTTTTTCTCTTTGCTTCAACTAGTTTCTATTACCATCTCTTTCTTTCTCTCTCCTTCTCTGGTACGAGGCGATCAATCTGCCTTCTAACGTTAGAACTTCTAACGAGTCGAGGATTGTCTGTTTTAGTTTGTGGTCGTGCACCGTTTCACAATCTTTTTAGTCACAAAATATAATAAGAAACTTAAAAAGTACTCATCAGATAACTTTAATCATTGGGAAAACACACAGTCCTCAAATTTTCTAGGAATTGCTTTGAATTAAGTTAGACACATTCTAGGTGGTCATACCGTGCAGAGAAGCGCGTAGGAATAAAATAACTTTTGCTTGGCACCAGTGTGCTGTTACACACACCTTCCAGAACATAACACTACCTCAACATTATCACATATCCTTTTGATATTGGTACCCTGTTAAGGAACGCTTTCTTGCATCTTTTTGACAAAGCATTAGTCCTGGCTGAATAGCTTTCTAGCTTGCACAAAAATACACAAAACGTATTATTTTCAATCACAATTCCGTTTACAGTAAATTTGTAATATTTATTCTACCATCTACTCTACACGTTACCCAACAACCTTTCCACAACCAGAACCCCGACTTGCATGCACTACTAGATCCAACACAGACAAGAAAAATATAATAAAATAAAAAAAAAATTGCAAAGTATTATGCAGACGACTTTGAGTTAAAATGTAAAACTACGAACACAAATTCGAATAATGTCCCGTCCACAATTCCATTTGAATGGCTCACAATATATGAAATTGCCAAGAGAATCACATGGGGAATAAAATATCAAAATTGAATAAATTTCGTCCTCCTTATGCTTGAATGGATTTTGTGTCCTTGTCACTGGGACTCATACCGCATGGACACAAATAAGAAAAAAAAGAAAAACTGGTTAGCTGTTCAGAAAAAGACGAATAGTATCTGAATCGAGCCACTTGTACGTTGGGACCGGAGTGTGGTGCGGAGGAAGAAGATTGTGGGATGATGTGTGATACGCTAGGCGATGTCAATTTCCTGAATGCATGCATAAATGAGAAAACCATTCGCTGCTGCCTGGTCGCCCATTCCGCCCACCGTGCCGCCCGTCTGTCTTTCTTTTTCGCACCACATATATCCCTGAAAAATACTTGTAACTGCCAGCCAAGTGATATTCAATTCCTTTCCATGCAAGTGGCGATTGATACTTTTCGTGTTTCATTCTTCAATTTTTGTTTATCCTGGCATATTTGTCTGGCTGGATGCTCTGGTTTTATTTTGTTTATTTTTGAATCAATTTGTTAAAGAATGCTTCGGAAATGGTAGTGTGTGTGGTGTGAACTGTTTAGTGTGAAGAAGTCAATAAAATTGGTATATTGAAAGGATCTGCTGTGATAACGATGGCAAATTGGCAATACCCCCGGGGAGTAAACGTATGGAACTACTCAATTTCGGCTACTCAGTGAAGGTAATCGAATATAGTCTTTTCATATGGAGAAGGAAAGAAAGATTGTAGAACAATACCAATTAATTACTGTTTTGGGGTATGTACTTCTTTAACGACGAACGTGGTGTGGTGTCTGCATTTGAAATATTTTGACAGTTGTCAATTTCCTCTTTCATGGCGCAATGTCGAAGGAATCGCGACTGGAAGTTGGAAAGCATTGGCTAATGCTTCGATTTTTTTAACCAAATGCTGATGTTTTTGCACTTGGTGTACCAGGAATGCCTGGGCCTGCTTTCCTTTTTCATTCTTTGCCATCAATATTTGACATTCATTATTGCACTCATTGAATACCTATTTAAATACTAAAACGGTTTATTCGAAATATCATTTGAAAGCCCGTAAACAACACCGAAGGCTTCAAAAGTCTTACTGTTTGCCCTTAGCTGTGAAAAATATGTGTTTTCTTCTAAGCCTTCAAATTTACTATCAAGCTTATTCATTATTGGCACGAAGTTTGGAACGAAGTTCCTTGTCGCATGTATTTTTTTACAAAAACTGTATGTATTTCGCGTCTGTATCAACAAAAATTAAATACCATTTCAAATACATCCGAAAAATCCTACGAACGAGAAAGAGATATTTCATTCATAAAATTTTATACGTACTGCTAAGAAACAACAAATTTTAAAAAATACACCATATGAGAGTTCACAAAGGTAAAATTACATAATTAGCTTAAGTCGGATGACACTCTTCTCTAGTAAAAAAGATTTTGGTGGGAAATGGGGTTTCTCTCCCAAAATCACCAATTGGCTTTTTACTTCGGCTATAAGACCGATACTCACATACCGGGTGATTGTCTGGTGGACCGCACTAGACAAAATGATTAACTACAACAAGCTGGCCAAAATTCAAAGAACGGCTAGTTTGTGTATTACTGGCGCACTGAGGACAAGGACAACCCCATCGGACGCCCTCAATGACTAGATCTCATACCCCTGGATATTTTCAGCAAACAAGTCGCAGCTTGCTCAGCTACTCGACTCAGATATCACAGTGGACCAATAATCAAATCGGTCACACTACCATTCTAGATAACTTTAGATTCCTACCGAATCGATCTAACTACACCACCCCCAAGTTGGTGTTTGATAATAACTTCCAAATAAGCTTGGGAAAATGGTGCTCTCTTGGAAAATGAAGCAACACACTTCTACACCGATAGTTCAAAAACCAGCGAATGTGTAGGAAGTAGAATCTACTCTGAAAAACTGAATCTCAGTCTTTTCTTCCGCCTACCCGATCATTTTAGTGTGTTCTAAGCGGAAATTAAGGAGGTGCTGTCTTGGCTCAAGGAAAACGTCATATCCTTCACGGATATTCGAATCTTTTCGAACAGCCAAGCTGCCCTTAAATCTCTTGCCCCTGTCTCTACAAAAACCATCACGGTCCAAAACTGTCAAATATCTCTGAGGGAGATGTCAAATCAGTTCAACATTCGTTTTTCATGGATGCTGGGACACCAGTTACATCAGTTACCAGGCAACTGTATGGCGGACGAACTATCCTAAAAGGGCACGACCACTTCCCTACGCTCAGAATGGAATAATATAAATATACCTATCCCTACATGTAAACTCCTATACTGATACAAGACGCTTCAAGGACTGACGCTTCAAGACACTAGATGGACTGAGAGTAACAACTCCGTTGCAACCAAAAAAGTTTGGCCGTGTGTAGACTCAAAACGCTTGAAAAGTTTGTTAGCCTTAAACCGCCTGTAGCTTGGTTCTACCATAGGTGCTATTACGGGACACTGTCTAATAGGAAAACACGCCAGAAGACTTGGTGTGTATTCCAATGATTTCTGCAGAAGCTGCATGAATGAGGAAGAGGAGAGAATGAAACCGTTCAACAACTTCTTTGCTCATTCCCTGCACTACTTCATACGAGGAAAACTCATCTCGGTTAATTCTTCTTCGACGATACTAGCGACTTAGCTTACACAGACCCTAAAAGTCTTTCTAAGTACATTATAACTTCCGCTCGGTTCGACTAGCAGGTGATTAAACGGCTAGTCCCGAAATGACAGATTAATGTGTGATCAACTCGTTAATCTCACATTGGGTTTTTTGAGACTAGTAGGTGATTAAATTGCTACTCTCTGTGGTATCACAATGGTCCCTTGTGGTCGAAATCTGTCAGGCATTGAACGTACGTACATACTCATTGGGTGACAGCCACTTCGACCTAACCTAACCTGAGGCGGATGACTGATAAAAGACACAGGTGAAAGATAACAGGTGACATATGACATGTAACAGATGACATGTGACAGATGACAGATGAACGATGAAAGATGGGAGATGACAGATATTACGTGAGAGATGACAGAGTTTCTTCCGACTTTATTTTACTGGCGCAAAAAATATGTTAATGTATATGCAGAGATTCCTTGAACAAAAGGTATCTGGTGTTAAGTTTAGCACGAACTCGCTTTGACAAAGCTCTTTTTCTGCTGACTGCTTCTTCAGCAGACCATCTCCTTTTTCATATTTTATAAACATTTGCCGTTGCATGAAGCACATGCCCTACCATGTCGTTTCGACAGCTAGTGTTGTTCGTGTTAGTTCCTGATTTAGATCATTCCGAAAACATTCTGCTTTTCGATGGCTGAGAAGCTGTGAGTTGCTTATGAAAATTCAGGCCTTTCAATGAAAAAATTTTGTTTTCTTGTATTAAATGAAAATTCCCGCCTTTTTATCGTAAGCGACGAAAAAAAAGTTTTACAGGAATACGTTTTTTTTTTATTTTTATCATAAGCATTCAAACGAAAAGGACCAAAAGTCAGTCGCTTACGATAGAATTTATTTTTGCTGTAACTTTTCGTAAAACATTTATAATGGAAAACCAAAAATACAGAAAATTGCGAAACAATGTTAGCTTTTCAATCGTGTAAAAAAAACTATTTTGTTAAAATTGTCGCTTACGATGATTTTGCGGGATGGGCTCGATATGTTGTGGCCTAAACAACCTCGTTTCGTGCAGGTGTCCTACGACACCTGATATCTTTTTTATGTTCTTTGAATGGGAAGACCGAAGTTTTTTTTTAATGTCAATTTGTTGCACTTTTTTTTTCAATTAGTATAAAATTTAAATGAGGCTAAACTAGTAAATTTGGCTTCGATAAGGCTTTATGCAAGCTATTTTCCCTAAGTCGATGGATGCCTTTGGTCTTTTTTAATTAAAAGATTGTTTTAAAGAACTGTTGAGTGGATGTTGTAAGTGTTGAGTAACAGCTTCGGTAAGGTTTCATACAGATCCAAAGTTTTTCAATACTTTGAAGAGAAGGAAAATATACGAGCTTTTGCATTATTTTGCTTTATTTTTGGATGCAATTACTGAAATTCACTCAGAGTGTAGTTTATACAGAGTGTTTTGTGTAAGACGCAACCAAAGCTCACGACCGCGACGACGGCGCGGACGGATAGATACAATTCTTTTGGCTGTTCGCAGCAAACGCACATGCCCTGATAGGGGCTACCCTATGGCCTAGTCCATACACACCGATTTTGGACGCCAGATCTTATGCCAGTTGTCCAAATTCTTATAGTGAACCACATTTGGGAAAGGGACCAGGCACACACTCCGACTGCTGATCGGTAACGATAAAACGCTGGTAAGCAGCCGTCCACTGGCACTGTATCGCCGGCAGTATCGGGAAGTAGTGGCGTATGTGATTAAATACACGCTTGCACACGCACCGATTGTTACCGACCATTCCATTCGACTGCTCTCACTTCATTCAGTATGTGAAATTGTAGGAATATACAAGTATGTAAATACAGCGTTTTAAACTAGTTTAGGTAGTCCGTTTTCTAATTAAAGTGCAATGGGTGATTTGATTGACAAAGATGTCTTTATTTCATTAGTGGATTCAAGACCTGTTTTGTGGGATAAAATTTTAGATACATTTAAAGACGGGAATCTTACCAGGAGTGGAGAGAAGTTTGCTGCTCCCTGAAAAGCGATTTTGAGCTACATTTGGTAAGTAGTTTATTATAGAATTAATTTTTATACCGGTAAAAATCCGGTGAATGTGATGTTAGACCTTTCCACCGATAAAATATCGACCGATTTTATACTGGCCGTTCGAAATCGGTGTGTGTGTAACTAGCCTATCAAGGCTTTTTCCGGACTGGTCAATATGAATATTTTAGACCGATATATTCATTCTCTCATTATTTTTTCTATATAGGAACGCATATGACAGCGTAAGTGAGAAGTAGTTTAAAAGTATACTCCCTTTCTAGATTCCTGTCAAAGTTATTCAGCTGTGGAACAATCAGTGCACAGATAAATCAAAATTTTTTCCTCGCCAGTTTCTGTTTCTCGACCTAAAAGGATTTTAATCAATCTCACACAACGTAAATATTACTTGACATACAGATGCTCGGGCCATGTCGTAGCTGGGTTAAAATCAGCTGTTTTGCTTTGAAAGAAGATTATTCTGATGATACTAGTTTGGTTCTGTCTGTATGGAATGACTATAGAGGTGAAGTGGTGAAGATCTAATAACGATCTGTGTCAGTTGTTCAGAAACTTTGAACCTATTTTTTCCTTTTTAGAAGAATGCGAAAATCCCTTCTTTACTTGGGCAAGCTAGAGCCTTCTTTAAGCTTAGAGCTGAAAATCGTGGGGTAATATAAACGCAATATCTCCAATCTTTTTTAATCGTATCTCGTCTGTCCCAAGGTCCAAGCACAATAGACTTTTTCAGAGTTCTTCACTGTCTCGGAAGCTTCTTCGAATGTGACGTCTGATATTTTCGATGAATAAAGTTCAGTTTCTGGAAAGTGCTTTCAAGGATACTGTTTAGGCCAACACAAAAGTGTCATTACCAGTGCAGAATTTTGTCGTCCAGAAGAATTTTGTCCACCAGAAGCTGTCCTTTTGATCATCCATTTTCCATTGGTAAACTGGTTTGCATTAGCAATGTGTGCAGAAGTTTCTTAAAACTTCCGATTCATGCTTAGAATTGGACGGGATTTTCTTTTTCTTTTCTTTCTTTCAATTCTTGTATTCTATATTGGGGAAAGTTTTCTCATTTTTTTGAGGAGCAGGATTGAGACGGCATTCTGTCAGTTGTTTTGAAAAGCCGTTCAGATGCTTCGATACAGGTACTAACATCTTTTTTTAAAAATTTTCATCACACAAGACTATTTGACCAAAGTATTTCGTGCGTTGTTCTTGTTAAGATAAAGTTAGTAAAATCTGATGTTTCAAATTATCAATATACATATACTATCTCTAGGGTCTAGGTTATCCTGCATATCCAAACTTTTTGAAAGCATTGTGGAAGAAGAAAATACCACTCCTCTTAAACACCATACAAATTATAGGCAGTACATAGCTGATATACTTTTCTCTATAGTGAAGATTCAAAAATTCTCTTTGCTTGTTGCAATATTTTCAGTAGCCCTTGTGTTTCAATTACTGGGGTTCCTCAGGGGTCGATTTTTGGACCAATAATTTTTATCATTTTTTATAATTAATCTGTCTGACCAATATCGGCAAGTTCAAAAGAATACACGAAGCTTTTCGCACCTTCAAAAGACGGTTCATACTTAAGTATCAAGTTCATTCGAAATAATTCCCACTGTATTATTATTTACCATGAGACAAAGCTGATAGGTGGGATAGTAGCACCCTTTCAAAAATCAAATAATACTCCCAATGGAACATCTAAAATATTACCTCCAACACCTTTGTCGTGGCTCATTTTTCCCCTCGACCCCCATACCTCGACACAATTCTGTTTGAAATAAAGTATCCCCACTCAAAAGGATCTGTAAGCTTCATGTGCCTTCTCGATATCCGTTATGGATTCACAATTGGGCAGAAGACATTCAATAAGCAATTTCATATTTATTCGGTATTTTGCCAATAAATCCCACTCAGTTAGTCAGTTTTTCACAAAGTGAACAACTTCTTACCTCCAACAACACAGAACACAGACACAAGACACAACCAACCATCTGATCGATCTGAAGCTGTTGCTTGAGCTCTCTGTCGCAAATGTGCTCTTAGATAACATGTAGGGTATGTATGAATGTGTTGTCTTCCCAAATCAACCCTTCTTTGATTTTCGTTTTACAATTTTTTATTGCTGTGCAATTTTCACATGTAACGTTTGCATAATATTTGAATAAATGTTTAAAGTGTTGTCCTTGTTAGTGATAATTTATTATGATTTTGTTGTGTGTACACCTTCGTTGCCTTGCCGGCGAATGTGCAATTTCGATTTATTTTTCGTTGTATGTATGTATGTATGTGTGTATGTGTGTAGGTATAGGTAAATATAATATTTTTTTTTTTTTTGTATTTTTTTTTATGATTGCTCCTGTTTATCTGTTTTTATTTTCGTCCTTTGCCCTGAAAGTTCACAAGGAGCGAAAGAAGTAAAAAAGATTTTATGTTTGTGTCGGTGTGAATGTGTTCGGATATGAAGGGAGATACATTTTTGTATATAAATCGTTATTACCGAATATTTATTGGAAAAATATTGAAAAATCATTGCGAGGCTGCCCCTGTTTGCCGACACGGTTTATAGGTGAGATTGCATGTTAATAGCCGGGTTGAGGTGTTTTATGGGGTAACAGCGAGATTTTTCCAATTTGCCGTAATGTTTATTTTATAAGCGGCAACGCGACGGCAACGAAATTGAACTATTCATCCAAAAGTCGATGTGGGCGGTTGAGTTCGGTTGGGTAATAAGAGTATACGGGGCATTGGAGCAGTAAAGACCGGACCCCAAACCATTCTTCCAGCTCGAGCTGACCAGACCAATTGAATTGATGCGTGCTATTTGCGCACAACGGCGATAACTAAAATAAATTGCGATATTTTCTTGCAATTATTGGATGAGGTTGTTTTCATTCAGACGGATGCTCTTTTCGCCTGTTGTATGTGAATGTGGTGTTTCTTTCTCTTTTTATCTCACTTGGTCTTTTCCACTGGCCGCCATAAGTATCCTTATTACTGCAAATTGGAAGAGTATAATGGTCTCTAATGAGTGATAGTCCTTCGGCTACCAATATCCATGAGCGAAAGAGTCGGCCAGGGCTGGGGATTGATTAAACCATATCATTACGATTTTTATTAAGTTTAATTCCTTAATTTATGGCTGTTAAGAACTCGTTTCTTGTATTATCCTGCTCAGTAGAGCTTAAGCGAATTAAAGTCGTTGATGTATTTTGTATCTGTCTCTTAAAAGTAATTAACGAACGTATTTTTGTTGAAAATGTAGTCGTCTTCTCATCAAACAGAAATGTCGAAGTTTGAAATTGATATTTGACATCGTTGGTAACTAAGAAAGTTCGAACAATGGATAGACGGGGAGAAGTATCTTTGTTTGCAGCGACAGCCAAGCTGTGCTTAAGGCCTTTCTCAACCCTCTAACCACTTCGAATGTTATGAGCTCTCTGAATGCAAGAGCTCTCTGAATGCGATCGGAAGATTAAATTCCTTGAGTCTCATTTGGGTTCCAGGCCATCACGGCATAACTGGAAATGAGATGAACTCGCTAGGCAGGGATCTCAGACAGCTTTCTCAGGACCTGAACCGTCGCTAGGTCTGCCAGCGTCCTCAGTGAGGGCTTCAATTAACGATTGGATCTGTGAAGAGCACAACCGTAGATGGCATGCCTCCATTGGATGCAGACAGACCAAGCGTATGCTCCCCAACGTTAGTAAGAAGACTGCAACATTTTTGCTAGCTCGTAGCAGAAAAGACTGTAGAAAGCTTATTGGCGTTGCCAGCGGGCACTTCTCTTTTGCAAAGCATTTAAACGTGTTAGGCTTAAGTGATACCACACTCTGTGAATCTTGTGGAGAAGATGAGGACACCGCAGAGCACTTCCTCTGTGAATGTCCTGCTTTTTCTCGCATGAGGTTACAGATACTCGGCGCAGACATGGTGAGAGCTGGTAACTTAGGCTCCTTATCATGGCAGCGTCTTTTGGCTTTTCTCCGAACATCTGGAAAGCTATAACAAATAGAAGGTTGCTATCTGGTTGTACAATGGACCGGTATTTAGGTCTGAGTGCTCCAGCCGGTATTTTAAAAACCTCCAACAAAAAAAAAAAAACTAAGAAAGTTCATTGGGTTCACTTGAAGTCAATCAATGGATTGGTCTACAAAATAAAGTTGATTACTTGGTTGAGGTTTTATATACTTTTTTCAACATAGCCACGCCCAAATATGTGCGATCGTGTTAAAATCATGGTTGCCATGACATAAGCTACAAAAACCGACTCAGATCCTGCAGAATTTTGCAAGATAAGACATCAAGAAACGTCAATGAACGTTCTTAACATAATTCATGAGTTAAGGGCAGATGGGTTCCAAGTCAATATTAGGTGACGAAAGCTTCTAGTTTTTGGAAGTCTCACAAGCCATCATGACGGAAAACATATTGGACATTCTGTATTCGTTAAAACCAAAACGCTTCTGACATAAGCAAATGCAACGACACCAGCTTTTAGTTGGCTCAAGTGCCGATAAGTGGAAGAACTGTCTATACGGGAAAAACTGGGGTCTAAAACCTAAAATGATGTACGACCTATATCAGACCAACAATAACGTACGCAGCCGTTGTTTGGTGGACAAAAACAAAAGAAACGGCAATCCAAAGATTCAAAGATTGGCAACAACATGCATTACTGGATGCATGCGTACAACACCAACATACGCTCTAAACGTCATCGTAGGACTACCTCCAATTCACCTCTTCATAAAAATGGAAGCAAGACTGGCAACACACCGTCTTTTCCATCAAGGACACATAAAATCACATCCATACTTGAAAATACATCTGTCAATAATGGAAAGTCTAGAAAAACTTAATGCCTTTAGTATGTGCTTGGATGCTATTATTCCCATGTACAACTTCAAACTCAAAATCTTCATTGTCATCCCCCTAATAAAGACTGGGGAAATACCAAGCCTCTACCTTCAAGGCAAGATATGGTTTGGTATACGGACGACACAAAACGGAAGCTGGTACAAATTCCGGCATTTTCAGCGACTCTCCCAGGACGAATTTCTCAGCAAGCCCGGGTAGTTACTCGTCCGTTTTCCAAGCTGAAGTCTTTGCCATTAACGAATGTTCGAGAATGATGTGTTCATCGAACACGAAAAACAAAACAATATTCATTTTTTCAGACAGCCAAGCTGCACTAACGGCGTTAAGCTCACCTGTCATAAGATCCAAACTAGTCCAAAAGACAGTCATGTCACTCTCAGAACTAGCAAGGAAAAACGCTGGAATCCTTCACTGGATCACAGCACACAAAGGCTATGATGGTAACGAGAAGGCAAACATCTTAGCTAAAGACGGCGCATCTAAACCATTCGTCGGACCTGAACCCTTCTGCGGTGTAAATAAAAGCACCTTCAAACATACTGCCAAGAACATCCTACTGGAGGAATCAAATAAAGCTTGGAGTAACTCATCTGGACACACCTGTTCAAAACTCATTTTGCCAGAATATACTGAAAAAACATAGGAATTCCTATTGAACCTCAACAGGAAAACCATAAAAATTTGCACAGGACTACTAACCGGACACTGTTCTATAAAGAAACATCTTCACCAAATAAGGCTGGTAACGGAACCCATCTGTAGACTATGCCTCGAAAATGAAGAAATATCTCTGCACATTATTATATTATATTATATTTCTGAGGCGGAATGTTTTCCGCCTCAGAAAGCAAATACTTGACTATGAGATCATCCCCCTAGATAAACTCAAACTCATTCACCCACAGAAAATTGCTAACTACTGGTTCAATTCAGGAGCAGGAGAACTGCCCTGAAACCTCACATGGGCTGGCACAATAGGTTTCATTCAGACACCGCCGCGCCGTGCCCAGAGCTGAGCAAGCTCTATTCGTCCCCTAAATCTAATCTAATCTAGAAGAAGAAGGAAAAGAAAATTTAGCTTTCTACAGTCACCGTTCTTATAAAAAAAAGTATGGAATTGGAAACTCCAAAAAGTTTATGTCTAGAAAGTTTTTGGGGAATTCTAATGATATATGAAGCGTTCAGGTGTGGGAGGTTAAGTGCATTTTTGGACATTTTTTGTATTTTTCTATCAATCAAAAGGATATATGAAAATTTAAATGTCTGACTCTTCCTTAACGTTTCCTAAGAATCGCCTGCAAACGAAATTACACGATGTGAGGAAGTTGGCCTCAAGTAGGTGGATTCATTCAAAAAAATTTTATCGCTTATATCTTTAAACCATGAAAATGTCACTTAACCACTTCTGCAACTGAACTTCACATGTACATAAACTGATTTTTTGAACTTTCGATCCATGAATTCAATTTTAGAATGCGCTTCAACTTCGCATCATCAAAATCGAAAAGATAAGTCGACCATTTACCATCCGTAATTTGTTGTTGTTTATAAACTTTCACTTGTTTCTGACTAAGAATTCTAATTTAGTATATTTTTAACTGTAAAAAGTGTTTTTCTTAGGCAAGTGGCCGAAAATAGCTTCATAATAAAGATGAGGGTTTGCCATTTTAAAAATAGTTTCGGTCAAGTAACCGACTGCTGCAGGCTCAAGTAAGTTGCAGCAGAGATGCCTAATTTTCAACCACTTTTTGCAGCATTCATCGTCAACCGTTTCCAACTTGTCTGCGTAGACAAGCTACTTCACCACCTGTTAAGTCGCCCGATATTGGAGGATTTCAACTCGAAATTATTTAAAAATCGGCGTGAACAGCGATTTCGTTTACCCAACATATGCAGTGCCCAGTGGTCATGATTCTTCAATACTTCCACGATAATATGGCGAAACAAACTGAGCATAAATCAGCTGTTTGAAAAAAGTATTGCCATATTAAAAACCCCAAGTCTGAAAAACACACTTCATATTGTTGTTTAGTGGCCCAAAATTTCTTGTCTAGAAAAGCTTTAAATAAAGTATTCCTTTTCTCTTTTGTACACGAAATGTATTGATTTCGGCACTTTGTTCCAACAAATTTACAACTAACGGGTGTTCTTTTAAGAGCTTGTAACTTTAAGTGTGGTGCCCGTGGCGTGATGGTTAGCCGGGAGGTTCATGATGCAAATCCTAACACAAGCAAGAATGTTTTTTCACGGATATCGCCTTTCGCGAGGAATTAGCAAGTTCTCCGATAGTAAATTTATTTCTCGATTAACCGTTCGGAATCAGCAGAAAATTATAAGTCCCCTCCATTCCCACACAAGGCAATATGGTTGTGAGAAATGCACCAAGGCCCCGGGGCTCCTCGCTCTTTTGTGCCGCTCTGTTTATTTATTTATTTATTTATTTATTTATTTATTTAACTTTAAATGTTAATGCAAGACTGTAATGTTGTTGGAATAAATTTATTAAAATTATAGTCTGGTAGATAATTTTATTTCATTCATCTTAAAGTGTTTTTGATACAAAATTTCTGAAAAGTCTTTGTTGATCAAATCACTACGAAACTTTTAAGAATCACCTGCTGTGTTAATCTGTAGAGGCATAAAAATTCATTGAACTTATATTTGTGTTTGTTTCTTGCCCTGGACAAGGTGCGGCGTTGCTTGGGTCCGTAGTTTTATGGTTCTTCTTTTCGTTCTTCCAGTGGAAATGTGGGGATGAAACATTGTCTATGTTACTGAGGGATAATGTAGCATGTTAATGCTGAAAGAATTTTTCTAATCCGTCCAGTAGTTTTTAAGTTTCCGGTTCATGAAAATCCGTTGGATGGTTTAGGATTCGATACCGGACAAACAAACAAACATACTTCCAATTTTATATACATATGCACGTAGATCAAATTATTGAAAGACAAGTGACAAGATTGTTATGTACCTATCAATGGATTAATTTTATTCAATAAGTGATCTATATCTTCCACTCGTAAATGGAAGTTGGAGATCACATATTGCGCTGATTACTACCAACAATTGCAGCAACAACGTAACTATCAATCAAATAAAGTAGAAAAAATTCGTAACCTACGATTGAACGCTGGTACCCGTGGCGTGATGGTTAGCATGTCCACCTGTTAACCCAGAGGTTCGAGGTTCGAATCCCAGCAGAGGCAAAAATGTTTTTCCACTGGTATCGCCTTTCGCGAGGAATTGGCAAGTCCTCCGTTAGTAAATTCATTGCCATGAAAAGCGTTTTCTCAATTAGCCGTTCGGAACCGGCAGAAAATTGTAGGTCCCCTCCATTTCCTCACAAGGCATTGTTGTGAGAAATGCGCTAGGCCCAGGGGCTCCTCGCTCTGTTGCGCCACCTATTTATTTATTTTTTTTATTTATTTAACGATTGGACGCTTCTGTTCGATAGTAATATTGTTTTTGATTCTGTAGAATTGAAGTAAGGCTTTACTTATGGACCTGCTTGAGACGATAGAATATTGCATTCACAGAAGAATTCACCTTGAAAGAAGTGAGAAAAACCTTGGGCGAATTCCTAAACGCAAGCCTTGCTAAGCTAGCCTCATGCTAACCAAAAAAAAAAATCCAAAACAACATCTGCAATGCAATTAAAAGTTCGCAAGTGATTTTTGATAGTTGAACAAATTCACTTATAATTGCGGAAAAAAGAAATCTGCTTCGTTCATTCATTCTGCTTTCATGGGACTTTTTGTCAGCATTTAGGAACTGTTTGCTTTGCATAATTTGTGCAAGGCTTGCGTTTAGGAATTCACCCTTTGTTTTTAAATAATACTCTTTCCTAAGGATTTCATTTGCAAAGAATTATTATATCTTTATATCCTCTCAAAAAACATTTCGATTGAGTTCCTTGGTCAAAAACCAATGATATAATAGTGGTTCTGGTGGGGACATGATTTCAGGAAATTAAACTTTTCCGCTCGCACCACTGGTGATTCATGTCGAAACCTCAATGCATTACAATATTAACAAACAGTGTTTATGGTTCTAAAGCCTAGTACTTCCTTGTAAACCATGTCGAAAATCCATACAACTTTGTCATTATCGTTCACTTGTGAACTTGCTCGTGAAACCGTATGAAACACAGTTTTTGGGCGTTCAACTTACGAGGAAGTGACATATCGGGAGCAGGGTTGATTGTTGGGTCGTATATGAAGGCCAAATGTTCGTATCGAGTTGCCATTTTGAATTTTTATTGTTGACGCTCAAAGTAATCGGGTAGAACTATACTTCCATTCACTCAGGTCCAACTTTCGTGCCTGAGAAGCTCTTATTTACTTAACAAATTCGGCCAAGTAATGCACAGATAGCTATTTGAAATTCAGTAAAATGATTTCCCTGGACTGACTCGAATGAGAGTTAAGACTCATTTGCTTTTTTTTAACATACCCCTGGCGATTATTAAGTTAATAAATATAAATTTGTTCAATTAGTAGAATCTTTCCCGAAGTTTACGCTTAGCAGCACATTTCGCAATTCATTTTCATTAAACAGTGTGTTTTTTATAACATGCGATAAAAGCTCACGACGAATAGGTTGGGCTTAGTTAATTTTTAGTTATTTTTCTAGAAAATTAAGAAACTCCAACCTCCGAAGATAGATAGACTCCACTTCACATACGATTTTTTTTCGTTATGGCCAAACATATCTGCCCTGAGCTGTTGTCGTCGCTTATACAAAACACCCTGTATAAAAAAATAGGATTTCCGCCATATCTCCATCGCGTCTGTACTCCATTCGATCAGTCCAACTTTTCACTACTTTTTTAGTAAATCTATGGCCGTAGGCGTCATTGGTGGCTTGAATATTACCTTCAAATTCTTCAAGTATTGCTGGGTCAATTAACAGTTGACAGGTCTCCAAATAAAGATATCACCATAAATTGATGCTTATGTATTGTAAGTTGCGCTGATTAATTTTTAGAAACAAAAAATCAGTCATCATGGCTGAATACTTACTTACTTACTTAAGGTGGCGCTACAGTCCGGGTCGGACTAGGGCCTCAACCAACATGCTTCTCCAGCCAGCTCGGTCCCTAGCTAGCTGCCTCCAGTTTTGCACGCCAAGTTGGTTGAGGTCCTCTCCTACTTGCGTGTGCCATCTGAGTCGCTGTCTTCCTCTACTGCGCCGTCCCTCGGGATTGGATTCGAAGATTTTCCGGGCCGGAGCGTTGTTTTCCATTCGCTCTACATGACCCAACCATCTAAGCCGCTGGACCTTGACTCGTTTGACCAGATCAGTGTCACTGTACAGCCCGTACAGTTCGTCGTTAAATCTTCTTCTCCACTCTCCATCTATGCAGAAGGGACCAAAAATCGCCCGAAGAATTTTTCTCTCGAAGCATCCTAAAGCGTTCTAGTCTGCCTTTGACAAGGTCCATGCCTCTGCGCCATATATAAGTACCGGGATGATAAGTGTCTGTGGTACCCGTGGTGTGATGGATAGCATGTCCGCCTGTTAATCCAGAGGTTCGAGTTCGAATCCCACCAGAGGCAAAAATGTTTTTTCTACGGGTATCGCCTTTCGCGAGGAATTGGCAAGTCCTCCGTTAGTATTCATTGCCATGAAAAGCGCTTTCTCGATTAGCCGTTCGGAACCGGCAGAAAATTGTAGGTCCCCTCCATTCCCACACAAGGCATGGTTGTGAGAAATGCGCTAGGCCCAAGGGCTCCTCGCTCTGTTGCGCCACCCTATTTATTTTTTTATTTAGATGATAAGTGTCTTATACAGGGACACTTTAGTTGCTCGAGAGAGGACTTTACTACTCAATTGCCTTCTTAGTCTGAAGAAACAGCGATTGGCAAGAGTTATTCTTCGTTTGATTTCAGCGCTGGTGTCGTTGTCTGAATTAATAGCGGCGCCTAGGTAGACAAAGTCCTTAACTACCTCAAAGTTATAGCTGTCTATCGTGACGTTCTGCCCAAGACGACGGTGTTGGGTGTCCTTTCTTGATGACAGCATATACTTGGTCTTGCCCTCATTTACCACTAAACCCATCTTCCTCGCTTCCGTCTCAATACTCATAAACGCGCCATTGACATCACGCTGATGCGTTCTTCCAATTATGTCAATATCGTCGGCATATCCGAGCAATTGGACGGATCTTTGAAAGATTGTGCCTCTTGTGTTGACGTGGGAGTTTTGCACTATTCTTTCAAGAACGATGTTGAAGAAGTCGCATGACAGTGCATCGCCTTGCCTAAAACCTTTTTTGACATCGAATGTGTCGGTGAGATCTTTCCCGAACCTGATGGAGCAGCGTGCGTTCTCCATCGTCATCCTACACAATCGGACAAGTTTTGTAGGGATGCCAAAACTAGACATGGCTCTATATAACTGCTCTCTATAGATGCTGTCATACGCGGCCTTAAAGTCGATAAAAAGGTGGTAGGTATCGATTTGAAGCTCCTGGGTTTTTTCCAAGATCTACCGAAGTGTGAAGATTTGGTCTATGGTGGACTTTCCTGGTCTAAAGCCGCACTGATAAGGACCTATCAGGTTGTTGAATAGCTCTCGCTATTAACCGCAACGGCAGCTCCTTTCTCATTTCGCCATGATACGCGTTGCGTGATGGTTAGCACGTTTGCCTGTTAAGTGGGAGGTTCGTGTTTCAAATCCCAACAGAAGCAAATTAGTTTTTCACCAGTATCGTCTTTTGGGAGGAATGGGCAAGCCCTCCGATAATAATTTCATTGCCATGAAAATCGCTTTCTCGATTAACCGTTCGGAATCAGCAGAAAGTTGTAGGTAATCTTCATTACATCTCAAGGCATGGTTGTGAGAAATACGCTAGTCCCCGGGGCACCTAGCTCTGTTGTGCCATTCTATTTATTTTATTTTTGATCATGCCGACAGGGTGTAAACTCACATTTCTTTGTCTTGTTGATACAGAAACGTAAACTTAGTGCGAAAGCGATCAATGGCGGCAACAATTGCTTGTTCCCTAGGTCGACTATGTTGGGTTTCCGTTTTTACTTGAGTAAAATAAGTACTTCCGGTTATTTGTTGAGGTTCCAGTATTTGGCTTTGTTTAAATCGAACGTGTCATTGAAGTAATTGGTGTTTGCACATTTTTTGTTTGAACAGTTCTCACTTTAACAGTTACTCAATATGGGCATGACGCATGTCAAATTTGTATATTATCTTTTGACCCTACGTTCTTTTAACCGCCTATCAAACTTGAACCTAGTATTTTAGTATACCTTAGATATTTATTCGAAAAGTGCAGGAGCAGTTTAGATATTATTTTCTTCCATTTTAAATGTTTTGCGTAGTAGTGGCTTCACTGATTTTATAATTAAATTCTTCGTAAAGTGAAAATGTATGCAGTGCTTTTGTAATCCTAAAAAGTAACTATACGTGTTGCGACCCAGTCGTGCATTTTATTTAATTAAGCAACAGGAATGTACTCACAAACAACATCTGACTACCAAAACATAAAAAAAAAAACTCAACAAAAATTCCCTTCTTGGGGTTACCCTCTGACAACCTCTGACTTACCCAAATGCAATCTGTTTACGTTCCAGGAAGAAAAAAAAATTTAAAACAATTATCATCTCTTTCAAATATTCGCCATTAAAAATTTAAATTTTCTTATTGAAAAACTTTACCTTCCGCAGACCTACATTCCCTGATGACACTCCATAAAAATTCGAAAAGATGCTTAGACATGTTTCCAAATTAGTTCAACTTATTTTGATTTCTTTCTTTAAACGGATGCCGCTTAATTTATTCCAAAAGTATGTTGAATATTATTCGTCCTGGGGTGAAGTAACAGTGTCACCACTCAGCAGATTATTAACATCAGCTATAGAGTATACCCTGAACTGTATTTTGTTGAACCCAAATCCATATACAACACCCACCCATCCCCATTAACATCCACTCCACATCCACCGTGCGACGAAGCTGAGGTGGCATTTGAAGAAAAAAACAATACAAAAAAAAACATCCTCCTTCACTGGTGAGTGGTTGCTACTGCCGCTGCTGTGCGGTGCGCGTCTCAAAAGAAAAGAAATTAATTCCAACATCAACATTATTTAATGCTTGAATCGGAAAGGAAAGCAAAGCAAATTCTGTCTTCCCAGGACTCTGAGACCTGAATCCGTAGGGCGACACTGGGGTGGAGAAAAAAAAATTCAAAATCCGCTTTCATACCCAAATTTTATTTTCCAGACCCAACAATTTAATTCTTAAACTGATTGCCTCCCTCCTCGACGTTCTCTTTCTCTTAGTTAAAAGTAATAGTAGGTAAGTAGGTTTTAATTTTTTTAAGTTTTTACAAAAAAATTAATCAATTAACAGGAAGTAGGCCAGAGTTGAAATGGGTCGGTGTTACAGTTGACCGACGATGCAGTGAGGACATCGGAAAAAGAATAAAAGAAAACACTTATGGGCCCCACAATGTACATTCTCCCGACCTTTATTTTTTGTATCTGTGTAATAATACTCAATGCTCAGCTGGGATTTCTTCTGGAACATCCATTTCTTCACTCTCTACGGGTTTCTTGTCGAAATCCTTTGCCTTAAATGCTTCCACCGTCAAGACATCTGTCGGCTTCTCAGTGGTTTTGCTGTTTTCAGCCTTTTCTTCTTTATTTTTTTTTTTCGGTTTAGCGGCCGCTACATTCTCTTTCTCTTCTGCCTTTGGCTTTTCAGTATCAGCCAAGCCAAGTTTTTCGAACATATCTGTCTCGAAGATGCTGACCAATTCTCTGATAGCTTCCTTAGCTGCCTCAACTACAACAGAACTGGTCTCAGATGATGGTTTGTCTTCAGTCTTTTTAGAATCATCGGATGAGTCGGATTGTGGCGGGACTGCAACTTCTTCAGCGTTTAAATTGGAAGCATTAGCATCATCTGCTGGCATTAAAGTTAGTGCAGATTTTTTTTCCTCGGAGGGCTGAATCGAAGGAAAAATAAAATTTTAAGATGGCCAATGGTGAAATAAATTTCCATGACTTACCGTTATCAAATCGCTGTCGTCAATCTCATGGAATGCTTCTGCCAGCTGGGGGTGAATAACACTCAAAGGAGTATCACCTTCTCGGATATAAACTGGAACATGACCTGCTCTTGGTGCCAGTTCCTGGTATGGAGCGGCTTCTGTGGAGAAAAATATTACGTTTTTAAGTAATTTAAAACTTAAAGGCCTGCAAAATGAACTATTCAAAAACGAAAAGCTACTTATGCCTGGTCGTTGTTCGGAGTTCAAGCCGCCAAAGTTGAAAGAATTATCTTCATAATTAAGTATTTTACTAGTCGGATCATCAATTTTTTTAAGTATATATTCATATTTTAGGCAAGGGTAGTTTAACTAAGTTGTGAGTATTCAACTAGTTTCTTGTAAGGTTTTGGTAAAAACAAGGTCAAGAACAAGAACAAGAACAAGAACAAGAACAAGAACAAGAACAAGAACAAGAACAAGAACAAGAACAAGAACAAGAACAAGAACAAGAACAAGAACAAGAACAATAACAATAACAAGAACAAGAACAAGAACAAGAACAATAACAATAACAATAACAAGAACAAGAACAAGAACAAGAACATGAACAAGAACAAGAACAAGAACAAGAACAAGAACAAGAACAAGAACAAGAACAACAACAACAACAACAAGAACAAGAACAAGAACAAGAACAAGAACAAGAACAAGAACAAGAACAAGAACAAGAACAAGAACAAGAACAAGAACAAGAACAAGAACAAGAACAAGAACAAGAACAAGAACAAGAACAAGAACAAGAACAAGAACAAGAACAAGAACAAGAACAAGAACAAGAACAAGAACAAGAACAAGAACAAGAACAAGAACAAGAACAAGAACAAGAACAAGAACAAGAACAAGAACAAGAACAAGAACAAGAACAAGAACAAGAACAAGAACAAGAACAAGAACAAGAACAAGAACAAGAACAAGAACAAGAACAAGAACAAGAACAAGAACAAGAACAAGAACAAGAACAAGAACGAGAACAAGAACAAGAACAAGAACAAGAACAAGAACAAGAACAAGAACAAGAACAAGAACAAGAACTTAAGGAAATTGAAAGTCTATTCCACCACTAAGGATTAATATGAAACCGTTAAATATGATCGCATGCCATCTTTGAAGCGCAAAACAGTTTAAAGGAAGAACATCTGCTTCCTCAAACATTGGTACGAGAATAGCCACTTCAAAAAGGATATCCGCACAATGGGGTTTGAAGCTCCTACATAAATATCGCATTGGGCAGCCGGTGACTTAAGTCTCAGAACAACGCAACAACGCTGAAGAAGTTTTCCAAATTCAATGGTTTTGAAATGCTTCTTCTATTGCTGTTTTTATTGTTTCGCGCACAATAAATTCAACTTCACTGTAAAACTCTTCGGCTGGTTATCGAGTTATCATGTTCCACTGACTCTTACCCATCAATCTGCTTCTGACGGACGGATACTACCGGGTCCAGCAGGTCTGTTTTCAGACCAGAAAAATGTTGTGCATTAATACTGTTTTTTTTCCCTTGTTCTGTATGAGTATAAATGCTCCTACTTAATAATAAAAATTTATTTCAAGATTTATTTATTTCCGTATGAAGAATACTACAATGCAATCAACAAGACCCTTATCTGAGTATTGTTTTCGTTCGAAGCCAATTGCTCGTTAATGGCAAAATGGGAGCAGATGCTTGAAAGAATGCGTAATAAACGCTTAACTGCAGCATTTTTTAAAATACAAAATCAGCTACGAGTATAGTATGCTGATAAAAAAAGCCAGTTGTTCTATGCATTGTTGTGGTCTTCGGTTAAATATATTTTGTGAGGTCAAGGTGACTGCTGATTAATGTGCTCAAAATGTCTCAACGTACGTGATTGTCTACCTTCAAATTTCCATATTTGAAGTACGATCGTCATTTCAAATCGTAGACTTTGGCAGTGCCAAGCTGTTTATCTTTACAAATTAGAAAAAAAAAGTTGGGACAGAACTTTGAATTAAAGTACGACTTTTCACTTTCGAAGCTTGCATTTGAATACAATGAAAATAATTCGTGTTTTTAACAAGGTTTTTCAATTCTCAACAAAGTCCCTAGTAGTTGTCAGTTTGCCAATTGGCGGTATTCTTGTTGTCAGTACGTATTGCCATCTTACAATGAATGGACTTACTGCAGAACAACGGACTTATCGATTACGCTTCATTCAACATAGCCGTGAGACCCGTAATTTTTTTAACGCACTGGTTGCATAAGAAAATATTTATACCAATACCACGATGATGAAACTTTCTCTTACGTGTTTTATATAATTTTATGCTAGTGCACCCTGAAAAAAACCATTTATTTTAGTTGCAGGGAAGTAACTTCACAATTAGGGGGACACATCATCAAAAGTCGTGTTTCTGTTTAGCCAGTTACTTTGTACAGTATTGCAGTTTAAAAAATAACGCTCGAGCCTAGCGTCTTATTTTCATACTTCTTTATGGTAGTGCAATAAGCCCACTTCTGCTCTCAAGGCTTCAAATATTTTATCTACAATTATAACCGCTTTTTCGACAGTCAATTCATCTATCTACCTATTTACTGCCGTGAAAATAATTAAGACTATAATAAACTCAGTTCGGAAAAAGTATCACCTACGATTTTTTGGTGTATTTCTCACTAAAGCCGATCGTTATGTAACATTCCAACAATAGATGTGTTTACTACAGGAGTTAATTTTTTCATAGGAAAAACGGAATAGATGGATGTTAATTTCATAAACACTACGCATGTGCGTTATTGCCATAAATCTTATCCGTCTTCTTCTTTTTTCCGATGCTCGTCGTGATTTCGAGGTGATCACAGCTGTCTCTCAAAACTGCTTCACACTTCGAATCCACTCGATGGAACGCTGCCATTAGTTTAAAAATTTTTTCTTCCACTACCTAGAGGAAAATTAAAAAACACATTTTCAAAAAAACTCATCAAATGTTTATTTGAATCGATAGCATGGTCGATGTAAATTTAATTTTTGAATATTATTTCATGCAATTGTTTACCGCGGCTGCGTCTCAAATGATCCTTTCCAATTCTAGCGCACTCTTTTTAACATTTCGGCCTGTATCCCAAGAATGAATCATACAACTGGTTTCCACTGCGTCAATCGAAGAGGGCTTGTCGCTATGGAAATGAGCCTTAACACAGCCTAGATCCATGCCTAGATCACACTAGTGATCCGCCTGTGGGGTACGCCGCGTTGACCTCAGAAAGCGTCGGCAAGCCTCCCGGTTTTGGATTGTTCCATGTCTGAGGCCAACCAAATGCTGCTGTTTTTGCATTTGCTTGTACCAGGAGTGTTTTGGCCTGCCTTTTCTTTTTCGTCGCGAATTTGTTGAAACGTTGTACGATATTGCCTTTTGGACGGGGTTCTGCGGATCTCTCCTTTGAACATGACAATACCAACTGAGCCGGTCGTGCTGAATTTTGTCCAAGATGGTACTTTTGACATGAAGGCTTCCACGGATCTTAGTACTTCTAATTCGATCAAGCTTTGTTACTCCTGCTGTCATCCGAAGCATCTTCATTTCGGCTGCCGTCAATTTGCTCTCATACTTTTTGTACATTGTCCAACATTGTGAACCGTATGTCAGAGCTGGACGGACAACTGCTGTGTAGAGTCTTCCCTTCAGCTTAGGGGGCATTTTTCGATCACAGAAGATAGCGGAGTTTTCTCGCCACTTCATCCACCCTACGCTTACTCGATGATTGATGTCGTCATCACAAGTTGCTTCACTATTGATCATAGATCCCAGATATTTAAACTTTTCACACTTGGGAAGCACATTTCCATTCAAATAAATGTCTGGAATAGGCTTGTCTGGATCAGAAAAAGGGCAGCACAGGTATTCAGTCTTTTTTGCGCTAATACGGTACCCATTTCCTTCCAGAACATCAATCCAAACGTCAAGTGCTCGTTGCAGGGATGTAGGATCCTCGCTTATGATGGCTCCATCGTCAGCAAAGAATAATTGTTGTACTTTATTGTCCGTTACTTTTCCTTCGAGCAAATAATCCAGAACAGCAATAAAGAGCAGTGGACTCAAGACACTTCCCTGATGTACACCTACTGTTATTTGGAATTCTTCGGTGACTCCAGCTGGGCATCTCACTTTTGTAACTGCTCCATCGTACATGTCCATAATTATTCGCACATAGGCTTCAGGAACTCCTCGGTGTCTGAGGGCCACCCATATCAGATCTCGTGGTTGTCGATCGAATGCTTTTTCGAAGTCAACCAACACAATATGCAAATCCTCTAAGGCATCTCGGTGTTTTTCCATAATGATCCTTATACTTTGGATTGCGTCTGTAGTTGACTTACCCGCGACAAACCCGCATTGGTCATCAGACAGCCTTATTATTTTCCGCAGTCGGCTATCCAAAACCCGCTCAACGATCTTCATATTGTGGGACATCAACTTGATCGAACGACAGTTGTCACAGCTTCTGGTATCTCCCTTTCCCTTGTACATTGGAAGAAGAAAACTTTCCCTCCATTGATTAGGCAAACTGTCACCTCTTATAAGTTTGGAGATGAGAATCGTGAGCCATCTCAACCCGATGTCTCCCATATTTTTCCAAAACTCATATGGTACCTCGTCTGGCCCAATCGCTTTGCCTTTTTTGGAGTTCTTAACTGCCTCCCTAACTTCTTCGACTGTGACGTCGGATACTTCCGTAAAGTTAGGTGCAGCTGTTGGAAAGTGGCGCCGAGGAAACTGTTCATTCAAAAGATCATCACAATACTGTCGCCACCTGTGAAGAATTTTGTCGTCATCCACAAGTAGCAGTCCTTGAGCATCATTTATGAACTTTGGCGAACGAATCTCCTGCGCATTTCTCCTTCTCTGAGCGGCTATTTTGAAAATGGTTGCTCCCTTATTCAAGTTACTTTGTCTTAGCTCTTGGATTGCCTGATTTGCTTCAGCAGCTGGGGCAGAAATCTCTTCCAGCTCTCGATACAGGCCCTCCGTGCTTCTTGCTTGAAGTTGGGCGCACTTTTTCTTCGCTTCTTTTCTGCAGCTCTTGTATTCCATTTTGAGACGCGCTTTTTCATTTGTATTTCTTGAGGGGCACTTCGACCAAGCTTGGAAAGCTGCTTTCTTCTTTCTAATCACTGCTTTAGCTTCATCATCCCACCACCAGGTCTCTTTAGCTTGTTGGTGGTGTCCTTTTGAGACTCCTAACAGTGATTTGGCTCTCTCTAAGCAGGTTCGTTGTAGGCGATCCCACATATTTTGTGCCGTCATTGTATTTGAAACTGCGTCGATGGTATTACACAGCTGACTTCGCATATACGAAATGAATTGCTGTCCTTTGGTTTTCTCCAGATTGTACCACTTGATTCTCCCAGGAGCCTTTGTTTGTTTAACTTCCTTCACCGCATCCGTAAAAAATTCTGTTAAAAGAAGACGGTGTTGTTGAGCGGCAGCTTCTCCTAGAATCACTTTGCAGTCTTTCACCCGAGATTTCATGTAATTGGTTACCAAATGGTAATCAATCTGGGTTTCATTTCCTCCACTGCTGTAAGTGATAAGGTGTCGGTCTTGTTTGATGAACATGGTATTTAGTAGGATTAGACCGTATGACTTGCACATATTTAGAATATCTTCACCAGGAGTGTTCCTGGTGCCGAATCCAAAACCTCCATGGCAGTCTTCATAATCCTCGTTTGTCTTCCCGACATGTCCATTCAAATCTCCTCCAACAAACAAACACTCTTCTTTTGGGATGTTCTTAAGTAGGTTATGAAAATCAAGCCAGAATGCATCTTTTTCCTCCTGCTCACACCCTATTTGGGGAGCATATGCACTGATTATATTCCAGACCTTTCCTTCCATCACCAATTTAAGAGACATCAAACGGTCACTGGACTTCAAAATGGTCAACACGCTGTTACATAAACTTTGGTCAAGGATGATACCGACTCCGTTCCTACCTTGTTCTGTTCCATAGTAGAACATCTTGTAAGCCTTGGTCTTTACATCTAAGAAACGGGCTTTGTTTGCTGTGTTTCGCCATTTCGTTTCCTGAACACACAAGATGTCCACTCGCCTCCTTCTCATCATCTCTTCGAGTTCAAGACTTCTACCAGTCATACTTCCAACGTTCCAACTCGCAACTCTAAATTTTCGTCCAACTCGTCGCATTACTTTGCTAGCCCCCGGAATCCGTATAGCTCTGACCCGAACATTGCTGCTCGGTCCAGGATCAGCTCCATGCATAGCAATGGAAGTGCCTGGCGGGGTAGTGCTTCTTATGTTTGCAAGTACTTCCATAATGCTCAAAATTTTTCAAAAATTTTCCTTTCATCCTTTTCGACACATGCATGCTCCATTTAATGAGTTTGATTTCCCTTTTACTACACCGGTAATCTCCAGTCGTGTAAACCCCGGGATCTGCATGCATACTTGGGGAGAGTTTTTAGGTGGTATGTGTGTCGCTAGACTCACTTTGATGTTAGTCGTCTAGATATGATTGCTCCTTTAGTCGCCTTTTACGACAAGCGGGGAGGCGCTGCAGTGCTATTCTAACCCGACACTGCACGGGAAATGTTTGAAAGTGACATAAAACACAAAATATGCAGGGAGGTTTCAAAATAGTGTTGCCAAAAAGAAAATAGTAAAAAAAATCACCCATTATAATCGACATATAGTCTCTTTGGATAGAAACAGTTCTTCGGATAAATGCTTCGGTATCTCAGTCCGAATTCACAGAACAACAAGTGGTTTCTATAGTTGCGATAGTTTTTACTTTACATAAAAATCATCTCTTATTTGAAAAAACAAAGTCTATATTTTGAGAAAATACAACCCTTCTATCATCTCCAAAAAAAGTCTTTGTTTTTAGGAATCTCAAAACATGCTCACACAAATTTGTTCTTTCACATCAGTTTCGAAAACCTCTGCAGCAACATATAGCCTCACGACTATCCATACATTCGGAATAATATCGCGATATTATAAAACTTTTAAGAGTTTGGTTAATGCTAAGGAAATGACAATAGGAATCTACGGCTTCGATGTAAACTTGAACAAAGCTAGCTTTATCAAAATAGTTTCATTTTGATTAGATCGATATTTGAACAGGTGTCATGACTCAATCTGTGATTATGTACTTTAATTTATAACAATTCGCCCACGAGCGAATCACTAGTGTGATGCAGTTGAGAGGGAGAGCTGTGATCTCTTTGCGAACATGATGTTCCGAAGGCCGAAAAAAAGGAAGAAGAAAAACGATATACGCTTCAATAAAGCACTGAAGTTATTAAAATTTACAACAAAAATTTTAAAACAAAGTTTGCAAAACTAGCACATTTTTTTAGTTGTCTTTCTTATTTATGGTGCCCGTGGCGTAATAGTTAGCATTTCTGCCTGGTGCGAGTGGGATTTGAGGTTCGAGTCCCAAAAACATCAAAAAAAAAAAAATTTTTACGGATATCGCCTTTTGCATTTTGCAAGTCATCCGAGAATAAAGCACTGCCTTGAAAAAGCTCTCTGGTGGCCGCCGTTCGGAATCGGCATACAATTGTAGGCCCATGAAATACTTGAGGCCCCGGAATTTCCACAGCTTTTATGCGCCACTCTGCTTGTTTATTTTTACCACCATATTCATTTTTATTCTTACATTCAAGAGTATCGCTAGCGTAAGCTTTCTTCCTTATAATTAAAAAAAAGAACCGATGATTTGCGTTAAAAAACACTAATATTTTAAGTACCAAAATGAAATGCTTCCTTTCTCATATTCTCAAACGTTAAATCTTATGAATTTAGGTGTCTGTCTCTTTTTATTACCGCTTTTTCGTTGCATCAAATTTCAAATCAAAGCGATGCTAAAGAAGTTTTCACTTCAAAAGTCTTTAGCAGTAGAAGACACGGCAGAGCAGCCTGAAACAAGGAGTATAGAAATGGACGGCTCGTCGAACGTCTTTCAAGATATCTCTGAATCGTGATTAAACTGGTGGGGGAGTAGATACTGTAGTGTGTAGTGGAATGAAGACTGGCTCAACTCAAATTGTGTTTAGACTGAGCGAAACCATTCAACGAATTGAAGTGATGACGGAAACCTTTAGAGGAATTAAAACTCAAGGTGTTTCGAAAATACCTGAGAACATTCATATGAATAACCATTCTGATTGGTACCCGTGGCGTAATGGTTGTTAGCATGTCTGCCTGTTAACCCAGAGGTTTGTGGTTCAAGTCCTAACAGAAGTCAAAAATGTTTTCCATGGATATCGCTTTTTGCGAAAATTTGGCAAGTCCTCTGTTAGTAAATTCAATGCCATGAAAAGCGCTTTCTCAATTAGCCGTTTGGAACCGGCAGAAAATTGTAGGTCCCTTCTATTCCCTCACAGGGCATGGTTGTGAGAAATGCGCTAGGCCCTGGGGCTCCTCGTTCTGTTGCGCCACCCTATTTATTTATTTATTCTGACTTCACTTTTATATGAGGTTTAAAGTCAGTTCATTAATCTCTTGTCCTTTACTTGTCAGTCAATATTAAGCTTTATAAATCATTAAACGCCACTCAGCTTTTTTGTAGCAAAGATATATATCCAGAAATATCTCTTAAGCCACGGAATACCAAAATTTTATGCAGCCTAGTCTACCTATCATTTGAAATGGTTCCAGTTGTAAAAGTGTCTGAACGACTTTTGGTAACAATTGTGTGTTTGTTGCTAGCAACTTCCAAAGTCATCAACAAAGTTACATGAAACCATGACCGACCGTAGCCCTATGCTAATTCGACTATTAAAGAACGGTTTCCGTTGGTATTAATCGAATTGCCACAACTGGTTTCACCCATCCAATTCTGACTAAGAACCTTTTCCCAGCTATTAAATCATTCGATGTCCTATGGTGCTGCGCAAAAGGCAGGTAATTATTTCCTCAAGCACGACCTCACAATTATATTCTCATTCGCGTAATACACAGGTGGGCCCAGGGGACAGAATATTCAATCATCATTCTGACCTCAGCATACCTCTTTGATGACTAACGTTTGATAATCTTAAGCTAAACAATAATTCCACTAGGCTTATTGGCTTGAATGATATGATGTCATAGGGCGCTTTCCGAAGAAAAAAAAAGGTTAAAAGACGACTTTCTTTTTTGATAAAATGTTCTTTTTTTTATGAAATTCTCTGTTGTTTACCAACCGCCGCGTCGCGTCGCTCCGTCACCGGCGTGCCACTTTGATGTGGATCAACAGTCAATCAAGTTGATAAACATTTCACTCGCGCGACACGAACACCTTTGTAGGTACTGTATACGTCTACCCCATCACTCACCTAAGGTACCTGCAGCAAGGAGCAACCCAAGTACCGCAACAAACATAGATAATCTCATTGACATGTTTCGCAGATCTAGGGGCTTACTTAGGGATTATTTTATGAAAACAAGACACACTGACACACAAAAGCAGCACTGCAAAATATACGAGCACACGACTAGGTTTTATACCGGGACGGATATTTTTTGGCACAAACGCGATTCCGCAACTGAAAAGCACAACTGAAGCCTCAGCTGTGGAAGAGAATCTTTTATAATAGACGCAGTGGAGAAAATATAAAGCAACAACAACAACGACTACAAAATATAAAACAAAACAGAAAAACAAAGATTATGCTTGTTCATACCTTCTTAGCTCAAAAGTAGTCAAAGTCATAGTCGGCATCTTGCCGTCGTCATACATACGAGTATGACGACTATGCACGAATACGAACAGTGGCACAGAGAGCTCTCGCCGAAGTTTAAGGTCAACACAAAATGTGGAGATAGATAGATCTTGTGCTGTGTGACATGAGCTTGAAGCTGGCCGTTCTTTTTTTAGCTCCAGTACCACTATGATGGCATCATTCTCATCACAGCACAGCATAGCATAGCACACCTTTATGCTTTCATCATGAGTTCGGTCTTGACTTACCTTTTTGTTTTCTGTTAACGAAGAAGATTTAAGAGGACCGAGAACCAGGACGGGTTGGTGTAATGATTGCAAAATGTGTAAATGTTTAATTAATAGACAAACAAGCACCTGTTGACTCGCTTTTTGACTATCGAGTCTAATCGAATGTTCACTGTCAAGAATAATGTGCGAGGGCATCAACCTTTGTGGTCAAACTTGCTGATATGAGATTTTTATTCCATTGGAAATTGGAATGGGCAAAGTGCTTTTGGGTGTTTTATTTGGAACGCATATAAATTTGCAATAAATCATGGAAACTGTTGTTAAATTTGACAAGGCATAGTCAAGGTGTGGCATGGATTCTAAATTGAGAGCAAGCAGTATACAGGTTATAAATCATTGGATGAATGAGATACAGTTTTGTAAGTTGTTATTCACGTGACGCAATGTGGCTGGGGATCATTAATTGAAACAGATACATATTCTTAAATTATTATTATTGCTGGGCTTTCCAAACACATCAATTTACTATTGACATAAATATATTTATGTGCATGTCCTTATTTCTATGAATAAAAATGGCACATTAGCTGAAAGTTATGAATAAGAACTGTTCAAACTCGAAACATGAAAGAGTTTTAGTTTTCCCAGCTTCAAATAATACAAATAATAATGGAGACAAAATTCATGTTAAATGTTTGGAATGATAAATGTTCATCCTATCGTAGACACTTGAGGCTTTAGTGGGACTGTTGTAAATTCAAGGATTAATGAATATGATGCATTGGCTTTCTAGAGATACTGCCGCGAAGTTATCATCGATTTAGGAAAGATGTATTGACAAATTAAAAATAGGGTGTGGCGAAAACCAAGAATATGTTGGTTCTTAGATCTTTTGCAGTACTGGCAATTTAAACAAGAGTTTTGTGTTTAAGGAAATCTTTTTTTTAAATCCTCGGTTGGCGCTACAGCTCTATACGTATCAACCTGGGACCTTATATCTGACCAACTATTTCGTTTTTGTGTTTCAAGTCGGCTAAGGTTCCCTTCGGCTTGTCTCCACAAATTCCCGCTTCTTTCTCCGTTTTCCCTCCAGAGACTAGGAAGGCGTAAGTTTACAATACATGTTCAAGTGGACGTTCTCTTCCAGCTTGTCTTATTTCACCTACAGCCTCTCTACTTATTCGTTCGGTTTGTGTCTCCTCACATCGTTCTCACAGTCGCAGTCGAAAGCAAACATCGCGTGGAGTATTTTTCTTTCGAAGTAACGAAGTGTTACGTCATCCGCTTCGATTAGTTAGGGGCGAACGCAGGGGGGGGGGGTTTGGGGGTTGTTATTTATTCATGAATAAGCATATGCATACCCATGAACATTGCTTGAGTATGCCAAACGAGAAACAGCCCAACAACTTTATAGACACCTTAAATGTTTGCGATTCGTTCCTATATAAAACAGTTCATTGTTTTATGCAGATCGGTGCGACACTTCCGGTATCCGTGGCTTCAAGCGATCGATCTTTTTCATGTCTGCGCAGATTAAAACCGAGGAAGAACCAGCGAGGAGCGACTGAACGGTTTGATGTTGCTGAACATCTATAGTAGTATTGAGGTTGACTATGAGAGCGTTATAAATATAAAAATGGCAAAAGTTCCAAGACTCATTGATTTTATTTTATAAAATACAGTCTGGTTTTCGAGTTGGGCACAGTTGTATAACCACTGTACTGAAGGTAACTGATGATATCCGTACTGCCATCAACGAAGATAAGTGTACGCTAATCACCTTGCTTGATTTTTCAAAAGCGTTTGATTCATTAAATACTAATATTTTATCGAATAAACTCCTTACCTTATTTAACTTCTCAGCCATATCAGTGAATCTTATACGCTCCTACCTTGCTGACAGAGTACAAGCTGTCTTTCATAGCCAATGCCTTTCGACTTTTTTGCCCGTTCATTGTGGAGTTCCTCAAGGTTCATTGATGGGACCCTTACTCTTTTTACTTTTTATCAATGACCTACCTGGTGTTCTGAAATACTCTCAATATCATATTTACGCTGATGATGTACAGGTCTATCTACATTTTCCCATAGGATTAATGGAAGACGCAGTTGAGAAAATGAACAGTGATTTGAGAAGCATTTCTGAGTGGGTGTCCGAAAACCAATAAATTACTTCTGAATCCATCTAAAACAAAAACATTGTCTGCATACAAAAACCTTATTTTGACTGATCTTCCTCCCGTGTTTTTGAATGGTGAACAAGTTGAGACGGTGTCGATAATCAAAAACCTGGGCATCATACTAAATAGTACGCTAAGATGGAATGACCGTAGAAACTCAGTGACGTCTAAAGTGTATGGAGCTTTGAGAGGATTGTCTGTTTGCAGGGATTTCCTCCCCGTGTCAGTTAAGCTTAAGCTCGTGAAAGCCTTGATTGTTCCAATTATACTCTATGGATGTGAAATATTTGCTGATGCTGATTCATCTTCCTTGCAAAATCTGAATGTTGCGTTCAACTCTATCGCTAGGTTCGTTTTCAATAAACGTCGTTTTGACCACTTTTCAATGTAATGTGCGCAAATTTTGGGATGTAGCCTAGTAAAGTACATTGACTACAGAACCGTCAGTATGCTTTCCAAGATACTGATAAGGAAACACCTTTGCTACTTGTTTGAAAAGTTAGATTTATCATATTCCGCTCGCAGTCTAGCAATAAGACCAAACTTGTACACATGTGTTACATCGCGAAAGCAATTTTTCATTTACGCAGTTAGGTTATGGAATAAACTTCCCATTAATATAAGGACTAAAATTCAGCACAGAGACTTTTTCAGGAACTTTTTAACTATTTTTGTTCTCATCGCTAATGTTTCTTTTTCTTTAATCTTTTATACTCTACTCTCTTTATTTCTTTATCTTTCTATTTTTTCTTTTTATTTAATTTTGTATATTATAGCTCAAAATAGTTTCCTTCTTCTCTATTTGTTAAACTTGATCGAATGTTATTAAAATCTGTTATTAAATTAAAATAATTATGTACGTAACTATATTTTAAGACTGTACAAACTTTAAATGACTAGTTCTTAATGTACAGGAAATTATAAACTAATAAATACTACTAAATACTAGCTGTGCGCTGTGCCTGCGACTTCAACAGCGTGGAATAGTGACTTTCGGCAGCATTTTTACCTTTTCAGTAACCTATTGTTATATTATTTTACTTAAGCACATTTTCGCACACGATGTTCTTACTTTTTTCATCTTTTGCCAAATAAAATTGTTTCGCCATAAGTACTTCCGTTCCCATGGGAATAATGGAACAAAGAAAAAAACAGACAGATTTAATTTTGGAATTTTTGGAATATTAGTAGTGACTCCCGTTCCCGTGGGAATATGGTGATCGTTCTCATAGGAATATGGGAATGAGTTAAAGTTTATGTTACTCGCTCGGGGATAGTGTAGCATTCTAACGGTGGAAGAAGTTTTGAAATCGGTGCAGTAGTTTCTAAGTTCTCATTTACGTTCTTTCCTCAGGTTTTAGACTACCTCTGTTCAAGATTTCATTTGAATAGAATGGAATCCTATGTCATTCTTCAGGTTCTAGATCATCTCTGTATAAAATTTTACTTAAATCGATTCCGTGGTTTGGGCGGGCGATGGTAACATAGAAAGACGGACAGCAGAGCTTCTTTCGTACTTATTATAGTAGTAAGGACTCCCGTTCCTGTAGGAATATGGGGATGAGTTAAAGTTTATGTTACTTGAGGATAGTGAGGCATTCTAACGGTGGAAGAATTTATAAAATTGGTGCTGTAGTTTCTAGGTTCCTGTATACGTTCCCGTTCTCATTAGAATATAGGGATTAAATGCTTAGCTTATGTCCTTTCTCAGGTTCTAGACTATCTCTGTACCAAATTTTATTCAAATCGGTTCAGTAGTTTGGGCGGGAGACGGTAACATAGAAAGCTGGAGTGACAGAGTTAATTTCACATTTATAATATTAGTTAGGATTGTTCC
This sequence comes from Melanostoma scalare, assembly GCA_949752695.1. NCBI lineage: Eukaryota > Metazoa > Arthropoda > Insecta > Diptera > Syrphidae > Melanostoma > Melanostoma scalare. The sequence goes on from OX456984.1 coordinate 199,186,015, forward strand.
TAGCAATGTATTTATACAAATCAATACAGAGTATAAAAAAAGCATAAAAATATTAAAAACAAATTGTTCGTTCATATTTAATATATTTTTTCAAAAAACAATTCTGGGTCCATCAATACAAATGTAGTCTCATGAGAACGAAATGATGGCGGAATAGCTCATGGCAAGACATCGACAACTTTGTACCGGATTATCTGTCACTAGATGTTGAAGAAAAAAAGGACTCCAATGGGATCTGAGCTTACAAATTAAGAGTTGTTAGTGGAAGCAAAAAAAAAGACGTATAACATAACGGATACAGCAGATATAACTTCTGTGCAGGAAGTGTAATGAAATAAGCCGGACGCGACTGCTACTTAAATTCATCGTCAAAGCTAGACTCAGTGATAAAGTTATTCGAAAAAATCCGTTAAACGAACGTATAATGGCAATCCACGTCAGGGATGGATTCGCCTCATGACCTCGCAGAAAGACAAAGACTGTTTTTACGAGCTCCTCGAAAAAATATATTTGAAAAGTTTTATATATACTTCGCGATTTTAACACAAAACATGATGACATAACTTGAAATCAATCAACTGCCAACCAAATTGCCCATGTTGCGAACGACGAAAGGCACGAAAGGACCAAATTTGGCTAATACCACTCCATTAGTTTGTTGAAAGGCGAGGCTTTGCAAAACGAGTATCCACACCGAGCGTAGGTTATGTCAAAGATTCAATATTTTTGGATGTCCTTGACGTTTTCAACACATTTTTTTTAACTGTATTCCTTATTTAAAGACGTTACTTGTACTGGTCTATTAAAGAGGATTCTGCTTTATTCCAAAAATGTGCTCTATTTTGTTTTTCTTTCAAATCATTCGCCATCTGACATCTATCATCTTTCAACTGTTATCTCTCACCTGTCATCTGTTATCTGTCATCTGTCATCTGTCATCTGTCATCTGTCATCTGTCATCTGTCATCTGTCATCTGTCATCTGTCATCTGTCATCTGTCATCTGTCATCTGTCATCTGTCATCTATGATATGCGAATCTTTAATATTAATCATTTCAGAAAATAAGGACTCACACGCATAGGTATACGAAAATATGTCAAAATAGCCAATGCCAGCTTTTCAAACAGCTATATGTGTCTGGAATTGAAATCCAAGTTTCCATTAATTTGGAAATATCGTTCTTCGTTGTATTGCCTAACAATCTTTCTGGCTCTATGGATTCCAACTCTTTCCTTGTTGCGACGAGTTTTTGAGTCCATATCGAACTGGACCTGGATTCGTTTAGCTGCATTTCCATATCTTCAATTTCCAAGCAATCAAGTTTGGAGAAGTATAGCTGTAATATCAGGATACATAATATGCTTAAGCGTTTCCGATAACTCTTTAAATTGTGAAAACCTCGATGAAAATTCTTCGACTGATGAATTTATTACCGACAAAAACCCTTCAGTTATTTCTACTTCTTCCAATTTCTTATGTAAATTCAAACCGCTCATAAATTTTTTTAAGGTTGGAAAGCACCTGTAGTTTTTCAAACAAATATCTTTACCTAAGATTTGAAGCTTACCCTCAAAAGCGCGAATGAGATCTATCATGACATACGATACGTTCAAATCGTTAAAATGTTGGCAAATATCAGTAAAAAATATCAATTTCGAAAGCCATGTTACATCCATCAATTGGGAATAATAGTCGATTTTTCCTCTATTTTTGTAAAAACAATCTTATTTCTTCCAAACAATCAACAAATCTTTCAAGAACGTGACCGCGACTTAAGCAGCGACCCGAAAGGTGGAATCGAGCCAAAAGGTGCAAAATGTAGCAACGCCCATGAACATGTTTAGCAAATGATAGGTAAAAAAGAAGAAAACTAAGCTCGATGTAGACATTGCTGATTCTGCCGCTCGAAGGTGCAATCTGATTTTATCAATTGATGACGTGCCCTTAATATTTGGCCGCGTGCCAACAATGGCAAGCGTGCTGTTGGTTCGCCATCGCTGGTTTAGACCTTATTCTAATGAATGAACCAACTATATACATGTTAAAAAAAAATGCCTGACTTCTGAAAAAATGTCATCTTTTCCTTTGATAAAATGTTGAAAAAAATTAAGTTTTTATAAAAAAGTTAAATGTTGCAAAGGTTTGGTATTTGGCTATGTATATTGTATATGTAGAATAATTGGTTAAATTTTTAACCATATCGGTTGAATAGTTTTAAGTCATTGCTTCGCCCAAAGTTTCAAGAACATGGTTTCGAGAAAAGGCGTTTAAAGTTTTGACAACAAATAATGCTTTTAGTATTATTTGCTATGCCCGGTGCATAAAGCAATCCTTCTGTTTCTTTAAAATCGTCTTTGTAGCAGCTTTAAAAGCCCTGAATAAGGGTCTGGCCTCTTTACAGTTGGGTTCTGCAGTTTTCTCCGCCCTTAAAATCCGTGCATTGTCAACACACTTTCATACACTCTACGGGGCGCTCTCTTGTTTTGCTGTATAGATTTGGAAATATTCTAAATTTCGGTCTGAAAATTTAAGGGCATTTTTTTAAAATATGGGTCTTCCGAAAAATCGAAATTTTTTTAACCTATCACACTGGACTACTACCTTGAACTCACTTTATGCGAAAGACGACAGATGTGAGATGACAGATAACAGTTGAAAGATGACCAAATTCTTGCCAGTTTTGATGAATCGAAACTGTAAAAGTTTGGATGAAATTTCTGATCAAAGTGAAATGCACTATACGAAAGTTTGCATTGCAACTCAGCTTTGTAATCCAAGGCTTTATTGGAACTTCCTCGTACATGAACGAAATTACCACCAGATCTAGCAAACGGTTACAAGCCATTAAGGGTTATTAACAAGTAATGACCAATCAATATTATTGGCTACCCTAACGACAACAACTCTTTTTACAGAAATGTTTTGGTCATACTAAAATTTCACACATCATCTATCCTACGATACTTCTTATGTCTTATTTGTCTATTTCTTGTCAGATGTCATCTACTATTTTTAGGAGCGTTGCTAATTTGTTAAGAAGAGGTCTAAGTCAGGTAAGGTAAAAGAACGAAGTCGATGGATAGGCATTCAAAAAAAGAAGCTTTCTGCTACCTCACTATTTGACTCAAAAGCTTTAGAAATAAGTGGTAAAAAAAGGTCCGTATTGTTTAAGACTCGATTTTTTGAGCATTAGAATTACCTACTTTTGAAATTTTCCATAGTTTGAGGGAGCTGGGGCTCACTATTATGGTTTGAAATATATGTGTAATTTCACTTTCAGTTTCCGACTTCTAAAATAAAAAAATAAATAGGGTGGCGCAACAGAGCGAGGAGCCCTTGGGCATTTCTGACAACCATCCCTTGTGAGGGAATGGAGGGGACCTACAATTTTTCCGGTACCGAACGGCTAATCGAGAAAGCGCTTTTCATGGCAATGAATACTAACGGAGGACTTGCCAATTCCTCGCGAAAGGCGATACCCGTAGAAAAATATTTTTGCCTCTGGTGGGATTCGAACTCGAACCTCTGGATTAACAGGCGGACATGCTATCCATCACACCTTTCCGACTTCTGGCCTCCATTTAATTCGTTTTCAGATTGATCTTGCATAAATCCCATTCTGTTCACTTATTTATTTTCGTACGGGTATCGAAACCAATACAAAAACGATTGGGCCAATCAACAAACAAAACGGACGGCGTCAAATTTTTCTGTCTCAGAATTTAATTTCATATCTCTGAAGTCGTCAATAACCGGAATCCAAATTAACTTGTATTCAAGTGTATTTTTTACAGTTAATTGAGATTCTTGTACAATTTACTTCAGATGCTTCAGTAAAAATTTAAAACTTCCGAGACCATCGTAAGCAGATAACCACTGTTTGGTTAACAGACTTTTAGAGCTCAATCTCGTTAGAAACTGAAACGTCCAATAGATTTTACCTCCACTGAAAGTTCTCTCCTCGTCCTTCTGAGTCCACAAAAAAAAAATAAGTAAAAAAAAAAACACAATAGAAAAAAATAGCACTCGAGAATGGATTCCTTTTAGGCATTTTGCCAGATTGGGTTTTTATGCCACGTCTCCTATTCCCTTAATAACACAAAGGAGGTTCAATTGTACTGTTGTTTCAACCTCGCCCTCATCAAATTTCTTGTTCGCCTATTTTTTTCTTCTCGTTTTTACGATGCCGATGACTACAGGACTATAGCCTAAAACACAAAGAGTGGAACTAGATAGATAAAATATAACAAAAAAGAAGGAAGGAGTGAGCCAGAAGTAGATTCGGAGGAATTGTTGAATCCTTCTAGCGAAGATCGAAGGACGACTACAATGATGATGATGATGGTGATGATGATGAGCTGAACTGATGCTGGTTTAGCGATGGTGATAGTTCCACGGGTCGATATATGAAGTTTGAAGTTGAGTTCAGTTGTTGTTGCCGCCATAAAAGGGTAACGAGAAAAGGCTTTTTTTCTCTCCCTTGTTTTTTGATGTCGTTATTTTGGAATTCCGTTGGTATCTGTTGCTTTGGTATTGAGGTGAATTTCATCAGCGCTCAAAGTGTTGAAATGTGCCTTTTCTTGAAAAAAAAATAACATTCTTTGATTAAACTGCTTCTTAGAATAACTTTTTTCGGTAAATAACTAAAACAGGCTCATGGAGGGTAAGCTTATACAGCTTGGTTAATTCTGAGCCTACTCACACTCACTTTAGTTCTTCGAGCAAACAAAGCGTTTGCTGATGGAGAAAAGTTATTTTTTGCTGGTTTTTTTTTCGGCTAGTGATTCAAAACCTGAGAAAATAAGGCAGTCATTTTTAACCCCAATTAGAGATTTTGAAAGCTTAACGGCTGGAAATGCACTTATAGAAGGAAAAGCACCACAGATTATCTAGAAGTGCATTTATAACACGCAATGCAAGCTGAGGAGCTATCGGGTTTTTCAATAAGAGCGCTACAAAAGTTTTTTTAAATAAAACAAAAACGGTTTCGGATATCAATGAAATTCTTTATTCCTGTGAATGCCATTATACGTTTGATGCCATTATGTATGAAACTCGATTTCTTTTGCATGGCCACCACGGGCACGCTTGCAGAATTCTAGACGCTGAACCCAATTTTCGACGGTTTTCAAGCATAAATCGGCCGATACTGCTGCAATTTCACGTTCGATATTCGTACGAAGTTCATCAATCGTCGCTGGCTTGTTGGCATAGAACAAAGACTTGACGCAGCCCTACAGGAAATAATCTAACGGCGTCAAATCGCACGACCAAAGCGGCCAAGCGACTAGACGATTTCGTGAGATAACACGTTCTCCAAACTTGGTTTCCAATAAATTTATTGTGACATTCGCTGTGTGGCTTGTGGCGTCGTGCTGTTGGAACCACATGTCCTCCAAGTCCATATCATCCAATTGGGGCCAAAAATATTCGGTTATCATTGAACGGTATCAATCCCCATTCACAGTAACGTGCCGGCCTTGATCATCACGGAAGAAGTACGGCCCAATGACGCCGCCGAGCGGCCCATAAACCACACCAAACCGTAATTTTTTCGGGATGCAAAGATGACTCAAGGAGTACGTGTGGATTGCTGCCTGACCAATAACGCATATTTTGTTTATTGACGTAGCCATTCGTATCGCCTCATCGTAAATTGGACGTAGCGCTCATAACGTTGAGGCCACTAACTCCGAATTCGTAGTAAATTTTAATAATTTCGAATCGGTAGTAAATTTTAATAATTTCGACTCGTTGTTGCCTCGTTTATCTTTTTATCATAAAATGGCAAACTTTATTGAAGAGAAATGTCAAAAGAGCGGCAAGAAATAGGGCGTCGTTTGCTGTCTCTGTCGCTCTACTTTTGAAGCGTCCCTTTTACTTGCTACTATCTTTTAACTTTATTCTTTGTATAACTTATACAAGCTTCTATTAAACCTTGACTAACGCTAAGGCAGAAAACACCTCTCAGTGAACATCAATTTCTATTTAAATGTGAGATTAGTGGTCAACCATTCCTAGGCAACTACACACCGCAGTGCCCACAGCTGCATAAACTCAACGATTTTAATGTTTCAACAAGAAATTCCGACAAGGAAGAAACAGTATCGTTTTCAAGTTTTAGCCCCTCAAAGGTTAGCACCTCCAATTTGGAAGTAAAAACACTTCAAACCTTAAAACTTCTAAGTTTTTTCGTTTTCAGATCAATTTATTACTTGTGGTGCCCTGAATGGTAGGGATGATTCATATCCTTATGGCCTGAAGTAATAAGAACGTAATGAAGAATTCTGTTTATTTTCTAGACATCTCAATGCAATGTGTTTATTAATTTCATCAATCTTCAATATCGCAGTATCCCCAAATTCCTTTCATGCTAAGTTTGATTTTCTTCTTGCAAAATCTGTTTTTATAAACGTGTTCCTTTCAATATATCAATTCTTTTTTGGAGTTGGTCTTTTTGTCACTTGATTCATGATGGATTTGGTTTATTCTCATAAGCTGCACGATTTCTAGACACTGCATACTTTCGGTAAATTGTCTCAAAGAGAAATTGTTCTTGAAACCGATTTTTACATAATTTCGAGTATTAAACTTGTGAGCTACCTCCAAGGTCGGACGTTTTAACACCGCTGGACTTTTTCTTTTTTTGTATGATTATGTGAAGTTGCTAGTCTATGCAGAAGAGAATATTCGGTGAGTTATTGATGACATAGGGCCTAGCAAATTTTTTTAAACCCGGTAATGGTGCTAACGGGAGAGTTCAGAGTTTTATTTAAATCAATGTCATGCTATAATGTTTGTCGAATCTTGCCAATAGTTGTGTGGTTGAACACAGCCATCCAAAGAGAATATCTTCTCTTTTTTGTACGAAAGGTTCGTTGGTTGAACTTTACCTAGGGTTAACCCAAGTTTTCTTGTAAGCCCATGTGAGTTGTCAAAAAAAATCGGAACTTCAGTTCTCAAAAATAATTTGAAGAAAAATACGTGTTATTTGGCAATCCTTTTCATTACCGTAACTCGCCACAGCAACTTCAGGGCGAGTTGATGTTAAGCTCCAAAAACACTCTATTTGATACTCAGGACGAGAATATGTTTTTCAAAAAACGCTTTGTGGCGACCACAGGGCAACCCTAGGGCTTCAACGTAAGAACATGATATCAACGTTTTATTGCCCTTTTTTTGGCTTTACCAACTGTCGTCACAGCAGAAATTATAGCCTGGCAGAAGCTGCTATGGTCAGGAATTCTGATTGAATTTCCTAATTTATGAGTAAAGGCATTAAATATTACCTTTCCAGTTTTATTTCGGTTTGAATTTAAATTGATTTATAGCACCGAGACCTTCAAAAAGACTTATAATAAATAAATAGGGTGGTGCCACAAAGTTCCGGGAACTTCGGGGCCTAACACATTTCTGGGGTCTGTCTTGTGTCTATTCTAATCCGAACAACTGATTGAGAAATCGTTTTTCATGAAATTGAAATAAGTAAAAGGACTAGCCAATCCCTTGCCAAAGAGGATACCCGCAGAAAATAATTTTGCGTTTCAGGGATTCGAACATAAAACGAATAAAATAACTCCAAAGGCAGTAAAAAAATCCTTGCCATTCTACTACCCAATTCTTAATAGCGTATGTAGATTCTAAGGAAAAGCCAGGACAATGTTTTTCCTATATCCTTTTTTTGGAACAAAAGCTCGTTTCTTGACGAAAACGATCAGTGACTTCCCTCTTTTGTGTATGATGAGACCTTATTCTATATTCACCTCATTCTCTTTGTGAGGTTTGTTTTGTTTTTGGATGTAGACAATGCTTTTAATTGTCTTAGAAGCATTTGATATGGAAGTCATGGGCTTACTGAGCCAAGGACTCTTGATATTTTAGAATAGTTCAAAATTCAATCTTTCAAGGAGTGACATTCGTCCATCGAGATGGCCAGAGTAAAACACTGAGGATTCAAAATCTTCCTCAAATTTTTCAGACCATTCGCAAGAGGAATTTTCTACTTTTGCTTTAAAACTTCTTCCGCGTCTGAGCCAGGGAGGTTCAACACACATCATCTCGGAACATCTTTGCCCAAATCCAAACTGACATTCTCCCAAGTCCAGATGCCGCCGAATTTCTTTGGCAGCATGTTTTTGATATTGGTGATGGTTCAAATCGCTGCACCGCTGGGAACTAGCCACCCTGATTTATGCTTGCTTTCAAATCAAATTGAAGGATTTTTGTATTGGAAAATTTTCAATTGCAGTTGTATTTTGAACATTGGTGCGATAGAAAAGTCGGATGTGCAGCGGTAGTATGCAATCAAGCCTCTGCAATCGTTGAGAGTTTTGAAATAACTTGGTCCGTGGAGAGCTAAGTGACAGAAATGGAAAAGAAAAAACAAACTGCTACGATCCTGGTGAAATTCACCTGCAGCATTTAGGCGATTAGATAGACTTGAATAGATGAGTCGGCCGGAGGTACTTGTATCTTTCGGTTAAAGATAAAAAGCATCTACAACAGGGCTATAAAAATTATATTTATCCTTTTCGTCCCACCAATACCCGCAGCGCACCATCATCATAACAACAGCGTCGTCATCAAACCCATTCCACTCAAACATAACGCTGATGTTTCACTTTACTATACTCGAACTCCTCCATTCAACCAAAGCGGCTTTAAGCGCTATTTCTTGTTCGCAAGCTATGGGTGGAGATGCTCAACGATTTTATTACCCAAAAGTGGTTGAGGTTGAATGTTTACAAAAAAACAAAAAAGTATATAAAGAAAAATAAAAGAAAATCGAAGTACAACAAATGTACACAAATATAATTTGCTACCCGACTCTCGCCCTTCGATGATGGTGCATAATTGAATTTTCAATTAAAATCGAAATAACGTTCGAATTCAACCGAAATACCAAAGACAATTGCTTTTAAAGAGTGGGAGTGGCAGGTGCTGCTGTTTTATAGGCTTATACTGACTTCAACTCATGTTGTCCTTTCGATTGGGTTTGCTGTGTAGGAAAGTCAACACTTGGCCGGCCGGCCAGCCAATCCACCTGTGTGTCACGGTTAAAACAATCAACTTGGCTCAAATGATTCCATAACTGCTGTACGCGGAGCGGTCTATCGCAATTTTAGAATTTTAAATGCATCCCACTTCGTGACAGAGTAGGTATAGCAGAGCTGAGCTATATGAGGCTCTTTTGAATGATTCGTTTGAAAGAGGAGCTATGCATGAGGGAATGGTTGATAGCCAATTGGTTATTAGTCCTGGTAATCGATGGAGTAAAGTAAATACGGTTGCATTTGTCGCAGTCACGGTAATGCCGACGGGTTTGCGGTATGGGTGTGCCACACGCGATGTTTGTCGATGGAATTGCTTGTTGGAATGGTGCTCGTGGAGCTATAGACTGACATCGTTGGTTAACTAGGCTTTTATGCTCACGGATAATCTGGTCGATGATAGAGAACTGTAAATTCAATACGTTCATTCAATTTAGTTTGCTTTGGTTTCTTTTTTTATTTCATTTTCTATATCCGACTTCGTTGTATCCCTTATTCGGTTCACCTTTTGTCCCATTTCCTTTATAATTTTTTTTTTATTTTTTTTTCTGGTACGTTTTCAGGGAAAGGATTGAAGGCCATTTCAATGTTGAAGAGTTTATTTTTAACTCTTTAGTCAATAAGGTTATCGTTTGTTTGGATTTGTGAGTGGTTCTTGTTATACGGTTGTTGGTTTCCTTGTTTTGTATGGAGAACAATTGGGTTGAACTTTGAAGAAGGGACAGATGGTGCAAAATGGCTTCCTCAGAACAATACAAATCCAACGGTTTTGGAGTCAATTGACTTAACGAATATGTATTACTTTGATGGAGACTTCCAAGAGTTGCTGAGTAACTTTTGAGCTGTGTCCTTGACTGTTGATTTCAGTCAAAGAAATTAGGAATCGGCGGAAGTGTGAGATAAACAGACTTTCAAGAGATACTAGAGCGAGTCCTTTTATCATGATAGTTCCAGCTGATGTTCCATTTGCATTAAACTGTGTTTTAAATGAACATGTAAACTGAATAACCCAAGTAACATTTTTACTCTCATAAGACTCTCCAAGAGCATTACTACACTTATTTCTGAGAGTTAAATGTAATCTTGTAGCGCTCTCCAAGATCGTTATGAGACTCTTATAAGCCTTAAATGGCCTAGTTATAGGAGGCTCTTGGCTACTCATAGCAAGAGCTAGACTCTCTTTGCGATACTTGTTGTTTCCTTAACAGAGTTAAGTTCTTCTTATGAGATGACAGATTGTGAATCAAATGCCTCTGGAAAGAATCTTATAAGGCTCTGCTTACTCTTACTATGAGAGCGCGTCTCTTCCTATAGGAGTGTAGTGAACTTCACTACAAACAACCACTCATCGAACAGAACAACCACTCATCGAACAGAACAACAACTCATCGAACAGAACCCCAACGACAAACGTCAGATGCCTCATCGAACAGAGCCACAACGATAAATGTCAAATGTCACACACACGCCATTTGTCGCATTTGCCTTTTCCGGTTTTCTCGCTCTCTTCTTCGACGGCAGCCAACTACATCGGACGTCTGGACACGCGCTCAACAACCAAAAATATAATTCAGTATATTTATATAGATCCCGCAATAAAATTAATTTTTTTAGTGAAGCAATAAAAAATATAATTGTGTCGCATTCTTTTTATTGCACACTTCACATTGGTGACCCCGACGTGATCTATATACATATCTTGCGCTAGCATATCATTAATAAAATTTTTTTCTTTAAATTCTTTCTTTGTCCATGTTAACCGGCCTGTTTGAAACAATTGAGGCACCCATGACGGACAAAGGAGAACAACCGGAAAATACTGCAGCAGCAAGCGGAGAAACTTTGGACGTCAGCACGGCGATGATTCGACAAAGCATTTCTGGACTGTCCGTGGCAGCGCGGTTGCCACAATTTTGGCGAGACCGTCCGTCACTATGGTTCGCACAGGTCGAGGCCATACTGTCACCTTCTAAACCATCCGACGACACGAAATATCAATATGTTATCGCAAACCTGGAGCGCCGTGATCTCGAACAGGTTTCGGACATCTTACTTACGCCACCTCGCACAGATAAATTCAACGCGATAAAAACACGGCTCATACAGGTATATGAGGAAAGCCAGGATCGGAGATTGCAACGGCTCATCGAAGGCATCGACCTGGGGGACTCGAAGCCGTCACAACTACTGCGACGATTAAGGGACCTAGCTGGTTCTTCAGGTACACCAGACGCAGTGCTGCAAGTCCTTTGGATGACAAAATTGCCATCTCATGTGCGAACCGTCCTTTCAACGGTAACGGGAGACCTGAACAACATCGCACAGATTGCCGACAAGGTAATCGACAACTGTCCGACAACCACAGATATCTCTGCAGTGTATCAAGTGCAATCTAGGCCAACAACAAAATCAATAATTTCGAGCGATACCTTACTGGGCATAGAGCGTAGGTTAGAGGCGCTTGAACAAATAACCAGTCAACGACAACTGCCCACTAGTACAACATCAAATGCGCGCCCACGACTACCAAGTCGAGACAGAGGGGAACAGCGGGTATCCAATGGAAGTTGCTGGTTCCATCGACGACATGGCTCCCAGGCACGTAAGTGTGTAGCACCTTGTTCATTCACACAGGGAAACGGCAGCCGGCAACATTAGTGGAGGCGTCTTCAGTTGCTGGTAAGTCTCGTCGCCTCTTTATTATGGACAAAGTAACTCGCCACCCATTTTTAGTTGATAGTGGAGCTGCAATATCAGTGCTTGCGGTCAAACCGTCTAACAAACTGCAGCAACAACCATACGTTCTATACGCAGTAAACCAAACCAAAATCAGCACTTATGGTACAGTCACTATCGAGTTGGATCTTGGCCTACGTCGGACGTTTCGGTGGACTTTTGTGCGTGCAGCTGTACCCCAATCTATACTGGGAGCAGATTTTTTAACGCACTTTCGCCTACTTTTGGATATGCATGGTCGCCAGTTGATTGATCAAATAACCAACGCTCACACGCCAGCATCGGTCATACTCACCGAATACAACACAATCGACTCCGTATGCGACAATCATGAGTACGCCGACCTCCTCAGACGCTACAGGTCAATCACCCTACCATATTCTTCCGCAACCATACCGTCGCACGACGTTTTCCACTATCTGGAAACGACAGGGCCGCCGCTCGCTTGCCGTGCAAGACCGATACCACCAAAATTCTACGCACTTGCAAAAATAGAATTTCAGCGAATGATGGACGCCGGTATCTGCAGACCATCGCGGAGCCCTTGGGCCAGTCCACTCCACATCGTCGTTAAGAAAAACGGGGACATTCGACCATGTGGGGACTATCGGCGCCTCAATTCTGTTACGGTTCCGGACAGGTACCCGTTGCCACGAATAACGGACTTTCAGACCATCATGCACGGCAAAACAATATTCAGTCGAATAGATCTCGCCCGCGCATATCACCAAATACCTATGGCTAAGGAGGACATCCCAAAGACGGCCATAATCACGCCTTTTGGGTTGTTCGAATTCACACGGATGACATTCGGATTGCGTAACGCCGCGCAAACTCAACAACGTTTTGTAAATTCCATCTTTGGAGACTTAAACTTCGCATTTACGTACATAGATGATATGCTCATCGCATCTTCATCACCACAAGAGCATAAGAAGCATCTGGAGGAAATTTTTAAACGCCTTCAGGCGAACGGAATGACGATGAGCATGGAGAAGTGTGAATTCGGCAAAAGTTCGCTGTTATTCTTGGGGTACGAAGTTAGTAGTTCCGGTATAAAGGCACCAGAAGACACGGTCAAGGCAATAGCAGAGTTCCCGCAGCCAAAAACGGCCTGCGAACTACGGCGTTTCCTGGGGGCTCTCAACTTCTTCCGCCGATGCTTACCAAACGCTGCGTCAGACCAGGCACCACTATCACAAATGCTGCAAGGTAAAAAGAAGAACGATCGCTCACTGCTCATATGGTCATCAACAGCACAAGTCGCCTTTCAACAATGCCGCTCCGCACTGGCAAAAGCAGCTTCATTAGCACACCCTGTGCCAGACGCACAATTATCGCTCATGTGTGACGCATCTAACACGGCAGTGGGAGCCGTATTGCTGCAGGTGGTTCAGGGCAAAGCGGAACCATTAGGTTATTATTCGAAGGCTTTGTCGACTGCGCAACAAAAATACAGCACTTTCGATCGCGAATTATTAGCCATCAAGCAATCGATTGAGCATTTTCGTCGCTTTGTGGAAGGTCGCGTGTTTACCATATTCACCGACCACAAGCCACTTACTTTCGCCTTCCGTAACAAACCATCACCCACAGAGACGCCACGTCGCCAACGTCACCTAGACTACATAGCTCAGTTTTCTACAGACATTCGGCATGTCAAAGGAGATGAGAACACCACAGCAGATGCCCTGTCCCGAATAACCGCAATCGCAATCGCAACCCCAGTGGCCTTAGACTACCCCGCCATGGCAAAGGAGCAAGGCAATGATCAAGAGCTACAAAAACTGAAAGCGGTGAGTAAGAACCTAACATTTACTGATCTTGTTCTTCCCGGTTCACAGACACCCATTACGTGCGAAACATCATCGGGTCGAGCACGCCCGTTCGTAACAAAAAATTTTAGACGAGCCGCCTACGAGTCAATACATAACCTCAGTCATCCAGGCACCCGAGCATCACGTAAAGCAGTGGCTATTCGTTTCTTTTGGCCTGCTATGAACTCAGACATCGGACAATGGGTACGCGCTTGTGCAGCATGCCAACGCAGTAAAATCCATAAGCATACCAGACCTCCTCTTGGAACTTTCCCAGCCGCGGAACGGTTCGAGCATGTTCACATGGACATAGTGGGGCCTTTACCACAATGTTCAGGATTTAGTTACCTAGTCACCATGATTGATCGAGCAACACGATGGCCGGAGGCTATACCGATAGAAGACATCACAGCAACCACCGTCGCCGACGCCTTTTACCGCCATTGGGTCGCTCGTTTCGGATGTCCACAACGTCTAACTACCGATCAAGGGCGGCAGTTTGAATCAGCCTTGTTTCAACGGTTCGCGCAGCTCCTAGGGTGCAATCGTATACACACTACCGCCTACCACCCACAGGCGAATGGAATAGTCGAGCGTTGGCATCGAACGCTGAAAACATCTCTTACCGCGCACTTATGTGACAACTGGGTTCATGCGTTCCCGTCAGTATTACTGGGACTTCGTTCAATGTTAAATGATTCCGGCACATCACCAGCACAGTTAATCTACGGAATGGAATTGCGACTACCCGGAGACTTTTTAGCAGCACCAAGCATCATCCAGGAACCCATCGCTTTCCTACAGGACCTGAGAGAGTCTCTCCAGCAACTATCGCCTAATTTCGCAAGTTACCAATCAAAGTCAATTTTCGTACCGAAAGACCTACAAACCGTTTCACATGTCTATGTGCGCACTGACAGCACTCAACGGCCGTTGCAACCAGCTTACACAGGGCCGTACTTAGTTCTGGACCGGCAACCACACGCATACAAACTAGCCATGCCGAGCAAGGAAGCATATGTGTCCGTTCAGCGTCTAAAACCATCTTACCAGCTGAAAGAAGAAACAACGGAGCTGCCGCTACTAGTGACAACTTCACCACCTTCTCCAACACAAGGGCTCTTAAGGGTTACAAACCGAGGCAGAATTATTAAAGCGCCCATACGCTTCAATAACCCGTAAGGGGGGGAATACTGTAGTGAACTTCACTACAAACAACCACTCATCGAACAGAACAACCACTCATCGAACAGAACAACAACTCATCGAACAGAACCCCAACGACAAACGTCAGATGCCTCATCGAACAGAGCCACAACGATAAATGTCAAATGTCACACACACGCCATTTGTCGCATTTGCCTTTTCCGGTTTTCTCGCTCTCTTCTTCGACGGCAGCCAACTACATCGGACGTCTGGACACGCGCTCAACAACCAAAAATATAATTCAGTATATTTATATAGATCCCGCAATAAAATTAATTTTTTTAGTGAAGCAATAAAAAATATAATTGTGTCGCATTCTTTTTATTGCACACTTCACAGGAGCAACTAAAACGAGAAAGGAATATTTCTAAACTGCAAAAAGTCATATACCTTTCTCATTTAACATTTTTTTGCAAGAAAGAAACAAACTACTATTTAATAATTGTGTGTATGCCTTGTTCAAAGAAAGGATGAAATAAAGAAACAAACTTCTATTCGATTTTTGTTTGTATGTCTTGTTCAATAAATGATGATAGTGTACGAAAATAATTATATTTTAAGATGATTCTCATAAGTCAAGGGCGATGCACATAACATATTAATTAATTGAAACGGGAAGCCACAAAAATGCAGGCGGTTGAAATTTTATCTACTAATTTATACATTTTGCTTCGAAAAAAACAATGTGCCCTCGCAATAATGCATATTTTAAGAACATCATTTATAATTTTAATTAGAAAAAGGGTTACCATTTCTATCAAAAAATTCCTACCAAGTAATTAAAAATTTTATTTTTTTTGCTCTAATACCTACTGATATTTTTTTGTTTTTTACACGACTGACAAGCCTGTCAGTTTTTTTTCGGTCATAATTTTGACAAGATTATGGATGATTCTGGCATACCATTCACACTCCATCAGTTTTATGTCAGAAAATACTGACAGCTTGCCAGAAAAAATTAAAATTTCATTCTTTCTGGCAGCATGTCAGTTTTTGTCATACTGTGAACTGATAGCATTTAACGTCAGGTTTTCTTACAGTACTTTGCTGTCATAAATGAGTAGCAAGCATTTACACGATTTTGACAAATATTTCATCGAAGTTGTAATTTCTTATGGATGGTCACTCTAAAATCACATCGAAATATTCTGTTTGCATATTGTAATATGGCTACCGCTTACAAGAGCTCAAATCTTCTATTTACACTTTTATGAGAGCTAAGTTATCTTTATTCTTCTTACAAGACTATTAAGAGAGCAGATTTTGTAAACGCCAAGAATCAGAGTTTCGTTATGAGAGCAAAATACTTTTTATAGGAGCTCAAATGCTTTTTTAGGATTAGATCTAAGTGTAAATGAAACAGGTAGGTATATTCTGTTGAGATTTAATGGTAAATAAAAGAGATTTGGGCTTTTGTTAGTGTAATAAAACTCAGTAGGATAATTATTATTTTTTTTTTTTTCTATAACAATCTATTGGATTATGTCTTGAAAATTGTGTCAGTTAAAACAAAATAGCATGGGCAAATCTGCGATTGTTGTATTCAGAATGTTTTTCTATTTTGTAGTAGTTGCAGTCTTCAGCACATCCACAATATCTCCTCCATCGACTGCCTCGTCAAAAGGCATTGAAAACAAGCGTATCTTTCTAGATGATTATCGCCCAATCGTGTATGATTGTTTCATGTAATTGTAAACATGCGACTGATCAGGAATGTTTTTGGATTCAAAATTCACTTCTCTTTACAGTGCAACCAATCAAAAACGACATAAGATTGGCACATAGGTATATTTAACACAAAAGACGGATAAATCACACAACTGTCTTGTTTAATTATGTCTGCTTTTGAAAAAAAGATCTTCATAAAAAAGAATACTTTATTTTTATTAATTGGAAAGCATAAAGCGCTCCATAGGTAAGGTAAAATTTATTCTCTTATACATCTTTTCAAAACAAACTTTTTTTTTCTAATTTATAGTGTGAAGTAGAGGTATGAAAACATGTTGGTTGTCCTTGTACTTTAAAGAAAGCATTTTGAATTTTAATATCATTCAAGTTGTATGTTTGCTTGTTTCCCTTAAATCCGTTCTAAAAGCATCGTTTTTAATAAATTCATCCATGAAGATATTGTTCTCCTCATCATCTTCACTCGATGAATCATTAGGCTGGAAAAGTAGGAAAGTATTTAAATCATACTTGAGTAAAATTTTAGATTTAGTTAGCTCTGCTTCTGAGAAAAGACACAATATTTGAAGAGTAAAATATTTCAAAACAAAAAAATACACTCGATTTTTTTTCCACTTGCGCAAAATATTGTAATTATTGTTATTGATGCATTTTGCGACGAACTCTTCTCTAACTTTTTTATTGACATAATTATGTTATTCATTGTTTATGTGAACTCAGAAACTAGAACAGATTAAATTCAAACATACATACTTCACTTTGAATTGGCGGAAAAATCTCATTTAAAGTTTATAGTTCATCTGAAGATACTCTATATTGTGATGGGGCACATGCAAGGGCATGAATTTTTTAATTCTTTTCACTTTTTATTACGATTATTTTTCTCTTAAAAGATCTTATATTTTTCACTTATTCCGATTGAATTTCTCCATACGCGTCCACTTCGCTTGAAACCGATTAATGAAATGACACAATGCAATACTTTTGGCTATGCAAAGCAATATTGCTCTCATAAGGATCCTATAACAAGACTTAAAGCAATAATGCTCTCATAAGGATCCTATAACGAGACTTTTGTTATTTGAACTCTTCACAGCTTCTTGTTATGAGAGGTTTAAAACGGAACTCCTATAAGGGTTTCCATATAAGCGCAAAGTGACTTAAGCTCTCAAATAAGTCTTGTTATGGGAGTGTAGATACTTCAAAACAATGCCAAGAGCTTAACTCTCACAACAAGATTGTTATAGAACTGTAAGTATATATAATCCTATTACAAGTACAAAAATTGGTTTTGCTATAAGAGTTAAGAACTTATAAGATGCAAAACTGCTAAACTCTTATAATAAGA
Source organism: Melanostoma scalare (assembly GCA_949752695.1). NCBI lineage: Eukaryota > Metazoa > Arthropoda > Insecta > Diptera > Syrphidae > Melanostoma > Melanostoma scalare. Next base: position 199,203,859 of record OX456984.1, read on the forward strand.
CTGTTATGAGAGCCATTTTAGTCCCATAACAAGATCTATATTCTTAAGTCTTGCTATGGGATCTAAAAGAATCTTATGGGAATTTTTTTCAGATTTCAAGAGTTAAGCTCTCAAGAGCTTGTTAGTTGGGAAGCTGAATGTGTAAGTGCTTTCCATTGCGTCCATTGTGTTCAGCTCGTTTTTTTATTTTAGATAGTTGAGTCTGAAGACTTAATGCATATTTTTTATTCTTCAGGAAATGGCCATTTTGATTTAAAAAAAAAAGCGACCGTTAACGACACCAGATCGCCATTTTCTTCGTTTTTCTGCAACCTGTTCTCCAAATCTGTTCGACTGTCTTCGATTTCTTCTTGATTGTTGTTCGCCGTATTTGTTTAAGGTGGTCTGCTCTTCTTGCTCACCTTCAAATTGCTTCACGTACTTAAAACGGAGTAAAACTCTTCTTAATCGACATGAAGGGTTTACTCATGTTGTTATTTGATTTTGTTGACGATTCCTTTCACTATTTTTTTAGCCAAGCTAAGGTGATTCATGAACTGTTTGTAACAGCGGATGCAATACGAAGTCGTATTTTGACTACCATAAGATGATTTTCGGGCATCGGGTTCCATTCCAATGTCGGCTCCTCACCTCTTTCGGATATCAAATATGTAGTAGACTTTCAAATTGTTAACAAGCAGCGATCAAAATTGATTCAGGTTCAAACTTAAGCGGCGACTGGTCTGGTATTCAAATAGTGGACCTCCCTTGAAAAGATGATTTGCTATGAACCGCTTACCTATGTCATTGAGCTTAAATATTAAATCGGTCCGAAATAAAATTTCTTTGACGACTGCGGGGGGATAAGTGGTAAGTGGTAACTGATAAGTTAAAAGTGATAAGTGATAAGTGATATGTGGTATATGATATATGGCAAGTTATAAGTTATAAATAAAAATAAAAGGTTGGTGTCACAGAGCGAGAAGCCCCGGGGCCTAGCGTATTACTCACAACCATGTCTTGGGAGGTAATGGAAGGGACCTACAAATTTCTGCTGGTTCCGAACGGCTATTCGAGAAAGCACTTTTCATGGCAATGTATTTACTAACGGAGGACTTCCTAAATCCTCGCAAAAGGCGATACCCGTTTAAAAACATTTTTACCTCTGTTGGGATTCAAACCACGAACCTCTGGGTACTTTATGTGATAAGTGATAAGCGATAAATCTTACTAATATTATAAAGAGGAAAGGTTTGATTGTTTAATTGTTTGTCTCGAATAGGCTCCGAAATTATTGCACCGATCTAATCACGAAATAATCATGTCGCGCCGCTCGCTCACGCGGTCGGCTCCCTACTGAATGGTCATGTGCGGAATTTAAAAAAATTGTCGCTTGATAATATTTTGTCGCAAAAAAATGACCTCAAAGTCAAAACTTTGTTGTGTAAAGAAAATTTGAGCAACATTTAAAATTGAAAGTCTGACAACCCTAAGCCTTTAGGAGAGCAATTTAAATACAGTTTTAAGGATTATTATTTCTATAGGGTGTTTTTTCAGAGGTATAGAACTTTGAAATGGATTAAAACAAAGATGATTTTTTTATTGATATGAAAATTACTTTATTCGGAAGACAATCTTCTGGCATTATAATTTAAATATGATTTCTAGCATATGACCGCCATGGCTGGCTCGGACGTAGTCTAATCTAGAGGTACAATTTTCGATGACTTTTTAAAGAAGTACAGACCAATTATTCCACCTAAACCATAAAGCACATCATACAGTCAGTTTTTCTAGATTACGTTGTCTCAACATACATTTGAGGATTATAATTACTCCAAACACGGCAGTGAGCTTCATCATTCATGTTAAAATGCCAAACCAAACTAAACATAAATCACTTAACAGCTGACAAAATGGCCACCAGTTAAAAAAGTGTTGCCAACTTAAAGTTCTATACCTCTAAAAAAAAACACCCTTTAAGGTAATTCCACGCTCCACGGTCCATCACTCGAAACAAACACTTTTCGACTCATAAAATTGTTAATCCTTATGCTGATATTTTTGCGTTTTAATTTTTTTTTATTTTCTACGTAATTAGTTGCTTTATCTCAATTGTAAGATTTGAAGATTTTAGCAAAAGGATAAACAATTTTATGATAAACAATTTTATGAGTCGAAAAGTGTTCGTTTCGGGTGTTACCGTGGAACCTTTACAAGAAATTAAGTTTAAAAATCGGTCTCTACCATCAGTATTGACAGAGAAATCGAGTTTAGCACAGGTCAGGAAACACCAAAGTTAGCTTTTTTTAAATTGTCAAAGAGTGATGTCAAAAATGAGAAACTGACTTTACTGTGCTACAATTTTTTTCTTAGAATATGACCAAAAATCATTTCAGAAAGTATGTTACACGAATTACGCGACACCCTGTATATAAAAGCAGCTAGCCCGGGCGGGTGAACTATATTTTAAAATAAAACATTATTTTTAAGAAATACGCCCGATTTTATAATTCAAAGGAATTAAACATGGAACAGTCACTACGAAAGTGTTTGGTTATCTCCTCACCTCAAAAATAAGCAAATAACAAAGTGTGAAATAAATAAGATTCTGTGTTAAGAATTCAGTCTACCCTGCCCTTCGTCTTACTTACACTCCATTCCACAATTACCGGCAATTTCCTATCACCTTTTTCAAAAAGCTTTTTCAAATAAACTGTAAGTATGCCTAAATAAGAAGATCACGACTTTCAAAACATGTGCCAACAGCATGGACAACCAAAATACGTCGCATTAGAGAGTCTTCAATAGAAACAGGCAATCGCCTTACAATTCAAAGGGAGTATACTTCGCAATCTCTAGCTATAGAGTCCATCACTAAACGTTCAAATCGTTTTGCCAATCAATATAAAATAAATTCACAAGCGTTTTCAGCGACTTTAGTATCAAAATGCCAGAACATCACGAGGCTTGCTTTTCGGAGTCTAACACCGAATGCTTTCAGCGAGTTGAACGTCAAAATGCCAGAACGTTACAAACCCGCGTTTTAGATTTCCTTAATTCTTTAAACATTAGAATGTTTCTTTTTCTTATTCAAATATTGAGAGCAGAGACTATGCTATACACTAGGTCGAAGTAGGACCCGAGCTACGCCAAGCGGGTCTGCTAGTAATAAATAATTATGATAAAAAAAATAATCAATGAGAGTAATTTGACAATTGAGAACTGAGAAGTGAAAAGTGAAATATAGGATGTGATAATTAATAACTGAGGAGTGACAAGTAAAAAGTTAATTTGTGATACTTTTAATGCAAAGGAGGCGATAGCTTATCAAACTTTACCTTTCGCGATTGCAGCCCAGATACAATCCCCGGATAAATACCCCCGCTTAGTTGCGTTACTCGCTTAATTGACCTGAATCCAAGATTTCATAAGAAATATACATATAATTTCCCGTTTAAATGCATTCCGCTTAGTTGCGATTCCCGGTTAAATAGTCCAAAAATCAAAACTGTTTATTCAGTTTGAAGCGAAATTGCCCGGTTAATTGAACGAAAAAAACCAAATCATTGAAATGCCTAAATAAGTTTTTGCTTACACCTTACCTTAATTGAAATTAGAAGCTAGTTTGGTCGCATTGTTGCGCGCCTCCAAGTTAATTGTCAAATTGACAATACTTAAATCATTTATTATTAGGTTTGTTCGTTAAAGCCCTGGGGTCGCCAAAAAGCGTTTTTTTTTTTTTTTTGAGAAACCTAAGGTCGCCCTGAATGTCAAATTGAGTGTTTTTTTTAGCCCTGGGGTTGACATGGGTTTTCCCTCAACTCACTTTTTTCTGTGACGAAATGAAGGCTGTGAAATGGCATGTATTTTTATTCGAATGACAGGGATGTGTGGTGATTTTGTGGCTTAGGGTTTTTTGATAACTGAAAAACCCAGGTTTGTCAAGAAAACTTGGGTCAACCCTGGGTAAAGTTCAACGAACGAGCCTATCGTTTGCTGAAGCATCAGAGTTTAGCGACTGCAAATTAAAATCTTGAAACTGCGTAAGAAAACAATGCAGACGAAAATTACAGATTCTTACCTTGATACAATGTTCTAGCCAAATAAAAAGCAAATCTGCCTAATTCCCTCTTGTACGCTTGCTAAACATATACGCACGCATTATGTACTTACTTACTTAATTAGGCGGGCATTACAGTTCGGGGTGAACCTGGGCCTCAACCAACATCCTTCTATAACGACTTCGATTTCGGGCGAGCTCTCTCCAGTTTCGCACTCTAGGTCGGTTGAGGTCTTCATCCACTTGATTGCGCCACCTAAGACGAGGTCTTCCCCTTCCGCGATTTCCCTGCAATGTGCTTTCGAAAACCCGTCGAGCCGGAGCGTTTGGGTCCATCCGCTCTACGTGACCCAACCATCGTAGCCTCGCGATGCGTACTCTTCTGGCTATGCCCATGTCGCGGTACAGTTCCTACAGCTCGTTGTTGTATCTTCTTATCCACACACATTTCTTTCGAAACGACCAAGGGTTTCCTCATCCGCTTTCGATAAAGTCCATGCTTCCGCGCCGTAAAGCAGGACTGGGATGATCAAGGTCTTATACAAGGTCACCTTGGTTTTTCTGGAGAGGTTTTTGTTTCTCAATTGCCTTCTTAACCCAAAGAAGCAACGGTTGGCAAGAGTTATTCTCCGTTTGATCTCCGCACTGATGTTGTTGTTCGTGTCTACAGCGGATCCTATAGGTAGACGAAGTCCTGTACTACCTCGAAGTTATGTCTGTCTATTGCGACGATTTGTCCAATTCGTCGATGTTCTGTGTCCCTGTTTGATGACAGCATATACTTCGTTTTGCCCTCATTAACCATCAAACCCATTTTTGCCGCTTCTGTTTCAATACTCGCAAAAGCACCTATGACATCACGCTTATTTCTTCCCATTACGTCAATATCGTCTGTACAGACTTTTGAAAGATTGTTCCTCTGGTGTTGACGTTTGAGTTTCTTACAATCTGTTCAAGTATGATGTTGAAGAAATCGCATGACAGTTTGTCGCCTTGCCTAAAGCCTTTTTCGACATCAAAGGTCTCGGTGAGTTCTTTACCGCCCTTGATGGAGCAGCGTGAATTCTCCAAAGTCATCCTGCATAGTCGTACGAGTTTTGCAGGGATGCCGAAACTAGACATGGCTCTGTACAGATCGTCTCTGTAAATACTGTCATACGCGGCCTTGAAATCGATAAAGAGATGGTGAATATCGATATTATGTTCTCGGGTTTTTTCCAAGATCTGCCGTAATGTGAAAATTTGGTCTATTGTGGACTTCTCTGGTCTAAAACCACATTGATAAGGACCTATCAAGTTGTTGATTTGGGGTTTCAGACGTTTACATATTACAGCAGAAAAGATCTTATAAGCGACGTTAAGGAGGCTTATCCCTCTATAATTGGCGCAATTGTGAGGGTCTCCCTTCTTTAGAATCGGGCATACGATACTGAGGCTCCATTCATCGGTCATGCTTTCTTTCGACCATATCATGCAGATCAACTGGTGCATGCTCCTTTCCAGCTGCCTTGAAGAGTTCGGCATCAAGGCCATCTGCACCTGCAGTCTTATTTGATTTAAGTTTGCATATGGCAAGCCTAACTTCCTCTAGGTCGGGAGGACGGCATTCTTGATCATCGTCCAAGCTGAATGGGGCAATCTGCCTGACAGTGGAATTTGTGTCCTCATCGCCGTTAAGCAGTCTGCAGAAGTTATCTTTCCAGATCCTCAGTAGCGACTGTGACTCTACAATTATGTTTCCCTGCTGGTCTTTACACGCATTATGTACCAATTCATAACTTATGTGTTGTGTACAATATGAAAAATTGTTCCTTTTCAATCATTCCTAGGCTGAAATTGTTTTGTTTTTTATGTCTTGCCATTTTATGTTAATTTTCCGTTTAATAAAATTTTTAATTTCATTAAAACGGTTCTTCTTGACTTTGTTGCCACAGTCGTAAAAAAAAATGCTTTATTGTGTTTTCAATTCAATTAAGCGGGGTTTTTCTAAATGGGACAGCAAATCAATTAAGCGGACGCAATTAACCGGGGATTACTGTATATTGATATTACAATTTTATTTCTTAGGATTTAGTGGTGTCTCAGATTTAACTGCGTCCGTGCAGCAAAAACTAAAATAACGACAAGAGCTCAATAATTTTGTTTTCACTTGAATAACACACTGCGTTTTGGTTTTCGACTCCTTAAGGCACTTGACTATGAAAAAAGACATTATTTTTATACGTTTCTATAAAGCTTCTCTCCTTGATGTTTTTGGTGTCGGTGTATAAGCTTCACAGCCTGGTATTCTTCAATTCCGTTGTATGAGAAAGCATTTCACTCAGTTTTGATCGAAACAGAATTATGTTCAATGCTTTCACAGTGGTGCCCGCGGCTTAATGGCTAGTATATATGTTTGTTACGTAAAACTTCTTTTTTTATTTTAATTTTAATTTTTTCTTTCTTTTAAGGATGATGCTTTACAATTGATATACAAATTTTGAGAATGAAAAGAAAGAAAGAAAGAAAGGTGTCATTCTGTAGAGTGTAGACTTATAAAGACTAGTGGTGAATGACCCATGTTACGATAGACTTACAATTTGTGTGGGGTTTTATCAAAAAAAAATAATATAATAATAATATTATATAATTTATTTTTGTAACATTTGAGATTAAACAGAGAACAATCAAACCAAATTATAATACATTAATAAAAATTGATCCAAAAAACATGCAAAACATAATAATATAATATTTATAAATTGAAGCAGAAATGAGAAAGCAGATGAAACATATTAAACTGTGCTCGATAACAAATTTTTGACTTGAGAAATATCCATTCTACGGGTATTGAGTTTCAATTTCTCCACTAAGCTGTTGGAATTCGATATAAAATTATAGATCCTTGAATACGTTTGGCTTCGAGGCTTTTATTCCTTCGTTGCGCTACCATATTTAATTCTTTGCATTTTAATGACTTAACACCTATAAAACAATTTAAGACACACCACCAATCCGAACCAAGTCTTCCGCACAGATTTATCCTGATTTATATTCGCAGCCATGCGTCAGTATATACAACTGGATGGTTTGAGCAACATATCAAAGAGAATTTCGACCATACTCGCACCCACATGCTCCACACCATAATTCACTTATAATTAATATCCCATTCACGAAATGAGGTGAAACATTCATTAAAGCAATCCGAGAAGGACCAACTAACTATGCAATATACAGTTCTACAATCGCCGAAGACAACTGTTGCCTTTGGCTGGCCGTCTGAACGCACACAAACCCGATTAAAAGCAAACATGGTTGAGCTAACTGAAGACAAGATTTACACAAACACACACACGTACATATATGTATACATCGTACACCCGCACAGTACAATGATTAGAGGATGAAACGGTCAGACAGAATACCGCAATTGGACTTTTCCCGAAGAAAACTAATTGTACGTGTGACAGAAGCCCTAATATCTTCACACCGCTACGCTGTCTTCCAACCTATACAAATACACTTAGGAAGCCCCAAAGTCCTTTCAACACAGAGAGCTGTAGACGAAAACAGCCAAAGAGTGAGGAAGCTCCTGTCCTGCTCCTTGTCCTATCTCTACCTATATATTTCTTGGAACTAATGCTAAGGTGTTGGTGTATACTCAGAGCTTTGTAAAAGTGTTTCATTGCTGTTAATTTACGACAATTACAGTTCATGACAAGTTGATCCGGTTTTATGACAATTTCTCTAATTTGGTCTTTTTATGGTCCTTTATCGGTGCGGGGCGAGTGTCTATCTTACTTGTGTTCGTTTCGGTTCGGTAGTGGTGGATGGGATGACGCAGGTGGGTTAAATGAATTAAAGTTCTTACCTGTGGACGATGGATGTAAATATTTTATAAGCAAGCTAATCTAAATCTGACGGCAACGAGGATAAACGTGCGGTTTTCTGCGGCCAAAATGAATAACGGCCATTTCCTATTACTTCGTTTCGTTCATGACAATGGTCCCATAGTAACCACTGTTCTTTCACACCACGTGGTGTTAGCTAAGGCTCCCCTGGATTAATACTTAGTACCCTTAGCTAACATATGTGAATGAAGCAAGCAGAAGGTAAAGTTTTAGTCATCTTTAAGGAGAGGATCCTTGGAAAACCACTCTCACTGGCATTGCCATCAAACCACACTCATGGGCGTGAACCGCCTATCTGACGAACTACGTATATAGAACTAAAAACCGTTCTCCCACTTATTCATATAAGCCGAAGGACGTTGTCACACCACAGGACAGGACAGAGACAGTGGGATTATTTGTAAGAGACCATACCATGCCAGGAAAGTTAAATTTGATACAAAGCAATAAATTGCGGTTACAATTTTGGGTGTCTAATCGCCGTCATTACCTTTTCCATGATGGGATACCCTCTAAGCTAGGCGTCCGTTTTGACGTCTAAGAGCACTTAAATTTTCGTCCAAATTTGGCAATTATCATGGAGTTTTAAATTCTAAATTACCCATATACTGTGTAACAAGTTTTGTACCACAATAATTTTGATGGCAAGAGGGAAAGAGGTGGATGGTTGTTAGAATTTATGGACTCACCCCTTGAGTTGTTTTGAGCAAATACTTCATTAGAGAGCTCCTCCTGCTCCTGCGTATTCATGGAAAGTTTTAATGTTTTTCCTTTTTATGGGATGCAAATGGAAGGTATAAATTAGCTATTTTGGTTAGATGGTATGCGTAACTAACTGTCCTTGTTTATTACTTCTTTTTTTGAATGGAGCTTAGTGTAGATAAAGGAGAAAATATTATGCATAGTAATGGTTAGCTGATTGTAGTGGCAATAATGTCACTGTCAAATAAAACGTAAATAACAACTGTCACTTTGGACATACTGACGTTTTCTATGCTTAAATATGTTTCGCTGTGCTTTGCAATTGTTTTTTTGTTTTGCCATCCTTTGCTATAATTTTTGTTTGGGGATGCTGTTTTGATAATTTGTTCAATGCTTAGCTATGATTTACCATTTATGTTGAACTTTGTTCAATTTTGTTATGCTTTTCTAAGCTATGTTTTGCTATGCTTTGCTATACTTTGTTATGCTTTGCTATACTTTGCTATGCTTTGCTATGCCTTGCTATGCTTTGTTATGCCTTTCTATGCTTTGCTTATGTTCGTTAAAAATACAAACATCTTTTTGTTCATATTTCGTATTCTAGGATTTTGTCTTTGACTTGCTAACCTTACTTCTAAGCCAGGACAACTTTTGCTTTTTAAGTATGGAAAGTATTTTGCACTTTTTGCAGCATTTGGGGCCGTATGTCATCAAATTCTCGTCATAGGTGTTAATCGTCTCCGGCTTATCTGCAAGCGACTAGCGACTTCACATAACCCACTGGAAATAGTAGGTACAGCGGTGTTGAATCGCTTGATCTTAGAGGCCACAAGCCCAAAACGCGAGATAATCTGCTCACCGAAAGTTACCTCCTAGAAATTGATTGTGTTGTTGGCTGTAGAGCATGAAGTGCCGCCTTGTTGGAACCAAATGTCGTCAACATCAACGTCGTTTTATTCAGGCACGAAAAATTGAGTCATTAATCAAACATGGACTAATGACTCCTCTTGCCCATAGATCACACTAAAAAGGACTTTTCGAGAATGTAACAGCCCCTCAACAATGGCTTGTGGACTATCATGACTCCAATTGACACAATGTTGTAATTTACCGTACGCATTCAATCATAAGTCAGCTTTATCGCTGAAAAAATTTTTCTTGTGAATATCGGGATCGGTGGCAATTTTTTTTAGGCCCATGCACCGAACGTGCTACGCGCTTTATGGAGGACTTCAATTCCTACACAATTTGGATTTTTTAAGGCAGCAAAACAAGATTCTCAAAATTTTCCATAAAGTGGATGGGCACAGCTACAATTGCTGCTTACGGTGGCGGATGGACTCCTTCTGGTTTTCTTCGATACTCTGTTCCACAGCAGCAATAGCGCCTTCGGTGCGCACTGTACGATGTGTTTGAGGATGCCCATTAGGGTGGGTCAATAAAATTGCTAAGGAAAAATGGGTTGCTATACACCTTAAAAAAATTCTCACCAAGTATGAGTTCTTAATTTTTTTAGATCCTCCGCATCGCAGTTTTGTATATTTTTCTCAGTCCAATAGAAAAAATTCATACCTCATCATTTATCGATTGAACAGAAAAATGTTCCAAGAGAATTTTTTAGGAAATTTAATGCTCTACAAAAAAGGTATCTTGTATTTTTTCCGTAAACCTCACCATTTGACAGATATTAAGGGAGGGGTAAGCATTTACCCTGGGCATTTTCAAAAAATCGAAATTTTTTTATTGCAATCGAACAATTTTTTACTGCATTTTCTTATTATACTACATCTCAATAATGTTGTGTAAAAATTTCAAGTCATTCCGAGTTGAATTCGAAAAGTTATAGTGATTTTAGAGCAGGTATGCGTGGCGAGCGAATAGAAGGGGGCCGGCCGGACGGACAATGATCCCGGCCGCGTAATATCTTTGCTCCTTTTATGATTGGTTCCAGGTGGCTCGAGGTCTTCTTTTGTGTTCAGGAAAGGGAAGCTCACTCTAATGACGCTTCTAATGGAATTCAGTGTGCTGTTTTTCGCGTTTATCTTTAAAAGCGTTTATTTCGAAACTATAGTATCTTTAAAGGCGGTGTGCAAAATATCTCGGCGACTGTTACACCGATCCTTCTGAAATCTTGCACACTTCTTAACGATATATTTTTAGAGGTAATAACACGAGGATTTTAAAAAATTTTCATTTTTCCGGAATTGACAGCTATTCATAGGCGGCATCATTTCTTCAGATTGAACCCCTGTTTTATGTAGAATAGTAAGACACAATATTGCCGCGGTGACAAGGAGCCTACAGGCAAGGAAAGGTCGAATATTTGAATGAGAGGAACCCTTTTGTTGAAAATTGTCTTATAGGATTAAAATTTCCATAGTAAGATATCGTAAATTACAAAGTATGTTCCTTTTGACGACTTGCACTCATTATTTCATAGTTTCATCATAGCCGGATCCACGGGAGGGGGTTTCGGGTCCGGACCTCCCCCAATCGGGAAAATAAAAGATGTTATTTAAAACATTTATCGGCTCCTAATGCTCAAATTTCGTTACGGGACGGAAAAATATTGCATGAGCAAGATAAAAAGTAAAGGAGAAGTAATATTATTATTTTAAAAATTCAAGAACTTTATCGATTATAAAAATATAATCGACATTCTTGAACGACTTGCTATTGATAACCTGAAAAATATCGTCAGATTGATATTTGCATATGTGACTCGATCCGATAAAAGGGACTTAAGGCCTCAACCCATAGAATCCGTTGCGTCCGTTCGCTCTCGGATTCACCTGACAGCTCGATTAAATACACACGATCTTATGAGAGGTGACCCATAAGCATCGGATGCAACGGACGCAACGCAAAAAGTAGCTCAACTTTTAACTTTTTGCGTCCGGCAGAAGAGAGACATGCGCAGTAAGAACCAATTTGAAATTTTCTCTCTGATGACATGCGCAGTAAGAACCAATTTGAAATTTTCTCTTCTGCTAACATGAGTGGTATTGTTGAGTTGAGACACCGCAACGGATTCTATGGGTCACTCCAATCCGTTGTGTCCGGCAAAACTCACAGCTGTCAGGTGAATCCGGCAGCGAACGGACGCAACTGATTCTATGGGTCGGGGCCTTTACTAGGCAAAAAATCGGTTGTTGCATCATGATTGATTACACAAGTTCTTTTACTGAATATTCATGAAGCGCTATCAGAAATTGTAACATCGCTATTATTTCACAAAATATAAATTCAGAGAAACGATTTTTTAGATGGGTTTGAATGGAACATCAGCGCCTTTCAGAGTGTGCTGTGTAAGCTTTCACCTTTTCTCGGATCGCGTCACAAATAAAATTTTTTACATGTAAATTTTTGATCGAAAGATACTAACCAGGATTCGTTGTCTCCACATCTTGACTTCTGAAATTTTCTTTCGACCAATCCGATATATCTTCGTAAAATGTGTAGAGGTCAGCGCATTTCTTTTCGTTCAATTCTTGTTTAAGAAACAGTTGCTCGAAACTTTGGAAAATGGATTTGTGTTCCGAGAACTGACCTTTGAGTTGAGAAATGAACGTATCAAGAAACGGAATGTAGAAAGAAATGCTATAGTAGTTTTCAATACTTTGTGCTTGAACGTTGCAACGATTTTTTTGTTGATTGCAACGGCGCGCGGCGGTGGCGGTGGCGGCGCCGGCGTGGCAATTTCATTTTGATTTCGTATTCAGAACAAATTCTAGCAACATGCTCATAAATAACGTAGAAAGTAGAATCTGCGTTTTCGCGTTTGTACGTAAATTCATTCAAAGCGTCATCGGTAGCCAGCTTAGTAGCCTCACCCAGATCATGGTTTTTAGATTGCAATTTTCGACTCAAAAAAATCAATAGAATTAACTGATTCGAAATCGTCGAAATCGATGTCAAAAGCAAACCATTTTTGTGGATCTTTTTGTAGTACGAATTTAGAAATTGATGAACATTTTTTTCAGTTTAACTCACTGCTCGCAAGTGAATTTTAATAGTATTCCTATTCACAGAGACAGAATTACTTACTTCCTTTCTTCTCTTAAAGATGACGTTTCTTCTCGATTCCGCCAATTGTTTTAAAAAAGTGTTCTTCACGTTTATCACTTCCACTTGAATATCTTTTCAAGCTTTCTTTAAAATCTGGAATATTTCCCACTCTTTGGAAAAAATCTTTTATAACACCTGTTTTCAGGAAGGGTGAAAAAATTGATATAAAAAACTACAGGCCAATTTCAAAGCTCTCATGCATACCCAAGCTATTTGGACAAGTAGTCTGCGAAAGTCTATCCTTCTTTGCAAGGCATGTTATCTGCCATCAGCAGCATGGATTTATGCAAAGAAGATCAACGGCTACCAACCTTCTATCTTTTTATCATAAATGTTCCAACGCCCTTGAATGTGGGAACGAGCTTGACTGTATTTACACTGACTTCTCTAAGGCGTTTGACCAACTGTCTCATAATATTTTACTATATAAACTAAAAGCATTTGGATTTCCCCCATTATTTATTATTTGGATAAGCTCCTACCTAAAAAATAGGTCTTATGAAGTCAAATTTCGAAATGTTTTATCAAAACCTTTCATTGCTTTGTCTGGTGTGCCACAAGGAAGTCATTTTGGTCCCTTACTTTTCATTGTTGCAATTAATGATGTAATTTCTTGCATTTCCTATAGCGACATTTTAATCTTTGCTGATGATATGAAGATTTTTAAAACCATCAAAAATACTTCAGATCGAGACTTCTTACAAGAAGATATCGACAGTTTTGTTCTATGGTGTTCTAAAAACGGACTTAGTTTGAACGCTTCCAAGTGCCAAAGTATGACCTTCTCCCGGAAAAGATCGCCAAGTATTGGAGAATATTCAATATCGCAACAATCCCTATCTCAAGTTTTTAGATTCCGTGACCTCGGTGTTCTATTTAGTACCAACCTCGAGTTTAATGAACACATCAACCTCATTATTAACAAATCAAATTCAATGCTTGGCTTTATTAAGCGATGGGCAAAAGAATTTAATGACCCCTATGTCACCCTCTCTTTATATAACTGTTATGTTCGTCCGCATTTAGAATATGCGTCTCAGGTGTGGTCACCATTTTATGATATTCATAAATCTCGAATCGAAGCAGTACAGCACAGATTCATACGTTTCACCTCTCACAGAGACGAATTAACAATGATTTAGTTTTTTTTTTCATCAATTAATGACCGGTTCAACTGATGCCCCCGACTTACATTCCCACATTAGTTTCAACTATCGTGGAGGATCTCACCAACTACGTAATTTAGAGTTTTGACATTGCCCCCACCACAGAACTAACTATGGCATGCATGAACCATTAGCTCGCATGAGTAGGTTATCTAACTCCTATCCTTTTGTTTCCGATTTCAACCTAAGTAAAAATACTTTAAAATTAAAACTAAGAACCAGTGTGCCACCTGCATGACTAATATTTGATATTTTGCTATTGTAATTTAATTTCTGTTCTTATTTATAGTTTTTGTTTAATAATATTTCCCTAGTTTACTTTGTTCTATTTAATAATGACTTTTTTTATGTTGTTTTGTTAAAAATTTGTAATGTCTTTTATTTTTTTCCTCGTATACGTTCTCTTTGTGCTTGTGTTGGCGTTATTTACTAACCACTAACACTTGTATTTATGATGAAGAGCGTAGATAAGTGTGTACAAATGAGCTTGCTCTAAGTTCAGTACCGCTTAAGTCTCTGAAATGCAAAAAAAGATGCAATGCCTTTTGCGAAGTATCTCGATCTGTCCACGTTTTGATTTCTTCCAAAGATTCAATAACAGCCGGTTGCAATTCAACGTACGTTTCAACTGTTTCATGAGACTGAGCCCACCTGTTGGGAAAAACTGACTTCAACTTTTGTGTTTTTTTTCTCACTTTTGTTTTTCATTTTTGAAATTTCTTGGTGTAGAACGTCTTGTCATTTAGGCCAGTGAAAAAATGCTTCAATCGCTCCGATAGTTCCTAACGCATTTTTGATTCCTGACACTTCGCATGCTGCATTGACTGCCAAACTAAAGCTATGTGCAGCGGGGGAAATACGATTTCAGATGAGCCTGTGCACCAATGATGTTCACTCATTGCAGGAGCTCCGTCGAATACTTGGCCATACACAAATGAGCAATGGACGCCAACATCATGTAAATAATTTCTGATTGAAACCTCGTATATATAAATAAAATTTTGAGTAATAGACCCTCCCCTCATGCCCAAATCCTGGATCCGCCACTGGTTTCATTGAAGTAATGAGGGGGCTCATAACACATTCATGATTTTCCTGTATAGTTTGAGTATACACCGTACAGTTGCACAGATGGGTAGTACATGAATTTGCGATTGGCCTTATCACTGAAGCGAAAAAAATGTTTAAGCAAAAGAAAAACATCTAATTCTCGTTAAAATAACTCTAAGTGTCCATTTAAGAGAATTCTTTATTGAAATAAATGAAAGTGTTGTCAAATCTGCTCAATGAAATTGTCCACTTGAGAGCTTCAGAGCTCAATCAAAATTCTTCTAACTAACCATTGCACTATAACTTGTCCACTTAAGGGAATGATTTACTAAATAAATAATTTTAGTTAAAAGGGAGTTCGTTAAACAGATTGAAAGACGTCTACTTAGTTAGTAAGAAAATAAAAGGAAATACAATTTTCAATTTTGGAGGTGGTGTTCCAAATGTACCGTCAATTAGTTGAATACTGTTTACAAAAATTGGAAGAAATTGAGTTAAAAAGAAAATACTTGCAACGGACAACATTTATCCTTCAGCGGTTTTTTTGATTAGTTGTTAATAAAACAATCCCAAAACCAAAGTCATTCAAAAATATCATACCGGCTGATGTTAAAACAAATTATTATTTATAAAAATTCTCAAGTTAAAGTAATTTTTCCCAACTCTCCTCAAATTACGTGGCGTACCTCTTTATATTGCACCACAATTTTTTCAGCCTTCAACATCAACACCAATTTCACTCCCTCCACACTATATTAATCTGGTACCGCACCAATAAAATCACATGCCTCTTGAAGACTTTCAATTTGGCCAACATCTCCCAAATCGGCCTATTAAGCTGGATCTAGGAAATACTTCCACTAATTTCATCTTAAATCTTCATCCACCAGTGCCACCGAGAGCTCATTGCAATTTATTTGATGTGACTTTGTTCACAGTCCTAAGTGAGTAGGTACCATAAGGTTCTATGATCGAATTGTTTTTTCTGTTTTTTGCTTTGTGATTGCCGATTGCCCTCCCCCACTCCCTACGCGTACAAAGTCATAATTATCTATCGTTAACAATAAATTACTATCGAAATGAGAGCATTAAACCTGGACAGCCATCTTCTAGGCCAAGTAAAAAAGAAAAAAAAGAAAACCAAAAACAGGAGTAAAAAAAAATCCAAGGAAAGTTTTCCCCACTCCAATACCGCAGGCGTATAGCCAGCCATCATCTAATAATTTCTCTTTTATTGCGAAACAAAATCTTCTTTGGGTCCGGAACACTAATTGCCAGCAATTCAGGGATGTACCGTTTCCCTTATACTCGTACACAACGACCCCAATGGGGCTACCAGTTTAATTGGAGCAATTTGTTAAAGGCGTAATTATTACTTAAACCTATACTTCTTCGAAATGCGAGAACCTGGGGTGGGTGACCCCTTGGCCCGGGCTATTAAATTGCACATCAGGGTTGTTTCAGAGGAGACCATTAAATTGAATCGAATCTGATGGGATGAGCCAAAGGATGCTGCACCAAAGTCGGAACATTCAGTATATATGTTTAGTCATTGAAGGTATAGCCAAGAGTCAAAGGATAAAACTTCGAATGCCAAATCAATGCATCATGTATCATGATGCCCCGACCAACAACAAAAGAATAAAAGATTTTTATCTAATAGCATCCCCATTGAAGTTCGTCTTCACGTTTATCATCTCCCAGAACCTGCAGCCGCCTGCTGCAGCCATACTACGAACATACCCGTCCCCGTCGCGTCGTGTCGGTCGTATAGACCGCTATACTTTTTGACTGAATAAAATGATGAATAACCTTTTCTCAGCGGGAGGCGTTGTTGGTTTGGCTGATGGAAGGTTATTTGGTCTTCGGTCCTCCTATGTGGCAACAGGAAAAAGCGAACGAATGCGGAATGCGGTCTTATCTCTTATAAGCCAAAAAGCTAGTTTAAAAGCAAAACCGCATCAATTGAATTCTGATCACGTTTAAAAGTTTCTCTTTGATATGACGGAATTTTATCCTCACTAACATCCAGCATTGTGTCCTGGTTCGTTGTATTCCACTCACTCATCCCACCAAACCAACCATTCGGGTGAGAAGATAGACCAAAAAAAAAAATAAATAAACCCAGGAGCAGTGGCAACAGGGTGCACAACTCAACTCAACCCATCCCACCTGCCTCTTCCAAGTCGATGCAATAAAATTCAATAGCTATGGAGAAGTGTTTTTGAAATACTGCTTCTTCATGTTGCTCGTCTTCTTCACTTGTTAAAATCGCTTTCGAGTGGGCCGAAAGAAAGGATATTTTTTTTTTCTCTTTTTTCTTAGTTTTTCCTTCCGGAATAGCAAAAAAAAAAAAGACAAAACCCAAACCAAACCAGAACACAAAACGGTAGAAGATGAAAAAAGAAAATAATAGACGAAGAAGAAGAGGAATAAAAATAACCGACCAAAGAACTTTCTGCACTTTTGCACTACAAAAGAAGAAGAATCTGCTCTGCAAGGATATACCATCCAATGTACACACGCTCAGCTCGTCCTCGTGTGTATGTTTGAAAATGGGATAAAAACTGTACGTATAATAACAACGCTTATCAGCAACAGGATAAACCAGGATAGTAGAGTGAATGGCAGAAGACTTATTCCGCATAAAAAGATGAAACAAAAACCAAAACAAAACAACAACATCTACTGCTACAA
Organism: Melanostoma scalare; assembly: GCA_949752695.1. NCBI lineage: Eukaryota > Metazoa > Arthropoda > Insecta > Diptera > Syrphidae > Melanostoma > Melanostoma scalare. Next base: position 199,221,477 of record OX456984.1, read on the forward strand.
AAAAAAAAAAAGAGTCTATACAAAAAGAAAAGACAGAAAGCGCATTTTCCAGTCTATGGGATCCATTTAGAAGTGACGAAGAGGAGGGGGATCTTTGTGATGACATACACTGCTAGTCTCATTGAAGAATTTTGAAAGCCAATGTAATCATACGGATATACTATAAACTACCTCATATACTACAGTGTGTCCTGGGTGTCGTGGTCTGATGATATTTATTTTCAGATTGAAAGGAGTTTGGCAAGGATTTTTGTCTTTCTTCTAAGCTGTCTTTCAAGCTGTTGTAGCGTTGATTGAATGGAATCATGCGGCGAGCGGCAGCGAACGACTTTCAAAGCTCAAAGGGTGTGTGAATTTATTTCAAGAAATAATAAACGCTGCTTTCAATAGTTGAAAGATTTTTTCCATTTCGATGAGAAAATAGATTCTCGTTGAATAAACTGGATACTAGAAATAGATAGGTACGTTTTCAATAGTTCTAACCTTAAAAAAGCGTTCGGCGATAGTTTTGTTCTGTGAAGTCATTCGGTTATGTTTATACTTTAAGTCAAAGTGTTCCTGAAAAAATACACGGTGCTAAAACCCAATTGCTTACATAGATTAACGGTTAATTTATAAAAAACTTTATTGATACAACTGTGGATGCGGGCTTAGAAAATTAAATATTCGGCTGTGGATGAGATAGGTGGGTAAACGACTGTGAATTTGGCTGTAGATACCACTGCCGATACGGTTGTCGATACGTTTTCTGTTAGATCTGTGGCTGTGGCTACGACTTTATGAATTCCATTACTTTCGTATATGGCTTCGGATACGGTTGATGATACGACTGTGAATACGACTGCAAATAGAGCTGTGAATATGGTTGTGGATACGGCTGTGGAAACGCCTGTGGATGCGGCATTGAAATCGGCTGTAGTGTGGCTTTCGATACGGTTATGAATACGGCTGTGGATTCTTATCCACACCCGTATTCATAGCCGTATGGTTGCAACTGTAGATACGGCTGGCTGTAGATGCCTCTTGTGGATTTGACTTCGAATGCGGCTGTGGATACGGCTATGAATACTTCTGTGAAAGTGGCTTTGAAAACGGCTATAGATGTGGCTTTAGTTACGGTTGTGTATACGACTGTTTATTGGGCTGTGGAAAAAGCTATTGTTGCTGCTGGGAATGATGATGTGGTGGCAACTTTGTATGTAGCTTTAAATACCGAGGTTGGTATGGCTGTTAAAGCGGGTTTGAAAAAGGCAGTTAATGTGGCTTTGAAAACGGCTCTAGGGGAGGCTTTAAATACGGTTATGTATATGGCTGTGTATGAGGCGGTTTTTTTTTTTTTGGGCTGTAGACATAAGTATGGTTGCAACTGGCGATAAGATTCAGGATACTGCTGCGGATACGACCTTGGATGTGAATTTTAATAGAGGTTGGGATTTGGCCTTGCTATTGTAGATACGACTGTGGATGCAACTGTGGGTACGGCTTTCAAGTGGAAACGGTAATAGATGCGGCTTTGGATACGACTGTGGATACAACTGTGGATACGGCTGTGGGTACAGCTCCGCATACGGCTGAGGATACCCCCTTGGATATGGATTTTATTACAGGTGCAGATGTGGCCTTACGGTTGTTGTACACACGGCTGTGGATACGACTGTGGCTACGGCTGTGGATACAGCTGTGGATACGGCTGAGGATACGACCTTGAATATGGGTTTGTTTACAGCTGTAGATGTGGCCTCACGATTATTGTTGACACGGCTGTGAATACGGCTGCGGATACGGCTGTGGATACAGTTGTGGATATAGCTGCGGATACGACTGAGGGTACGACCTTGGACATTGGTTTGTATACAGCTGTAGATGTGGCTTCACGATTTTTGTTGACACGGCTGTGACTACAACAGTGGATACGGCTTTCAATTAGACTACGGAAACGGCAAGGGATGCGACTTTGGATACCACTGTAAATAAGGCTGTAGATTCGACTGTGGATAAGGCTGTAAAAAAGAGTGTGAATACGGCTGTCAATACGGCTGTGGATTAGATTATGGATAGGACTCAGGATACGCTTCTGGATTTAACTGTGGACACGGCTGTTGATGGGGCTATAAATGGGGTTGTAGAAACGACTGTGAATATAGTTTAGAATACGGCCGGCGGCGGTGGATAAAGCAGCGGATGTGGTTTTGGATTCTGCTGTGGATAAAGCTGTGAATCCGTCTGTGACGTGGCTTTGGATACGGCTTCAGACACGTCTGCCGATGGTACTGCAAACACGGCTAAGGTTACGACTGTCTGAACGGATTTCTGAAGCAGGAAAGCAGCCGTGTCTACAGTCTTGTGCATATTCGAATGCGAGCTAAATCCCGTTAGTAAAGCAACCATTTGAATGTAAGAATGAGTTTAAAAGACACAGTATTACCTTTGTTTTGATTGACCATAGTGAGAAAAGCGGCAAAACAGAGCACGCATTTGGTATCTTCAGGAAGAGGTAAAATATAGTTTGAAAGTAACTCCCTTAAAAAAAACCTATTCAATTACTCAAACCAACTTTTCGTTCGCACTGTACGCTCACGAAACCACATCGCAAATGAAAGATAGAAAAGACCAAATTTGCATCCCTAATCACCCTTGTCCGAATCGGTAGAGCAGAATGATTCCGGACACTAGGGTTAATAGGAAGAATTGTATTCGTAAGTCATATCAGGCGAATAAATCCAATGCGACCAACGTCGCCGGTCGACGTTGAAATTCATATCGATGCTGTGCAACACAGTAATTGATGATAGCTTTCATCGGCTCCCCAAGGATATTCCCATCGAATCATTTGATGAGACAGCCAGAGGGGATTCAAAATGCTGTAAGATTTGCGAAGTCCCTTTTTGTGTTACTTTTTTTGTTCTTGCATGTAAATGCAACTGTAATACTTATCCCCTCAGGAAGGATCAGTTCAGTAAATTGAAGGCCGTCCTTGGACAGTATTGGTTGATTGCTGGTATAATTGATTTTTCAATTTGGATGATTCGATTTTTAAATGCGACTAAAGGAGTGTCTTTTTTGTACTTTTTGGGACAGAAGCAACTTGTTATCACCGATTGTGCCCTACTTACCACGGTTCTTTTGTGGGGAAGAAGATGGGATGATGCTGCTACCGCTATTTACTTTCTTAAGGACGTGAGTATATGCTCCCCAGACCATTATTCTTCAACAGATTATGGAATCACAAAAGATAAATCAAAATTGTAATATTTATCTTTGCCCAACCCAAGCAAACTCCTCCGCTTAAGAAGAAACCAAAGAACATCAAGAAAACAAATACGGAAAACAATAATGTTACAAAGGATAATTGTCGATCTATGTCGGTGCGTTGCTCTCAACATAATATTTGCATACACGACGACAATGACAGTCGAGTTCTCAATTCTTGTGTTTTTGTACGAATAACACTTGAGACTACACAAGCAATCCCCTTGAAGGGCTTTTGCGGCACTGTCGAGTCACCCCTTGTGTATAGGATATTCTTGGAATTCCTCATCTTTTCCTATACACAGATGTCCTTGATTCCATATCGTGGATCGTATGCCCAAAAATTCAGGCCTTCTTTTGTCAGAGACCGATGCCGACGACGCAACACCCGCCTTCGAAGCAACGACGTTTGAAAAGTGGGGTGTGTTTAATACTTTCTTCTCTTTGGCAATGGGTCTTGGGTGTCTAATTTATGCCAAACGAGAATGTCATCATCATCGGGAATGTTTTAAGCGAAAAGTCCTTAAATCACAGAATCGTTCACGTTCTTCATTTTGCTTTTCTGTCTTTGGTTTTGTATTAATGGAAGGGTATATTGCATGTAAGAGACTGACTGCCGTGGATATTGGAAGAAGGGCAACAAAGTTTCTTTCTTTCAATCGCGTGAGGATAATTCTGAATCCAAACAAACCCCTCTTTTCTGTTCGTTGAAGAAGAATGGTTGCTGAATCAATAGACTGCGAACAGCTAAAGCTGACGAAATGCTGTTTCTTACCTTTTGGCACATTCTACCATCATCTCGTCTGGGTGTACAAACTGCAGAAATCTCAAAGGCAGTTATTATACCAATTGAATGTTTGTCTTTGCTGTGTTGAATACTAATGAATATCGAGTTTGTGTTTGAGGAGACTTCTTGTGAAACGTTTGACGCAGTAAGGACCGCTAAGTTGGGTGGTATTTTCGCGTTAAAAGCCAGGGGTTGGTTAATGATCATCTTGGGACTGTTTAATACTTTCTTCTTTTTATTTTAACACTAAAATAACTGCACGAGAATTGAAATCTGACAGCTTATGTGTGTTTGAGTGCTACAAGTGTAAGAAGTCAGCAAATAATCCCTATCAATATGCTAAATAACATATAAATGACATATGTAAAACCTTAGTTAAGATTTGAGCTAAATAACATATCAAGGACACATGTGAAACCTTTGTTAATTTTGTGTGTTAGTCAGTTAGTAATAAAGTGAACACGAAAGAATAAAGAACTCCTAAAGTAAGAATTTTGATAATTAAAGACTTTTATTACAACAAGGGAACGATATTTCACAGTTTTGCTTCTTATTTCAGCTAAAATTTAAGCATTTTTTACTATACGGCACTATGTGGAGTTTCAAAACATACATCCTATTTCCTATGTGAGTCAAGTAGTGCAGCGGCTTAAATTATATTCTTTGTAATCAGGGTGGGTATGATCTGGTAGTGGGTTTGCTCCTAACTCCAATTTAACATGGTTCCTATGGTGTCTTGCTTGAAACGGGTGCTTTTTTGCCATTTTTTTTTTTTGCGACACTGGTCTTGATAACTCACGCACGTTTCGTGTTTTGTGTCACTTTCGTATATATTTTTTTTTTCGTCTATATTTTAACTATTAATCGTCACCACTTGCAAGCTATTGAATGTTATTATCAAAGTGCGTGCTATCCAAAGAAAGTTCATTGCACCTTTCTTCCATTTGATAGTCAGTTTAATCGACCCACTTAGGTGGCTATTCGGGGTATTGTTACTGAATTTCGCATTAAATTTACATTGTTGGAGTGTGGAGTGCGAACTGATGAAAATATCACATCTGTGTCGGTCATCGTTTATGATGAGAGTGAATTATTATTGATTTGCAGCTTTTTTTAACAGATTTGCATGGTATATGGTTTCAGCACCTTGTCACATACACATACCACGCAGCACGCTTAATAATGGACCAATTGAAAGGCGATTTCGGCGAACAATTTACTTTACGTTTGGGACCGGTCATTTCGTCACTTAAACCGTGAGATTTAACGACCTTAGACCATGTTTTGTGGGGCAATGTAAAACTTGCTTACTTAGTTGGGCATTGCAGTTTGGGTAAACCTGAGCTTCAACCAACATCTTAAGCCAGCAATTTCGATTTCGGGTGACCTATCTCCAGTTTTGCATTCTAAGTCAGTTGAGGTCTTCTTACACTTCCCCTTCCGCGATTTCCCTGCAATGTGCTTTCGAAAACCTGTCGAGCAGGAGTGTTAATGTCCATCCGCTCTACATGTCCCAGCTTTTCTCGCGAAGTGTACTCTTCTAGCTATGCCCATGTCGCTGTACAACTCATATAGCTGGTTGTTGTATCTTTTTCTCTACACATTGTTTTCGCATACGGGACCAAAGATCGTTCGTAGTATTTTTCTTTCAAAACGGCCAAGGGCTTCCCCATCCGCTTTCGATAAGGTCCACGCTTCCGTAATTGTAATTGACTTTTGAAAGATTTTTTTTCTGGTATTGACGTTTGAGTTTTGTACAATCGTTCAAGTGTTGAAGAAATCAGATGATAGTTTGTCGCCTTGACTAAAGCTTTTTTCGACATCAAAGGTTTTGGTGAGTTCTTTACCGTCCTTCAGCATCAGGGTTCTGTGATTTATTGTAGGAAGTGGTTGGACTGTCCGAATAATAAGAAATCACCCTATTCAATCGTAAGTAGTTTTTCGTAAAATTAGACTAATGCAATTTTTATGGTAAATATAGTTTAGTCGAGGGATGTGAAGGTTTGATCCCGATATTCTCACAGAAACGGGTTTGGGAACGGAAATTTAGAATCTACTGTGCAGATCTTTCAGCTTTATGATGCTACATTATTCTTCAGTAGCTTAGACTATATTTCTTCCCAATATTCCCATGTGAACGGAATAATGAGAGCGGGAACCATATATACCATTCCATATACGCTATATAATTTTCATTTTCCTTTTCTAAAACCTTAAACGCGATCATCTCGAAACTATATTTTCATGAACTGCTCGTGTTACAACTCAGAAAGTTATTGACCGAATTGTCTGAAATTTGGTAAGGTCTTTCTATATATTATTTTCGGAAGAATAAACATAAGACTTTCGAGTGGATGAAATACTTTGAAGGGGTCAAGTATGTTGAAAAATATCCTTAAATTTTGCCTTTTTAAACGTTTATTTCATATTGAAATTTATACTTTCTTTTTTATTTTAAACGTTAAAATATGTCCCACATCATTGGAAAATTGCTGAAGTAATTGTTATACCAAGCAAGGTAAGCCACCAACAGATGTGACGTCTTACAGACCAATATCGCTTATACCAATAATGGCAAAAGTCTTTGAAAAATTGCTACTGAAAAGACTAAGCAAAGTCATAGAAGAAAGAAATCTAATCCCAATTCATCAGTTTGGGTTAAGAAATAAACATTATACGATAGACCAAGTTCATAGATTAACAGATGCAGTTGAAAAAGCATTACAAGAAAAACAAGGCTATATTTTTAGATGTTGCTCAAGCATTCGACAAGGTGTGGCATGAGGGGCTAGAGTGCAAACTGCAAAGGGACCTACCCAGGCAGTACTACGAAATACTAAAATCTTATATCTCAAACCGGCTCTTCAGAGTACGGTATGATCAAGAATACTCAAAGCTAAGTAAAATACAAGCCGGTGTTCCACAAGGAAGCGTCCTAGGACCTACCCTGTATTTGCTATATACAAGGGATATTCCAGTGGATAACAACATCATTATGGCTACTTTTGCAGATGGTACTGCAATTTTGGCATCCAATAAGTGCGTCGTCAAGGCTGCCGAGAAATTGCAAAATGCCGTCGACACCGTTAGTGATTGGACCAAAAAATGGCGTATCAAGCTCAATGAAGCTAAACCTGCACATATAAACTTTACAAATAAAAAGTTAAGCTACGTACAAATATTCATCAACAATCAAGCTGTACCTTACGCCAACACAGCCAAATACCTTGGGATGAATTTGGATGCAAAGCTAAAATGGAAAGAGCATATCAAAAAGAAAAGGGAAGAGCTCAACTTGAAGTATGGAAAAAATGTACTGGCTTGGCTACTCGGTAGAAATTCGAATGTCGAAAATGTCGAAAATAAAATAATGCTTTATAAACAAGTATGTACTTAGACCTGTTTGGACCTATGGAATCCAATTATGGGGCTGTACAAAGAAGACAAATACTGAAATCATCCAAAAGTTCCAAAACAAAGTCCTTCGTGGAATAGTAAATGCACCATGGTATATAAGAAATAGCGATTTACATCGTGACCTACAAATAGAAACGGTTACAGAAGTTGTAAGAAATCATGCTGTATCACACAATCAGCGACTGCATAGTCATATCAACTCTGAAATGGAGTCCGTATTAAATACGAGAGACAATGTTCGGAGATTAAGAAGAACCAAGCCACACGAGCTAATGGTCTTAAAGTCATGGGAAGCATTAAAAGTTTAAGCTTCCCTTAAAGCGATTATACTATTGAGAAAGAAAAATCTGTTGTCGATCGTTCATAGATTGGTTTCTGATTAGGAGGAGTTTTTAGTGAGGTAAGAATCCCACACTACTTGGTGTCGAATACTGCCAAGTGTCTTTTGAAGATTTCGGCCTGACAAAAAAAAAAAAGGTTAATTAGTCCCGTAGGACATATTGGTCCTTAAAAGAAAAAAAACAGTTTTTGTTTCTGGTCAATTGTCAATTTATGACAAATGGAGAAGTTTGTTACATCGCGTCGGAGGGAGCAGACAAAATATGATCGTGAGCCGCCATTTCAAAAGGCAAAAAATTAATTTTGTTCTCTAAAAAGATTAAATAAAATTGTGTTAAAGTTTAAAAACAACAAAATTATTCTATCACCCTGAAAAATATGTTTGTAAAATGACCGATTGTCAGGCGTTTGCATGGACTTCCCCCCGTAAAGTTTCAGCTATAATTTTTTTTTAAATAGTGTAAAAGATTATTAGGCGCTACCTAATTTGATTAATTTTTTTTTTTGTTCTTTATAAAAAATGTGTTTTTTGAAGTGTGATTTAATGTGTTTTTTTTTATCATTTTTCACATGTTATCAAGCAAATGCATTAAACTGTTCGATAAGTGTTTTATTGGTTTTTTAGATACGTAAAGTATGTACTCTCTGCATATTTGCGTGATTTGCTTTCCGAGCATTACAAAGAGGAGCATACCTATAAACCTGCCAAAATCGTCTCATAAAATCCATTCAAAATCATCTTCAGATTGGCAGTTTAAAAAAATATAACCTGTTATAAATAAAAAACTAGTTTTATTTTCAACAGCAAAAACGCCTTTGATGTTTGCCTCAGATGATTATTTCGAAAGCAATACTTCCATTTACAGTGAGCCTAGTCACACTGGAGATTGTATAGCTCTCGAAATGATTATGTGATTGAAATCATAAAGTGTTTTTGGCTTTTAAAATAGAACTATTCGTTTATGTATCAACACGTGGTTTGTCTCAGCTATAAAAATCATCAAAAACTTGCTGTTGTTGAAAATGTCGAAAACCCATACCAAAAGTCTAATGAAGGCTTTTGGCAAGGTTTTTTGAAATGTTGAATCTAAAGCAGAAGTAACTGTATTTTGTTACAATGCATTTTTTACATTAAATAATAACAAAACTTCTGCTAGTTCAGTATCTTTATAGGGAAGACCAACGTTTCACTTGTTGATCCGAAATTCATCCTTCTTATTGGTGGTTTGAAAACTGTTTTTTCGTGGGAGGGTAACCCATACCCACCGCCCATTTCTTCGATGAAATGACCAGCAAAGATTTTATAGAGTCCATAATCGCCGTCCTTACACCGCTTGGGTGACATGAAAGGTGCCGTGCACTGACTGCATCGATACTGCATAAATGTATGTCAATATTTTTATAGTAGTACCCACTAGCATTGAAAATTCCCTGTAATAATGAGTATTGACTTGCAGATAATTGAACTTATCCACGACACATCTTCTTTCAGACGCGCTCATGGACTCTAAACTTCTGACATTCGATCGATGCAGCCATTAATCCAAACAAAATGTGTCATTATTTTGTTACTGTTGCTTATCACCTCTACAGGCCGAGTTGGGAAGTTCTAGAACAGTATACCCATTTGCTGAAACAAGGCACCCCTAGGTTTGATGAGTCTGAAATAGTTACCACCCGAAAAGTCATAGAAGCTAATGCAGTCAATGTGGCTATACCCTTGTCCAACCGTGCCAATACTCACAAAGCTAAGGCATTTACGAGACAGCTGGCTTGATACCGCTTTTGATAGTTTTTGTGACTTATATTCAGAGATCAGACTTCATCTTAAGATTTAAATATCAAAATGGTTCAAAGAGAAAAGCAAGACTTAACGTTCACTGCGTCTTCCTGTTTCCTGTTTTCATCAAAATTTTGATAGACTTTTTTTTATTTTTTGCGTTTTCCAAGAAAATGTTGCCAAACCCTGCCTCAGATAGTTAAAATTATGTTTGTCAATATGATGCGTGGACTGCGAATTTCCAACTCAGTGCCATACAGCGTTAACAATACGTGGAATTTCACGACACTCATTTAAACTCCGTTTGCTTAATGATATCCTACAAGCAAAACACCACCCATTCCGTTTGTGGATTTGAATTGCACCCCAAAGCTCAATACACACATAATATCTCTCTTCGAGGTTAAACGATTTCAGTTGTTGGAGGGAGGGGAAAGTTGGCTTTAAGGTGAAATGCAAATGCTTATACGCATATACCTGAGCTCGTCAGGTTATAAACACACTATGTGTGTGTGTGTGTGTGTATGTGAGTGCCGTGGAACAGAAACAAATTAAAAGTTACGCTCGAGCAGCTTTCTCACTCCTTGAAACTTGAAGGTACAAACACGAAGGGTGAGTACGAGGAACGAGGCCGAGAACAAGAACAGGAGTGATGAAATTCAATTGCGATTTGAATGTTTTTCTTTGCCTGTGTCAGTTCCAATTAATCGGATAATACGTGAGCTCAGCCGTGGGGTGGAACTGATGATCCCAGTCTCACATTCACATAATCATCCGTTGCCAATTTTCGTACAGTCAAGGCTGAGGCTCAGGACGATGCGATGGTGAATGCGGTCGAACTCGAACGCCGCGCACCACCGGTAGGGGAGGATGAATAACGAGTGTTCGTTAAACTTTAAACTATCTGCCGCGCAATTAATATGCAAATTAACGAATGTGCCTTTGGAAAAGTCCTTTAAATTTTTGTGCGCCACTGAGCTGGTGCGAGAGTTAGGAGTACGGGTTTTTTTTTGACACACAGGCATTAACCGTAATTAAATCATAAGTTAATTTCAAAGTTTTTTACGTAGGGAACAGAGCCCAACCCATGCTTGGGGGCTAGTTTGTGCATAAAATCCGTTTGGCCATTCTTGGGTAAAAAAAAGGGGTCAACAGCCATGCTTAACTTTCCTTGTTGATGGACGTGCATGCAGAGCATAAGATAGGGCAACAGAAATAAAAGAAACGAAAAAAAAATAATAAAAATAAAACACGTCCTGTTGATGAGCCAGCAGCCTCGATGAGAGTGTGGGTACAACAGGTTCTGTTCCGTGATAAGGTCAGTATGTGTACACGTATAGGTATGGCATGGAGGAGTAAAAACTTTCCTGAGTGATTCGTGGACAGGTTAAGTGGCAAATTTTCTAATTGTATCCCCAGGGGATTTGGCTAGATGATGGCACACAGGAAAAAGAGGTCACAACTACTTGTTTCTGTGTTAGACAAGATTTCAGCCACTTGTAGCAAATAGAAGTGAGCGTGCGACTAATTGCTCTTGACACGTTTACATATTAAATATGAGTGGATACCTTACCTATATTCATCATAAAGCTGAGATTTTCTTTTTTTTTTCTTTATGCTACTGACTTCACTGATAGGACGGATTTGACTTTTAAATTTTTCGTCTGGGTAGTTAATTTGAATTTGATGTTTTGTGAAGAAAGCCTTGGGGATTAAAAAAAAAGTGAATAAAAGAAGGATTGTCACAGTTGTCCAGATCTTAATTTTGTTGTTTTAATGACAGAGTTTGTTTGAATAATGGCAGTGTTTATTGAGTTATTGCCACCAATAACTGTGTTATTCAGAAAGTGATTGTCTACGATGCAGTAGCTATACGCACTTGTCATTCATGTTCGGCTCTCGCACATCCTTCAACCATCTTTTGTGGAACACATATTTGACGTTGCCAAGCATACCGCAAAATGTTTAGATTTTTAGGCCATTTGACTGCCATATATGTATAAGAGGCATAGGCTAGGTTGGATGGGGCATATACAGCCGCGAACGACAGCACCTTACTCGCAACTCAAGAATCTCATTTGCTCCTCGGGATAACAGGAGATGATGAGGTGAAAGAGGAGGAGGTGGGTAGGAGGTGGTGAATAGGGGAGGATTGAGTTGGTGACTAGGTTGCTGGGGTTGAGAACCCTCCCTGAAAAATTTTGAGCCCTGAGTGAACTTCAGGATGCTGTTCAGTAGGAGTTTAGAGTAGCACCCTGTTCGAAAAGAAGTATTTTCCGAGAGCTTTTTTCTAGTCTGAGCCCAGCTAAGTCACTCACAGAAGAAGTTCAGTGATCCTAAGCTCTACATACTACATAAGTCAGATGTGCTTATGCCTATTCTCCTCATGAGTTGTGACCCGTGAGAATTCCAATAAACGGAGGGATCGGCCGGAGGCGGCGCCAGCCTCATTACCTGGAATAGAATTTTAATTTTTCCTTGGAAAAATCTGGCCATTGAGGTTCCTGGAAACTTGGCATGTCTCTAATGATGAAAACCTGCCAGTGGTCGTTTATAGAAAGTTTCATTGGATTTCGTTCTTTTCTTTTCTGGCTTGAGCAGAGCGGAGTTTGTCTCGCTGGATTCGAGTGATGACCCGATTTTGGCCAACTTGTCCACCCTTTTGTTACCAGTTAGGTCATCTCATGGTGTCCTGAAACCCTAATTAAAGTTACAGTGTAAACTGAGCTGAGCAGTCTTAAATTTATCTGACAGCTTTCTACTAATTTGGATTTTGTGAAAATAGATTAGATTGCTTTAATGGCCGCCTGGCTGTCTAGGAAGATGTCAATACTTTTGTCATCAGCAAAAAATAAAAGGCATTTATGTACATTCGTTCATAGCATGAGTACTACTCTCGTATTAAGACTCACGCTCCTGTTACTTGATTGGTTTCTTGAATGATAGGCGATGGCCAATGGGACAGTCGTTTAACTCGTAAACCGTCGAAACGTTTTCTGCCTCTCTCCTTTTAATCGCTCCTCTTAATGTAAAATACCAAGACTGTACTTCATTTGAGATAGTTTTACCGTAAAACACATTCGGCAAGCGCATCACTTTTGATCACATCACTCTTTGTCTTTGGCCGAATGAGTTGCTGCTGTGAGCTGTGACCAAAAATATCGGCCAGAAGTGTGTTGAAATTTATGTGATCAAAAGTGAATCTGTAGCCATCGGGGGAAGTGACTTGAACTACGCCATTTCTGTGGCGTCTTTATTCTGGGAAAATTAAGATGAAAATCATTTCCCAATTTTTATTTTTATAAACTACACATCCCCTTACCATGTTTAACTTCGTTGAACACCAGGCTCATTCTTCATTTCTAATATGTGATGCGGTTTTGGTTTGAGTTTGAAGTTTTGCTCTACAGATTAACCAGAATGAATGAATGCCCTAAAACTAAAGTGTAAAATGGCGTACATTAACTTCCTCTCTTTGTCCTTACTACTGATAGCACGAGTAATATCTTATTTAAAAAAAAAATAAAGAGAGTCACAAGCTTATTAACGTTCCTTAATGACACTCAAAACAGCAGCAGGTTTGTTTACGGCCCCTGGGGGTCGATTCTGTAACTGTGAAGCTGTGAAGTGATAAAAAATATCAAATTTTCACAGCGAATTCGATTCCCGTTTAGTGAAAAAATGAAAATTTACAGAATCGACCCCCTGGTGGCATGCGGAGGCAAAAGCATGGCAGACAATAGCTCAGGCTGATCAGCAGGCTTATATTTACTAAGGTATCTAATGACACGGAGGACACGCGGAAGCTGCAAACAAGAATTTCCCACTATGGAAAGCCATAGCCATAGTAAGCAATAGGCGAACGTTTCAGTTGGAAAATGAATGCAGTAATTATGAGTGCTAGTATCAACCGCGGTGGTGGGTTGATCCTATGTCAGCGTAGAAGATTATGTCATCTTCGTCCGTGACTGTTTGTTGATTTAACGATTTTTATTGAGCTACTAGCCACAGTTGTGGGATGACGCTGCCTCAGCGTAGAAGGTCATTGCTTAATGTGTGGTGTCTGTCTTCTTCTGCTATCCTTCTCACTAATATTTGGATAGTTGGCCAGGTTTTCCAGTAGGCGTCCTCCAGATTTCACCGAGTACATCTCTATAGGGATGATCCTAGCTCCTTTATAGAGTTTTCTGTTGCTGATGGTTTGCCTGCGTATTGGATCGTTTTGCTCTCGAATACAACCAGTTTTTGCATTCTAGTCTTGGATATTGTCAACCAGACGGGAAAGCAGATTCTGAACGCAGTTTCTTCTAGCTGCGGTAATTTCGTTTTTCCACTTCTTTTGGGCATCAGCAGCCAATTGACTGACTTTAAACGTGAAAAAAAATATTCACTGAACTCGCCTCTCAGTTGGCTTATTGTTGAGCGTGCACGCATTTTGTTAATAAAATTTAATATTTAGCAAAGGTTGTTCGTTTGTAAGACGATTCAGGTTAAATTATCTACCAAACTGAAGATGTTTGACAGTGACACAAAACACGAAACGTGGGTGAGGTTGAGGTGGCAAAAGCAGTGTTGCCAAAAAGAAAATGGCAAAAAATCACCCGGATTGTAAATGCTGATGTTTTCTATGACTCCCTGTTAACTCCTTATTTCCTTAGAATATAAAATGCTTCACTAATCTCTGTCTTTCCACGAAATTGAATTTCCGAATATGTACTTTCAACTAACGTGAGCTGTTGTTTCAATAACAGGTACACTAATTCATCACTTAGTTTTCATTTTTCCTAAACTGAGCTTATATTACATTCTTTTTCCGCTTTAGGCATCATTCCCATTCCTTCTTCTTCCAAAAGCACTGCCGTTATGGGTTCCAAGTTAACCAAGTTGCTCATTACGTATACATATATGTATGTTATTTGAAGTGACTTTAAGACTCCACAACTGTTGATTGGGATCAGTTTGCTCGTCACTCGTTTGTTTCAGTTTGTACAAGAGAAACCTAGGTGTAGGTGGTGTCCGAGGAAGATACCGTTCTCTTAATGTAGATATACAGGCAATTCTGTTTCTAAATTCATGTTAGGTTAGGTTAGATTAAGGTGGCTTTCGGGAATACGACCGCTTAGACCAAAATATTTCCATTGTGATACCACAAGAAATTTGAGAAATTGCCTCATATTTAAAACATTTTGAGCTTTCTATAAAGCGGTGAATACTATGAATGTCTATGTTTCTGAGATCACTTGGATCATCGAAAAGCACGCTAACAAGAATGTTTTGCGTCTTTGAAAGAGGGCACGGCATGTACAAAGAAGATGAGGAATAGTTTCCTCTTCTTCCTCATCCATGCAGCTTCCACAAAAATAGTTCGATGAAACATTGAGCTACATTGTCTACCTATGAGGCAGTGTCCGGTTATGACACCAATTACGGAGCTAAAGTGCAATCTGCTTAAGAATAACAAACTTTTGGTGCGTTTTAATAAAAATTCATGTGAGTGTGTCACAAAAAACACCAAGCGCAGCAAGAATCTACAGTGTTTAGAAACAGTCTAAGTGAAACCTTTGGCGTGCAACCTCTGCGGAGTTGTTGTCGTTCGCTTGCAGAAACATCGGTCACCTACAGCCCTAAAGGCCACGTTCTGGAATAGGCTAACCAGGTTCTGTGTTTGCACTAAGTTCCCAGTAGCGATCCTTACTTCCTGTCATTCAATTCAATCCATCCCCATCGTTTGACTACTGCACCAGAAAGCTGTTCGGTATTTAAATATAATTCTATCCTCACGGCATTAGAAATTCTTTAAACAATTCAATAAACTTACTTATGTCCTTCAAGTCTATTTATCAACATTTTTATTAACAGTTATTAAGTTGCAAAACTGGCTATCAGCTTACCGTCGTCGTCATCGTATTTCCAACCTCACGTCGTCGCATCCATAGTCTATGATGGAAGAAGGTATCTGTCATCTGCCTTGAACGTTGGACCGCACAAAGCAAAGAACAATAAGAGTGCCTTGAGTCTCCCCCAGCAACAAGAAGTCCAAACAGTATTTCTTAATCGCCATCGAAATGTACAACAACAAAGAGAACAGCAAAAAAGACTGAACAAAAAAAAAAAAAAACAACTCATCCATTCTTGCCTTGCATTGAATTCCACAGAGGCAAACACAAAAGGGAGCAAAACTACAACAAAAAAAAAAGATCCTTTTATAAAACAGCCCTATACTTAATATAAAATGCTTTTACGTTATAGTTTGAAGCAAAGGATCTGCTCCGACCCACCGTGCCCTTCCAATGATATTCGACGAGTACCTATGCTTTTTTTTGTGTAGGTATAAGTAAAAGGACATCCTATTAACATCGAATGCTTCTTCCTTTTTCGTTTGTGCTTCTAAATTGCTGATTTAACAATTTGCAAACAAAAAAAAATGAAACGAATCAATTTTTTTATTTGCAGAAAATAGTTTCAAATTTCGACCATCACGCGTGCACAAAAGAAGTACAAAATGCTATGGAGGGTGTAATTGAAGGACGATGCCCATGCCCACAGCTCATACTAAATTTCTTCTTTCGAACAGAGAGACGGATTTGCAATTTGAAATTTGCATTTGAAGCGAGTTGGTCCGTGTCGGGGGCAGAGATGTAGAGGTAATTTAATTTCGTTTCGTTGTTGCAGGATTAAACTTTTCAACAGTTTGCGTAACTTGTTGGCTTCCTTTTGTTCATTGCAATGAGCCGCCCGCCATCGTCATACGTGAAGTAGTGTATTTCTTTCATATACAATTGTCCTTGCAGGGCTAGCGTAGTAAATTGAGAACAGAATGACTATGGAATTTCAACCCTTCTTGTGAGTTTCCTCTTTTTTTCATTTTCTTTTTGGTTTAAGGAGGATTATCTCCTCTTTTTGTGTGCCAGGGCCAGGCAGATGAATGGCGTATGCGGTAAGGGTATGATATCCTGAAATAATACGAGAAATTATGATAACGGCTCCAAGGGAACCGAATCATCTGTGTCCACTTTTAAAGGAGGATTTAATACCCACACCTGTCTACAGGAGTGGACAGCGGGTGTTGTCTGAATAAAGGCGAAAGTGAAAAGGGATAAAATGACATGAAAGCTTTTAAGAATCGGATTTAGTCTTTGAAATAGGTGAGTAGTTTTTTATTTAGTGAAGAGGTCATAGATTACAGAGTAATTAATCATGTTGTTTGAGTGTCAGAAGGTAAATGTAGGCAGGTACTTAAGTCGCATTCAAGCTAAAGCCAAGCTATACTAAGGCGCATTTACTTCCACAGTGATAATTGAGGACAACATAATTTGATGATGACAAGCTATCCCAGTTTAGCAAAAACTCAATTCAGAAGGTGAACGGATCATGTGAGGATAGCTATACTCTTTAGCTAGCCTGCAGGTACCACACCTGGAAAAGATCATAGCAGAATCTAAGCTGCTACTGCGGATCTGGAAAGACCAATGCTGCAGATTGTTTCGACCATGATGATATAAATCGTGCAGAATGCTCCATTTAACTTGGACAATGAAAAAAATTCCAGTTTCCGGAGAAAACTTGAGTTTGCGATATGCTAACTGGAATAAGAAAAAGCTGAAGGCACATATGCCCCCATTCTGAGCTGTTCAAGGCAGATGGGGGTAAGCTGGAATGGAATATGCCCCAGCTACCAGAATGGATAGAACCCCTGTAAACTTTGGACGAATCCAAAAAGCAATTGCACTAATTATTTGAGAGATGATAGTTATAAAATGGCTTTGTGAACTTCTGAAACTCCACCACAATAAATGCGGTTTTAGACCAAGCCTTTAATCGATCTAATTTTCACATTACGGCATTGGAAAAACTTTGAAGCTTGGTATATATATATACCTTCTACATACATAATATGCATCATTATTTTAATTGAACATAGCACGTTTGGCAGTGTTTACAGAGGCGAGCTAAAAAAAACAGTTTAGTTTTGTATCGGGTGTTTTTTTTTTAGACGTTGGTTTTCGAATGAATAGGGATAAAACTGACATCTTGTAGTCAATTCGGTCAATTCTAATGTCATTCATGTTCAGTTTGGTTCGCCATTTTATCATTAACAAGTTGACAAAAGAACAACGCTTACAGATCGTGCAAATTTATTTCGAAAATAATGGTTCAGTTCGCGAAGCTCCGTCCATTTTATGGTCGACATAATCGTCCATCAGGGCAATTAGTTTGGTTAACTGCCCGAACACAATGGTGTAGTTGTAGCTGTAGTACGCCGCGCTGTCAAATTAAAAGTCAGAGTGCAGCTGAGAAATGTAGCACAGCTCGTCCACAATGGTGTAGCGCAAGATGTCAATTTTGCTGAGCCATTTTGCTTTGTTTTGTTTTTTTTTTCTTTGTGAAACGTCAAAATGTAGCGCTTCAGCGCGCTCAAAAGTTGAAGTTGAGTCAACTTGTACTACAGCTTCAGCTACTACTATACGCATTGTGTTGACTCTTATGGCATTTACCTACTTTCGACATTGACAGCGCGACGTACTACAGCTACAGCTACACCATTGTGTTCGGGCAGTAACCATGGATTGTTTTCGGACTACGTATACTTTATGTGATAATACGCATCCACAGAGACGTCGAACAATGCGCACCAAATTAACAATTGCTCTGTAGGTCAAAGTGTTGAAGAGGACCCCAATGAATCGATTCGCCACTGTGCGGTGCACAGCAATTGGAGCTTTGTCAATCTACTTTATGGAAAATTTTGTGCAAAGATCTTGGCTTACGACCTTACAAAGCCGCGAGACCATGAAATGCATCGTGTATGGGCCGAAAATTAGATTGATCTCGATGCTGACTTTCATCGCAAAATTTTGTTCAGTGATAAGACTCAATTTTTGTTGAATGGTTACGTCAACAATCAAAATTGCCGCATTTGGAGTGAAGAGAATTCACATGAGTACCTCGAAACGCGATTACATCCACAAAATCTGACTGACTTCTTCCGAAATGATGCTGGCGAGCCAGTTACCGTTAATGGAGACCGGTATAGAGCCATGATATCCGACTATTTTGTTCCCGAATTGGATGGCATGAATGTGGATGAGATGTGATTCGAACAAGACGGCGCTGCATGCCACACAGCGCACGTCATTATCGATTTATTGAATAAATTTGATGAGCGCATAATTTCGCGTAATGGCAATTGGCCACCAAGGTCGTGTGATTTGGTACCATTTGGATTATTTTCTTTGAGGATATGTGAATTCGTTCGTCTACATCAACAAACCAGAAACGTTAGGAGGCTAAGAACCCAGCATTCGTGTCGTTATTGCCGACATACGGCCTCAAATGCTCGAAAAAGTGGTTGAAAATTGGACCTCTAGACTTGGCTTTATTCGAGACAGCCGCGGCGGCGGCTGAAATGATATTTAAACATTAAAATCATCCATCCAATAAAGTCAAATTGATGGACATTAAAACTATTTTCTTGTGTTTCATTTCAATTCGAAGTTGTATACCTCTAAAAAAAAACACCTTTTATAATGCGTTTGGAAAACGGAAGCTGTTCCCTCAAATTTTATAAGGAATTCACCGAGGTGCTTGATTTCGAAAAGGCTTCTGTCAAGCAAGGCACTGTCAATCTTTGTCCTTTTCAAATGTTTACATAAAAATGTTGTAAATGAATGATTAGTAAATTTATCAACAATTAAAACACTTTTAATATATTTCCTTCTATTTGGCAGCTTAACCTTTGACATGAAATGACAAATGTTTAGCTATCATCAGGGTCCCGATCGCGTAACTTTTACGACAAGTATCGTTTAATCGTATATCCTCACCTATGTACATGTTCAATAGATTGGCCGGGTTCAAGACAAATTTCGAAAGTTCGAACAGATCTGTCAGTCCATGAACGACTATCTTAACTTTTTTTTTTGTCTTAAAGTGGTAGTGTGATTCACCTCCCGATTCTACATAGTTAGTAGTAAAATTAATTGTAAAAACACAGATTTTTCAGTTTAAAGTTCAACAATTTGACTTCCAAGTATTTCCAAGTTGAGCAGTTCTAAAATTACATTCATTTTACTTAGTTTTGACAAAAAAAAATGAAAATCGTGTGCCTTCAAAAATGTATTTTCTTTGTTGATAAACTCACTATTGATATTAATTTTCAAAACAGAATGTTCAACCACCAATAATTATCAATTTCAATTCAACAAATAAGCGAAAACTTATAGAACAAAAAAATAACCCAAGAATACCGAGTAAAGTTCGATTGTCATATATGTTGTTTTCTTTGTTTTGACAAGTAAAATCTTAAGTTCAGATTTTCAGCCAAGATTTTCCATCTGAAAATCTATGTTCGAAAATCTGAAAATCTTAATGTCATCTGAATTGTCATCTGAAAATCTGAAACTTTTTATATGGGAAAAGTGACAGAATCTTAAGTTAAGATTTTCGAAGATAGGTGCCAGGAACGCGGCCATTGTTTTACGTTACTTCACTATCAGCATTTAATCGAGCTCGCTTTTCACAATTAACTAATTCATTTTTGGATTTTTTTCAAGCTCAAACACTTTTAGTATTTTAATTTTGAAAGTCTTAAAAATTATGTGATCGGAGTCAGCTTTTTCGTTTGCAAAAATAGAAAACAAAGGGAGGATGAGTTTATTTTTATTCCAAAGCCAACGTTCTCAAGGAACCTTCTTTTAATCTTATCTTTAAAATCAGCTGAAAGTAAAGAACAACTGAATAAAATCTGTCCTAAAATGTTGTTCTGACTTTTACGAATTCACATGAATCTGTTTTGTTCGTTGAAAAACATTTACCAACAATAGGATCTCGACCTTCTGTTTACTGAGGAGTCGAAAGTATGAAATTTGGAAGAAAATGTATGAAGTTTTCTAAGAATTAAACTCCCTTAAGTACTTGAAAGCAATCTTTTTAGATATGTGCTTTAAAGGTTCAAGCTGAGACAATTATCACAACTACTCACCTCTCACTTGTTTTTTTATACGAAGATCCTAAACACACGAACGATCGAGTTACCTCGATCACTGAACTGATGATGTAAAGCAGACGGCCTTTTATTTATCAGTTTTTGTGGTGGATAATCCATCATACAATGTTTTTGACAGTCAGACAAAGTTGTTTTAACTTTGCCAAATCGGTGATACAAGTACAGCAAAAACGTCGCCTGGGACCCGATCGCTTAACTATTAAATCACAACCGTCCAGTCGCCTTTCGTTTATTATATCATTCAAAGATTATTTCATTCACTCTTCTACCGCTTTTTTGGGGTCTTAAATCCTGGTTTCTTCAATACCTAAGTTTTTTGGACAATAGACATGGCAAAAGTTCTGTGATTCAGGCCCTATCTTTAGCTCAGTAGGATAGACTGTTCAATTAAAGTGTTCCAATGCCCTAAATTCCATCGCCATAATTCTTAAGGAAAACTTGAAAGAAACTCTTAAGTTTTTGTCGAAAGCAGTTTTAGGTTTTTCCAATTCCGTTTTACTTTCATTTTTATAAGCTGTGTCAGAAATAACCTTATTATGATTCGAAAGTAAAGGCTGCTTTTTTTTGACGTGTGATTTTCTATCTGGCAATACTTTTTCGGAGTTGGTCTTTTTGACAGCTGTCACTTGATGCTCAGTTGGGTTTGACATTTTTGCATCGTAGAAGAAATGAAGCCCAACGGTCCCCGGATACTTCGTTCGGTAAAATTGTCTCGAAATGAAATCACTGTTAACGCCGATTGGTACATAATTTCGAATTTCAAACCTTTGAGTTATTTTATGATTGCCGATTTAACACCGCTGGACTTTTTTGTAGGGTTATGTGTCTATGCCGATAAGCTCAAGAAGATTGACGCCTTGGAGGGGAATATTCGACGCGTTATTGCTGACATAAGGCAAATGCCGTAAAAAGTGGTCGAACATTGGGCCTCTTTGCTTATTCGAGCCAGATGAGGTGGCCACTTACCCAAAGGCATTTTTAAAACATAATGGCACACCTTTATCTTAATAATAAATCCGAATTCTTATACCAAATTTGAATGCGTTTAACCTCTTTTTGAAGACCACACCTCTAAAAAAAAGAAAAAAGAACAGAATAGAGTTACATAGTAGGACCCCTGTCCTCTGAAAAAGTTCGTTTCCTTTTCATTTGATTTAGTTGTAGTTCAGCAGTCTAACCACTAGTGGATCTCTAGACCTAAGGAGGCAATTGAGAGAGATGTTATCTCATTGAGATCACTCATTGCTCATAGTGATGTAAAAGAAAAAAAAGCCGGATCATACCAGTTGCTCAGCTTAGATTTAACCAAATGCGCTTACGATAGAACAAATTACGCCATTAATGAGCCGTGATTCGTATGAGTTGAGTGTTCAATCTTAACTCATGTTAAATTTCTTATAATTTTTTATTCTTGACTTTTTTACGTTCTTTTTGTGCTCTGTGCTGGTGTTGGCGTCATTACTAAATGCTTGCATTCAAAAAGATCAGCGTAGATGAGTATGAACATATGAACCTTAAGCTCCAAGTTCAGTAAGCTGGGTGCAAGAGATGTAGTTAATCGATGTATTCCGCTCAGTGAAGCATGGTTTTTAGTTTTATATATGCAAACAATCTCCTGGCACCTTTCTTGTGTCTACTTCTTTAGTCTCTTCGGCACCTTTAAGATATATCGTTCAACTCTTTCCCTCATATTCGATGGTTTTTAATAGAATTTCATTTTATCAAAAGCTTTAGTAAAGCACAAAAAAATATTTCTAAGTCCTTCCCTGCATAGCTTTACCCAATCCGACACAAAATGAACTTATTACAGCTTGACTTAAGGCATGCTGTTTTAGCCTTTCAAAGAGGTATGATGCGTCAATTTATGTGCGGATGATTTCGTATATCGAATGAGATCTTCTCCTCCTTTCACTCGAATTTAGTCCATCTCATAATATAGTATCCCACACAATGGATGACCAGACGAAATTTTTAAACCCGGCAAATATCCCCCACAGGATCATTGTATAAATTATTACGATTCCATACAATGTCTGATATCCAGTGTAGCTCTAGCTTCTCCCTCCATGTGTGTGCATAAAAATGGTCAGTACTTAGAAAATCTTTTCACGTAATGTTTTCATTCTTTGCCATTCATTTTTCCAATTGAACGCTTTGCACTCCTGTCCTTTCGAGACTCACCAGTACCTAATAAAAAGGATACCTTGGTGCTGGCAGAAGCAGCAAATATAAGATTTGTGCAAGCAGAAGCAAGTCTTATTACAGTGTTCATTGAAACGGAATCACCTTTCCGGTGAATAATTACACACGACCAAAAGTGACACTATTGCCAAGAACGTGACCTCTGCACTATGACTATACTTGAGTTTGTTTAAACCAAGACTCATGTCGTTGAATGGCAATTAATCTGCCAGAACTACATGCGATGACTGCCCTTCAATAATTTTATTAGTTGAACAGAATAAAAGAAGAAAAAAACTTTATTTTATTTATACACAAATATGACCGCTTTGTTTACTTCCCAGAATTTTTGCGAACTCCATGTGCATCAGCTCGAGAGGAGGTGGGCTACGGTTGAAGCTCACCTCTGGCTATGGCACACGGTAAGGTAACATTAATTAACTGTCCGAGGGTTCGTGTAAATTTTTAATGACCCAAACGATTTTTTTTAATAAAATTATTACGTTTTATTATAATAAACGTGAGTTAATTGGCAATTTTGGTACAAGTAATAGAGCGGACTCAATCTGAATGGCAAACACAATGGAACGGGCACAATGGAAGGAGCAGTTTTCGTTGCCATAAAAATTGGTCTTCTTTGGTTTGGAATTAAATATTTTGTGACTGCGGGTGTCGGTGTATGTGTGTATGTGTTTATTTTTCCCTCCCCCCAAAAGGAAGAGAAAGGGCACCTGTGTGACGGGAGCAAAAGGTAATTTTTCGAGTAAAATTTCTGGAAAAACTGGTCGATTGGTGAGTTCGAAGCGTTGGATTGTCGTTAAGTCGATAATTGGACATTTCCCGGCTGAGTTTAATGAAACCAATTACAAGTAGTGGACACAATTTTGTGATGTTTCGCCCAACGATACGACTTTGCATTTGCATACTATCGTCTGATATGCGCACAGAGCACAACGCTCCACACCGCACCACCTCGAGTATTCAGATTCAGAGCGATTAAGATACAATGACCAACAGGACGATGGGCGATGGTTGTAGCAGGTACAGGTATACCTAGAGAGAAACAGTAGCTGGGAATGGTCCTTGTATTGATAATGATTATATGATTATCCGGGACAGATCCCTTTATCGTTTTCCGGAGTAATTAACACGAAACGCATTATACATACACCTTTATGAATGGCGCAATCTGCATGAACTTAAGAATTAAAAATAAAACCTTCTACCAGCTAAAGGTGTTGGCTTTGGTTCTGGCCATAGCTATATGGCTACTACTGCTACTGCTCTACCGGAGAGAGTATACGGTGAAAATTAATTTATTTTTTATGTGATGGTCACTTGAGATTCCAATTAGTGTTCAGCAAAGTGGTGGTAAGGAATTTAAAATTTCTATTAGGAACTTGGAAAAAATGCAACAATTTTTTTTTTTGCAAGCGGAAGGTGGAAAAACAGTTAGTCGATGCAAATGTAAGGGATATGCTAATTTTACTGGGAATTTTAATGTGAATTTTTGAGATAATTGCAGGGTAATCTTGTTAACAGATCAGAGATTGTGCTAATGATTAGCATGAAGTATACAATGACAGCGATGGGTAGTTAGGATATCAGCTAGAATTTTGAAATCGGAATTAAGTTTAAAATTTTTTTTTTTTTTTGTTCTTCTTTATGATTGCCAGTCCTGCAGGCTTGTAGGACTCAAAGTGGTGAGAGAACTAAAACATTTATTTTGTTTATGAACAAAAATCTGCATATATACTCCCAGCATGGGAGAAACGTTTTAGTCTTTAAACTTTACACCAAAAACTGCCATATTTTTCAAGAAAGTTGAGAATGAAAAAGCTTTTATCGAACTGTACGCTGATGAGAGGCTTATCCATTGTATTTTGAACTACATACACACATAGGGTGGCGTTTGGCGTAACAGAGCGAAAGGCCCCGGGCTCATTTCTCACAATTATTGTCTTTGTGAGGGAATACGGAGGGGACCTACAATTTTCTGCTGATTCCAAACGGCAAATTGAGAAAGCGCTTTTCATGGCAATGCATTTACTATCGGACGACTTGCGAATTCTTCGTGAAAGGCGACATCCGTGGAAAAACGTTTTTGCTTCTGTTGGGACTCGAACAACAAGCCTCCCGGTTAACAGGCAGACATGAGTGACGGTTGCCACCTGCCATCTGTGTTTTAAACTAAATGAATAAATAAATAAATAAATAACAGAGTGGGAGGCCCGGAACCTAGCGCGTTTCTCTCAACCATATACCTTGTAAGGGAATGGAAGGGACCTACAATTGGTTGCGCTTTTCATGGCATAACATTTTTATAACATTAATTGACAATTTCCTCGCGAAAAGCGATACCCGTGTAGAATATTTTTTTTCCTTAGTGTTTCTGGAACTCGAACCTAGAAGCTCTAACGCCACAGAAGAGAGTAGACTGACTTGAATTGCGTTTGATAATAAAAAATAAATAAATAAAAAAGAAATGAGTTCGTCATCTTCCCAAATATAGGTAAAACTCCAAGACTTTGAAATCTATCAATTTGATTAAACTTCGCTACTTCTTTATAGCACATCTTCTTATTACGTGAGAGTTTAAGGTTTGAATCCAAGAAACACCACCCTTTTTATTACTTCTCTCAGATGAAGCACCAGATATGTCAAGCTGTTGTTAATGAAGCATTCCTAGTCACATTAGGTGTACATCAAGAAAGCGTCTTGAGTCCTTTGCTCTTTATTACAGTCCTTGACTACCTGTTGGAAGTTAAAGTACAGAACACCAAAGTATATCAACTATTCTTTGCTGAAGATGGAGCTATTATAAGCGATTAAAGTAAGTTTGCCCGTTCTATGATCCATCTATGCCTATTACAGACATTTATTTGAATTGAAATGTGCTGGCTTAGTGTGAAAAGTATCTGGGAACTATGATCAACACTAAATCAAATTTGTGATGATGACTTCAATCAGCGAGCAAACGTAGGGTGGATGAAGTGACTAGAAATCTCCGCCATCTTTAGAAGAATACTCTCTAAACTGAAGGGAAAACTCTACAACGGTGTTGTGCGTCCAGCACTCACATAAGGGTCACAATGTTGGACTATGTACCTTAAGCATAAGAGTTAGTTGACGGCAGCTGTAAGGAAGATGATCCATGTGACAGCAGAAGTAACAAAGCATGAAGTATCAAAATCCGTGGAAGTCTTCACATCAAAAACACCATCTTGGAAAAATTAGAGCACGATCGTCTCACTTGGTATTGTAATGTTGAAAGGAGAGATCCAGAGAACCCGTCAAAAAGGAAATATCATACAACGCATTCAGACACGATCGCGAACAAACAAAAAGAAAGGCCAATCAAAATACTCCTGGTGTAGACAAATGCAACAATATCTGCATTTGGTTGGCCTTAAACATTGAACATTCCCAAACCGGGAGGTTTGCAGACGTATTCTGAGGCTAACACGGCGAACCCTATAGCGGATCACTAGTGTAAAGCAGAGAAGTGGGAGAGCTGTGATCCCTTCGAGATCACGATGTTCGTAACACCGAAAAATGAAGATGATGAACTGGCAATTACTCCGAGAGTACCTCAAAGATCTCAATATACATAAATCCGCTGGTCCAGATGGTATCCCCGCCGTTATTCTGAAGAAGTGTTCTACTACGCTGGCTAAAAACCACTGCGTAAACTTTTCCATCTTTCCTATTCTGGTGGGCTTTTCCCGAGCAGATGGAAAACTGCTTTTGTCCAGCCGGTCCCTAAAAAAGGCGTATCTTCCTCCACTTCCAATTACCGTCCAATTGCACTAACATCCATTCTTCCAAGGTCGTGGAAACGTTGGTATATCGTAATCTTATGAAATATCTTGAAGAACGAAAGCTTCTTAATGACCGAAAGTACAGCTTTCGTATCAAAAATTCCACTGGTGATTTGATGGCTTATCTCAACGAGAAGTGGAACCTATCTTAACATTGTTTTGGAGCAAACGGTCCACTGGTGATTTGATGGCATATCTCACCAAAAAGTGTTACCAATCTTTACATTGTTTTGGAGAAAGCAAGATTATTGCGCTTGATATTTCTAAGGCATTTGATAGAGTTTAGCATCAAGCTCTTTTATCGAAAATGCGTGCTTTTTGTATCGATGAGTCTCTTCTTCGTTGGATTAGAAACTACCTTTCCGACCGTACAAGTTGTATTGGATGGCTTCAAGTCTGATAGCCACTTCATAAATGCTGGTGTGCCCCAGGGCTCCGTTTTGTCTCCGACTCTCTTCTTCATTTTCATAAATGACCTCTGGTCTTCTAATCCGCTTAACTGTTTTGCTGATGACTCGACCCTCAGCTTTTCGTATTCGTTTCCAAATTCAAGTCCCTGCTCTACGGATGTGGAACTGGAACGGCTGCATACGATAAGCTCATTGAATTCTGACCTTGACAGCATTGTTACATGGGGTCATAAAAACCGATTAGAATTCTATGCTTCTTGAGACGATGCAGGAAGTTCTTCACCCTATCTGATCTGGCTACAATTTATAAGGCCTTCATCCGCCCAAAACTGGAGTATAACTCCCATATCTGGTCAGGTGCTCCTCAAACATCTTTGCGCCTACTTGTTAGGGTACAAAATAGAGCGTTGAAATTGATAAATGATTGTTCAATCGTAGAATCGATTGATTCTCTTGAATATCGTCGAAACGTCATCTGTCTCTCTCTCTCTCTCTCTTTTATCGCTTTTTTCACAAACAGCGCTCTAGTGAAATAGCCAGCTGCATTTCTCCCCTGAAACAATTTAGCGGCAACACCCGCCTCGCTAGGAATGCTTATTTTATTTTTATTATTTTTACCTTGAGCCCAACTTCGGGCGTACAGTCAAGTACAGAGATTCTTATTTTAGTCGCACCACCCGAATGTGGAATGCTTTACCTGACCCTGTTTTTCCCCTTCATTACGATTCACAAAAATTCAAAAGCAACGTGCATCGGTATCTCCTTTCAAATCCTTTAAAATTTCCTAAATGCTAGCACTGTCTTCTATAACATTATAAGGGTATTCATAACCCCTTGATATGTGCCCTAATTATAAAAAAAAGCTTTTGTCTTCACTTCTCCACAAAACTTGTTAACTTTTAGAGTATGATCGTATCTTAAATGGATGCAGCAAAAAAATACATTGTAGAATTTAGATTTCCATATCTGTGAAAAGCCTGTTGGATGTTTCAGATATTCAAACCTAGAACTCCCATGTAAGAGGCACGTGTTTCATCAACAAAGCGAAAATAGCCCTGTTCACACTGTACAATTGGTTGGACAAACCTAGGTTTGACAAACCAATGCTTGATAGTATGAACTCCTCATACGACCGCTTGTCCAATTTGTTGGATGGTTTTCAAAAATTTTTGAAAATCTAGAAGTTGGATGGAGTGGAAGGGTATGTGACATAATGTTGGACGACAAGCTTGATAGGTGTGAACGAAAACTACATCAGACCATCTAACTTCCATCAAACGAAGTCTGTCCAACTAATTGTACAGTGTGAACTGGGCTAATGGAACAAAACATAATTTAGGTATTAAAGAATCGTGGTGGGTGCTGAAGGCATCCTAATTTCAAAAGGTAGCTTCGGTTGACCTAAGCTTTCTATGAGCATTCGGTTTTCCTTGAATTGTGTTGTTCCTTAACATACTTCTCGTTCATAAATGATTTTAAGAAAAAAAGATTCTTCATACGCCCCAGTGTACCAGTAAAGCAACCAGATAGCTGTGCACTTCTCGAAACTTAATCACAAAGTCAAAGTTTTGCCTGCACCGGAAGACATTATCAATTCATCTCATGGTAGCTTATGCTGGGACAGGGACACTTAAATTGCAACATCGCAGTTGACCTGTTCCCAATTAGTTTAAAGAAGTTAACAATTTTTTTTCTTTTGTGTTAATAATGCCTTGAGGGTCTTACTTCGTCTACGTCCTTTTGAATAGTGCTGCGTTCACAATACGCTATCAGCACAGAAAAACTGCACTCGAAATAAAAATTCGTGTCAAAGTGTTGTCTGTGCTGCATGGGAAGTCCCCGATTCTAGTTGGTTTTTTTTTCGATTTTCCTCATCTCGCGCAACAAAATGCCCTCCAAGAAAACGAAAGCCAAGTGCATTTTCTTATATTTGTTGCTGCTGTTGTTGTTATGGGGATTCTACCCCAGTTGTATTCACGAAACAAACAGAGAGAAGTAAAAGAAATTTAGTGCAACACTCTACAGGATTTCTAGTACGCAAAAGTGCAACATGTGCAATTTTCTTTTCGTTTCAATTGAGCTGACTCAAGAGGCAGAAGATGACAACGACAACTACTATACGACGACGAAGACGACGACAACCAAGATGAAGACGAACATGACAACAGAAAAATCGGGAGGAGGACGAGTGAGCCTAAAACGAGATGAAGCTCAAGAGAACAATGTCTGAAAAACGCCTACAACAATAAACCTAGTGCCAGTTTGAGTGGGCGGAACGGGTAAGAAGAAGGACTGTGTTTCTTGAGTAGATGAGATGCAACAACATCTTGGCATGTACATGCTTCACAAAACTAACTACACACCCTGCTATAAACATCCGCATCAAGGACATTCCCATTGTGTATTTTGCACCTCTTGTCCATCACTCCCATTGGGATTGCTGCAGGCTCGTCTTTTAAACACAAAAAACTAAGAAAAGGCGATATACATATGTTCATGTACATACATATACTCGAGAGCTGTCTAAGTGACACATTTTGTGTGAGAACAGAAACGAGAAACAAAGCTCAGCTGAAATCTTGCATAGAACTTTCATGAATTTGTTTTGTTTCTTTCATTTTTGTCTTCATTTTCTTCAAACTTTTTCTTTTCAATAGTTTACAACAAAAGGGTTGCATCGAAGTTGAAGAAAGAGAACAGGATACGCAGCAAAAGAAATTGCTGTCGGCTGCTGCTAGGTCCCACTTAAGGCGACATTTAGCCATTCTACCGGTTCCTGGTCATTGTGATGGGTGTCACATTTTAGGGCTCGTATAGTGGTACTTTAGGCTAAAAAGGATGTCAAGAAGAGCGGTGTTTGAACAAGCATAGGGCAATTAAATTAATGCAAGTGGCTTGTAAATTATGAAAAGTTGTCAGCATGTCTAGTAAAGTTGTTAACTTTTTTGTTGTAATTTTTAATCATGTGAGAATGAGGTTTCTGTGAAGTTGAATTGATTGAAAATATAAAGAAATCGAAACCTCTAGCTCGTTTTGGATTTCTAGGTCTTAAGATAACGGTATCCATCACATAAGCGTCTATCGTGATGAAGCTTTTCTTTCTAGAAAACGATTGGAAAGATTTTGATACAGCTTTATATCTGACGATTGAGAGTTTGCCTACCCGTGCAAGTACGTGTGCATGTTATATTTTGATAAACCACACTATTTTTTTTATGAAAATACTCACCCACTATCCAACTTGCAACTCATTGCTAAGTAGATGACATTGGCATTGCCTTTTTGCGGCCTGTTCCCTGTTGCATTTCTTCATATACCAGAGCCCACCCAGTCACTTCACAGTTCACCATTCCACTTAATTTTTTATTTACAAGGTTCGTTAGTTGAACTTTATCCAGGGATGACCCATCAGGTTTGCTTATGACAACCCTTCAAGCTCTTAAAAAAAAATCTAGAGCTATTTGTCGAGGACAGTGCAACCCCAGTTCAGTATAACGAGATTTACAAGGAGAGAAGAAGGGAAGAACACCGACTTCTCAAAAAGAAAAAGAAGCAGCATGAGAAGCGCTCGTTTGAGGAAATAGAGAGGTGCCATGACAGGAACGAGATTCGGAAGTTTTACCAAAAGGTAAAAAGATCCTGCCAGGGTGGCAAACCCCGAACTCAAGCCTGTAAAGACCAGCAGGGAAACATAGTTATAGAGTCACAGTCGCTACTGAGGATCTGGAAAGATCATTTCTGCAGACTGCTTAACGGCGATGAGGACACAAATTCCGCTGTCAGGTAGATTGCCCCATTCAGCTTGGACGATGATCAAGAATGCCGTCCTCCCGACCTAGAGGAAGTTAAGCTTGCCATAAATGCAAACTTAAATCAAATAAGACTGCAGGTGCAGACGGCCTTGATGCCGAACTTTTCAAGGCAGCTGGAGACCAGTTGGAAAGGAGCATGCACCAGCTGATCTGCATGATATGGTCGGAAGAAAGCATGCCCGATGAATGGAACCTCAGTATCGTATGCCCGATCCTAAAGAAGGGAGAACCTCACAATTGCGCCAATTACAGAGGGATAAGCCTCCTTAACGTCGCTTAGAAGATCTTGACTGCTGTAATATGTGAACGTCTGAAACCCCACGTCAACAACTTGATAGGTCCTTATCAATGTGGTTTTAGACCAGAGAAGTCCACAATAGACCAAATTTTCACATTACGGCAGATCTTGGAAAAAACCCGAGAATATAATATCGATATACACCACCTTTTTATCGATTTCAAGGCCACATTATGACAGTATTTATAGAGACGAGCTGTACAGAGCCATGTCTAGTTTCGGCATCCCTGCAAAACTCGTACGACTATGCAGGATGACTTTGGAGAATTCACGCTGCTCCGTCAAGGTCGGTAAAGAACTCACCGAAAAAGGCTTTAGGCAAGGCGACAAACTGTCATACGATTTCTTCAACATCATACTTGAAAGGATTGTAAGAAACTCCAACGTCAACACCAGAGGAACAATCTTTCAAAAGTCTGTACAATTACTCGCCTATGCAGACGATATTGACGTAATGGGAAGAAAAAAGCGTGATGTCATAGGTGCTTTTGCGAGTATTGAAACAGAAGCGGCAAAAATGGGTTTGATGGTTAATGAGGGCAAAACGAAGTATATGCTGTCATCAAACAAGGACACAGAACATCGACGAATTGGACAAAACGTCACAATAGACAGACATAACTTCGAGGTAGTACAGGACTTCGTCTACCTAGGATCCGCTGTAGACACGGACAACAACATCAGTGCGGAGATCAAACGGAGAATAACTCTTGCCAACCGTTGCTTCTTTGGGTTAAGAAGGCAATTGAGAAACAAAACCCTCTCTAGAAAAACCAAGGTGACCTTGTATAAGACCTTAATCATCCCAGTCCTGCTGTACGGCGCGGAAGCATGGACCTTATCGAAAGCGGATGAGGAAACTCTTGGTCGTTTCGAAAGAAAAATTCTCCGAATGATCTTTGGTCCCGTATGCGAAGACAATGTGTGGAGAAGAAGATACAACAACGAGCTGTATGAGCTGTACCGCGACATGGGCATAGCCAGAAGAGTACGCATCGCGAGGCTACGATGGTTGGGCCATGTAGAGCGGATGGACCCAAACGCTCCGGCTCGTCGGGTGTTCGAAAGCACATTGTAGGGAAATCACGGAAGGGGAAGACCTCGTCTTAGGTGGCGCAATCAAGTGGATGAAGACCTCAACCGACTTGGAGTGCGAAACTGGAGAGAGCTCGCCCGAGATCGAAATCGTTATAGAAGGATGTTGGTTGAGACCCAGGTTCACCCCGAACTGTAATGCCCACCTAAGTAAGTAAGTAAGTAAGTAAGTAAGTGCAACCCCAGTGCTCCAACGAGAGAACCTACTATTGACTAGGTGTGCATTTTCGGCTTTGCTTCTAAATTCGTCGTTGTGATTGACTAACTAGTTCCGATTTATTAATCCAAGTAAGCTTTCGCATTGAAGTAAGCTTTCATCTCTCTTAATTTCCTAAATTTAAACAGTTTTTTCAAAAAAGATTAGAATAATCTGAGTAATAAAAAATTTTTAATCAAGGAATCTCTGATAAGGGTACTTGATCAGAGATTTTACTAATTAGTCGATTTTCCCTGGTTAGCTCCATTTAATGAATGATTAACTGAAACTCAGTTTGCTTAGGCTTCGTTTAAACCAGAGTTATACTTTGAGAATAAAAAACCTTCAGGTTAACATAATCACATATCGCAATTATTTTTGTGGTACCCGTGGTGTGATGGTTAGCATGTCTGCATGAACCCACAGGTTCGTGGTTCGAATCCCAACAGAGGCAAAATGTTTTTCCACGGGTATCGCCTTTCGCGAGGAATTGGCCAGTCCTCCGTTAGTAAATTCACTGCCACCAAAAGCGCTTTCTCGATTAGACGTTCGAAACCAGCAGAAAATTGTAGGTCCCTCCATCCCCTCACAAGGCATGGTCGTGAGAAATAACTTCACTGAATTCCTTGAGTTGGAGTAAGTTCTTCTTTATTCTTTAAAATTGTTGCGTTGGGCATGTTCAAGAACCTATCGGATAGGCTATCCCGGATACCCCCATATCTTATGTCGATTTCCTTTCACCAATTTGCAGTCGACTGCAGTCGCTACTAAATTCGATTCTTTTTTGGGTATTTAGGAAATTAAAAAAGTAGCGATTTTTTTTTATGAATGTGTGTGTGCCCAATTGGCTAATGTAGAAAAACAAGCACCATGGAACAAAACAATTACATTCATATTGTTAGGCACACAATTTTTATATTTTTTTTTTTCACCAAATGTTTTCCAAATCCACAACTAAATACAAAACAATTCTGCTTCCTTTAATTTTTTTCATATGCTGATCTTGTTGTTTGCCGTTTTCGATCTGTCAAAATTGTTGTGTGTGTGAAAATCTGTGTGCAAATCCGTCTC
This sequence comes from Melanostoma scalare, assembly GCA_949752695.1. NCBI lineage: Eukaryota > Metazoa > Arthropoda > Insecta > Diptera > Syrphidae > Melanostoma > Melanostoma scalare. The sequence continues at coordinate 199,254,938 of OX456984.1, forward strand.
AAAAAAGAGATCGACGGCAAGTCGATTTTTTTCCTCCTAAATGAATTTCTTTTAAAATAAAAAATTTGTCGATTTTTTTTTTTTTTAAGGAATTCGACATTCATCTTCTTGAACGATTCAGATATCTTTTCCCAGAGACCACAACAGCTGTGAAAGATAAAAATTCAACTTTTAAAAACATAAAACATTCAAGATATCGTTGCTAAACGAATGGAATTGCATTTGGGATTCTTGAGGTGATAATGAATCCTAAGAAGAGTTTCAAAAAATTTTAATAATTGAAAGGTGACAGAATGTATAAAATAATAGGCCACCAAAAAACATCGGGTGCAAATTCACGAAAGCGTGAAGGCCCCGACCCATAGAATCAGTTGCGTCCGTTCGCTGCCGGATTCACCTGACAGCTGTGAGTTTTGCCGGACACAACGGATTGGGGTGACCCATAGAATCCGTTGCGGTGTCTCAACTCAACAAGACCACTCATGTTAGCAGAAGAGAAAATTTCAAATTGGTTCTTACTGCGCATGTTATCAGAGGGAAAATTTCAAATTGGTTCTTACTGCGCATGTCTCTCTTCTGCCGGACGCAAAAAGTTAAAAGTTGGGCTACTTTTTGCGTTGCGTCCGTTGCATCCGATGCTTATGGGTCACCTCTCTGAATCGGACTTGTTAACTTGTTAGGAAGCTATTGTCCAATTCACTGAAAAAAATCGGCTAATACCAACTTCTTGATCTCAGTTCAAAACAATATCATTTTTGAAAAAATCCAAACATCTTGGGGTCGTTGAGGTCGTCCTAGACATAAAACTGTCATCGAAGCAAATACCTGTATCCCACAGAGCGACTAGAGTCGCATGGACTTGACGTAGAATGTGCTGCAAAGAATGCAACTTGAAACCTAAAATAATGTACGAACTCTATACGTTTTTAGTCAGATCAACAATGACTTACGCAACTGTATTATGCTGTCCAAAATTAAAGAAATGACCGCGCTTCACTAATTAATGAAACCCCAAAAACTAAGAACAATATGCAGTAATAGCTCCTTGCGGAAATTTTGAGATTATACGATACCCAATCCAATTCATAAAAACCGAAACAAGCCGGTTACTGTTTCAACTATTAAGGGCACCTCATTTCTAAACTAAACTCAGGCGTCACCTTATTCGCTGATTGACAGTTTGGTTTGAAAAATATAGAAACCTTCAGTATGTGCTTGGACGTTATTATTGTTTACAACTTCAAACTCAACTTCTCTACAGTCATTCACTCTGAAGAGGACTGGGAGAACACAATACCCCAATTCTTCAAGGCCAAATGTGATTTGGTATACTGATGGCTCAGAAACGGGAACCATGACTGGTTATATATTATCAATCACTCACTTTAAGCAAAATTTTTAGAAAGCCTTGATAATGACTCGTCCATATTCCAGCACGGGACTTTGTCATTGATCAATGTGCAAAAATTAAAAATCCATTTTCATCTTCTCAAACAGGCAGCTGCCCTAAAAGCACTCAGCTTACCTGTCATAAGATCCAAACTGTAGCGAAAACAATCATTTTCACAATCACTTCCTCACACAAGCGTTAAGATAGTATTAAGAGAGCCGATAACCTGACGGTTGAACCATTCTGCGGTGTTAGCAAGAATTATTTCTATATGCGGCCAATAACATTCTATTTCCCGAATCGAGTTAAAAAACACTTTAGAACTCCTCTTGGTCTCTACAGGAAAACCCTTAAATCTTCTACAATACTGTTCACAGGCTACTGTTCTTTGAAAAACATCTACAGAAAATGTGGCTGTCAACGAATTCCATTTGAAGCCTTTGCCTCGGAAGCGACGAAACATTCTCCTTATTATAACTGAATGTTAAGAATTTCTCTGTCAGTGAGTACTTGTCTATGAGACCAACAGAAGATCATTAACTTTTGGAGTAAGAGAACTGCTTCAAAATTTCTCATGGGTTGGCACAATAGTTTTCAATTAGACAACACAGTCGTGACCCAGCCTTATCTAATCTTATATAAAATATGCTGAGCAATGATGTCGGATGTGCCATAGTGTTTATAAACGAAAGTTGAAATTTCTTATCATGCGCCTTTGAAATAACAAACTGTTAACATTCTGGGCATCTTTATCACTAAATATATGCCAACAAAATAGGTCTGACGACTGAAGATAAAAACAAAATCTTAGATCGAGGAAAGACCTTCTTACTTGTTATTAATTAACTTCCAACAGAATCATTTTTTTTTTAATAAATTTTATTTGTTTTTTTCAGATTTTCTTATTTTTCATGGTTTTTTTTATAGTTTTTACTTTTCGGAACTTTTTCAGATTACATCGACAATGCTCTGCTTCTGATTACAATTTCTGTTTCATGTGTATGTGGTAAATTATTTCAATAAAAAACAACAACAGCACAACCCTGCATTTTTGTCTACAGGGCACCACACAATTAATTTTACAAAACAAGCTTAAAGCGTGTCTCAAGCTAAGAACGCATAACATTTTCAAAATTACGCAGTTGTAACAGGTTTTGGTGGTGTCTCACCACTGGGTGGTGGGGACGTTGAATCCTTTTCCTTATTCCAGTCCTTGAGACCTTCTGGTAGGCTGGTATCTTCTTCGAATGAGCCGGTACCTTCCACAAACTCTTCGTATGTTGACTTTTCTGCAAACGGCCTGGCGCCAAGCAATTCAATCATATCATCACGGCTGAGTACTTCGTTCTTGAGCAGGCGTTCTGCGACTTTAGCTACGTTTGCCTTGTGCTTAGTCAACAAATCGGTGGTACGTACGTGTGCACTCTTGATCAGAGCTCGTACTTCACTGTCAATAAGCTGCGCCGTTTCTTCTGAATAAGGCTTCGTGAAAACGGGGTCGCCAGGCTGATTGGTGTCAAAGCATACATTTCCCACTTTAGCGTTCATGCCGTAGCGAACTATTTGGGCGTACGCACTGTCTGTCACTTTTTTGAGATCGTCTTGGGCGCCTGTGGTAATTCGGTTGAAGAAGAGCTCTTCGGCTACACGTCCACCCAATGTCATACACATTCGATCAAAAAGCTGTTCTTGTGTTAGTAAATACTGATCTTTGGGTAAATACTGGGCATAACCAAGACCTTTTCCACGCGGGATTATTGACACTTTAAGCAGAGGATCAGCGTGTTCAAGGAACCAACCGGCAACGGCATGACCTGCTTCGTGGTGGGCTACCGTTTTCTTCTCTTCCGGTGCCAACACGTTTGTCTTCTTTTCCATACCAGCGATAACACGCTCTATGGCCTGCTCAAAATGTTTCTGAACAATTGATTCGTTTAAGTCACGAGCAGCAATCAATGCTGCTTCATTACACACATTAGCAATATCTGCACCAGTGAAACCCGGTGTCAGTGCCGCCATTTTCCTGGCCAAATCATTTTTGTCTAAATTGCTTTTAAGTGGACCCAAATGGACTTTGAAAATACTGGCTCTGCCTTTGATATCTGGAGCGGGAACGAAAATTTGTCTGTCAAATCGTCCTGGACGCAATAACGCTTTATCTAGAATGTCAACGCGATTCGTAGCGGCCAAAACGACAACGTTTGTGGTGGTATTAAAGCCGTCCATTTCAACCAACAACTGATTGAGTGTGTTCTCTTGCTCAGAATGTCCGCCAAAACTTTTGCCACCACGTTTGCGGCCAACGGCATCGATTTCATCAATAAACAAGATACATGGAGCTTGTTTACGTGCCATTGCAAACATATCACGTACTCGAGATGGACCAACACCAACAAACATCTCCAAAAATTCAGAACCAGAAACTGTGATGAAGGGCACGTTGGCTTCGCCGGCGGTTGCCTTGGCCAGGAGAGTTTTACCAGTTCCGGGAGGACCTGTTAACATGGCACCTTTTGGGATTTTTGCTCCCAAGTCGATGTATTGTTGTGGATTTTTTAAGAAATTAACAAATTCCATTATTTCGATTTTTGCTTCTTCGCAGCCAGCAACGTCCCTGAAAAAAAGGAAGTGTGATTAGAACGTTGTTAATAGACTAGGATTATTTCATTAAAGGAAAAGAAGAAATCTTGTTGTTATTAGTACATGCTTCCAGCAGCTCAAAATTCATAAACGTACATGGCAATTTCCAGATCAATCAACCGTCAACCAAATTGACCATGTTGTGATCGACGCAAGGCACTCTTCCAAAATGATTGATGTCCGAGCTTTCCGAGGGGCCAACTTTGAGTCAGACCACTACCTTATTTTGTCCAATGAGGGTATCGTGTTCGCGACTTGTGCGAAGTAACGCTGTGAAATGATTTGACATTTGGTTTTCACTGGGGCCCCAAAAAACCCTGGTTTGATGAAGAAGCCAGGCAGGCAAATGCAGCCAGATGCAAAAGAGAACAAGGGCGGATTTCGACCAGTACAACGAGATTTACAAGGAGAAAAGAAGGGAAGAACAACGAAAAAAGAAAAAGAAGCAGCAAAATTATGTAAAGGCCTAGGGGGAAACATAGCAATGAATTCACACTTTAAAGTAGCTGGAGATCAGTTGGAAAGGAGTATGCACCAGCTGATATACATGATTTAGTCGATGAATGAAACCTCATTATGATAGGTCCGTTCCTTAAAAGAGTAGGCCCTCACAATTGCTCAAATTATAAAGAAATAATTTCGCATATAAGATCTTCTCTGCTGTAACATGTGAACAACTGAAACCCCATGTCAACAATTTGACAGGCCCTTATCAATCCAGTTTTAGACCAAAAAGTCCATAGTCAACCAAATTTTCACATTACGGCAGATCTTGGAGTTTCTTCTCATCGATTTGAGGGCCGTGTATGACAGTATTTACAGAGACAAGCTATACAGAGCCATGTGTAGTTTCGACAACTGTGCAAAACTCGTACGACTTTGGAGAACTAACGCTGCTCCGCCAAGGTCGGTAAGGAACTCACCGAGACCATTGATGTCGAAAAAGGCTTTCGACAAGGCGACAAACAGTCGTGCGATTTCTTCAACATCAACTTCAACACCAAAGGAACAATCTTTCAAAAGTCTGTACAATTACTCGCCTACGGAGACGACATTGACGTAATGGGAAGAAAAAAGCGTACATGCTTTTGCGAGTATTAAAACAGAAGCGGCAAAAATGTGTTTGATGGTTAATGAGGGTAAAACGAAGTATATGTTGTCATCAAACAAGGACACAGAACATCGACGAATTGGACAAAACGTCACAATAGACAGACATAACTTCGAGGTAGTACAGGACTTCGTCTACCTAGAATCCGCTGTAAACACGGAAAACAACATCAGTGCGGAGATCAAACGGAGAATAACTGTTGCCAACAGCTGCATCTTTAATTTAAGGAGGCAGAAACAAAACCCTTTCTAGAAAAACTAAGGTATTCTTTTATGAGCCCTTGATCATCCCAGTCCTTCTTTACAGCGTGGAGTCATGGACCCTATCCAAAGCGGATGAGGAAACCCTCAATCGTTTCGAAAGAAAAATTCTCCGAAAGATTTTTAGTGCCGTATGCGAAGACAATGGATGGAGAAGAAGTTACAACAACGAGCGGTATAAGTACACATCGCAAGACTACGAAAGCTGGGGCACGTAGAGCGTAGAGCGATGGACATAAACGCTCTAGCTCGACAGGTATTCGACAAAACATTGTTGGGAAAACACAGAAGGGAAAGACCTAGTCTTAGGTTAGGTTAGGTTACAATGGCTGTCAGGAATACACCCGACACACTTAGACCAATATTAGGTCCATTGTGATACCATAAAAATTATGCGAGGGAGTACCTCGCTTAACAAAACCATTTGGAGCTTACAATAAAGCGAAGGAGATGCAGGGGATCTGTGTGCGCCAGATCGCTTGGATCATCGAGAAAATATTTCCCCAGATGCCTCTTTCTTTTAGAAGAGAGTGCAGGACATGAGCAGAGGAGGTGTGGGATTGTCTCCTCCTCCTCCTCATCTAAGCAACTTCTGCAGAAGTCATTAGAGGGAACGCCAAGTCTTATGGCGTGTCTTCCTATCAGACAATGTCCGGTAATGACATTGATTACGGAGCTAACTTGCAATCTGGTAATGGATAACAAATGTCTTGTGCGTTTTGGATCTAGTCCTGGCCATATCCGTTTTGTTGCCACGCACGTGGTGATATTGTTCCACCTGTCATTTGTTCTGTCCATTGCCTCTTGCTTTAGCATAAGTTTACATGTAGCGATTGGTATACCAATATTCAACCTGCTGGTTGAGATCGGTAGAACGGTTTCTTCTCTGGCGAGTTCATCGGCTTTGCAGTTACCCACGATATCTCTGTGCCCCGGCACCCAAATAAGGTGAATATTGAACTGTTCAGCCATCTCCCTAAGAGATAGGCGACAGTTAAGGGCGGTTACTGAGTTCGTAGAAACAGCGCCGAGTGATTTGAGGGCTGCTTGACTATCTGAGAAAATCCGGATATTCGTTGAGGATATCACGTTTTCTCTTAGCCATGATAGGACCTCTTTGATCGCCAGAATTTCCGCTTGGAATACGCTACAATGGTTTGGAAGGCGGAACGAGAGACTTACGTTAAGTCGGTTTGAGTACACCCCACAGCCTACCCCTTCTTCGGTTTTTGAACCATCTGTATAGAAATGAATTGAATCATCTCTCAAAAATTCTTCGTCGTCCCAGGTCGTTCTCGGTGGGATTGTGACTTGGAACTTATTATCAAAAACCAATTGGGGGATGGTGTAGTCGGAGTGACAGGGGATTGATCCGAATAAATTCAGGATTGCAACGTGACCGATGTTGTTATCGGTCCATTGGGAGATAGCTCTCATACGAGTGGCTGCACTGGCGGCCATTTGTTTGCTGAAGATATCTAGTGGTGTGAGGTTAAGGAGTGTATTTAGTGCAGCTGAGGGTGTTGATCTCAGTGCACCGCTTATACACAGACAGGCTGTTCGTTGGACCTTGCTTAAATTGTCGCAGTAGGTCCTTTTATCAAGAGCGGTCCACCATACCACTACTCCGTATGTGAGTATTGGTCTGATGACCGCGGTGTAGAGCCAGTGGGTGATTTGGGGGGAGAAACCCCATTTGTTACCAATGGCTTTTTTGCAGGAAAATAAGGCCACGGTGGATTTCCTGATTCTTTCCTGTATATTGGCTTTCCAATTTAGCTTTTTGTCTAGGATTATACCTAGATATTTGGCTTCGTTTGAAAGTACAATTGAGATTCCATTTATTGATGGAGTTATTAGTTGAGGAATTTTATATTTCCTGGTGAAGAGAACGAGTTCAGTTTTCTGAGGGTTGACCCCTAGATCACATTTTCCCGCCCATTTTACAAGTTTATTTAGAGCGGTCTGCATCAGGTCCGTAAGGACGTGAGCATGTTTGCCGGACACCGCAATGGAGACGTCATCTGCATATGCAATCACTTTGAATCCCTCAGCTTCTAAGTCAACTAGAAGTTCATTGACGACTATATTCCAAAGAAGAGGGGATAGGACTCCGCCTTGCGGAGTTCCTCTACTGACAGATCTCTTTGCAGAGAAGTTTCCTAGAGTAGAGTTGATTCTCCTGCTTTTTAGCATTAGATTTATCAACTCCACTATGGAATCATCTACTTTGAGCTTCGTCAGTGCCTTTGTAATTGCAGAGTTGCTGACGTTGTTGAAAGCGCCCTCTATGTCGAGGAAGGCGGCCAGAGTGAATTCTTTGTGGTGGAGGGAATATTCTATAGTACGTACCAGGTTGTGTAGGGCCGTTTCTACAGATTTTCCCTTGCAGTAAGCGTGTTGTGCTGTAGATAACAATTTTGGATCTATAGCTGTACGCAGGTGGATATCAATCAGTCGTTCTAAAGTTTTAAGAAGGAAAGATGATAGACTTATTGGTCGGAGATCTTTTGGGTTTACGTGGGATGATTTCCCAGCCTTAGGTATAAACACCACCTTGACTTCTCTCCACTGAGTGGGGATATAGTTCAAGGTGGTACAGCCGATGAGAATTACTTCAAGGACAGGGATAATAATGTTCGCGGCCTTTTGAAGTTCGGCTGGAATTATACCATCAGGTCCAGGGGATTTGTATGGGTCAAAGCTGTTAATGGCCCAAACTAATTTTTCCCTTGTAATCAGATCGGGGTTGTTTGTTATTATGCTACCTGGTTCTGTGGAATCATAGTTGCATAAGTTCATAGAGCTTCCTGGAAAGTGAGTGTCCAGAAGCAAATTGAGCGTTTCTTCGCAGGATTCTGTCCAGCCGTCAGCTGTTTTCAAGCTGCTAGGCATGGTCGGACTCTTTGAGAGGATTTTTCTTAATCTAGAAGCTTCTGAAGTATCTTCTATTTTTCCACAGAAGTTTCTCCAGGAAGTTCTTTTATTTTTCCTCAGTTGATATTTATATGTTTTGAGGGATTCCTTGTAGGAGTCCCAGTCTATTGAAGTTTTAGATTGTTTAGCTCGGTTGAAAAGTTTTCTACATTCCTTCCTGAGACCTAGTCTTAGATAGCTCAATCAAGTGGAAGAAGACCTTCACCCAGTTAGAGTGCAAAACTGAAGAGCGCTCGCCCAAAATCGAATTCGATATCGAAAGATGTTGGTTGAGGCCCAGGTTGATCCCGAACTAAACATTAAACAGATTTACAAAAAATACACTGCATTGAAGGAGCTTGGATCTACAAGGCTAAGACAGCTCTTCTCTTATGTATGTCGGTTCTCTCGTGGAGCAAACTCTCACATAAGAACATGGTTGCGTTGTGTACCAAAATTTCAGAAAATAGTCTATCCTATCTGTTTGGGGTCTTTCTTTAGTATTCCGAATCCGGGTGCTGCAGCGTGCGTTATGTGTTGTTCTCTAAAGGCTCTTTTGTGTTTCGTCGACATAATGTACCCTTATTGGAGCTCTATTGGATGCGGCAAATCAAACATTTAAAAGAAGACTTTATCATCTTTATTGGCCCACATTTCCGATCATACTAATCCTGCTGAAAACGTCTACGGATGGCACATTAAAGAAACCTTTGATCCCTTGAGCGGAGATGTGAATACTAACTGTTCTAAATTTGTACTAAAATAGACGGAGACTACTGCTTATTAGGGTGGATAGTGCCATAAAAATGAAGTGAAAATTAAATGAACCCAGAAAATAGCAAAGCAAAAGGTATTGACTTCCATTGAACGTCAGGTGCTAACGACCTTCTTCTTTATCAAAAGACAAGCTCCCTTGGCTAGCATTTTATCACTTTATAATCAAAATTGAATACTTTGAGTGGAAAATTCACATCCCATCCGTTTATGAACTTTTTTCTAATTTATTTAAGTGTCGAGGGTTTGTTTGAAAGAACCGACGAGGAAACTATTGTAATTGAGGTTTCTAAAGCACTTACTTGAATCGTACTCCAATTTCATTGGAATTAATTAGCTTGGCTGTTGATTGCATGACACCACCAAAAAGACCACCACCTTTGCGTCCGCCACGTCCTCCCATCATTTCGGCTGACCTTCTCATCATGAACACAAGGAAGCCTATGATCAATAGAGTCGGCAGAAGTCCTGTCAGACTAGCTGCTTCAACTTCAGTTTTATATATTACGGGTACAAAGTTAACTGGCTCTACGCCTTGCTCAATCTGTGCGTTTTCGAGATTCCTTTCGAATGAGTCCACACTACCGATATTAAACCAAAGAGTTCCAGTAGAATCCTGTGAACTGCCCGGCATGAGTTTCACACGAACCCACTTCTTGTTGACAACCTCTAATTTCTCCACAATGCCTCTATTTAGGTAACTAAAATAAAAACAGATAAGTGAGTAGGGTTTTAGCACGTTTTTTTAGAGAACCAACAAACCTATTGACAAATTCCTTCCACGCGACTTCTTTGTAGCCCATTTCCATGAAGGCAATCAATGAGAGTACAGCTACAGTTCCTATTGCACCACCGAAAATCCATTTTTCCTTATCGCCACCATCACCGCCAATTGGTCTGCCTGATCCACCGGATCCTCCTTTATTGCCACCAGAACTTTTTGTGTTGGAGAACATACCAAAGTTCCAGTCATTGTTTGGTGTTTTATCTGCGCTACTACTTTGTGACCGACTTGTTGGTGAGTCTTCAGATTTCTTGCCTGCCTCAGCAGTTTGTTTACCAGCGGCAGCAGATGCACCACCCGGTTTAAAATACTTTTCGAAGCCCTTGGGTGGTTTCTCACTAAACAGCCGAAATGCTGCCAGAATTCTCTGGAACAAAGGTCTATCCACAATGATACCAGACGCCCGAGAAAATTTTCTCATCTACAAGAATAAAAATTGAATTTTACGCACTGAATAGTTGTTGCATCATCGGCAGTGTCGACGATAAAATCGGTGGTGCTGAACTTACCTCATGTGCACTGATGCTGCCTGTTTGATATGAACTACGCAGGCATCGCTCCATTATTTTGGCCGACTGCAACATTCGATGTGCCATAATGTTCGAAGTGTTTCTTTTTCGTCGCAATTGATTTTAATGGAAAAATATGCAACTAAGTTGCGCTTTTAAGTGAAAGGTGTTTGTCTTTTTTATTTGTTTTAAGTTTTACACATAGAAATTTGCATTTCAAGTTAATGCTCTTAATGGTTGGTGTTTTTTGGAATAATTTCCGTTGTTCGAATAATATGATTACAGTGAATCAATTTGTATTTTTGTACTATTTTCAACGATGAAAAAATATTTGCACCACTTGTGAAATGAAATTTTCTTACATTTTTCGTTTGACAGAATTCCGACAGCTAATTGTCAAATTTACCGAATGACAGGCAGGTTTTTTCACAGTTCAGTTGGCTAGCGTGGAAACGATGCTCGATTTGTTGTAGCTGCGTTCAGAAGATAAATGTTTTGAAAAATTATAAAGCCTTGCGCAAACCAATGCGGTGAGTGCGTGCGATGCGATTGCGTTAAGTCAAATCCCTATGCATTAAGTCAAACGTCCATAAGATTACATAGGGATTTGACTTAACACAATCGCATGGCACGCACTCACCGCGTTGGTTTGCGCAAGGCTTAAAAGTACATGAAGCCGACCAACGTATACTTGGCAGCGCTATGAAACCACCGTATTCAGGTGGTATAAAACTTTATTATTTCTGTCTTCTGTGGCAATAATCCATAACAGCATAAGTCGACTTATGCTCAAATTGAGTTAATGATGCAGTTTTTTTCACATTTTCTTGGTGCTTCAGTCTTTGAAATTTTCATTTTGATATCTTTGTCCGTTACAAAAATAGAAAAACACAAGTTAGGAAATTCCAAACTATAGCAAAAGGAAAAACAAGACAAGTCAATACTTATGCCTTTAAAGCAATTTCGTAACTAGATAGTTCACAGGTATAAGTCAACTTATGCTTTTTTACCTAAATTTTTTCATTCATTCCTGTAAGAACATGTTTATTTATGCTTTTCTTCCAAATTTTGTTAATTATTCATGCAAGCACAAGTCTTACTTGTGCTTTTTTTCTATTTGAGTAAAGAACACAGTTGCTAGACCTAACTGCACTAATGTTGTTTTTCCATATTAAGAAATCATCACACATCTGCAGTTAAGTAACACAAGTCGGTTTTTGCTCAAAATTACAGTATAATAAAAGAATTTTAAAGAAAATTTAAACTTTAAAACAAGCAAACTTTTATTTTCTATCACTTAACAACATAATAACTTTGCTTATGGTAATATTTTCGTCTATAAAAGCGCTTCAACTGATGACAAAAACTTCAAATGCTTCTCCTGAAAAGTAGCGAAAATTGACTTATGCTGTTATGGGTTATTGCCACAGATTTGTTTGTTTGGTTGTTGAACTGCAAAGCAGTTATCATTGCAATTTATTTATCTTTTCTTTTTCATTGCAGGCTTTGTTACAGAGAAAAAGTTGACTTTTCTTGTTGTTAGCGGTGTGTCTCAGCTCAAAGGTATTCATTTGGTTTGCTCAAACTGCTGCTTCAACTGCCAGCAAACTGTCAGGATTATGCGCAATACAAATTTTGTGTTCAATTGCTTGTTTTAAGGTTCTCACAAATCAAGGCGTCTTTGCAGTTGCGGGAGCGGCAAAAACGCTGTTTGTTATCATTTTTGCAGTTGCAACAGTACAAATGTATGAAAACGCTGTTTTTTTTTGGTCGCTTTGGTGTGGGTATTCTCATAAATATGTCGCTGTATAACTTAATTTTGACAACTGCAATTGTTGTTTCCGCAACTCCAAAAACGATTTGGTTTGGGAGGTTCTTTAAACTGTTGCTGAACTTGATAAAAGTTTATTGTGCTTTTACAACTATTGAAAATCCTTTTATTTAGAGGCAGTTCGAACGCTCCTATTACTGTTCTCTTAAGTGTCGTTCGTTGTTTGTCGTGGGAAAACGTTTTGTGCTACTCTACAAGTCTAAGCAAAAAGTCGCTCATGTCATACTAAAGTTGTACTAATTTTTTTTTCTTTTACTTTGATGTACAGGAAATCATTTGGATATTCTTTTTCTTTTATAGTGTAGTATTTTATTACTTAGCGAATTTTTTATGAACCTTAACACAAATTCTCAGTACACGAACAGAACTCTAACTTTTGAATGTTTTATTTGCCTGAACGAAACGTCAAAGTGTGTCGCCCTGTAAATTGTTCAGCTGTTCATGATGACAAGCTTGTTACCTCTCAAACATGTTTACAAAGTTTTTGGTAACATACTTTCGACGAGTTTAGAAATTAAAATGCAAACTAGGTTGCCTTAAACAATGCCAATCGAAGGACAATTAGAACAAAAAGGGATTGCTGATTTATTACTGCAAGAAGCTAATGCTCCCATTCTAATACAGCTTGCAAGAAGTCTCACAAAAAATGTCATCGATATAAGTTCAAGCGAAGGTATGCAAAAATAAAATTCGCATCTATTTTCATATTAAATTGTTTGTACTTACGCTTTCAGATGCTCTCCAGATTGTATTCAGGAACTTTTCTACCGTACAGGCAATTCTTAGCAAAAAAGCCATCACAAAGGAAATTCTTTTCAAATACGTTAACAGCAATCAGATCCCTGTAACAATAGATTTTACCAAATCAACTCTCATCAACAAAATAATACAATACTGGGAAAGTGGAGGTCATTTAAATAGAGTACCTATTCATAATAATTCCACAGGACAAACCGCAGCAGCTACTGAATCCCACACTAACAAACAACAAATCGAAGAAACGCAGTATCCTATAAATCTACTCGCCAGAAAGTTTTCTGAGTGGTTCTTTGAGAATTACAATGCAAACTCTTTAAAGATAGAGGACTTTTGGAAAGATTCCCGCCTAATGTTGCGGATAGCAGCTAATGACTGCGTCAACGACCAACAGTGCGAAAGTGCGGAACAAGTTATCGAAATCCTATTGGGATGTAAACAGCAGTTTAATTTTTTCTTCAATCCAAATCTATCACATGACGGAGTGCAAGGACGAATGGATGTTCATGGATTAGTTATTGTTCTGGCATGTGGAACGTTACACACTCAAGAAAACTGCGTGGGAGTTTTTGAGACATCGTTCGGACTAATGAGAGACCCATTTGCAATGAACAATTGGAAAATAAAGACGATACAGAGCCTCCTTAGATCTCAAGGTGCACCGAAGGAGCCCCGATTAAGCGACAGTCATACGTTGAAAGAATCACTGGCATTACCAGCACCCACAGGTGATATATCGTAGACGATTGTTAGAATTTTTTGACTATGTTAAGTTTTTGAATTGATTTTTGTTTTTGTGTAGTCATAAATTTAAGTATTTTTTTAGTAATAAAGAAAAAACGACTTGTACTTATTTGGCATATAATTACTTCGTGCTTTGTTCTGCTGCGAAGGTTCAACTTTGTGATAGTTTATTTGCTTGAAGGTTACTTTTTTATTGTTTCCATTTAAAGCAACTTCGCTTCAAAGAGTGAGAAAGAAATTAAAAAAACAGTAAATTAGGTTTATTGTACAAAGTTATTTGATTGTTTGTGATTTCTATCAACATATGATTCTATTTATGGTAGTTTTCTTAATCAAACTGAAAACGGGTAGACAACAGGTTGCTTTAAGTTTTGAAAGTATGTTTTCGAATCAATTGTGGTTTTGAATATTCATTTAAGAATGCTGTTTAGGGCTGTTTCTCTATATCTCAAAAGAATTCCAATTCGTAAAACTTTTTTTTCTTTGATTTGTCTTTCATGAATCTGACTTACTAAGAGCACTACAGTTCTGGGTTAGCCTGAAAATCGGCTATTGTGTCTGATTCCTGACGAATTGTTGACGGTTTTGTATTTCAAGTCGGTTGAATTTCCCTTACACCTGATTGCGCCACCTCAAACGTGGTCTTTCCTTTGTCCGATAATATAAAAAAAAGCTTTGCTTTGCATTTGAGTTTGCATCCCTAGCGCGGATTTTTAAATTTAAAACCTACCGATAAATTTCATTAAGAAACACTAAGGGGGAGGTGGATCTTATGTGGGATCTTAGACAACTTTTCTTTCTTTTTACGAAGTTTTTTACTGGAATTGTAGTGGTGTTCTTTGATCTTTACCCAGGGTTTCTCTTCATGTACAACATTGCGGCCAAAAAGACACAATTATAATTTTTCTCCCTACAGCTATAAATTAAACAACACCAGTTAATCCTGTGTTGTTAAAAAATTATATTTTTTCTTTTTTGGTCGTCTAAAACTTTTAACCTCGAAATGACATCATTTGCTTGTTTGTTGATGAAAAATACATGTCATCAAAGAAGTCTTTATTGTTGCTAAAATTCGCTTAATCAATCATCAGAAACCTAATGCTAATGGAAAAAAATCCATTCATACTTCCCCAATATGAAAGAATCCATTGACATTCACTTCTATCACAAGACCCGTCGTAACAATTTCGGACCAAAAAGACACGACTGAACACTTCTTCGGTGTTTTGCAGCAGATATTTAGATATATATAGGTTCGCTTGTTGAACTTTACCTCGGGTCTAATCAGGTTTCCTTCACAACCTTATGAATTGTCAAAAAGATCTGGAATTTCAGTTCTCAAAAACGCTAAACCAAAAAATCACCACACATTCCTGTCATTTGAAGAAAAATACATACCATTTGACTACCCCCCTCACGTTACGACGGATATTGTGATAGGGACGTTGAATGCTTTTGCGTCGCCAGTGCCACTGCACGAAAAATACGATTAAATGCCAGTCTTTAAACCTAATTCTCGAGAATTGTCGTTTGTAATAAACTATCGAAAACAATTAGCTTTAGCGTTGAACATGAAGCACATATATGTACATATGTTACATTAATAATATAGAAACTCTCAGGCCGATTTTGCCCATAAGTCACAACATTCTGACTGCTGAGAACCACATCACGGTTTGAGTTTTAAGTGGAAATTTGTGACTTGAATGCAACGTTGTGTCTGTTTGCTTTAAGAAATAATTAATACACATACGCCCGAGTACCCGCAAGTATTTTTCAATTTAAAAAAATCCGAAGTGGGGTAGTGGGGACTTTGAAACAACTTGATTGGAAAGCGCAAATTTTAACAATGCTGCTTCGCAATCACCCGTAATTGGTTAAGTAAATTAAGTAAATTTAAAATTTAATTTTGCTAAAGGTTCTTGATTTGCGTTCAAATAAGGTTTGTTCGTTGAAGCCCTGGGTTTGTCCTGATGTGGTCGCCACAAAGCATTTTGTCAAAGCAAATGTCAAACTGAGTGTCTAAGTTCACCTCAGGTAAAGTTTAACGAATGAACCTATATCAAAGTCTTCTGAGTAAACCGAAACGAAACTTAAGCAAAAATTTACATACTGCAGCACTGGAACCGATGCTTTCGAGTGACAAGGCCGTTGTCAAGTCTTCTGAGTAAAAACATTTATATTTGATATTAAAAAAGATTTTTGTATATTTTTCTTCCATTATTCCGATATTTACAAGACACAACCTTAGTTATTATATGTATGTGCGCAGTTTATGTATTGCCGTCGGATAATTTTGTTTCTCAATGTACATATTTGATATTTGACTTTCGTCAATACCTGAAAAGAAAAAAAAACAAAATAAATAAAGCAACGGGGATCTCATCGTAGTAAACTTAAGATTGTACCATTCTTTAAATCTGGACACTGACTTTTCCCAAATTTTCATCCTCTCACGCAAATCCGATTTCAATTGATCCCGCGGTCTGAATGTCTGATCAATGACTCGAAACTTTTTGATTGCATCCCGATCTTTCCAAATTCCTTATTTAAATGTGAATTAAAATTGTATTGCAATCAAAACAAATATTAATCTTTACCGAAATTGAGACCAGCAATATAAGCCGAACCAAGTACGCTCGATTCCGAGTTAACAGCACGTTCTACACTCACACCAATAAGATCGGCCAAAAACTGACAAATGAAATTGTTTTTCGAAACCCCACCATCAACTCTAAAAAAAAAAATATAAAATAATTAAAAGCAATTAATTTTGAAGAACGTTAAAACCCCATACTTTAAACATTGCATTGTGTAGTTGGTTTCACTTTGCGTAGCTCCACATAATTGCGCAACGCGAAAAGCAATACTTTCCAAAATCGCTCGAACCAGATGAGCTTTTGTCGTCGAAGGAGTTATGCCTAAGAAACCAGATGCAGCTTTGTAATCATTGATAGGAGGCTGCAATAAATTTTTATTTGAAAAACAATTAAACCTTAGTCTACTCGAGACATACTCCGATACCACTGAAAGCAGGTACAAAATAAACTCCACCCGTATTTTCCACCGAATTGGCCATATCTGAGGTCTCTGAGGGATCATTGAAGAGCCCACATGACTGAGCCCAAGTGATAAGTGTGCCTGTATCCTGAGAAGCACCCTCAACACAAAATATCAAATCGTCTTGCTTTTCTTTTGTGTTTTTAAAATGCCACGCTACCAATGGATATAATCCATGCACAGATGCCTGGCAATGTTTACCCGTAATCAGATCTAAAAATGAACCTGTTCCCATTGTAACTTTAACATCACCTTCTTCAAAACAATTCGAGCCCATTATTGAAGCAGTTTGATCGCTAAGTGATGATGTAATGGGAATGCGAGCTCCAAAAATCGATTCGTGAACGAAACCGAAATCATTTGAATTGGAAACAACTTTTGGTAGAAGTTGAAGCTGTGAAATGATGAACAAAAGAAAAAAAAAAATGAGTGTGTATTCTGTGGATTTCTTTTCAAAAGCTTACGTTCAGTCCAAACATCATTTTCATCAAATCTGACCAAGCAAGTGTAAATGGATCAAAGAGGCCAGTTGCTGTGGCTGATGTTATGTCCGTAATGTGTTCTATGTTCAGGTTCTTGGCTGATCCAGCTCTAAGTAAGTTAAAATTTGAGAAAAATAATGCCTGTTCGCTTTATTTTTCTATTATTATAGACAAAGTCATTTACACTTCATTCATTTAATTCTTCTTAAATTTTAATGAATATCTAGTTTTAGGTGTTTATTACTCGATCAAAATAATAAAAAAAAAAGAGGACAAAATTCTTGAAGAGGTTCTGAATGGATTTTGCAAAAGAAGAGACAGCTGGTGCACTCAGATCAATTCATATCGATCCATAGTATCATCAGGGTAGCAAACATTGCATTGTATTGTATTATTTGACTTGATGCTATCAGATGAACAATTGTCTGAATACAATTGAAATATGTTTTCAGTGTTCGCAGAATTTAAAGATACGATAATCTTTAGGTGAATTCACAGAGTGAATAGAATCCATAATGCAAAACGAGTTCACACTTCTGGTCTTTTGAAGCAATTAACCTGTTGAGTGAACTTATTCTACACTAGGACCTGTTCTCCTTTGTCTTTTTATACTCAAGTTCCTATTTTGAGAACATGGTGCTCATACGCCACAGTGACCCCAAACAGATGTTTGTTTCTTCAAAATTTCAAACTAAATTCTTTTCACATTTGATCAACTTTTGCTTTCTGTTGGCATCATCCGACTGAATACGTTCCTCAAACAAAGTGACTCTAATTTTTAAACTACTTTATATATATATATATATAGTTTAACTTTCTATTTTTTCTGACTTGAGGTTAATTATGCTTATAGATTCATTTTGCTTTGTAATTAATATACACATCAACTCAATAGTATGTTCAAAAAAGCATCAATCAACTATGTGTTTTAACAAGCGTGGTACTCAATTTGATTTGATATAAATTTATCCCCGACGTTAAAATTTCTGAACTGCACTACCTATATACACAGGTTTTACTCTGCAGCGTGTAGTTTAATAACTGCAAGTAAACTAACTTCCCTTAATTAGTATGTAATTGAAGTTCACATTAAAATCATTTAAGATGTCAAAGTAGCAAATTTTACCTCTTCAAGTCTACAAAAAAGCATTCACAAATGGCAAAATACTCGTATATAAAACAAACAGAATATCATTGCCTCGTGCATAGTCAACAAAGAATAAATCTTGAAAATTACCAAGAAACAACCTTGCAACTAATCAAAAGAATATACAATTTCATTAAAAGAATATACAATTTCATTAATTACCTCAACTTGTATATTACCCATGAGTCCAGAGTCTCAACCAAAGCAGTCTTGTTTTTTATTGCATCTTTCAGTTTAGAATTTTGTTCTATCTCATGAATGAGTCTCAGTGTAACCTTGATATTGTGATCAAAACAAAATATCAAAAACAAACAAATAACACATGTTTAGAGTACAACAACCCACTTGTGCATTCATCATTTTCAATACGCTTCCCGCCAAAAAGCGTTTACTCCTCGTAACTAAATATAGTCCATAGGAAAAAGTATTCAGTGTCTTCATTAATAGTCCCGAATTACTTTTTCTTACTAACTCATCTGCTCTGCAGTCTTTCCAGGTTATAAAATTATGAAAATACTCTCGAGTATTGCTATCCCATGTTAGAAACGTAGAACGTTGTGTCGATAAGCCCAAGCAGGTTATATCTGTGGACTTTAATTTTGCATCTAGATTATAAACAAAATCACAATTAAAAATAAACCAAGTTAGCTGATTTGAACAAAGCCTAAAACAAACCTTTTATAGCATTCGAGATAACACTAACAATGCTAGTCCACAATTTCTCTGGTTCGATTTCAAAATAACCAGGTCTGGGATTAAGTAACACCACCTTTTAAATAATATTAATTTCAAAATACAGTCCAAATTATTTAATTCAATTAATTCACCAATTCAACAGCGGAACCTTTTATTTGGCATTTTTCATTGAATATAAAACACCGCACCGACGTGGTCCCAACATCCAACGATGCAATAAACGACATTGCTCTACGACGACGCGTCCGGTTTGAATAATCAATTCGAATCAACTGAAAACAACTCGCTCCACATTGTGGTGATAGTGCACCAACAGAGGCACGAAAAACTTGAAATAGGTATCTGAAAATATCCAATGCACTATCACGACGCCGATAGGCAGTCGATAACTAAAAAAGCTTTCACATAACTTCAAAATAATTTTGGCCAGATATTTTTGTTGTGAATATACATACTATGGTTGTGTGTAAACTTGCTGATAACCCGTAGTTGGAGTGAAAAAAAAAACTTGCTCCATACACAAGAACGAGTATGAATCAGTCTGCCCCAGGCACGTTACAGTTGAATACCAATTAAAGTCAACGATTGGTGATGGGGTAATAGGTTGTAATTTTAGTTTGGGAAAAAAACTTCGCCTTGCTCAAAGTTTACTATTTTTTTATTCTGTCTGTGTATAGATTCTGTTTTTGTTTTGGAGTTTTTATCAGCTGTTTTTGTTATTTATCGATAAAACATTGAAAAGGGTTGCCGTAGATTACAAATTGAACAGAGCATCAAAAAGTGATTGGATTTTCTTTTTTTGAATGGTTTGCTTTTGTGAATGGCAGCTCTAACATTCGAAAAGTTAAAACGCAGACGCACGCCGGCTACCAAGTGTTTCGAATTGGTTGTGTCGCTTTCAATCAAAATTCAAATAAATAATGGTATGAAATGGAAATATTAATATGCATACATACATACATATGCATAGATAAATTAAAAATATTTTGTTTAAGGAGTGCCTTATTAAGCACTTGTTTGAAAACTCATTCGTTTTGTAGCACTTTTTATCTGTAGCGAATGTATACATTCAGCGTATGAGAAATACGCTCAGACAATAATCTAACAACTTGAACTTTTCATTTTGATTTTTAAAAATCAACACTCCATAAGAAAATCATAAATTCTTTTATAATTTTTCTTTTTTTCAATAAGAATTTAACAAGACGTGACAAGAAACGGAAATTGCATAGCAGTGAAAAGTGTCGCACATTTTCAATATAACAACCATAAAATTTTGAAAAGGGTTTGAACAGAATGTGTGCGACGCGATCGCGAAATCTAAGTACCTACAATATTGAAAAACTTAAGCTACTTGCAGAGGGCATATAAAAGCCGCACATGTTTGCGGTTCTGACGTTATTTTTATGTCATCATTTGCGAATATTGACGCATATCGTCTGAACACCCTTTTGGGACAGTCCGTACATGTACGCAAATGGTTTGCGGACGATGTGCGACAGCAAAACCGCACATAAATGTGCGGCTTTTTCGCAAATCGTCTGAACACCCTCGCACATTTTTTGTGACAGTTTGCGTGCATGTGCGTGCATGTGTGATCTTCAAAATCATGTGCGGTGACACGAAAATAGAACAACGCAAATGTGCATATTTTACGTAAATCAATAGTGGTTGTACAGCATAGTTGTGATAGGTTTTCAATTTAAAAAAAATTATAAAATGAGCGAAGCGAAGTGTGTTGGTTATTTTCATGAATACAATACTGAAATAATTATTAGGTCTCTTGGGTATTATGTTTTTTTTTTTTTTTTTGACTTCAGTATTTTATTTATTTATTTAGTTAATCTTTTTTCTACTGATTAATTATGAAAACATTAAAACTGATTGCAGATAAATCACATCCAATGCCAAAACTGCAGTAGTTCCCCCTCTTTCTTTTCAACATTTTCAAATAATTTCAGCACTTTTAAATTTATGTACGGATTAGCTTCGTCAACAACTACAACCCATGAATAAACACAAAATTCAAACAATTTATTGAATTAACGCAAACTTGCATATGAACGCAAATGGGTGATGTGCGGATTTTTCTGCATATCGTGTGAACACGTCGCACATCGACCGAAAAATTTGCGTATTCATTTGCGTACATTTGATGTGCGAGCAAATCAACGCAAGCTAATGTGCGGCTTTTGGGACAGATTCCGCACATCGTCTGAACACCCTTACATGCGAGTTTACGTACACTGATTTACGTATAGCATTTGCGTTGAATTTACAACTTTTTATGTGACGTCAGAACCGCACATATGTGCGGCTTTTTATATGCCGTCTGGACGTAGCTTTAAGCTACGTGCAGACGGCATATAAAAGCCGCACATATGTGCGGTTCTGACGTCATTTTTACGTCATAATTTACGAATATTGACGCATATAGTCTGAACACCCTTTTGGGATAGTCCGCACATGCACGCAAATGGTTTGCGGACGATGTGCGACAGCAAAACCGCACATAAATGTGCGGCATTTTCGCAAATCGTCTGAACACCCTCGCACATCCGTTCCTATTACATCAAAATGGTCTGCGTAATCGAGTCATTGTATAGACTTTTGATAGATTGTTCGACTGGTGCTGACGTTTGAGTTTTGTACAATCTTTTCAATTATGATGTTAAAAAATATAGCATGACAGTTTGTCGCCTTGTCTAAATCCTTTTTCGACATCAAAGGTCTCGGTGAGTTCTTTACCGACCTTGACGGAGCAGCGTGAATTCCCCAAAGTCATCCTACATAGTCGTACGAGTTCCTGTCATGGCACCTCTCAATTTCCTCAAACGAGCGCTTCTCATGCTGCTTCTTTTTCTTTTTGAGAAGTCGGTGTTCTTCCCTTCTTTTCTCCTTGTAGATCTCGTTATACTGATCGTATGCAGGCCCTTGTTCGTTGTTGCATCAGCATTTGTCGTGCTTTTTGTTTGGCTGCTTTTGCCTGCCTGCATTCTTCATCGAACCATGGGTTTCGTTTTGGTGGCCGAGTGAAACCCAGAACCTCAGAGGTAGCGGTTCTGATGGCTTCTTGGCATTGCTGCCACTGGTCTTCAATGCTTAATGCTGGCGGCATGGGATTCAAGGATAAATTGAAGGGACACTCGATTGGAAAAGGCATTGGCAATCTCTTGCGATTGTAGCTTTCCGACGTCATATCTCTTCACAGCGTTAGTTCGTGCGGGTCGTGAACAAGATATCATCATTCAAACCTTGGCTACAACAAGGTAGTGGTCCGAGTCAAAGTTGGCCCCTCGGAAAGTTCGGACATCTAACACACTGGAAGAGTGCCTTGCGTCGATCGCAACATGGTCAATTTGGTTGACGGTTGATTGATCTGGGGATCGCCATGTACCTTTATGAATTTTTAGATGCGGGAAGCGTGTACTACTTACAACTACTACAAGATTTAGCCCCGCAGCAAAATCGATTAGCCTCAGTTCGTTTTCGGAGGTTTTGTCGTGGAGGCTATAGGCGTGTTTAATGAAAAAAAGAGCAGAGCAGCGTAGCTCAGAGCAGAGCAAGAAATGAGATAAATGTCAGGCAATTTAGAGCAGAACAGCTGGTGTCAAAAGTCAGCTGATAAGAAAGCAACAAACATTTTGTGACCTTTGCTAGTTTGCAAAATTATGTTTGGTATCCTATTATAATAAAAATATATATTCGGAAACATTGGAATCAAAACTAAACTAACATGCGATGTTAATTCAATTGAATTTAAGTTAAATTCGATTTCAAATAGATTGCAAAACGCAAAATATAAACAAAAATATTTGAATCAAATGTCAACAGCTGATTTTGACACTTTTGCTCCACTCTACTCTTATGGCGTTTTCCATTGGTTTCACTCGGGGAAGCACTCATTTTAAAAACCAATGGAACACCTAAAATTGTTTTTGCTCAACTTAACGTGTTGGCTTTGTGTGAGTGAAACACCAATTGCACATGAAAAATATTTCCTGTGTAAAATTTTCTTTTTGACATTTGAGTAGCATGTATTAGTGCTTCTTGAGTCGATTCTCACTTCAAATCGAGAAGCGGCTGTCACTCCTCAGAATCATGAGAAGCGATCTTTTTGCACCAATGGAACGGTTTGAGAATGCTTCTGGACGCTCCTGGACGGTTCTTTTCGTCCAATGGAAAACGACATTACTCAAAAGCAAGTGCAGAAAATAGGTCTGTATCTTTACTCACCCGCGGGATCCCGTGGGATCCCGCGGGATCCCGAAACGTGTATCTTTACTTTTTTTTGACGTAAAAGTGGCAGAGCTTTTGCTTTTTTGTCACTTCCCCTCCAGTAAGAATTCACCCGAACAATTTGCTCGTGCACTTTCTTGCTTGTCAAATCGGCTGTTTGTGAAATCAGCTGATCGAAACATTTCGATTGAATTCAAATTTATATTTGAAATTAAATGAAAAATGGAAAGCATAATCTTTCTTTGTTGGTTTGAAAATTCAAAATAATGTTAAATATGCAATGTAGTATTGCTTTGAGCTCATTTTAGCACGTTTCTGAAACGAAATTGTTTGTATGTTTTTTTACATCTCTACAGAGAGTACATGACAAATGTCATATGTCATTCAGCAAGAAACATCCCAAAAGGCGTATCTTTACTTTTCATTTTCGGATGGAGATTACAAAAACAACATTAAAAAGCTCGAGCCCAAAATTTTTCCCGGGCTTTTTCCCAAACTTTACCCAGAAAGTAAAGAAACAGACCTAATGCTGCTCTAAAAGCTCTAGGGCAGGGTCATTAAACACAAAAAGTTCTTGCTCGGAGTAGAAAAATTGTCATTAAACACCAAAAAGCTGCTTTTTTCTGCTCTAGATCGATCTAGAGCAGGTCATTAAACACACTTTATGCTTACCGATTGTGTTTCCAAAGATGTCCTCCTTCCCTAGCTTTGCGTTAAAATCGCCAAGAACGACGTCGTGTCTAGGGCACTGCTCATACGTTTCTTCGAGGAGCTCGTAGAAACAGTCTTTGGAATTGTCATCTTTCTCTTCTGTGGGGTCGTGGGCGCATATAAGGCTAATGTTGGCAAATTTGGCCCTGATGCGGATGGTCATTATACGCTCATGAATTGGATTTTGGCTAATCACCTTATCCCCGAGTCTTCCTCTACCGACAAATCCGCACCCAAATAAGCACTGTTTCTGTTGTCTGTAGCAGTCGCCATAGTAGATGTCACAGTTTTTCATCTTCTTTATGCCCGGTCCACTCCATCACACTTCTTGCATGGCGGTTATGTCTGCTTTGCAGCAGTCCAAGGCGTCTGCTAATTCTCCAGCTGCCAGGGCCAGGTACTTTTGGATCCCTTCGGACATAAAGGGCTGGAATATCCAGTGTCAGTACCCAGCTGCAGGGGTGTGAGTGCTGCCGTTGGCTCACCAAGAGTTCATCCGCCACCATCTCTACTTCAATACCCTGTTCTAGTATTGAAAGACCCTGAAAGACCTTTAAGCCAAATATGTATGTTGGAGTAGTTCCTTCAGGGGTCTCTGCTTTTTTCACTGCTGAAGTCCACCGTTGATTCTGTCATTCGAATTCATCCGCTGGAACATTTACGCAAAAGCTCTCGTAGACCACTGAGATTTATGCAGTCGGTCATTGTTCGCAGAGCATTATAGTGTTGATCACAATTCCTTTGTTCCTCATTCCTTTGTCAACATTCGCACTTACTAGTTTAGCAGGTCAGCTCCAAACGGAACATCCCAGGGTCCAATGGATACCGCGTGGAGGTATAGTAAGCACAATTGACGTGTAACTATAAGTTGCAACATCTGGGCGCCGCCAAGTTGACACCAGTCAGAGCCTTCCCGAATAGTACAACGCCGAGATGTCCTGCCCGTCACACTTTTTATACCATCAATTTCTCATACTAGTAATGATATTTTGATACCTTTTTCGATGGTACAGTATGGAATGACTATTCAAGTATGTGAAAATGTCATATTCAGTACGTAAATCTTTGCCGTTTGACACAAATGAATCAAAGTATAGGAAAAAAGTGAATATAAATGTCCTACCCGTCACAATGGAATGACCCAAATATTGTTATATTGATTTTTATCTCATACAATAATATAATCAAACTCAACACTACTAACTGTCAAGCTCAACGTTTTCTTAGCTATTCATTTTTCTCTACATCAGCAATCAGTAATTGCTCTTGCTTCAGTAGTCTTTTTATTCAAAAGTGAGCGCTTCAGACCGATTTTGTTAATGGTGATGAGACAAATAAGGAGCTTCCTGCGCTCCCTGCCTTTTAATGTTTATAAAAAAAAATAACAAATTCTGAAACACTAGCGGTTTTCTTTAAGTAAAAGACTGATATAGAAAAAAAAGTCGTTTTACTATGGTAGTAATATTGGACATTTTAAGAGTCTTATACCCAAAATGCTTACAAAGCGCACCCTTAAAATGAAAGTGACACAACTAAAAATGACATTTGTGAGAAATGGACAAAAAAATATTAAAAAAAAAAAAGTAATTAGGTCACTTTATTGCTAAAGCCTTGCCCAAACCAATGCGGTGAGTGCGTGCGATGCGGTTGCGTTAAGTCAAGTCCATATGCATTAAGTCAAATGTCCATAAGATTACATAGGGATTTGACTTAATGCATATGGACTTGACTTAACGCAACCGCATCGCACGCACTCACCGCGTTGGTTTGGCCAAGGCTTAAATCTGAAACTACAAAAATTTCGAGTAAGCTCACTTTCATTCTAACTATGCTCCAGGTCTTATAACAATAACTCAAGCCATAAATAAAAACACGTTTTTGTTCATTGATTGAAACATGTATTTTTTATTGAATAAATTTTCATATAAACGATTGAAATACTTTATTTAATTTTTTTGTTTTAACATTAAAAGTAATTTAATTTTTAAAATATGAAATATGTGAACATGAATACAAAGTAAATGTGAATTAATATTTTTTTAAAACAATTTTTGTCATTTAACAATTACATTACAATATGCATTCAAATATTTTTGTATTTAAATTGTATTGTGTTAACATTTTGGAAAACTAAAACTAAAAACAAAATGCAAAAACAGTAACAGTTGTTGTTTTGAAACATATACATAACTATAGCATATCAGTACATTTTATTTTATTACATTATATTTTTATTTTTTTTATAACAACACATAATTAATTAAATCTATAAATCAAATTAGCTAAGATAGTGTTTATTTACTTCATGTTTTTTTATCAATATTTTAATATATTTAATACATATTAGGAAGTATTTCTTGAAATCTATTCTTCGTTGTTTTCAACCCTGTACGTCTCTCCACCTAAATAAATTTCGTCTTCATTATCCTCAACCCTGTATGTCGCTAAACCTAGATTCAGTTCATCTTCATCATCCTCTACCCTGTATGTCCCTCCACCTATATCAAACTCTTCAACTTCAGAATCAGAATCAAAATTGATCTGACTTGAAAAATTGCAGTCGATCGTATATGTTCCTTTGCTACAAGTGATGGAAAAGGAACAATTGGATAGCACTGAATAAGTTCTGGAACCTATTACATTGCTTACTTCATATAGACTACCTTCGTATTCACTTTCGGCCTCGTATCCTACGTCGATAACTTCGCTTGTGGTATAAAACGAAATAAATTCATTTTCGTAGTCATTCGTATTGGTTCCAACGTCGCGATATTGTTTTGAGTTGAAGCAGCAGCAAAATACCGCTGTAAAGCAATTTGCAAGATCTGTAATAAAAAGAAAAGACGAATATTAGTTACCTATCCAGTCAAAAGTATTGTAAATATAACAAAACAAAAGAAAAACATTATTTTGTTTCATCCCCTGTATTGATAATTAGAACGCATAAATAAGTACACAAAATTATATTCACATTTGCATTTAATGCAACAACAATAGTTTATAATGTTAACTTATTGTTAACATGTAAACACAGTGATTTATACCTGACTAGACTTTTTTTCAACCTAAGGCAATCTGACTTTCTGACTTTTTGTCATCTATTATATTATTGATTGAAAAAAAATTAAGGAATTTCTATTTGACTGTCACGTCAAAATTTCAGATTTAAAATTATACTTATACATACATATGAATATTATGTTTTTTTCTATGTACATAAAGAAGATATGTGCAATTACAACACCAACCAAACAGCAAGACCTAGAAGCCGGAAGCAAGCCATCAAAAAAATATCAAGAGATAGAGAAACCAACAGAAGAGGTGCTTCTGCAAACGAGAAGTCTTCTCCATTTGAAGCAATTCTTTTTGCAAACCACAATCGACGACACTATTAAAACTTCAGTCTTGAATACAAAAAGATCTTAAAAAATTACCTTTTTATCAAAAACAAACCATTTTATTGTACATACATATATGTATACATATAAAACACATTTCAAATTCAACACAAACAAAACATAATTTTTTTCTTTCAACTTAAGGCCTCAGCCCATAGAATCAGTTGCGTCCGTTCGCTGCCGGATTCAACTGACAGCTGTGAGTTTTACCGTACACAACGGATTGGAGTGACCCATAGAATCCGTTGCGGTGTCTCAACTCAACAAGACCACTCATGTTAGCAGAAGAGAAAATTTCAAATTGGTTCTTAACTGCGCATGTCATCAGAGAGAAAATTTCAAATTGGTTCTTACTGCGCATGTCTCTCTTTTGCCGGACGCAAAAAGTTAAAAGTTGGGCTACTTTTTGCGTTGCGTCCGTTGCATCCGATGCTTATGGGTCACCTCTCATAAGATCGTGTGTATTTAATCGAGCTGTCAGTTGCTGTCGAGAGCGAACGGACGCAACGGATTCTATGGGCTGAGGCCTTTACTTTTTAAACCATTCAAAATTCTTCCCATCTTAGTTCTTTCTGAAAAAAATAATAAAATTAAAGCACCACAAGTTTAATTTTAAATATTTAACAAAATCTTTTTTTATTACCACTCTTTTATATTTTTTTAAATATTTTCTTCTGTTCAGTATTTGTACGTCCGTTGACAGCTTCTATTTTGAAAATTGAATTGAAGGGAAATTGATTTTACTTAGGTAGAATTTCATTGTTTCATTGCTTGCGTTCAGTTGTTTCCGATTACAATAGGAATCGTATAAATGGTTTGTTTTTGATAAAGAGGTCATTTCTTCAAGTTCTTTTTTCTTTTTGTATTCAAGACTGAAGTTTTGATAGTGTCGTCGTTGAAAAAAGAATTGCATCAAATGGAGAAGGCTTCTCGTTTGCAGAAGCACCTCTTCTGTTGGTTTCTCTATCTCTTGATTTTTTTTTGATGGCTTGCTTCCGGCTTCCAGGTCTTGCTGTTTGTTTATTGAATTTTTTTTCAAAACGGACAATGTGTGTTGTAATTTACATATTTTCCGTATGTACATAGATTCAGAAAAAACATAATATTCATATGTATGTAAGTATAATTTTAAATCGGAAATTTTGACGTGACAATCAAATAAAAATTCCTAAATTTTTTTTCAATCAATAGTAGTAGACAAAAAGTCATTTGCCTTAGATTGAAAAAAAGCCTAATCTGGTGCAAGGACTACATATATTATAAATCACGGTGTTTACATGTTAACAATAAGTTAACATTATTGTTGTTGCACTAAATATAAATGTGAAAAATATTTCACCCCGATTTTCCTTCAGGGACGTAAATAAACGAGAATTTATTTTTTTATTTAAAAAAACTCGAAAACTAATAAGTCGAATTGAATAGTAAATATTTGGAGCATAGGTGGTCTAAAGTCTCAGGAGTGAAAAAGGCTATATTCCATCCCCATATTCCAACGGGAAATGAACTGGACCAAAAACATTGCCGGGACATTGAAAAATACTCTACCGACTCCAAAAATTCTTCCATCATTAGAGTGCATTACTCTCGAGTAGTATAGACCATATTTCATGCCCATATTTTCCAAGTGGCATTTACTATATTTCATCCCCATATTTCCACGTCAACAGCAACGCGAAGTCGAAAAACCCCTAAATACCACTGTATTTTTCCACCATTATAATACATGGTTATTTTCAAGTAAAATGATTACATTTCGTTTAAATATTCCAATGGGAACGAGAGCGTAAAGTGAAACATAAAACCTGATGAGCAGATATCCAAAATTCTTTCAAAATTAGAATGCGGAGACGATAAATAGATAAATTGGGGTGCAACAGAGCGAGCACCACCGGCGGGCGCCTAGCCATTTTCTCACAACTATTGCCTTCAATGTGCTTTCGAACACTCGTCGAGCCGGAGCATTTGAGTCCATCCGCTCTACATGACCCAACCATCGTAGTCTCGCGATGCGTACTCTTCTGGCTATGCCCATGTCGCGGTACAGCTCATACAGCTTCATTGTTGTATCTTCTTCTCCACACATTGTCTTCGCATACGGGACCAAAGATCATTCGGAGAATTTTTCTTTCGAAACGACCAAGAGTTTCCTCATCCGCTTTCGATAAGGTCCATGCTTCCGCGCCGTACAGCAGGACTGGGATGATTAAGGTCTTATACAAGGTCACCTTGGTTTTTCTAGAGAGGGTTTTGTTTCTCAATTGCCTTCTTAACCCAAAGAAGCAACGGTTGGCAAGAGTTATTCTCCGTTTGATCTCCGCACTGATGTTGTTGTCCGTGTCTACAGCGGATCCTAGGTAGACGAAGTCCTGTACTACCTCGAAGTTCTGTCTGTCTATTGTGACGTTTTGTCCAATTCGTCGATGTTCTGTGTCCTTGTTTGATGACAGCATATACTTCGGTTGGCCTCATTAACCATCAAACCCATTTTGCCTATGTTTCAATACTCGCAAAAGCACCTATTACCCATTACGTCAATATCGTCTGCATAGGCGAGTAATTGTACAGACTTTTGAAAGATTGTTTCTCTGGTGTTGAGGTTTGAGTTTTGTACAATCTTTTCAAGTGTGATGTTGAAGACACCGCATAACAGTTTGTCGCCTTGGCTAAAGCCTTTTTCGACATCATAGGTCTAGGTGAGTTCTCTACAGAGCTACACGGACCAGAGTGAAAAAGTTATCCTACATAGTCGTACGAGTTTTGAAGGGATGCCGAAACTAGACATGGCTCTGTACAGCTCGTATCTGTAAACACTGTCATATGCGGCCTTGAAATCTATAAAAAAGATGGTGGATATCGATATTACGTTCTCGGGTTTTTTCCAAGATCTGCCGTAATGTGAAAATTTGTTCTATTGTGAACTTCTCTGGTCTAAAACCCAATTGATAAACCCCTATCAAGTTGTTGACGTGGGGTTTCAGATGTTCACATATTACAACAGACAAGATCTTATAAGCGACGTTAAGGAGGCTTATCCCTCTATAATTGGCGCAATTGTGAGAGTCTCCCTTTTTTGGGATTTCTGGGTTTTCCAGTTCTCAAAAAAAGCCAGACCACAAAATTAACACACATCCCTGTCATTTGAACAAAAATTCATGCCATTTGACAGCCGTTCATTATCCAAACTCTCCCCAGCAAAAACCTAGGGCGAATTGAGGAAAAACCCAGAGCAAACCTAGGCTCAAAAATCACTCGATTCAGGTCGAGTTAAGGTTTTTCAAAAAACACTTTGCTGCAGGGTGACCACAGGGCTACAACGAACGAACCTGATTAATTTTTATTTTTCGCCTAAAATAAAAACAAATTTTTTCTGTAACCACTTGTTTATAACTTTATTTAGTGATCTTGTATTGGACTGTTCTCACTTAACACTGATTGTTTCTTGTTAAGTTTTTTTAGTTGAAAAATTCATCAGCTGCCAGTTTTTACTAACACAGTTATTCAGTCAAGCAAACGGATTGAAAAACTTGATTCAGTTCAAAGCAGGGATCCAGGGCCTTAACAGGGAGAAAGATCAAAGAGGATTGAAATCTTCAATGACTTCGATTTGAAATACTGCATTTTAAATTCACTTTGAAAATTTGAATTCAAATTATGCAATGAACATTATTTTAACATCAAAAAATGCTTTACAATGCTCATGGCGCCGTTAAAGAAGAAGAAAATCCAGTACTTGCAGTACTTGCTTTCTTTTGCATGCAGTACCAAGGGAATGCGTTTAAAATTGCATTTTTGTCTGCAACCTGCCTGCAGTTTCTATCATAAAATTTAAATTTTCGAAAGTTTACTTACCAAGCCACTTGTAAGAGCAGATTATATCACTCAATCAAATTTTATTAACTTAAAACTTGTACGTGAAAAACAATTTTCAATTCACACCAGAATGTCTTACGAAACTACGTACTCTCTTTATTATGGAATCTTTCCTTCGAAATGTTTACAGAGTTAGTCGAGATGCGCAGCAATCAAAGACTAAAATCGTTGAAAATTGTTTTGTTGCTGGTTGAACATCATCTGCTGTGAAGTCTGGTGATGGAACTCTTGTCCCTGATTAACCTGACTTTGTTGTTGTCCCGGTCCAGAAAGTCTTACTCGCTTACTATTCGACTCATGGTGTTGATTCGCTTGTTGTTGCTGCTGCTGTTGTTGTTGCTGTTGCTGCTGCTGTTGTTGTTGCTGCTGTTGTTGTTGTTGTTGTTGTTGCTGCTGCTGTTGTTGTTGTTGCTGTTGCTGCTGCTGCTGTTGTTGCTGTTGCTGCTGTTGTTGCTGCTGTTGTCGCTGCTTATTATCAGACTTATCCTCCTGATCGTCATCGGTGAGAAATTCACGTTTCGGATACGGAATCGGGCAACCAGCAAAGACATCCTGGGTAGGTAGAGGCTCTTCCTGGAAGTAGGGATCTTGCATAGCCTGCTCTGATGTTATACGCCTATTGGGATCCATTAGCAAAAGTTTTTGCAACAAATGGAAAGCTTTGCTGTCTGGTTTGATTTTATGTCGTTCCATGTATTTGGCCAGGGAGCAATTAGAGTAGCTGGAGCGCTTAAAATCTTTAATAAGTGTGTGATGTTCAGGCATCTTTTTGATATCTTCCCAGTCTTTGTCCTGTGGGAATCCCATAACATTGAAAATCCTATCCAACTGGTCGTGATGGTAGGGATTGCTAGTTTTGATGTCCTCCTGTCGACAGTGAAAAATAGGTTCAGAGGTTAAAAGTTCAGCAAAAATGCATCCAATTGCCCAAATGTCAATGGCTTTGGTATAATGGCGTGCGCCCAGAAGCAACTCTGGTGCGCGATACCAAAATGTGACCACAACCGGATCCAAATCAGCGAGTGGTTTTAAAGGTGCATTGAATAACCTTGCAAAGCCCATGTCGGCAATTTTGACACGACCACGTTCGTTCCCGTCGCCCATTACCAAAATATTGGCAGGCTTGAGATCACGATGTAATACCCAATTACTGTGCAGGTAATGGATTCCATCAAGGATCTGGTAAAGCAGACTTTTAACCATTCCTCTAGGAACCACAACTTGCTTTTTAGCCGCCTTTGCAGCTCTATGGAATTTTATAATGTGCCATAGATCATGTTCGGCATAGTCAATAAGGAGAAATACTTTACGATCGTTGTGCGAGAGAAAAACCCTAATAAGGGTGATAACATTGGAATGTTTCAACTCACGCAATAAGGCAATCTCACGGCATGCAGACATAGACAAACCAGTTCCGTCTATTTGCTTCAAGGCGTATTCTTTTCCATCGCTTGCTTCTTTCCATTTTGCTTTGTAAACATGGCCATAAGTGCCACGACCGACTTTGCAGCCTTCATAGTTGAATAGATCCTCCACTTTCGTGCGCTCCATTTGCGTTTTCATCTTGAAATCATAATCCATTGTGATTTTTAACAATTTTATCACAATATTCTGGATCAATTATTGAATTTAGCATAGAATTTATTTTCATAAAATGGATACTTCACTTTTTGTTTATACTTTTGGCACTTTATGACAATTGACGTTTAATCGAAACTGCGGTGAGACATCTCAAACTGCGTCATCAGGACGCCATCTGTTGGATACACCATAGCGCTCGTCGTCGTCTATTCTACCTCAAACTTCGGAAACATTTCCACAGAGGAGAATAGACGAAATAAACTTAACCTGATAAATGAACATTAAAAAAAGTGAAAGTGTTTATAAATACGATTTGGAGTTGGACACTGTTCTAAGAGCTGTCATATTTTGGACATATTTTGGAATGGGACCAGACCAAAAAAGCAGCTGATTTGACTTTGAATTACAGCTTTTCCAAGTCTCATAAAACGATGAAATTTGTGCAATTTATAAATTAAATTGTTGAAAGTAGTATTTTTGCACCTCAAACTACTTATTTTTTTCGATCTTAGAGCTCTCAACAGTGTTTTATAACATGTTCAACAAAATTATTTTTTGCTGTAGCAAATGCCACTTTAGCCATAGTTTAGACAACCAATTTCGCAGTCGTATTTATAATCCCATTCCAAAGTATGTCTAACTTTGGACAGCTCTTAGAACAGTGTCCAACTCCAAATCGTATTTATAAACACTTTCATCGCTGTCTAAGGAACGTCTAACTTTAGACACCGAAATTGGTTGTCTAAACTATGGCTAAAGTGGCATTTGCTACAGCAAAAAACAATTTTGTTGAACATGTTAAAAAACACTGTTGAGAGCTCTAAGATCGAAAAAAATAAGTAGTTTGAGGTGCAAAAATACTACTTTCAACTATTTAATTTATAAATTGCACAAATTTCATCTTTTTATGAGACTTGGAAAAGCTGTAACTCAAAGTCAAATCAGCTGCTTTTTTGGTCTGGTTCAAGTGCTACGCCACACTCTTTCAGAGCCATTAAGTTCTTGCACTCGTATATCAAAACACAAAAAATGGTACTGCACGGATACATCATGAACGCCACCAGTTAGTTTTTCATTCGAAGTTGACAGTTTGAGGGGTTGTTTAGACAACTGTTGGAATGCATTTATAAATACGAAATTGGCTAAGAGTTGTCCAACTCTTTAGACACCGTCTAGTTGGACAGTTGTCTAAGGATGTTCTAAGCAAATTTTATAAATACGACTGTCGGTGTCTAAAGTTAGACGTTCCTTAGACAGCGATGAAAGTGTTTATAAATACGATTTGGAGTTGGACACTGTTCTAAGAGCTGTCCAAAGTTAGAGATACTTTGGAATGGGATTATAAATACGACTGTATTATATGTATAGAAGAAGATATAGATAGAATAGAATAGATATATAGATATAGATATACCTATATATATATATTGTAGCTTTTCAATGCTGCTGTTTGTTGAATAGATTTGCTCTTACAAAGAAGAAGGATACAAACCTATTCGTCCATCCAAGCGTCCTATTACTTAAAAAAAAAAAAAAAAAAAGTCGCTCTGACAGCAAAAAGAGTACCTAACGGCTCGCGTACACTGAATCCGATTTATCGGCCGATATCGGTACGGAACTTTTCGGACGACAATTTCGGACGTTCGTCTGCATACACTGCTGCCGATCTCTGACGATAACTGACAGACAGGAGACAGCCTGTTATTGAATTTATTTATTTCAGTTCAATTGAAACTTTTTTCCATAGATTTTTAGTGACATCTATATTATTATACGCCTTAGAAAACTTATTCCACAGTGGTGTCCTACTAAAACGAAATTTACTAACTTTTCACTATCTATTTTGTACTTCTATAGGCAAACTGACGTCCGACGTCCGATAAATCCAAACAAGTTCGGATTCGTCTGTTGATCGGATGAAGTCGGACGACATCGGACGACATCTGACGTTGTCGGTTGTAGTGGTGTACGTGCTCTCTCTGTTTAACACATGTTTGGTTCAAACGTCAGAGTTCGGCCGACAACGGCCGATTATAATTCGGACGATACGATGTCTGATTTATGTCGTTTTCCATTGGTAATCCGGAAAAACTCTCCGATCCGGGATGCCAAAGTAACACTTTTTTTTGTTTTGATGTTTCGTTGCTTGTATTGTGTATCGGTGTGAAACGTCGAGCGCTACTTTTTTTTTCATTCACTTTTTTCATTTTTTCATAATTCACTTATAACCACAGGAATATGTCTTAAAATGTTTTTAGAACTCATCTCACAAAATTAATTAATTAATAATTGTTTTCAGGTCACTTTTTTTCAATTTTTAGAGGTGTCAAATGATATTTGTCAATTTTGACGTCAGTGTGTGAGTGCTTCTGGCTTTGCTTCTTTCTTCAAATCAAGAATCAAATTTCTCTTTTTTCGAGGAGCGGAACTGTCATTTGATGCCAATGAAACGGTTTGAGAAGCGTTCAGAAGGCTTCCGAACGACCAATGGAAAACGACATTAGTGTACGCGAGCCGTTAGGGTACTCTTTTTTCCCAAACGAAAACGCCATTAATTTAGCGTATTTTCGTCAAGAATAAGTAATTTTATTTTCAGCACAAGGTTAGGTGTTATTTTCCTTATTTTTTAATTTTTTTTTTAACTTTTCACAAAAAATTAAAATTACAATGCGCTTAAAAAACTACGAGCAAAAAGTCAACAGCTGCTTTTGACAGTTTTCATCAAACTTGCACTTGCTCAAGAGCAGAGATAAGAAATTGATATTTAAAAAAGAAAAGTTGGTGGTTGTTTTTTTTCGTTTTTGTTGTTGCTTTTTTTTTGACAAGTTTGCTTGTTCTAACTTGCCTGACGTTTTTCACTGCTTCTGTGCTGTGCTGTTCTGATCTAAAAAAAGCCATTGAACACATCTTTTATATTTCCACTACTGCACAGATACCACTCGATACCACTACCACCTTGTTGACATCTGAGACCATTTTTGACAGATGACAGAACTTTAAAATTACCAAATTTGTGCACCCAGAAATATTTCGTAATTTATTTATTTCAAATGAAAACCATAATGCTTTATGTAGCATAAATACACTTTTATTAACAGAATAACAAGTCTCTGGAATGGATTCCAATATCGACGTTAACAGAAGAAAACCACGTAGAACTAAAGGAACTCCATCGTTTCAGTACAGAAATCGTTTTGCTGCAGCTGTTATCGCTGTGGGAGTAGCTTCATTTGCAATATTTTCGTAAGCTTATCTACATAATAGAAGTTTTACAAAATTCTCAAGAAAACATTTGTTTCAGTTTTACTCCAATCTTTCGTAAAGCTAACGACAAGATTCTCAAAGATTTCTACACAGAAACCGAAGAAGAACGTGATCGGAAATATCTTTTCTCTATGCCTGCTCCCAGACGGGGAGAATTCATTCTTAAAACTATGGAAGAGAAAAGAGATCTAGAAGTAGAACGATAAATAGAAACACCTTTAAATATGAATACACGTAAAGCTAATCTTAAAAAACTGCGTTTGCCAAGCACACAAGCCAGTAGTTCACGGTACATTACTTTATTGTAGTTTAGACTTAATTTTGAATAAAAGTTAAATGTAAAATTCTGCAAGTAAACTATCGTTTTCTTATTGAAATTTTTCTTGCTCCTCAGAATCCTTCGCAGAGCTACTTCAACTATTTCCCATTTTTTCTCACATGAAACTGATGCTTCTAAGGAATCTGAAGATGATGGAGAGAGATACCAGTGTTCAGAACCAATGCCATCACCAATCGAATATTCATCACCACTTCCAGCTCTGGATGCAACACCAACGACAACACCACCACAAATCACATGTTCTTTGCCTATGCCATCACCAATAAGTAAACTAAATATCGAACCAGAAATCAAACCAATTCGTTCCGTTCGCACAAAACTGAAGACATTCCTCCCAAAAGAAAAACGAATGAAACCAGCTGTAGAAAAACCCATTTCAGACTTTTTAACTGCACGTAAATCAAATGACTTCGAAATTCCAGCTAAAACCACGAAGACAGCCCCCAAAACCAAAACGAAATCTCGGTCAAAAAAGCAACAAACGATCAAAAGCGCATTTTTAAAAAATGAAGAACTCTTCTCAGAGGTGACTGCTCAACATTGTTTGGTGGAAAATATCAATCCAGAAGAAATGCAAATGGCGTTGGCATTATCGATATCAGAGGCAGAAACTGGTGGAACAGCCCAAGAAGGTAATCGTAAGGAGGATAATGATAACATAAGGGACAAGTTAAAGAAATTTGGTTTTCAAGTTGCCCAATCTGAAGGTAAATAGAAACACTATTTTTTTCTGTCCATGTCTGTAGTATAGTTAATCATTTTAGAATACGAATTGACAGCGTATACATCTAAAAAGGGGAAGACGAAATGGGCCAACAAGTTCACATCATTAACCCTGCGTAATCCAAAGCGTCAGCTGGAAAAAGTCAACCAAAAAATCGAGGAGATCCTAAAAACACAATTTATTCAATGCGAGCCATTGAATACTGACGAAAAGTTGAGAGTTTCAGTTCACAGCAATGTTCTTTTGCCACTTGTTGCTGTCAATCAGATTGTTCAATCAGATTCAAGCAAAAGACCCGACGTTGTTGATTTTTACGTGTTAAGTCTTTTCGAGCCATCAAACACTAAAGCTGGATATTTATTAAAAGATGTGCATCGAATTCCTGGGCGTGACAGATCTCCCTCAAAAACGAACATTAGCTCTAATGAAAAACTCGTGAATATTGATGTCACGGATTTTCAACTGCAGAGCCCTTCAATAAAAAAAAGTCGAGTTGTTGGAGCAGATATCAATTTAGATGCAAAGGAACACATTGCTTTTTCACAAAACGAAAAGCTTTTCCAAACAAAACCGGCAGATGATCGCCGAAGAAAAACACCAGCTCCATGCAACTCTGAGGTTGAATGCTCTGGAATAGTAAAGTCAAGTTTTTTTAATAACTGTTCACAAGAGTTCAGTATAAAGTCAATTGAATCCACTGGTGTTATCAGACAGATAAGCATGAACGGTACTGGTGAAACCAAAACACATGAAACACCACCAAACCCTTTGACGAACGGAGCCCCTTCCCAATTTCTTTCGAAATCGACTAGAGCTACATCGCCGGACATTTTTGCGGATTCTGATGTTGAAATGGAAACAGGTAGGAGTTTTTCAATGAATCAAATATTTACATCTTTTATCAAAATACAAATACATTTCAGATAATGAAATGGAACAGTTAAAACTAAGCTCAAGCAGTTGCAATATAGAAACTTTCGAGATATTTTCAAGTGATGAGGGTGAGTTTTTCAAAACTATTTCAAATTAAATTCGACTGCCATTCTGATCGTCCAACATGTTTGCCAAGAAACTGAACTAAAACTTTTTGGAGATTTGGCTGCCTCAAGTTCAAAACCTGGGTCAAAACTATAACACCTGAGTTTTTGAGAAATTTAACTTTAAAAGAAACCAAATATAAACAAATTTCTCTATTATCGGGTGTATGGTGTGTCTGGGAAAATTATTCCTACTACAAAAGTTTTTTGTTTTTGATGTACTGAATTCAGATCAGGTCTAATCTCAATCTTCTAGAGAACAATTGCGCTAAAATCGAAAATGTTTTATATTTGAATGCCATTTCACGAGCAATACTTTTCTATATCGATGGGAAATTAATGCAGAGAGAGCACAACAACGTCTGCTTCTAATTTTATTTGGCATTTGGAACTTACTATGGGGATTTCTTATGAAATTCCTGTATTCTATTTAAGGACTTAACTAAGTGTGCATTGGCTTTGCTTCTTTGTATATCAAAAAACTTAGTTTATAGTTCATTCGACTGTCAGAGAGCTTTTGAGATTTAATTTTTCTTATCCAGGCAACATTTCTTTCTTTAATTAGGAGTTAAAAAGTTTAAAGGCTTTGTCAAGATCGCTCACTGCAGTTCAAATTTCTTACTTGTTAAAAGGACCTCCTTCCTTAAATGGCAGCTGAGTTATAAATATGAAATTTAACTGCCAACGTATTTTAACAGAGTCAGGTTGGTTACGCGTTGCAAGTAACTTTCTCATGAAAGCTTTCTTTCAACATGACGCGGTAATATTTCTATGTTTTTGATAAGTAATCATTTGGTAGATTTTTTCGTAGCAAAAAAAAAAAAAAAACACCAGATAAGATGATCGCTTTAAAATTCGACTTGATTTTTGGTTTCATACACTGATATTCTTTTAACTATCATTTAGCAAAGACTTTTACGGACGCTAAAGGAAACCAATGTTTAAAAAGTGACGGTATGTTTTAAAAAAGCTTTTACATGTTGATTTTAATAGCTCTAAAGTGTTTTATTACATTAGACTTGTTAAAGGCTGTGATTGACTTAACACAACTTGAAAGTGATACGAATTCGCAGAATTCTGAAGCACTTATCATCCCATCAATGCCTGTTCAATCTTATCAAGAACTAGATGAACTACCCTCAACATCATTTCACAGGATTGAAGCACGTACATCATTAAATTCTCAAGTTGAGGAGAACAATTCTATAAGCTTAAGTAATTTCAAAGAAGCTGAATTCTCATTTATACACAATACAAGTCAACATTTAGAGAAGTCTAAAAAAAATAGTTGTTTCTCATTCGGTAGTAGTGCTTCTGAGGAGATTCATAAATCAAAAACAGAAGAAAACTCAATCGATTTGACACAGAGTAATAGTGACGATGAAGACTTTATTGTTTTGTCTGACGATGAAGTCAACTATTCGATGTGGAAGGCTGAAACATCATTGCATGTCAAAGAGGAAAAAAGTTTCATCTATGAAAGCCCCGAATCGGGTTCAAAAGAAGAACGAGAGTTTTCATTTGTGGATTTAGTGGCTAGTTCACAGCCTCTTGGTTTTCCAAGTGAAGAGTTCGAGTTGATAGACAAGCCCAGTATATCAGTTGACGAGCTTGATATGGATCTTAGCAAACGATCTGATTTTGGAATTCTGGATGAGCAGTCTCCTTTTAAAACGCCAACAAAAACTCCCATAAAAACACCAAGGAAAACACCCTCCAAAACACATACAAGCCCTACCGTTTCAAGGTGTCGACGAGCTTTGTCAGAATCTTTTTTAGGATCACCAATGGAAAGTTCGGCTCCGTTAAAACGTTTCTCAAGCTCAAATAAATTCCAAGAGTTTACAAAAAGCGAAGAGGAAAGTTTTTCCGCTTTGGATGATATTGACAAGCTTATTTTTGGAAGCCCTTCGAAAAAAGCTTACAAAAAGCCAACCGGGCTTACACAACTACTTACGGGAGCAATAAGTACAAAGATTGTATCTCCAGTAAAGACACAACATTCAGAGGAGGAATTTCCACAAGAGTTTGATTTCAATGGTCGAACATATTTGGTGCGGACTGTTAATGTTTCACAAAGACCAAACTTTGAGACAATGGATGAATCGGCATTATTGGATCAACTTTACAGA
Source organism: Melanostoma scalare (assembly GCA_949752695.1). Taxonomy (NCBI): domain Eukaryota; kingdom Metazoa; phylum Arthropoda; class Insecta; order Diptera; family Syrphidae; genus Melanostoma; species Melanostoma scalare. The sequence goes on from OX456984.1 coordinate 199,295,337, forward strand.
TATGGAATAAAGCCGCTTAAACGGAAACAAGCAGTGAAATTGTTAGAGTATGTATACAACCAGACACATCCGTGTTTGGTTGATGAAACTGATATCCAAATACCAACTGCTCAGTCTCAAAGTAACGCCCAAAATATTTTGGATGATGATGATGTAGGGCCCATTGGCGATATAGCTGTAAGCGAATCGAAATTTAATTTAAAAGACTGCTGGGGTGATATACTCGTCTCCGAAACGATTCCATCGTTGGAAATCGAGGATGAACAGTTCATAGTTCAAACTAATACCAGCAAGAAGGTGAATTTGGTATTTGTTAATAGAAATTTTGTATTTTTTAAGTATGTTTTGCAGATTTTAACAGCATTGCTGCCATTTCACATTGCTTGGTATAATCTAGTGAAATCCAATAAACAACTGCATGAAGCAATTTTACATTACGAGCCAATTGATTTGCAGGAAGTCCATCTGTTCTTTAAGGGCCTTGGCTATCGTTATGAACCAAAGGTAACGTATTTGTGAATATAAAGTGGGGTTTATCAAACTTATTTCTTTTGCAGGCAATGAAATACTTCTTTGACTCTCGATCAATTGTTTTTCGCTATGATTTGAAAAAATCTGATCCAACTGCTGGCGCCAGTAGACATGTGCGTAAAAAAAAGAAATAAGTTAACGCAGATAAATAGTTCAAATAATTATTGAATGACTTTATATGTATATAAGATTAGTATAAGAGGTATAGATTTAAGTTGAATCTGAGGTTCTTGCTTAAATGATGGTTTAAATATAATTTGCTATGCTCAAACAGGAATCCAGAGACTTTAAATTGTGAATGAAGGACATTTCACTCGAAAAAAGTTTTTTCCTTTTCCCTTATTTATAAGATTGAGTTAAAGAGGTTACAGAAAAATAAAACGCTCGAACCGAACTTGAACTTGTGGACTTTTCGGTGTAGATATTAAATATTTTCCCGGTTTATTTTTCTTTCAATTTCCTGCTATAAAATTAACAAATCTCAAAAAACCGTCCTTGCCAATGAGCAGATTGGAAAATGTATTAAATAAGTAAAGCAGAAACCCAAATACACATCTTGCGTTTTTAAAATATGTACTAGCGAATTAGAAAAAAACATAAAAAAAAATTTGTTTTATGTTTTTTTTTTCTCACAACCATTGTCTTTGTGAGAGAATGGAGAGAACCTACAATTTTCTGTCGGTTCCGAACGGCTAATCGATAAAGCGCTTTTTATGGCAATGAATTTACTAAAGGAGGACTTGCCAAATTCCTCTCGAAAGGCGATACCCGTGGAAAAACATTTTTGCCTTTGTTTGGATTCGAACCACGAACAATCCAGACACAAGAGCAGACATGCTTACTATCACGCCACGGGTACTTCAGGAAAACATGGAGCGCATGTCTTTATTGCATGTGCTCCACGTTGCAAAACGACATAACTAAAAAAAATTTTGTAATGCTTAGCATGTCTACCTATTACGTATGCAGAAGGCTCTCGGTTCAAATCCCAGAAACATAAAAGAAATTATTTATTTTTCACGGATATCGCTTAAGGTTAGAAATTGGCAAGTCATCCGAGAGTATTTCTAATCATACACTGCCATTTTACTGATTGAGCTCACGCTGCTCAATGCTATAACAGGAAGCATGGGATCGCATTTGAGTCAATTTTTGGTTGTTTTAGTTACATATGTATGTATGTCATTTTTGAAAATTTCAGGTAAATTACCTATAATTTGGATGAGACTTAGGTCCCTAATATGAGTAGCGAATCGAACGTTACGTTCGACTGGAAGCGAATGTTTTAGAGAAACTCATTTATTTGATTAATATCGTTGAACTTCGTCCATTCTCTTATCTGACATTTTTGGCTTATATGCTAATCTGGAGAACTCAGACCTAATATCCGGTCCATTGTACTACCAGAGTAGCAACCTTCCCTTTTTTTTTGTGTTCCAGTAGTTGGAAATAAGTTGTTAGTAATTTCACATATATAACCTCAAGGGCGGCGTCCATATGAAACTGGGAGGCTGAAAGGAAAGTAGATGCCCAAAGCGGGATTCGAACCCACGCGACCGGCCTATCTACTAGACACTCTCTCCCTTTCGTTATCTGACATACCTTAAACTCCAAAAAAAATGTTTTCTACAAAGTTTTTGTTTCTACAACCTAAAATACCGCTATAAAAGAAGCTCGCAAAAACATTCGCTTCCATTCGAACGTTCGATTCGCTACTCATAATAGGGACCTTATAGTATATATTTGGCAACAGTAAACAAAATGAACTTCTAACGCCAATCAAGTTCACAGAAATATGAAGAGGAAAAACAAATTGTTTTGGATGTAAGCTTAAAAAGAAATTCAGACTTATTCATTTGCATTTGATTATGTATTTCGGAAACCGACAAATACTGGAAGATCTCTCTTTTCATGCATTTGATCACACAATTGCAGTACTTCGGTCAATGATTTACTGGGCAATTAATGACTTTTATTACAACAAGTATTTCCCTTAAATCCCTGGAAGGTGACAAAGCTCAAGACCCGACAATTTGTGTTGTAATATAGTGATGTTGAGTATTCTCGCTGCGCCTCCTTGTTAGCACCATGAATTCAATAGTTATTTTAACTAAGTGCCAATTGTTGCACCTACAGCTACTTAATTTTACTTGCGTTTTATTGAAACGCTTATTGTAACTATGGTGAATATTCCGATGTTAAGTGGATCACAATTTCAAGAAATAAATTTGTGCAATCTGTTTTACAATTTTTTTTTACTCTACAACAATCTGTTTTTGTTTTCGATTAAAAAAAAAAGGTGGGAAAGCATCATTCCTCAGTTCAGTTGCTATTTTTTTAACTTATAATCTTTTTTGTGTATTTTTTAGATTTTTATAAATAACTTATGAAAAAGTGGATAGTAAAAATATTGATTGCTTTTTTTACGACACTTCAAAATTTAACTAAAATTCATGCCTCTACACCAGAATAAACCGAGAAGCTTATAGTTTTTTTTAATTATGACAAAATTAAAATTTAAACATATTTTAAAGCATATAAGTATATTTGCTTGAATACTTTATGTAACTAGAGAAGCCTGGGCCGTTTTTCATGGTTTTTAATTTGTTGTATTTATGTCCGTCCCGAATAACAGAGTAACTATTAAAAACATTGAATTCCCACGGGAACGGGAACTTAAAAACGACTGGACTGATTTCACAAATTCTTTCAACATTAGGTTGCTACATAATCCCTCAGTGACATAGACTTTATCCCATTACACAAGTAAACACGATTTTTGAGTCTAAGTTCTGTGGTGCTGACTTTGATTTACTATGTCTAACTAAACAAGGAAAAAAAAAATTGTATCTTATAAAGTTTGCTTTACAGCAAGTAACCAGAAGGAAATTTAAAATTTTAAGAAAATCTTAATTTTTTAATGAAGAGTACAAAAGTAAGAAAAAGAAGTTCAATTTATTTGTTTTTTTTTTTTTTTTTTAAATTAAATAGGGTGAAGGTGAAAATTGCCTTTACAAGCACGTCGACCTGAAAGATCTTTTGTGCTGTTCCCTTTAGGTTTAAATACACGTAGTGTAAAGGTTTGTTCATTCGAAGCTGAGGTCATGTAAGAACCTAAGAACCTTCGAGGAAGAGGTGTTTCTGATATCAAGGGGACAGGGGAACCCTTTATTGAATATTTTAAGCCTGGATCTAGCTAAGGCAGGGCATTCGCATAAAATGTGTTCAGCTGTTTCTATGTCTTCAAGACAGAGACGACAGGTGTCGTCTTGGCTGATGCCCATGTTTTTAAGATGATACTTGAGAGAGCAGTGTCCAGTGAAGAAGTCCGTAAGTAACTTTGCGTCACGTTTGCTCATTAACAATTTATATGTTAATCACTTTTATTTAGAAAGAACAATAAATTTAGGTTTAAGTAAGTTTTACTAAGTCATTAAACTCTTCTGAATATATAAGATATGGTTCAACAGATTCTGATTCGAGTAACAATCGCTGAATCCGCTACAACCAGACATTTGTTATATGTAGCGGCAACTGTTCCATCGGTTTTGAACGGGAAGGCACAGTAAAAAAAATTTTTTTGTGGGTTACTGGAGCGGTTGTTAATGGTAGATCTGGGCTCTGAATCTTCTTGGCAATTTTGCCAGCCCGACGCTTGTGTGGATCAACTACACAAAAGTAGCAATCATTGATGTGATTAGTGGGCTCCCTCCATATTCTTGGTACTACGAACTTCATATATAAATAAGAGTTTACGTTATTTTTAAACTTTTTGAAAACCATTTTGGATTTCGCGCAGCAAAAATGGCGTCGTTTCTCGCCAGCATACTGTCCACTGTCCAGACTACCCGCCGTTCCCCCTTCACGCCCATAATCCCCCGCAACCCCGCCTCATGCGTGTTAAAATCGTTGTTCCTCACACGTTCTGTGAAAATCTTAAAATATTTATTTTTCATTGTAAAATGTACAAAAGCAAACTTTATTTGTTATTAATGGAGCCTGTGGTTACTTTCAGTTGTAGACAATTGGAAAATCAGTATTTTAGTATAGGCTAAAAAAAATGTGTTGGAAAATTTAATGTTTAAGTGCTCACTACAGTAAAAACATACCTGTCTTTTAGGAAAAAGAAAAGTTTAGAAGACTAACTTATATTCATAGCTAGATTTGCCAAAGAGACTGAGTGTGTCCTGAAATCTAGCGAAAAGAGCATAATATCGAACGAGTTACCACTCATTGACTTTCCTCGGGATAGCAACACCAAGGAATTCAAATTCGATAAGTTCAACGTTGAGCTAAGTAACAGAAAGGCATGGCAAAGTGGAAAAGAGACCTACTCAATTAAGACCCATGCAATAAAATGGTATACAGATGGCTCAAAAACAACGGAGGGAACTGGAGCAGGAATTTTTGGACCAAGAACAGAAATTTCAGTAACTATGGGAATAATGTCAAGCATATTCCAAGCAGAAGTCTATGCAATACGCAAATGCGCGGAAGTAAACATTAACACGAAATATAAAAACAAACATATTGCTACAATGACGGACAGTCAAGCTGCAATTAAGGCCCTACGGTCCTACACAATCTCCTCAAATCTTGTCAGCGAATGCATTGACAAATTGAACAAACTGGGCAGTAATAACATGTGGGATTCATAGGCAATGAACAGGCAGACGAACTGGCAAAGACAGGAGCCGGATCGCCACTCATAGGACCGAAATCTTTTTGTGGAATAACAGAAAGCCACATTAAGAAAGAAATCAAAAAGTCGGAGGAAGACAACAGAGCTAAATACTAGAATGACCTCCACAAAATGCACCAAGCCAAACTTTTACTTGGCACTTTTAACACAAAACGTTACAAAGACGCAATAAAACTTAATAGAAACAATGTAAAAATGCTAGCCGGGTTCTTAACCGCACACTGCAGAATAAAAAAGCACCTAAATGTACTAGGCATAGAAAGCGACGACCAATGCAGATATTGCAACGAACAGGAAGAGTCTCCTGACCACCTCTTAGGTGACTGCGAAGCTCTAATACACCAGAGGAAGAAGTACCTAGGATCCTACAACGTAGAGAAGAGGGAGCTAAAACTCCTAAGCGTTACCCACATACTAAGTTTCATCAGAGGAACTAATCTGGATGAAGTACTTTAAATAAAGGAATACCACTTAAGAAGTAGGGGGTACAATATATCTAAACAGGTCGAGGTACAATACAAAACCCCAATTATTCATTCATTTATTCAACTTATATTGAAGTAATAATTTCTGCTTCAAAGCGTTAATCAAAGTCCGATACTAATAATAATTGCAAGAAAAATTGATAACGAATCATGATAGTTTAGTTCCAGTGCTGCGTTATGTATCTTCGTTCACTGGGTAAATATTTTAGTTATGTTTTAAGTTCACCGATGGCCATACTGCTTTAATGATCTGTGTGCCTTTTGTAAAGATTGAAACCAAATGGTATGCATTCAAGTACTTCTGTTTAAAATACTTTAAAAAAAATCTTCTTGCGGGAACTTTAAGACTATAAAACTTTAAAAAAATAACTTATTTTCAGTGTATTTTCTTTAAATTATTATATTTAATGAAAATAACATTTAATATACAAAGATTAGTTTAAAATATACAAATACAATAAGGACGAATATTTTGAGAAAGAAAACCATTGTTGAGAAACAAAGTACATATGTGAAATAAAATAAATTGCAGAAGTCTTTTGTTTGGCTTGATAAAACAAAACTGTGATGTTCTGAGAACGTGGACGTTCATAAAAAATAATATTATGAATACGGTTGCATTATGGCAACTTTACTATAATCCCCGAAGAAATATTTAACCTATTTCTTTTGATTAAAGATTACTATTATTTTTTATGTTTCTTGATGTCATGTACTTAAGATTAAACGGCATACACTAGCACAATGTATTTTCTAGAAATGACTACTACTAATTTTTAAAACTATGTGGATAACTACACGAATTGGTTAACGAATGTAACTTGGTCTCGAACATAGCTCACGAATCAACAAAGGCAAATAAGATTCTACTAATTGACTTCGGTTGGTGGAATTTGTTGATATCTTTTCGAATAGTTTTTTTTTTTCCTATTGCTTATTTGAGGCTGTGGATGTTTGTACTTCAACTGTTTTTGTTTTTCTATTATTTGTGATCAATGTATAAAAACACAAATGTATAATTAAACTATAGTGATAAAAAAATGATAGTGAGACGAATCACCTGGGACACATTACTACACAATAAAAAAAAACCATCAATTGGTTTGTTTTCTATGTAAGATTACAGGAACTGCTGCAATTTTTTAGAGGTTTACTTTGGCCTAGGTGAATGCCACTTTCTTCTTGGTTTTCTACATCCAGAGAGCTATGTTTTCTCTGAAAATTGCAAAATTTTTATTTTTTCAATCTGTTCCCTTATAAAAAAAAATAGGAATACTTGTTTGGAGACTGACCTTTAGTTCAGCAGCTAGGCAGGTGAAAGCATCTTCGACGTTTGTATTTTCTTTCGCTGATGTTTCCATTACGAATAGAATTTCTGGAATATATTGGCACATAGCTTCAGCTTCTTCAAAATCAACTTCACGCTCTTCTTCGAGGTCACATTTGTTACCGATTAATATCAGTAAGACATTGGATGCTGTGTAGCGGCGAACTTCTTCAATCCATTTTTGGAGGTTTGTGAATGATGAACGTTTGGTGATGTCGTAAACTGAGAAAAAAAAAAATCGAAAACATGTATATAAGGCAGTTGCATTTTGTTTTAATTTAAAAACAAAAAAGAGATTTCAGGAGGGAAGGCAGCGAACGAGTAGCAAATTTCTCTCAGTAACAACTTGTGAGGAATGAAGGCGACATATTTTTTTTTTAAGAGAAAGCGCTTTTCATAGCAGTGTAATTACTCCCGAATGTCTTACCATTTACTCGAGAGAGACGATACTCTCGGATGGATGTTTCTGAGATACGAACACTGAACTTCCATTAGTAGACAGACATGCTTAAGATTACCCCCGGGCATCATTTCAGTTTGAGTTTCGATTTAGAAGTAGAAGGAGTCGAGTGCACAAACAAAATTATTTTTTGAGAAATGATTAAGTTTAAAAAAAAAATCTTAGGCCGGGGTAAGTGAATGAGGAGGTGGACAGGATTCTACTTAAAATTGGCTCCCAGTGTATAGGCCTTGAACGCTTTTATTAATCAATCAGTATTTAGCAATAGTCACAGTAAAATATGATTTCCACAATTGTTTCTAGGGTTAGCAAAACTTTACAAGGCTTTTGGGTTAAGTATCTTTTCTGATTGAAAGTGCTACGTGAAAATTGCAAGATTTTCTTCACCCACCAGAGGTGCATCAAAACGACAATCGAATTCCGTTTGCTGCATAGTTTGAAATACGGCCGAATTACTAAACGCAAGCCATGCACAAATTATGCAAAACAAACAGTTTCTAAATGCCGACAAAAAATCCGTTCAAAGCAGAATGTCCCAAAACGTAGTGGATTGCTTTTTTCCGCAATTGTAAGTAAATTTGTGTAACTGTTTTTATGGCTAACAATAGGTACCCAGATTCCAAGTGTGTACTTTAGCATGTAGTCTCAAATAAGTAATACGATTTGTCACGCGTGATTGATTTAAACGTGTCGTTGCGACCGCCTACATACTTTACGAGATAAAATAATTTCTTTTGGCTTTGAACCAAAAACTGCAAGCATTACTTTTGCCCACTGTTAGATGTTCATTCATCTATCTAATTAGGCAAAAAGCAGGACAATTTTTTTGTAAATCCGAAGTTTTATCAAGCATTTTTGGAATGCAAATGACTCAACTGATACTCGTAAGTTAATTGCTCTTCAGAGACTTAGATAGTTGAGATACGAAACTCCAACTAAATCGCATTAATTAAAAATAGAACTGACGCACCTGGTTGTTTTTTGTCTTTTTTTTTTTGTCAGACAATACACGTGAAAATATTAACATTTTGCATATTTTAACTAAACAAGTTTTATAGGTGGTGTAGTAAACAAATATGTAGGCTTACCAATGATAACTCCATTAGCTGAACGATAGTAACTTTGTGTTATTGTTCGAAAACGCTCCTGACCAGCAGTATCCCATATTTGTAGCTAAACAAAAAACAATTACAATTAACTCAATTAGTGGCTCCCTTGGTATATATTTCCGTTCCCATTGTCAATGAACTTACCTTCACTTGCTTCCCTTCAATGGCAATGGTTTTCATTGAAAAGTCCACACCTATTGTATTCCCATGTCGTTCTACATAGTTGCCCGTTTTGAAGCGCTCAACAATACAAGTTTTACCAGTTCCACAATCGCCGATTAATACGATTTTGAAAAGAAAATCAAAACTTTCTTCATTTGGCACAGCCATCAGAGTTTGTGGGTTTCTTGCTGTCATAATTTTGTTTGTTTAGCTTGTGAACTTGCGCTTATATGAAATGAAGATCTATTAACAAAAAGTGCCACCTGCAGTATGGTGAATTTGATATCAATAAAACAGAAACAGGTGAAAATAGATAGAAAAAATTGTTTATGCAACTGGCCACTGATTGGGCGCGTTCATCACAAGTTAGATTTTCAGATTAACTAACTTTTCTCGGCCTCTGATTGGCCAGACGTTAAGTTTTTCAGTTGACAACTCGTCAGCTGTTAGTTTTTACCGATTCAGTTTTTCAGTCACGAAAAGAAGGCTGAAAATCTAGATTCAGTTTATTAAGCTGTCAGATGCGATAAGTGACATCAAAAATTTATACTTGCCAAGTGATGGTGATTTTGTTTAGCGTGATTTTTATTGAAAAAATACAATTAACTAGTTCTAACTCCATTACTGATTGTTTTTTACGCTTATGAAGTGTTTATCGCAGTAAAGTCAACAAGTTAATGAACTTTTTTTTACACATGCTAATCAAAACCGTCGCACCTTACATATCTTGTTAGATAACCGTTCAACGCAAAACTGAATAAGTTTTTCAGTTAATCTGAAAATCTGAATTGTGATGAACGCGCCCAATGTTATGATTTTCTTATGAACGCAAATGACATTTTGGATGACGTTTTCATATTTGGTTTTGTCGGATTTTGACGTTTTCTCTTTTAGATTAGAAAGAGAAAACCATTTTCGGGAATGCCAGGGATGCTCTTTATTTAGTACTTACTACTTACTAGTTATTTTGAAAAAGTCTCGAATGATTTTTCATCTTTCAAGATTTGTTCTAAAATCTCTAATTTTTTTTGTTTTGAAACAATAGATGGGGCCGCTTTCCTTCTCCGCTACGGGACTTGGGGGTTGAAATTTTTTTTACAGGTTGGGGGGGCGTTTCTATAGAATAAATTTCAAAAGTTGCTTGTGAGTTCACCCCCTAAATCGTAAAATAAATTTTTTAATTTTTCGTTTTTAACCTCACTTTTGATTTTTTTTCTCCTTAAAATCATAAAAATTGAATGAAAACAAACACTACCGAATAAAACAACACTTCTTATATATACATTTCACTATTTTATTGCAGAGAAATCACTTAATTTAACATTTTTAATTATTTATAAATGTTTACTTTGACTTGCTTTGACATTACTTGTTTAAGTGATACCAGACGGTATTTTTAAGTGGGAAATTTTTAATTCATAAAAGTGCAAGTGGGATTTTTGTCGTTAGAAAATGATTTTAAGGAGAAAAAAATCAAAAGTGAGGTTAAAAACGAAAAATTAAAACATTTATTAAATAGTTCAGGGGGCTAACTCACACATAATAATTTGAAATATAATCTATTTAGACGCCCCCCAACCTGTAAGAAAAGTTTCAACCTCCAAGTCCCGTAGCGGAGAAGGAAAGAAGAGCCTTTTATTTCACTAATCGTTATTGTTTTCCCATGTGCGAGGATTTGCAATTGTGAGTATAATAGATTCCCAATAGCCGTGTTTTATTGGGAATTTATATTCATTTCTGCAAAACATCGCTCGTAGAAAAACATCAACTCTAAAGTGAATAGCTTAAGTGGACAAAAATAACTCACTTGCAGAAGTGAACAACAGGGATGGTTGGTAAATGGAGTTTATGTTGAAAGTGAACTTGGTAAGTGAATATAGCCAAAAATGCGTTTTATTGAGACTCGCAAGTAAAGTGAATATAGAAATTCCCAATAAAACACGACTATAATGAGCTGTGAACTGAGTCGAGTTGTGCGCTACCAGTTAAAAAGAATATCGAGTAGTAACAAATAAAACGAATCTTTTGAACACATCCATTGCGAAAAAAAAAATTAAAATGACGTTTGTTTATTTATGTCGAAAGGCGCAAAAAAATTTTGTCGAAATTTTGAGGATTTGTTTTGTAGCAAAATGGAAGTGAAAAAAAGGTATACAATTATATTCTTCTAATGCAAATTTTTAATGTTTCTTGTTTTTAGAAGAAAAATGTGGACATTAGAGGAAACCAAAGCTTTCCTCAATTTTTATGCTGGCAGGAAGGCAGAGTTCAAAATGCAAAGGAAGAGGCGCCTTGCATATGAACACATCAAAGAAGATATGCTTTCAGCGGGTTTTGTAAGTATGATTATTATATTTTTAAAACATAACACTTATGTACCTTTTTATACAAACGCATTGCAGGATGCGGGAATAACCGTTCATCAGCTGGAGGTCAAAATGCAGACGCTGTTGAGGACGTATAAATGCGCAAAGGACAACGCCAGCGCAACTGATGCTGCCCTATGTAATCCTCCATTTTATGAAGAAATGGAGGAAATATTCGGGGATAAACCGATTCACTCAGAAGATTTTGAGGCAGGTACTACATCTGATGCCTTCGAGTCAATCCACTTTCTGCATTTAGACACAGATGTACTTCATGTTTCAACAAGTTCTGATGAAGGTGCTTTCCCGCAATCACCTGTTCCAAGAGCTCCAGAAGAGTCGCATTCATCATCACCGTCACCAACATTACCAGCAGTTGCTTCAAAGAAAAACCTATCACGATCAGACTTTTACAAGCAACTGCTGAAGCATTGCGAGGAGCAGAAAGCAGCTGCAGACGACAGATTTAAGAAGCGCTTTTGCCAAAGAGAGAGGGCAATGCGCCTCAAAGAAAAAGCTATGTGCGAGAAAGAAGAAAGGCATCGCCAAAAAATGGAGATGTTTGAAAAATATTTTTCAAAAACTAAAAGAAAATAAATATTTAAATAAAAGAATGATATGAAATAATATATTATTTCAACTATTTTAAATTCGTTGTACATTTTACTTGATTGTCTGCCCTAGCGAGGTATCCGTTCGGAGAGGAAAATTCTCCGATTTGTACGATTCGGAGGTTTTTGCTTTGAAGTATTCTTCCGTACAGCTTTTTGGAATTTTTCTCCAATATTATTTCAACACACAGGGCGAACTGCATTGAAGTGCGATCAATTGCTTTATTTGTGAAGTTTCCGACAGCTTATTGTAATAGTTTTTCCGATTTCGTCCGACGTTTCGGACAATTTTCCGCTCCGAACGGATACCTCGCTAGGGCCGTGTATTTTAGTAAGATTTGATATGAGAATTTTGACATACATATGTATAGTGTCAAGGGTACCAACAGAAGTGGGATTTATCATTGAAAATCCTGGCAATTGAACTACATAGGGGGCATTCCACGCCAAATCGGACAACGTTCGACCTTTGCATCTCCGATTTTTTTTTTTAAATTTTATGTTATAGTACGAATTGAAAAAGACCTTCATGATTTTTTTATATTTTTTTTTACCGATCCGTTTCTGAGATAACAATTTTTGAAAAAAATCGCTCTTTTTTTTCAAATATCTGTAACTTTGCGAAAAATGGGCCAATCGGGAGGTTTTTTTTTTTTTAAATTTTTCATCAAACGCTGTAAACTATTTTTTCTATGTCTTGTAGTTTTTGATATAATTGAAAAATAGTAAAACTATTTCTTCTTTAAAACCATTATTATTTAAGTTTCTTTTAAGATCAGAGAATCTTTTGGTTTTAAGGAAGAAATATAGTTTTACTATTTTTGAATTATATCAAAAACCACAAGACATAGAAAAAAGTAGTTTACAGCGTTGGATGAAAAATTTATTGAAGCAACTAACTACATCAATTATTTTTTATTTGCATTTGTAATATGAGGAACATAATACTCAAAGTGATTTTTTTTTACTTTTTTTTCGTAAATTTTGACTTTGAAGTCAGTTATTTCAAAAACTATAAATTGAAACCCCTTCATTTAAAATTTATTATAAATTGCAGATTTCTGGCTTTCATAAAAAGTATAATTTGTATCAGTAAATGTTCCCGTTCTTTTACAATATTTTTTGTTGTCAATTTTTATAAAATTGCCCCTACCGCCTAAACGGCGGGAGATAGACCCCCTCCGTAGTAAAAAATTGTATTGAACCCTTCCACCAAAAATCGTTATTATTATTTGTCGCCAAAGCTATCGTACTCGTGCAAAGGCGTCTAAAATTAAAGATTTAAAAAAAAACTTTTTTTACTGAACCTATAATTTTTTAAATTTATAAAAAAATGGATCCCATCAACTGCCCATTACGGGACTAGGCTTAAAAGTTGAGGAATAATGCTGGGTGTACATGCATCTGCATCTGCAGAAGTGTAGAAAAGTAAAGCGGGACGGATGAAGATTATAAAACACAAAAGTTAAGAAGAGAGACGAATAGGATTATGGCTGCGAATGAGGGATTATGGGTTCAGATGAACACGTTCATCTGCACCCATAATTTTTCATCTGAAGTCATAACTAAGGAAGTGCAGATGGTGCGTTCCCTCTCTATCAGACAAATATGAATTTTACATCTTGTGTCTTTTTCCGTTTTTCATCTGCACTTGCAGATGCATGTAAATCTACCATAAGTGACAGTTTCTTAGAAAAAATTTTCAAGAAAATCGGTCGCTACATGTTTTTGGGCAATCAACATTTTAAAGTCAAAATTTGAAAATCTTATAGAAATATAACTATAATTTTTTTTTGATTTTATATCCTAAAAGTGTGTTTAAAAACGAGAATTTAAAAAAAAACGATTTGCTCATTTTTCGCAAAGTTACAGATATTTGAAAAAAAAGAGCGATTTTTTTTCAAAAATTTATATCTCAAAAACGGATCGGCAAAAAAATTAAAAAAAAAAAAAAAAAATCGGAGATGCAAAGGTCGAACGTTGTCCGATTTGGCGTGGAATGTTCCATATGTACAGTCACTCACACTCAAAGTGAGACACCTAAGAAATAAAATCTTCAATAAAATTCTTTACGAAAAAAAATGCAGAGTTGCTCACTTTTTTAAATAATTTTTATTTTTATTGCTTAATATTGACCTCAAATTATTATAAATCGCATCGCAAATTTTTGTTTTGCTTTCAACCCTTTTTGGTTTATTTCCTATTCGACCTTCCGAAACTTTTTTATTACATTAAACACCATAGATTAACTTTTTTAACCACTTCACTTATTTTGCGAACGGATTTTCCTTTTTGGTAATTGAAAATCACAATTTGCCTTCCTTCAAAGGTTGTTTGCCTTGACATTTCGATTTTTTTTTTTAATGCTATCACAATAAAAGCTCTACAAAAACTGCAACTAAATAATATAGATAACGTGGCAATTACAGTTAGTTTTCTCAGAAAACAGCAGGTGTCCCACTTTGGGTGTGACCTGCATTAAAAAAAAAATACTAGACAGATCATTTTCATCTTTTTTTTGAACAAATCGGGTTTTTTTTTTTTTTTTTTGTCAGGAGAAATTCGTAATCAGAACCAATCTATGAACGATCGACAACAGATTTTTCTTTCTCAATAATATAATCGCTTTAAGGAAAGCTTAAACTTTTAATGCTTCCCATGACTTTCAGACCACTACCTCGTGTGGCTTGGTTCTTCTTAATCTCCGAACATTGCCTCTCGTATTTAATACGGACTCCATTTCAGAGTTGATATGACTATGCAGTCGCTGATTGTGTGATACAGCATGATTTCTTACAACTTCTGTAACCATTTCTATTTGTAGGTCACGATGGTTATTTCTTATATACCATGGTGCATTTGCTATTCCACGAAGGACTTTGTTTTGGAACTTTTGGATGATTTCAGTATTTGTTTTCTTTGTACAGCCCCATAATTGGATTCCATAGGTCCAAACAGGTCTAAGTACTTGTTTATAAAGCATTATTTTATTTTCGACAGATAGGTCAGAAATTCTACCGAGTAACCAGTACATTTTTCTATATTTCAAGTAGAGCTCTTCCCTTTTCTTTTTGATATGCTTTTTCCATTTTAGCTTTGCATCCAAATTCATCCCAAGGTATTTGGCCGTATTGGCGTAAGGTACAGCTTGATTGTTGATGAATATTTGTACGTAGCTTAACTTTTTATTTGTAAAGTTTATATGTGCAGATTTAGCTTCATTGAGCTTGATACGCCATTTTTTGGTCCAATCACTAACGGTGTCGACGGCATTTTGCTATTTCTCAGCAGCCTTGACGACGCGACGCACTTACCGGGTGCTAAAATTGCAGTATCATCTGCAAAAGTAGCCATAATGGTGTTGTTATCCACTGGAATATCCCTTGTATATAGCAAATACAGGGTAGGTCCTAGGACGCTTCCTTGTGGAACACCGGCTTGTATTTTACATAGCTTTGAATATTCTTGATCATACCGTACTCTGAAGAGCCGGTTTGAGATATAAGATTTTAGTATTTCGTAGTACTGCCTGGGTAGGTCCCTTTGCAGTTTATACTCTAGCCCCTCATGCCATACCTTGTCGAATGCTTGAGCAACATCTAAAAATATAGCCGAACATACTTGTTTTTCTTCTAATGCTTTTTCAACTGCATCCGTTATTCTATGAACTTGGTCTATCGTGGAATGTTTATTTCTAAATCCAAACTGATGATTTGGGATTAGATTTCTTTCTTCTATGACTTTGCTTAGTCTCTTCAGTAGCAATTTTTCAAAGACTTTTGCCATTATTGGTATAAGCGATATTGGTCTGTAAGACGTCACTTCTGTTGGTGGCTTACCTTGCTTTGGTATAACAATTACTTCAGCAATTTTCCAATGATGTGGGACATATTGGGTCTTTAGGCATGCATTTATTATGAATTGGAGAGTTTGATATTTTTTTTTATTTTATAATAATTTGAGATCAATATTAAGCAATAAAAATAATAATTATTTAAAGAAGTGAGCAACTCTGCATTTTTTTTCGTAAAGAAGTTTATTGAAGATTTTATTTCTTAGGTGTCCCACTTTGAGTGTGAGTGACTGTATATCTTTTAGAAAACTATGAGCAAAATATGTATTTGTTCGTGGAGAATTGAAA
Source organism: Melanostoma scalare (assembly GCA_949752695.1). Lineage (NCBI taxonomy): Eukaryota > Metazoa > Arthropoda > Insecta > Diptera > Syrphidae > Melanostoma > Melanostoma scalare. The sequence continues at coordinate 199,311,231 of OX456984.1, forward strand.
GATGAATCCCGATAGCGTTTAAGTCTGACATTGAAATTATAATGATCGCATGCCACTCTGGTTTGCACGCAACTCAAAAGTACCTACCAAAAAAAGGAATATTGAAATCAAAGTTAAGTTTTATTACATTTCAAATGAACATAATATTAACAAATTCACAAATAGACGCACTCTGTACAGAACTTAGCAAAATAAATTAATAAATATATAAATAAATAAAATACAATATTTACAATAAATTATTTATCTTAAATTAAAAAAATGACTTTCATATTCCACTCGTATTTCAATGTACAAAAAAAAAGAAGAACTTATCAGTACCTATTTACGTAAAAAAACTAAATAACAACTAAATTCGTTCGTTGAATAAGTCAATAAATATTTAAACAAAATAAATAGTTATTTTCATAAAAACTGCACTACATATGGCCACTCAACATCTTTAAGTCAAGAAATGAATTTAAATGAAAGGAATGATATTCGAACAAAGCCTACATCGAAACAATGTGCTTTCGACGGAATGTGTTTTTGGAATTTCTTTTGATCTCGTTTAATTCTTCCGCTTCCTGTTCATGATATTCATTATGCTCTTCGTTGCTGAATGAAAAATAAAATAAATATTTATTGAAACGAGAAAATATGAAGCCAGTTGCTGCCTGTGCTTACCTATACTTCTTGTCTATCATGGCCTTGAAAATGCTCTTTGGACAGGCTTTATAATAAGGGAAGCATTCTCCAGGCCCCTCTTTGCCTTCACCAATCTCTTGTGCTTTGACATATTCCGGAATAAGGTTTGCAAAGGGTGATCGTTTAACACTAAAACAACATGTTCTCAAGCACTTCTACATGTGAACTAATGTTTTGACTTACGTTAGGAACAGTTTTGTCATTTCTCCAAAAACGCCAAAGTGGTCCAAACTTCTCGAGTGAACTTCACAGATAGTCCTCAAGAGACAGGCCTTACCATCCATGCCAAATGTCGATAGAAACGTCTCAACTGCACCATATAGCATTACCCTGATTGGAATATATTTTTTTACTTTCTACAAATATTCAGGTTCTAAATACCTCATACCTCTCTCCTCCATGAAAAATGTGCTTAAACCTTTCAGGAATTTCTGGTATCTTTTCTTCTTCCTCATCATCTTCGACGATTTGGAAATAGGAACTATCATCTGATTGACCTGGTTGAGATGATAAATCACGCTTCTTCTTATAGTTCAAATATCTAGCCATGTAGCCACCTTAAAAGATTCTGTTTAGTCAAATTTGAAATTGTATTTTCTATTTTACTTGAATACCCAAGACCTCCCCAGCTGAATGACCAAATGATCTCGCAAAGATCGGTGGCAAATCACCAAGTGGATTCTGATTGTCAGTCAAACCCAATTTATCAAAGTCAACTGTCGATTTAAAAAAAAACATTCAAAGAAAAGACATACGATTGATAAATCCGGTACAAACTTGTTACTGGAAAGCTGATCGTCAAATTGGAAAAGAATCCTTCTGGTGGATGTCGAACTAAAGGCAGTGCTATTGTAGGCGTAAATGTTAGTGATGTGCCCGGAGGCAATGCTAAACGACCATCATCTGTTATCCAGACGAGACGTTTTTTTCTTGAGTGTGGTTGATTCGATTGCTCGTCTACAAATTCCACCTCTTCCGCCAGAGTTGTTGAAGTTGCTTTTGATGAATCACCCACGGCATTGGACAATGACGTCTTTATTGATTGGGACTTTGTAATTTGGGCAGATGCTATGTCTGCGATAATGAGAAGTAGGAATCCAGCTACTGAGGTCACTTTGCACAGCCCTGTTTTTGTCATGTTAATTTTATCTGCAAGAAAGGAAAATAGAATATAAGTGGGGTAACAAAATTCTTTTCCCAAGTATACAGCACCGACTAACAAAAACAAAGTAAAACCATATTTATTTCATTTATAAGCTTCTATTACTCCCTGTGTGATTCTATCGATAACATCGCGTTGGTCACGTTTTCTTTCTTTTTGCAACCGAACAAAGTTAAGATCAGCTGCTTGTTAAAAAAAAAAACAATTCCTAAGCGCATCAGCATAAAGAAATTGCACGTTAAAAGCTAGAAGAATCCGGTTATGTAAGAGAAAGTTATAAAAAAATCTGCATTACTCTTGCATTCCCCTAGAATTTTATTCTTACACAAAATGCTGTATCATTTGATTCAAATGCATTGAGACAGCAAACTCTCAACAAGAAATAAAAGCTAGTTCTCGATAGACAGAGAATGTTACGTAAAAGAAAATGCAATAAATCATTAAACAAATGATACTGTTGGCAATGATAGTTTGCACGAGGAGTTAAAACAGCTAGAGAAGTTCAAGTAGCCGTTCGAAAATGGAAGAAAAAATGGTGCTTTATTGGGATAACATACATTGTTAAAAAGGTTAATAATGTAACAGATTACTGATATTTAACTAAATGATCTAAGTTATCCCAAAGTACATCGGTATTGATGGTGGTATAATTACTTTAACGAGACATATTTGGTACTATGAGTGGGCTTATAAACACACACTTCTTTTCAATTTCTGTTAAGGAAGCTTTGAAGGAAACTTAAAAAATTCTTTTTTTTTTAATTTTTAAACAAGCTGTTACTGAGAATCAATGTGCAGCAACATTTTGGCACCCTCATTTATTTATTCGCAGGCAATGAAACCAAACTGACACCAAAGTTCTCGAACTTCATTGTCTTAAGAGCTCTGTGTAAACACTAGAACATGGTTTAGGAAAACTTGGTTCGAAAACGCTTCGTAGACACTGATACCATGCTGAGAACATATTTCTAGATATGTATCTTACACTGGGATATGGCATAGTGCCTTATCCAAAGAATCGTAGAAAAAAAGGCTAGGACAACTTCTTAAACCCGCACTCGATCATTGGTAAAAATCAAAACTCCTTTTGCTTTTAATGATACTCATTTTTTTTTTTTAAGTCAAAAATTTGAGAATCAAACTATTCTGCAAACAAGTAAAATCAACACACACATGGTATTTTGACCAAGTTCAGTTCCAGTCGCACAAAGTTGGATTGTTCACAAAGCCCTTTTTAACACCACATAAAGTCATTTAAATCACTCGTAATCTGTATAAAAATTAAGTACTGGTCGGTTCTGTCAACTTGGTTCTACGACGCTCTGAAGACAGCGAAAATGCAAAACAAACAAACAAACAAAAAAAAAAAAAAAATGTCAGGAACACCCGATTGGTTAAGCTGAAGATTGACTGAAAGTTTTTTTCCCCGTTCGCGTGGTAATTTTGCGATGAATAGTTGTCTATGTTGAAAGAATTTTTAAAATCGGTTGAGTAATTTTCAAGTTCTTACTGTTCCCGTTCCCGAGGAAATCAAATGTTTTTTATAGCTACACATCTATTCGGGACTGAGATAAATACAACAAATCAAATGCCATTAAAGTTGGTAAAGACGTTCTCGAGTAATAAGATTTCGAACAATCCCAAATTTGTTTTATATATTAAACTAACGCACCAGTGAGGTGGAAACTCTGAATAGCGGTTTAAGATCAATTTATCGAGGAATCGAGTTTTTGAGGTTGTAAGGCTCATTTTGATGTTTTTAGAATCCCGCATGGATGCGGTTATTTGACCACTTTTGTGGCTGTCTCTCTGTTGCACAGGCTTGAATACAACATTACGTGGAAAATTAAAAAAATTAAAATTGTATTATGATATATTGAAAAAAAAGCTGCAAAAATACATATAGGATATATATTTTTCTGCAAATTCAAAAAAAGTAGTATTAAAATGTGCAAATATATATATTTTTTTTTATAATTAGCACGCACATCAAGGGGTTATGAATACCCTTATAATGTTATAGAACACAGTGCGAGCATTTAGGACAATAGGAGAGGATTAAATAAGAGACACCGATGCACGTTGCTCTTGAATCTTTGTAAATCGTATTGCAGGGGAAATACAGAGCCTGGTAAAGCATTCCACATACGAGTAGTGCGACTAAAAAAAGAATCTCTATACTTGACTGTACGCCCGAAGTTGGGCTCAAGCCTCAAGGTAAGACTGATGAGCGTTCCTAGCGAGGCGTGTGTTGCGGCTAAATTGTTTCAGGGGAGGAATGCAACTGGCTACTTCACTAGAGCACTGTTTGTGAAAAAAGCGATAAAAGAGAGAGAGACAGGTGACTTTTCGACGATGTTCAAGAGAATCAATCGATTCTACGATTGAACTATCACCTATCAATTTTAACGCTCTATTTTGTACCCTATCAAGTAGGTGCAAAGATGTTTGAGGAGCACCTGACCAGGTATGGGAGTTATACTCCAGTTTTGGGTGGATGAAGGTCTTATAAATTGCAGCCAGATCAGAATGGGTGAAGAAGTTCCTGCATCGTCTCAAGAAACCTAAGCATTTAGCAGCGTTTTTGGCGACTTCAAATATGTGGTCATTCCAACGAAGATCATCGTTTACACACATACCTAGTACTGTCAGCTTTTCGGTTTCTTCGATGCAGGTACCATTCATGGATAATGGCAATGGGGGAATGTTAAGCTTCAACGACAAGAGACAGCATTGAGTTTTCGAAGCATTGAATTCTACTCGGTTCTTAGGACCCCATGAAATAATGCTGTCAAGGTCAGAATGAGCTTATCATACGCAACCGTTCCAGTTCCACATCCGAAGAGCAGCGACGTGAATTTGGAAACGAATATGAAAAGCTGAGGGTCGAGTCGTCAGCAAAACAGTTGAGAGGATTAGAAGTTTCAGAAAACAGATCATTTATGAAAATGAGGAAGAGAGTCGGAAACAAAACGGAGCCCTGGGGCACACCAGCATTTATGAAGTGGAATATGCAAAAAAGGATGTTTTCCATCAGCCTATGAAATATTTTATGTTCATTCAGAACCCTAATGGTGCGAGCTTCTATAGCTCTGATTGACTGATTTCTTGTTTATACATATGGGTGAGTAATCTCTTGGTTTCTTTGAAATTGGGGTTATTTTGTTACAATTATTTTGTAATTTGTTTCCAAAACCTAGAAGCAACAATTTCGCATTAAATTAAAGTTTATTTCCTTACAAAACGTACAGTAAGATTTTATCTTTTATAGTACTTAGGTGGATTATGCTAACATTTTGATTTATGGCTTCAAGTATTTATATCTAGATCTATAACTTTACATATACACTGCCAACCACTAGGATGAGGCCACAAATTTTGCAATCGATTTTCGCTTTTTATAACTGGTGGAAGTTTTGTACCCGAAAAAGTTTATTACCAGTTAATAGGCAGTTAATAGACAGTTGGAATTTCCCAAGATCAATTAATGAAAATAGGTATAAAAAGGTGCTCCACTAGGATGAGGCCACATGCAAAAATTAGTTAAATGTTTAGATTTTATGGTTTAATAATATTTATTAATAACGTTTTTTTACATTAATAATGATTATGTCCGCCATTTTTGGATAAAGCCTCTATTAGACGGTTTGGAATAGAATCATACAGTTTTTTTTAAATAATCACATGAAATTTGGCCCGGGCACTACGAATAGCATCAATTAAGGTGTCCTTTTCTTCAAATTGGTGGCAGTTGGCAGACAAGTAAACTTTACGAGATAGCCATGACCAAACCTTTTTTTAATAATGTTTAAGTCCGGTGAATATGGCGACCATGACTAAAGTTCCACGTCTTCTGATTGAATCCAGCTTCTGGCTACCCTGCTAGTGTGGATTGGGGCATTGTCTTGTTGAAAAATTCAATTCAGAGGTCCAAAAATGTTTTTAATTTTTGGAAATTACCGTTCCAGCAAACATTTGTAGCTATTTTCGTTCATTGTTGTGGACGAAAAATCCAACTCCAATTCTACTATTCGTGCCATAGTAGGTAATAGCTCCCCACACCATTACACCTGATGTACGGCTATGATGTCTTGCCAAAATAAACTCATCCTTTCTAATATCATAGAAATAAAAGTTGTAACCATCAGGGCCGTCAAGGTCAAACTTTTTTTCATCCGAAAAGACAACGCGTTTCCATTCACTGCTCCAATCAACATGTTGTCTTGCAAAATCCGTGCTTATCTTTGTGTACTGGCTTCAAAACAGGTTTCTTTTTTATGTCGAATTCCTTTCAAAAAAAAAAAATCGACTGCAGTCAATTTTTTTTTGAAAGGAATTCATTTAGGAGGAAAAAAATCGACTTGCCGTCGATCTCTTTTTTGGGACGGATTTGCACACAGATTTTCACACACACAACAATTTTGACAGATCGAAAACGGCAAACAAAAACATCAGCATATGAAAAAAATTAAAGGAAAGAGAATTGTTTTGTATTTAGTTGTGAATTTGGAAAACATTTGGTGAAAAAAAATATAAAAATTGTGTGCTTAACAATACGAATGTAATTGTTTTGTTTCATGGTACTTGTTTTTCTTCATTAGTCAGTTGGACGCACATACATTCATAAAAAAGAAAATCGCTACTTTTTTAATTTCCTAAATACCCAAAAAAGAATCGAATTTAGTAGCGACTGCAGTCGACTGCAAATTGGTGAAAGGATATCGACATTAGTTTCCTCCTTTGAATAGTATCACTTTTTTTTGTATTATTCTTCGAAGCGTTGTTATGTTGGCTGAAACTCCGCTTTTGGCCCTTATCATAGTCGCTGGTAGAGTGGAATTTGATTTCGGTAGAATAAACCGATTTTCTCTTGGTGTTGTGGCTTTTCCCGTGCGTCCTTTTTGATTTTTGTCATAGTTTTGTGGATCAGCAAGATAATTGTTTACAACTGTCTTGCTCCTGTTAAGTCTCCTTGCTATTTTACGGCCTGAGAGTCCTATTTCCTTGAAAGCATCTACTTTTGCTCTTTCTGTCGCTGTCAAAGTCTTTCCGGAACCCATGTGTGCCTCAAACTAAATAAAACATTTATTTTTAACACACTCATAGATATTTTATACAAGAATTCGCACATGCGCAGTCCTGCACGGAAATATTCGCAATGGCCTCATCCTAGTGAGCACCTTTTTATACCTATTTTCAGTAGTTCATTAACTGATCTTGGGAAATTCCAACCGTCGTCGTTTCAAATTAACCCTTAAATTTTATGAATTTGTTTTGGGGAAATACGTATCTACTAACTGGTAATAAACTTTTCCGGGTACAAAACTTCAACCAGGTATAAAATGCGAAAATCGATCGCAAAATTTGTGGCCTCATCCTAGTGGCTGGCAGTGTATATTAAAACGTATGTATATATGTAAGCTCGGTAAAGCCTTCTAAACAACGGATTTGAATGATATAAGGTAAAGAATTGTTTGGTCCAGAGATGGTTTCTCTTCATGTTTGGTTTTTGTAAATTTTTTCATATAGTATGTATTCTTTTTATAATTTTTTTAAAATTATTTTTTATTCTTTAACGGTTTCGGTTCGAAAGCAAATAATTAAATGGGCGTAGCGACAACCGCCGCACACTGGACCAGCTCCACATAGATCAGTGCGCCAAAGGTCACCTTGAAACTCTGGGTAGACAAACGCCTATTACTTTTCATAAAGCATACGTTATTTCTGATAAGAAAAATTAAATTTTGTATTGTTTTTATGTTTTGCACCATTTTAGTCAAGCGATCGAAGTTGACTAGTTCAGTGCGAAATTTGTAATTCAAAAAATGTATAAAAAGAAGATTGTACTGTTTTTTCAATACCTTTGTTATTTATTGGCGATTAAAAAACCTCAATGTGTTCGAGAAAGGTAAAGGCGCATACATTTTATTTGATTTTGAAAATCGATTGTTTTTTAAAGCTTTTTTTGAATTTCACCTAATTTTTCTGCTCCGGCACAAGTTTAACAGGTTTCCGAGACCCCGCAATCTGATAAAGAATTTGGCTTAGTTATGTCAAAATAAAACGAAAAAGGTAATTACAATTTTTCAATATCTCGCTTCGTTATCGAGATATCCAAACTTGAAGTCGAACATTTTTTTAATGATTTATTTTTTTGGCTTCAAGTGTCGATATCTCGAAAACGAAGCGAGATCTCAAAAATTTTATTTTAACATTTTCGTTTTATTTTGGTGGCCTGATTAAGCCTGATCCATTGTAAGAGTGTGGCTTCACGGATATCGTACTATGCCAAAAATGAAAACCAGCAATTTTCTTGGTGTTAACACACAAGTTTATGTATTTACAGACCCCAAATTCCCCCTTTATTAAAATAAATTAAATTTAAACTCATTTTTACTCTTATACAAAGAATCTTTTGAACTTAATAATTTATGACACAAAACCACTATAGGCACAAATATTCTATATTTCTATTCTTGGAAAACAGTGTTTTGAGAAGATAGATGTGCAAGAAATATGTGCGTAAACATTAAAAAGTGTATGCTATTTGCTAATCCATAAGGCGATTTCCCACTAACAACTATCGCAAATGAGGAAGAATAAATGTAGTTAGCAACTATACAGAGTAACTACATACGTTTGTTATGGTCAATATAAAGCGCTTATTAAATTTGCCCATAAAAAATTATCGCTAAAAGCTAAATGAAACTTAAAAATAACAATAATTGCAATCCTGCTTTCAATGTAAATGAGAAAAAGTAAATAAATAATTAATTGAGATTATAAGGTGTGTGTCATTGATTCAAAACCACTCTTCCCACGAACAGCAACCTAATTTCCCTTTTAACACGAACCATAAATGTTCACTTTTCAATCATTAATTACTAGTGTTTATTCTCATTTTAAGGCCTTACCCTGAGTCCCATACATTCGAAAAAAGGAGTTCATCGCTTTCAATACAGTTCAAGAACAAAAAGCAGACGATCGCACTTACTTTTTTTTTTCTTTTCTTTTACTCTCTTACACTTGTTTATTTTTCTACAACTTGCCATACCAAATTAAACTTGTCACCGTTCAATGCCTTCATTCAAAACAAATTCCACAACCAAACGAACGAAAAGAGTAGATTTGACCCACTTCCTGACCAAATCGGCGCGGCGAAGCGACACGCAGCGTATGCGCCTATCACAACATAGACGCATCCATGTGGGTTACCCCATTCAGCGTATGTATCCCTGTAGGTTTACACTTTACGCAGAAATCTATTCGCTCCACTTTGAAGCATGATGGTTGTTTTTGTTGTTTGAACGAGTATTAGAAAGATCTTGTTTTCAGTTTCGTTTCGATTTCTAGTGTCAAGATCAAATGGGGGATGCCGGGTGGAATTTATACGCACAAATGCAGTCTGAGATGTTTTTAAAACTGGTTGCAAAACTGGTTATCAATGACGCAGTCTGCAAAAATAAAAGAAAAATACGAGGAAGCGATTTTTCTTCTTCATAATGTCATTTGGGAGTACATATTTGATTTGCTGCTATCGAATCCGTGTCAATTGGTGGCTTTACGATGACTTTATGCATAGGCTTTGATTATTAGCGGAATAGCTGATATTAATTAATGCGGTTGATTTTGAAACGCAAACCAAAACAAACCAATCAAAACAGTCAGGTTAGGAATCTGTTATCTTTGTTGATACTGTGTGAAGCAAGTTTTGAATGAGTTATAGAAAATGATCAGATTGATCTTCTCAGCTTAAAGTCTGTATTTTGAGAGTACATCAGTGCATTTTAGTGGTTTGGATTGGTCGCACAATATGGATGCACGCCGACAAACGACAACCATTGAGAAACTGTGTGAAGTCTTGCAATTGCAACTCAACAGTGGATTGGAAGACCGGGAATAGCTTGACGATGAACTCTTTGCAAGCATGTAAGAGGAAGCAACTTCTCAGGAAAAAACATGAAAACAGCTGAAGAATCGTTTTGCTGATGAAGAGGGATGTAAAAGTTGGGCGCGCTTGTGCCCAACAATTTGCTTATAACGATCATCGTTATAATGATGACTTATTAGTATTTTAAACCACGCAGAGCCTGACCGAAAACACTAACTATAATTGGTCCACAAATCGATTTTTTAAAATACACAGCTGATGAGCTTGAGTTTTCGTCTACAATGTCCTTTGGATCAGACATGCTGAAGTCATGAGCTCAAACTACTTTGCGTTGTGATAAGTGCATTGCATGGAAAGCTGCACATTCATGGGGCTGTCTTAGAAATTATTCGGGGGCAAATGAAAATAGTATTCTAAGATCTTACATTGAGCATAGTCGAGTCAACGCAGCGCAGAGATCGTACGGATGGAATTTAACTATTTTTCGTTTGTGGGATATGCCGCGTTGACCTGGAGACGTGTCGGCAATCCTCCGGGTTTTGGATTATTGGATGTCTGTAGCCAACAGTTTGCTGGTGTATTTGAATTTTTGTGTATCAGAAGTTTGTTTGCTTCCCTTTCTTCCTTTTTGGTCACGATTGTGTCGGAACGTCGACATATGGAATCGCCTTTAGTGGTTACATGGGCTTCCCGACTTTATTATCTTTCTAAATGCTTCAATATGTCTAGAATATTGTCCTAAATTTTCAAGTTAATCCGAGTAATAGCTTTGGAGATACAGCGCCTTGAGAAGTCATTCACTCAAGTTCAGACAGCCTTATCGCTCAAAGGTTTAAACACGTTTTTCTCGACAAGATTTCTTGGGAACTACTCAACCAATTTTGATGAAATTTTACACAGGTCTTTGACCAAAGACTTGAAAGAAGGAATTTTTGTTTTTTCATTCTTTTGAAAAAATGTCTGCCAAGAATCCAGTTTTCGTTTTTATAAATTTTTCCTTGGTTCGAGTTTTAGTTGATCTTCCGAGTTCTAGTTTGTCTTACGATTGATGTCGGATTTCACATTCATTTGCGTGAAACTCTAATTAAGCTTTCATGCCAAACACATTAAACACATGTACCAAATCTGCATTGCTTCGCTTTTGCTTTCAGATATAAACAGTTCGTAGATTGATTGTCTACCTATTATACCAACCAATGTACATACACACCAATTTGCATTAAAATACCTGCGCCAAAAATGTCCATCATGCGTACATGTTGAATATCCTGAGGTAGATGTTTCGCTAACCAGTTGAGGTTTCTATGGTTTTGTATATAAACATGTGCAATGCACTTTGTAACAATGTGATCTTGCCTGGAGCATAAGTATAGAAACACGTTTGTATGTTTTCAATAACCGCCTACCTAGTGACATATTTCTTCAAAAATAATTGAGTGAAAACTGCAAACTATCTCGAAGCAAATTCACGCACAAATGTGTTGTGAAGCTAAAATATACAAGAACAATTTATCGTGTATCTTTCTCAAGAGAGAGCACAAATGATTGAATCTAGTCGCAAGGCAATTATGTAATTCCACAGATAATGTCAACACTAGTGTGTGCACCTAACAATTTAATGTTGAAGTTTTCAGATAAGTGCGGCTATAGATACCTCTTTCAAATGAAAACTATTGCTTTGGAATGATAAATGTTGAAGATCATAATCTAGTTTCAAAATGTATATAACGACAGATACTTGGGCAGGGTGAAAACCACCAGTGCAACATCTTTGAACACTCAAATTTGATGCCAAGTAATTGATCGTGTTATGCTCGCTTTAAGTTCTAATGCACCTTCAGCCGTAATTATTAGATTTTTCTAAAACACTCTTCAAGTTTTAAATTAAAACTTTCTCAGCCTTTATTCAATGAATAAAAATCCTTATTCCTCATTAATTCTTTCACCCACAGTAGTGTATTTGTATTAGTTTGTTTGGGATGCCTTTCTTCTTTCTTGGAAGCAATCGAGTCGAAACGCCTTATCTAATAAGCGATTTCTCACTTAGCTGTTGGAATTGGCCGTAGGTCCTTGAAATCCGTTAGGACCCGAGGTTTCCTTGGCTTTGTTTCATTACCTGATTTTTTTTTTTTTTGAAGATAAGCACCTGATTAAGAAACGAGCAGTGGGGTTGTATAGAAATTGGAGCTGAATTGGATTTAATGTGATTTTGAAGAGAATTCACCACTATCCATTTCATTCCACTGCCATGCCCAATAAAACAATTTTTTTGATCCGGGTTGTGTTCCTAATAAACGTAGAAGATTGAGCTTTTTTTGATACAAATTTTTGATTACTGCCGAAGGGAAATTCAGGGAGATTCAGTGTTTTGTAACTGCTAATTGGATAGATAAAGAAGTCAATTATGTGATAATAATCATGCTCATCCATTTCTTCGTTAGGAAATCCACATGGGACCAAATTGTAATTGTAGATCGAGTTCAAAATGAAATATTGAACAATTTTTATTTGATTCGAAGCTGAACAGTGTTAATTGAGAAACGCATCGTCAAACATTCTCAAATGTATCAAACTAGCAACGTTTTTGATGTTAAAATGTAAAGGATCACAGCTCTCTCACTAGTTCGCTTCACACAAGTGATACACCCTTGAGGTACGCAGGTACGCCGCACTATGGTCTTAAAAGGCAAAAGTCGTGGCAAAATACAAAACTCGATCCTTTAGTTGTTAGTTCTACTGTTTTGTTTTCAAATCAGCAAACGGAATAGTTTTCTGATTACTTTTTTGGCTTACACAGATTTTCAAAGTTCGTCAATTGTGACGAAAAAAAAGAAATAAATTTCTTTGTTTTCTTTTTCTAATTGTATTGAAAATTAAACCTATATTGCAAAATTTTACTTTTAAATTTGTATTACAAAAAACTTTTTTCAGCTGATTTTTGGCTTTGAGTTGAGCTATAATAAAGTCTTGTTGACCTCAACTATTTGTTCAACCATGTGGAAATTTGTAGCTGCAACAAAATGCAATTTGTTCAAAAAAGTCCCGGTGCTCTCATTTTGGTGTAAAATATGAAAACCGATTTTCTCCAATGTTTACTTCAATTCTTTGTTAGCTAAAAGAGCTGAGAGTGTCAAATTTGCTTCTTATATCCATTTACAAAAGGTTTAGAATCCACCCACTTCCACGCCCCTTTTTATAAACAGGTCGTTTTTATAGGATGTTACAAGACCCCAAGATAGATTGGTTGAGTGGTTGGGTCAAAAGAAAAGAAAATCATAAAGTAGCTGGTGTCTACCTCTTGCAGTTCTGGTGGGAGGAGCAGTTTTATAGAAGTATTGACTGAAATTCTAAAAAAATTATTAAAAACCAATTAAAAGTTTACTATCATGTATTATAATGTTTTTGAAAGCGAATACTGTGTTCTTTGATAATCATTTTATTTAAAGCTATTTCAATGAACCCCTTCTGAGGAATCGAGTCTCAAAGTTAAAGTTTCGAAATAAAGTCTATTTTTTTTTCATCAAATAAAATTTTTATAGAATTCTGCGTTCTTATGGGATTTTTTTCAAATAATCTTTTACTGGTTTTGAGCCGAAAATTGAAAACAGAAAGTAAAATCTTTTTTAAATTTTTGAGAAATTTAAAAAAATGAAAGTACATTTTTTGCAAAAAATTCTACTTTACTGTCTATTTCGTTTTAAAAAAATACATTTTGAATTTTTACTTTACTTAATTTTTTTTGTTCGTTTATTTTTTCCTACACGTTTTCATATAAAATATGCAATAACTCAAACAGTTTAATGCTTTATAGGATATACTGGTGCGCCAAAAAAAAATGAAGAAAAACTATGTTCTATAATCTATACTACTTGCTAAACGCATTTCAAAATTTTGTTTGTTAATTTTTGACATCCACTGTTGCTGTCAATTTTATTTAAGAATACTTTCTGAATGCCTATTTAGGCATTAGTCACAGACTTTTTTCCGAAAGACTTTGAACTAATTTTAAAGGTTCATTTTAATACCTTATTTCGTTGAATCCTTTTTGCGAAACACCCTGTGAAATTTCTTTGAAGGAGCGAAATGTTATGCCAATATCATAATGAGTTCAATTTTAATAATTTTGCAACAAAAAAAGTCAATTGGGACTTTGGGACCACTGCACGGCGTATTACTTTTAAATTATTCAAAAATGTATATGAGTTCGTTAACTTTTCACGTATGTAGTTTTGACTGATTGAACTCTAAAGAAATAATTATGTTAATAATTTATTTTATGTTATTTTCATATATTCTTATTCAATTAGGATTTTATAAATAAAAAGAATACAGATATTTCTCTTTAAGGAAACAGAAAATGATTTTCATTCTATGATTAAGAATTGAATTTGGCCATTGTGTGGATTTGCTGATATTTGCAGAACTTTGACGCGTTTACATCAACAAAATTCTTAGTTCAACCCGTGGTTGATGTCCTGAAAAACAGCTACGCGTCAGCTATTTTTCAGGACATCAGCTTTCCATATTAGCAGACTGAATCTTTTAGTGTGCTACCGTGATACATTAAAAATTTTTCTTGCTCAATTTCAATGTTAATTTAAATAGTCAAAAAAAAAGAACACACATTTTTAGTTCGTCCAGAGTTCACGAGTTCACTTTTAATGATTTCAAATATTTGTCTTTGAACGTCTACTTAGGTGTTGAGTTTTGTCCCGAATGCATAGTGTACTCAGATTTTCTGGCTAATTTACTGTAAGGAACATGAATCAGTTAACATTTTATTATTTTTTTTATTCTTCAATAGTGATTATCTTGTATGTTTGATTTGATGATATTTCTCTTTAATCCTGTCACATTATCCCGTATTTTGTATTTTTGGTTTGTGGTTTTGTTTCTTGAATTCATAATATTATTATTTATATGTTAGCTTTTTCAATGAAATTTGTCCATACAACGTCTAGTAAAAACTCGAATAACACAAAAAGGACCGAAACCAGTCACTTTCTTGTTTTCCAAATTCTATAAGAGGTTATCAGGATGGTTAATTTTTGTTTTAACCGAGCAAAAACTTTTATTAAACTATGAATACCTTGTTCAAGTAAATCTGTTTGTAAAATGACCAGAAGAATCTTTGAGAGCGAAGCTTAGTTGGTTGTGTGGTTTTGAGGATCTTTAGCTAACTAAGTCGTAGAACGTAGAAAAATATATTACCATTTCAAGTACATCAAACATTAAAATCGAATATATCTTTTAAAATAGAACACTCAACACCTTTACTGAACAGGATATAAACGCAATAAATTTAATGTGATTAAAAAAAAAATATTAAAACTCTCAATCAAATTTGCTCCTTTAAAATTGTTTGAACTTATATTTGTATATCCTTAAACAATAGAGAGAACTCAAGTATCAACTCTTAACCGAAACCCGCATAAAATTCAAAAAACACTCACTCGTAACTAACAAATCACGTTTCTTTTTATAACTCAACAATTAATCAAAACACCTCCGCCAATAATGATGGATTAACGTTAACTGCGGCACTTAATTTAAGTTTTCATTTAAATTGCGACTATCATGCTTTACTGCGCTTTGGCATCGATCCAATCTCTAACACATTAAATCCAATGGCAGATCGAATCCAGATATGCATTTATATTCGTTTAATCGTTTTCCATATCATTCTAAATAGCTCTTACTTTTCTAATTGCACGTAATGTGGTGCCTGCTTCCCAGGTAGGCTGTACTGTAAGTTTGTTCAGACATAGCTCCTGATTTCACTACGATCGCGTTGTCACCAGTCGAGTTGTACCTAATCGTTCAATCAAAACTTTTTGAGACGAAAGTTGTACCTATTCAATTTGTATGGAATAAATGGAAATGCTTTCCGAACGCAAAGGATGTATACCAAGTGATTTCGCTTAAGACCATGAACAGTATTTGATTGCACCAAGAAGATGTGTTTGTTCGAATTTATTGGAATAAATTCATTCACAGGCTGTAAAAGCAAAAAACAAAATATGTACGTGTATAGGCATATCACAATCCGAAGAATTGAAAAAGAATTATCTGATCCTGAACAGGAATTTAGTTTAGTTTTGTTGCTCTGACCAAAGGAGTTATAAAAAATATACTTGAATATAAAATTTCATATTGCTTCAAAGGTCAAATGGTTACTTGTGTGCTAGTCAACAATAGAAGTGCGTCATCCAGATCGTTAAAAACATGACTGGTTTTTTTAAAAATAAAAATTGGTTGAATTTCCTGCCCATGTCCTTATTGAACCAATGGTGTACTATATTAAATAAACCCAGGCATAAAATGTTTCCTTGTTTCCTATTAAAATTAGTCAACAGGCGAGCACAACAAACTCGGGTGGGCCGCGTCGCAGTGCATTTGTCTCATCCATAACTTGTGAGAAATGAGGGGAATCTTAAAATATTTGCCCAATTATGAACGGATACATAAGTGAGACAGCTCTTTTCATGGCAGTGTATTTACTCTAGGAGGTCTTGTGTATTTCTCGAAAGAGTCGGAAAAACAAATAGATATTTCCAAGTTTCAAACGTAGAACTTCAACGAAACAGGCAGACATGCAAACATTATGTTTTCTGTTTGAAGGCGCCTTCACTTCAAAGTTTTTAAAGATTTTCTTATTTTTATTTATCTAATTTGTTAACTGGCAGCTTTAAAGCGTTTTCTCAAAACTCACGTTTTTAAAGTCGGTGTCCCTCATAGCTTCAAAACTACACCGATCCCCTTGAAATTTTGAACACTGTTAATGTATATGATAAGGTAAAGCTGGTGAGTTTCTTTTTTTTTCTAAATCGTTAATATATATTTTTTTTAATAACAAATGCGCCGATTTTTTCCTTCAATGCTTCAATAAAAGCATTTTTCCCTTCCAAGTGTTCACAAAATGTGAAAAATTGAAATTTCAAAAAAAACTCCTAAGAATTTTTGAAATCGGTCAAGTAATCTTAATATATAAAACAAAGACGGGTTTGTTACAAAACTTATAACTCAAGATCTGCTAAACCAATATTCATGGTTATTGATTCGTTGGATTTGTCTCCGCCCCGAATAGCATAATACATCTTAAAAACAATGAAAACTCGATATGTGTAATGAATACTTAATCTATATATATATCTATATATATAAAAGAAAGTCGTGTTAGTTACACTATTTATAACTCAAGAACAGCTGAACGGATTTGTCTGAAAATTGGTGGGGAGGTAGTTTAGGAACAGGAGACGGACGGAACATAGGATACTTTTTATCCCTATATTCCTATGAGAACGGGAATATAAACGTTAACCTAGAAACTACTGATCCGATTTCAAAAATTCTTTCACCGTTAGAATGCAACACTATCACCGAGTAACATAAACTTTAATTCATCCCCATATTCCCACGGGAACGGGATTGGGAACGCAAACTTCGAAACTACTGGACAGATTTTAAAAATTCTTTCTGCTCTATGATGCTACATAATCCCTCAGTAACATAGACTATATTTCATCCATACATTCCCGCGGGAACCTTAAAACCGCATGACCGATTTCAAAAATGTTTTCAACTTTAAGATGGTGCATTATCAATATCCCACATTTTCATAAATTATTTCATCCTCATATTCCCACGGGACCCGGTCAACGCCAGAAGGCTAAGCTATATATTTTTTTTATCCAGGATTGGGATCGGAAACCTAGATACTACTGGAAAGATTTCACAAAATCTTTCAGAATTGGGATGATACATTATCCTTCAGTAGCTAAGATTATAATATAATTCATCCCTATATTCCTACGGGAACGAAAACATGAACCTCAAAACTACTCGACCGATTTCAAAAATTCTTTCGAATTAAGGATCATACTCGAACGTGATTGGGAACGCAACCTTATATAACTATTTGACCAATTTCGAAGGACAAGGAGACGACCCCGTCTAAAACATTTTTATCACGCCACAGACATAAAATGTAAACGGAATGCTTAAAATCAGAAAAGGAAAAGTAAGCAGTAAAAGAAAAAACCGACATTGGGCATTGACTATCGTTTCATTGACTCAAATAAAAATAAAGCAGCGTGCAACAGAGACGACATCAATGCAATGCGTTAGCTTTCGTTATAAACAAAACAATGTTCTATACAAAAAAAACAAAAGAAAAGCTGACTTATCGTGTCAGACTAAGCGTGCATAGTCCAAATATCAGCAAGTTAATGAGTCAGCAGAGATCTTCGCTCAACACCCTGGGCTGCTTTAGACATACTCATATACCCTTCATCCCTCGACATTCACGGCGTTGTTGAGGTCTGTATTTTTAAGGTTCCCATCATTCTGTTCGCGTGGGAATATGCTGATAAAATATAGTACATGTTCCCTCCGAAATGTTTCATCTAAAATTCAAAAGAACCTTAAAGTTATTAGACCGATTTCAAAAATTCTTTCAACTCTAGGATGTTACAATATCTCTCAGTGACAAAGATTTACATTTCATTCACATATTTCCATGGGAACGGAAGATCCCACAGGAACAGGGTTGGGAACGGAAACCTAGAAGCTACTAGACAGATTTCTAAAATTCTTTCAGATCTGGGATGCCACATAATTCCTCAGTAACTTAGCGTGGACTTCATCGCTATAGTCCCACGGGAACAGAAACAGGACGAGAACGGGAATTTTAAAGTTACTTGACCGATTTCAAAAATTCTTTCAACTCTAGGATGTAACATTATCTCTCAGTGACATAGACTTATGATTAATTCACATATTTCTATGGGAACGGAAAATTCCCACAGGTACGGGATACGAACGGAAACTTAGAGACTACTACCCTGATTTCAAAAATTCTTTCAGCACTGGGATGCCACAAAATTCCTCAGTAACTAAGCAAAGATTTCATCCCTAAAATCCCATAGGAACAGAAACAGGAACGAGAACGGGAACCTTAAAACTACAGACCCGAGCAACGCCGGGCGGCTCAGCTAGTTTTAGATAAAAAAAGAAATAGCCTAAGTTACTTACTAAGGGTAAAAGGGGAATGTAGCTCCCCTAATGTTGAAAGAATTTTTCCTGTGGGAACATGGGGATCAAACCTTGACAAAAACCATCTCTGGACTAAACTATGTCTACCCTGAAAATTTCATAAAAATCCGTTGGATGGCTTAGGAGTCTACACCGGAGATACATACCTACATACATACATATGTACATACCTACATACATATACATATGTACAATGTACATGCATACATACATCTTATTTTATATACAAAGTGTCCGGTAATTCGTGTTACATACTTTGGGATGTGATTCTTGGTCATATTCTAGGAAAAAAATTATTCTAAGTAAAGTCCGTTTCT
Source organism: Melanostoma scalare (assembly GCA_949752695.1). Classification (NCBI taxonomy): domain Eukaryota; kingdom Metazoa; phylum Arthropoda; class Insecta; order Diptera; family Syrphidae; genus Melanostoma; species Melanostoma scalare. The sequence goes on from OX456984.1 coordinate 199,330,342, forward strand.
CAACTTTGACCTCACTTTTTGACAATTTTAAAAAAAGGCTAACTTTGGTGTACCCTGATCTGTGTTAAATTCGATATCTCTGTTAATACTGATGATAGAGACCTAATCTTAAACTTAATTTTTTGTAGAAAAAACAATCTTTAAGACTGTAAGTTGAGCTTCCATAGGTTTAGGGTTACCAGATTTTCAATTTTAAATGGTGTTCAAATTTTCTTCCCCAAGCAAAGTTTTGACTTTGAGGTCATTTTTTTTTTTTAGAAAATACCTGGTAAACATAGAGTTTATTTTTTACAGATGAAGAAAACAATAATGAAAAAAACTCATCAATAAGTGCATTCAAAAACCCATACATTTTATTAATTTAATTTTTTAATTTTAATTTAAATTTTTAGCTTTGAGGTTTGTTTGAATAAAACAACAATATGGGTACGTTTAGTAGTTTTTTTTAATGTATTTTATACAAATACAATTGTAACAAATGCTCAAAGTGCCCTCCTTCGTTTTGAATGCATGCCAGAGCCCGTTTTTGGACTTCATTGTGGGTCAAAATATACCATTTTTAGGCGAATTGACCACATCGATTCGCATACAAATACAGTTAAAAGGGCCGACAAACACCACACTTGTGTCTGCAGCGGTGTGTGTGCAGAAATATGTGATGTGGGTGGGCTTGTACGCATACCCAGCGATTAAAAATTTAAATTTGTCTTGCAAACCTGATACGCAGGAGGTTCTTAGTTCGAGTTCCAACTCGAAAATGGGCAAGTCCTCCGATAGTAAAATACATATAGCATTCTCGGTTAGCCTTTCGGAATCGGCAGGAAATTGTAGGCCCCCTCCATTCTCTCACAAGACATGGTTGTGAGAACTATTATCTATATTGCGTCGAATAGCTGCAGAAGGAGAGAATTATGTGTGAATACCACTGCCGATCTGCTTTAATTTTTCGATTTTCGCTGATTTGTTTTGAGCTAAAAGTTTTAGAGAGATAACATTCAATTATGAGCTTTATTTCTTCTTGAACAACACAATGTCTAAAAAAACAAATCAATTTCATATTTTTATAAGAAAAGCTTTTTAGTTTTTTAAAGAAAAACAAATCTAAAATAAAAAATGGCTTTAATTTTAAAACACAGAATCCTTTCCAGTCAGAGGTTGATTCACTGTTTGACAATCATAACAATCCTAGTTCACAGTTAATCAGATCTTAACTTGAAGCTGCTATGATAATGAAGCTGTGAAAAAGAAAAATTTATATCACACGAGGGTAATAGCGCATGAAGCACAAAATGATTCACTGTGGGACCATTTACCCTGTCTTAGTATGTATATTTAATGGAATGCAAGAGTGAGCGGATTGTGAGAACACTCTCAATTTGTTGATCCTTGACTTGAATACATAGAAGAATACAACGTTAAACCAGACTCTTCAACATAATGACGTCGGACCAACCTACCCCAAGGGAATGCGAAAACTTGCTTTACGCTGACGACTCCTTAACATACTGCACATCTTTTTCGCCATCCATAGCTGCACGGAGAGTGGAAACTCACATCCACAGACTATATGCCTATTATAGTAAGTGGGGTATACGGGTCAACTCAACCAAATCTGAACTCGTCTGCTTCAGAAGGCCTGGAGTTTATAGAGGCTGCCGTACTGCTGGAAAATGCAGAGCAACATCACTATCGCTACCCGATGGAACCAGACTGACTGCCCAACTGAACGCGAAGTATCTGGGCGTCAACTTTAACGAGGTGCTTAGATTTAACCCGCACTCACGCGCTGTACTAAAGAAGGCCAACTTCGCTTTCCACCGACTTTACCCTTTGATGAGAAGAAAGACAGGACTAAGTCAGTCAACGAAACTTCTGATGTACAAGCAACTGCTGAGACCCGTCATCAACTACGGCAGCCCGGTCTGGTTTGCCATCTCCAAGACAGCGATGAAGGAGCTCCTACTTTTCGAAAGGAAAATTCTGAGACTCTGCACTGGCCTTACTTTCAACCACCAGCGCCAAAGACACTACAGCAACCAGCTTGTGTACGAGAAAGCCAAAGTGATGCCCTTAGATCAATACGTGTTATTGAAAGTAAGGAAAACGGCTGCAGATATCAACAACCACTCGAATCATTTGGTGAGAAGTATAAGCAGTGAAGACCAACACCCCGAGCCAAGATACCTAAGCGTGATGAACACTTTGAACGAAGAAATAATACCAGCCAACGACGAAGCCACCAATTTCTACGCTGACCCTGGGTCAGCATATTTCCGTGGCTAATGCCAACCCCTACCTCCTCCCCATGCAGAGGGACGCCAGCGACAACCGGGACGGAACATCCCGAGATCACCCAAGTCAACCGACTTATAATTAAGATTTTTCTTTTCTTTTCAGCTATATAATATTAAGTTATTATTTCAATTCTAGACAATGTATTTGGTTAGGCCCCCTATGTGCCAACATTCTAACATTATCTTTTTTAAATTCTAAAATTATCTAGTATAAGTATCAATTGTATATATATAACGTTCAATAAAATAATTATTATCACTGTTAAACCAGACAGCAAGCTTTAATATTGCCCTTTCTTTCAATGTCCTGTTAACGCACAGTAAATTTCAAATTCTATATAATTCCAAGATGGTTTATTTGTAAACAGTTACTTGCCCCAGGAAATATGTTTCCATTTCTTCTCCGTAGTATTATCACTACAAGCACTTTCATTTTTCAACATGATCGTAATGTCTCTTTAGTTTTACTGCTCTGTCATTATTCTTCACCTCGAGTGTTGAAGAAACTTGACCTTTCCACTTAAGATTACTTCATTTTCTACTTAATGTTCTTTATCTCAAAAGAGATGTTGTTTTTCTCATAAATCTAATTACAAAGCTACCTTTTTGAAACATATACGCATTTATATTAATGGTCAGCTTGGAATATTAATAGCTGTAGAGCACCCAATAATTGTTATTGTTAGTTATATCCAATACCGGCAATTAGGCGACACACATCTGTTTAAAATGCACACCCTAAGCAATAAATTTAATTGAAATTCGAATAACAACAAATAAAAAAGTTAAATGATTGAGCCTCAATTGCACTTTCCTTTCTTATCCGTTTTAAGCCAAATACCAAAAAATTATCTAACCACTGCGGCCGTGTTTGGCTAAGTCAAGCAGAGAGACGCCTGTCAATAGGTTAACGCTATTAAGTCGATATTCCTCTCTGGAATGCAAATAGTCAATTAATTTTCTGATATAGTGCGTTGGTGGACTTTCTTTTGTTGCAAACGTCTTCAACTATGAACAATCGAAAGTGAGTCTTAAGCTACTGTTCATTCGGCTTATTAGCGATTTTCCTCACGTTTGTTGGCTTTGATGTCTGGGTATGAATGAGTGACATGTGAACGAGAGTATGTGACCGCCGAGCCGGCTGGAGGATTCTGGAGAATCAAATTTTTTGATATCAGCCTCTACAATCAACAGTAAAACTGTTTTGTACGTACTTTCAATTGGTATTATTATTTCGGAGTCATTATGAAGGTTTAAGTAGGTTTTCATTACATTGATAAAAAGGCCAGAAAGGTGATCTGTAAAGATCATTCCTATAACATACCGGGCAAAGCCAGAAAAGAAAAAGAAAATATATACAATCAAACCTCACTTGAATTGTGCGAGTATCACGAAAAAAATTCTTACATAGAGTTTACTACAACGTGATAAATCCGGTCATGCCAATTGCGTTTTTGGTAGGAAACTTTGTTTTGAATGTAAACAAATAAAAAGGTGAAATAGCTCGTAGCGAACGAGCCTAGTGTATTTTCTTTCAAAAAGCTCGTTCTGGTGGTAAGTGTTAAAGAGCTCAATAATTTGATCAAGAAATACTCGTACTTACATAAAGAAAGATAAACATGTAATCTTAAAACTGAAGTAAAATTTGAGATCGAAGCAGCGTTTCTTTTAATTTTGTTTTCATTGGCAAGACAAATTCATATGTTGCTTTTTAAAATGAATTTCAAAGCTGTGAATATTGTTTAGTTATAGCTTTTTGTTTTGTTTCACATGATTTAAAATTTTGGTGATTTGTATGCAATTCAATCAAGAGAAAAGTTAGAAAGGTTGAGTTATTTGCACTCTATCAATAGTTCCATGCTGAAGATTCCGAAGCCGTTCAAAGCTTCTGATACTATAGTTAAGCTTGTTTGAGTTGTTTGAAGGAGGCTGGCCGGCTAATTCCAATCGTCAAAATCATCCTCATTCAGTTGCTACCTGCTCGAAAGCTTCACGTTTTGACCTAAGCAGACTTCGCTCAAAGAAGTGTATGAACTAACAATAGGTTCGTTCGTTCACAAAACTTATCTAAAAAAAAACCCAACTCGTCCTAAACATCAAAGATCAAACTATGTGTTCTCTGAGCTTTGGGTTTTCTCTGAACTCATCTTAAAGTTGCTCTAAGGTTTTGTAGGGCCGATTTCAGGTCAGGAACCGGGGTGTCAAATGTATTTTTCTCCAAAGGAAGGGATGTTTATTGATTTCGTAGTTTAGTGTTTTTGTTTTTTTGACAACTCATAGGATTGTCAAGTAAACCTGTGTTAGCCCTGGGTTAAACTACAATGAACGAACCTAATACTGCCGAATATTAAGTCGGCCGGCCGGCGATAAAGTTGAGCAGGACTTAATATTGTTTTGAAATTCTTTAGCTTGTTGTGGTGTTGGCACTTGTGTTACCTTTTTTAATTTTTGTTTCTTGAGTGAAAACGACTAGTAATCATCATTTTATTAATTAATAGGTTTGTTCGTTGAAGCCTTAGGGTCGCCCTGGGGTCGCCATAAAGCGTTTTTTGAGAAACCTAAAGCCGCCTTGAATGTCAAATTGAGTGTTTTTTGAGCCCTAGTGTTGACCTAGGTTTTCCCTCAACTCGCCCTAGGTTTTTGCTGTAGCGATTTGAGAATTGTCAAATGGCATGTGTTTTTATTCAAATGACAGGGATGTGTGGTGATTTTGTGGTTAAGCGTTTTTTGAGGACTGGAAAACCCAAGTTTTTTTAACAACTCATAGGGTTGTCACGAAAACCTGGGTCAATCCTGGGTAGAGTTCAACAGACCAAATATGTTTTATGCTGTTCTGGGACTTAAAATCACTGTAATGTACCCGAAGGATGCGTCTTGAGAGTGTTCTACTTTTTACTACAGTTCTTGAATTCCTGCTCAAAGGTGTGAAACGTTCAAACATGAGGGATCTAGATTAAGTGGAGACAAAGTCTGCTTCTGTGACCGAAAAATGCACATTAGGTAGATTGATAGACTCTACGCCACGGCGCACTGTGATTGTGCGCCCAGCTCTCACAAAGTGGGACTATGTTCAAAAGCAATGAGAGTAAGTTGACGGCAGTTGAGATGAAATTGTTTCGCATAACAGTACTAAGTACGCATATAAGTACTAAGACCAGTGGAAACCTCCATCTCAAAAATGTCATTTTCTTCTTTCTTTTCCACTTAACTGACAGTGTTAACCTCAGGTTTTCCGGTTTGCTGACTTATTATCGTTTGGATGGATTGTTTCATATCTGTGAGGGCAACCAAATACATATGTCGTTGCATTTGTCTTAACAAATTCAAACCAAACTGTAGGAGTGTTTGTGTGTTCTTGACGTGAAAATATCCATGGATCTTCATATTAGGTTTGTTCGTTGAAGCCCTAAGGTCGCCATAAAGCGTTTTTATAGAAACCCAAAGTCGCCCTGAATGTCAAATTGAGTGTTTTTTGAGCCCTAAGGTTGACCTAAGTTTTCCATCTAGCTTTTTGCTGTGGTGAGTTGATAGCTGTCAAATGGCATGTATTTTTATTTTAATGACTGGGATGTGTGGTGATTTGTGGTTTTGCGTTTTTTGAGGACTGGAAAACCCAGGTTTTTTTGACAACTCATAGGGTTGTCAAGAAAACCAGGGTCAATTCTGGGGAAAGTTCAACGAACAGACCTATTGCTAATACGACCAAGCTTTTGTTACTCCTGCTGTCATCTCAGTTGCTGTCAACTTGCTCTCATACTTTTTGTACATTGTTTAGTATTGTGAACCGAATGTGAGTCCTGGACGCACAGCCTTTGTTTAGAGTCTTTCCTTCAGTTAAGAAGGCGTTTTTCTGTCATAGAAGATGACAGAGTTCTATCGTCACTCCATCCACCCTACTCTTACTCGATGATTGATCATTGATGTCATCGTCAGAAGTTGTTTCCCTGTTGATAATAAATTGATCACAGATATTCAAGCTTTTCACACTTACGAGGCACATTTCCATTTATAAAAATGTCTTGAATAGACATATACCTGGATCAGAAAATGGGCAACACAAGTACTCAGTCTTTTTTTGCACTAATAAGGTACCAAAAGCTTGATCGAACGTTAACGATCCTATCGCCCTTCCCGTAGTACATTGTGAGAAGCGGTAATTCGCCATGTTTGAAAGAGAGATCAGGACAACCCGCCTTTAAAGTGCCGAAAAGACAAGAAAAATAAAGGATTGGGCCAGGACCAGTGTACTTCTCTCAACCATTCTTAAAATAAATGGAGGGGGCTGAATACGGTACGGCGACGTAATCTCAAAAATTTTGATTTTCAAGAAAGAGCAATTTACCATTGTACACTTACGCCTTTGTTCAACCAAAAGTAAGATTAAATCAAACAAACAGCGTCGGAATGTACAGCAAAGTTCATTGACTTGCAAATCAAAGCAATTTTCCTTGGATATTTGCAAAACAGTGATTCAGCTTATTGGGTCTTTGCTTTATAGGAAAGTAATTACCCTTTACAGAAGGCGTTTCACTTAAACGCCTGAAAAATGACATAGCTCAAGAAGCGGGGTTTTTTATTGTAAATGTAAATGTAATAAAAATTTAAAATTGGCCTTCTCTCTGTTTTTAATTGCTCTTACCATGATTTCAAAAGTAGTTTTACCTAAACATCAATTACTGTACCTAGAACAATATCATTTGACTATGAGTGAATACCTTTTTTACGAGTTTTCGTCAACTTAATCAGAAAGTTTTATATTTGTTGGATCGCCAGATACATTTTGAAATGTTATAATTAAAAAAACCTGTCATAACAAGGGCTAGTTTCCAATCGATTTCATATCCGTTTCTGACTTATAATGATTTATAATTTGGCAAAGCTAAATGCTCAAATTAGAGAGGAATTGATTGTACCACTTTATGGTTGCACCAATCAAACACTAATTTGTAAAATTTTCATTCTTCCAAGCAAAGTAGGGTTGCTTGCCAATAAGGGAACCAGCATTCTTAACTATCAACACATAGTTCCTCACTGTTGACTCGAAAATTACATTTAGTATTGATTGAGGTCTTACGTAACAAACAATTCTAATCGAATCTGGTTTGAAGATTTCAAACGAGATGCAACAATCCATAATTTGTATTCGAATTTCTATATTCACGCCTCCAATCTTTAATGCATTTAGTTGTGTCTTCTAACGATAACAATTTGAATAACCAGGTTTAAATCGCCACACTAGAAATCAAAAGCCATGAACATTACAACAACCAATAAAAAATAGTGTGGGTTGTTTAGATGAGTACAGGAAGTAATCGTGTATGTTTCAATGCAAATTTTGAGAAAGACTGACCTCTGTGTGTGAAGTCATATAACTGAACGAAGAAAAAATCCACAGCTTCAATCAGTAGCACTGAATATCCAACCACTCAAACAAAAAATTTTATTGTTTATACAGTTTACTTGACCCTCATATTATGAGCACGACAACAATTGAACGGCATAAAAACATAACGGTTAAGTAATTCATGTCCTTATCTCATAGCGCTTTATGTGAAACCTGAAATTCTTACTTGGCCCGTAAACTGGTCCTATTAGATCACAATGCTTGTTTAAAAAAAAAACGAGACAAAATGACTTCACAAAGCGAGCAACTTACATTTCTTAACTTATCAAGCAAATATCCAACGTTCCTGCAAAAAGTCCGTGTCACGAAGCGGTAAGCGAGATGGAATTCAATCACAAATATTTTATAACATTCTCTGGGAAGACACAAATACAATGGGAATCATAAGAACCCCTTTTTTTCTCAAAAAGAAAAAAAAAACACAAATTGAGGGCGAGTTAAGGCTTAAGCAAATCTGATTACAACGAAAACAATCAGGGATCACACATTCGCGGAAATAGTTCCAGATTCAAAAAGAAATGCGCGCGGATTAAGAACAAACACACAACCGACCTTGTACGCGGCCAACTATGAACTAAACTAATAGAAGCCCACTTAGCAGTGTGGCTATGATCGGGTTTTAGCCAAACCTAGGCTCCGGCTGCAAGCAAACGATGAAAAACTTGAATCTTTCGATTAAAGACTGTTGGTGAGGTCTTAAGTCCCGACTTCTTCTCTTGCTTGGCCAACATGCAAGTATGTGATGAGCTTCCGAAAGGCGGATCGGTCATGATGAGATAATCGTTTTTTGTATTTTGTGATGACAATGGGAGTGGAGAAGTTAATACACTGTGTCCTTCTTGACGCGCTTCTTAAGTGCGTAAAGTTAACATGCGGTGAGTTATCATACATTGCATGCACGTATTTGATGTCACAGGCACAGTGGAACGAGGAAGTAGGCATGACGATTTTGTCATAACATTTGACTGTCAGTTAAGCAGTTTGTCAGATATTTTATTTTTCAGCAACTCATTAGTGTGGTTACTGTGAGTACCAGATACTGGTCAAAAACGAAACGTCAAATGATTAAACTTTCATTGGGACGTGTGTTAATTTCAGTGTCTTCATAAGGGTGGGACTTAAGCAAAAGTGAAACCGAACTGTATTAAGAAATAAACTTACGTTGGTTTTATTGGAATGCATGGCGTATACGCACTATTTGGTTTTCTTTGGGATAAAAGTGAAATCTAAAGAACATTGCCGTATGTATAAATTGCAATAATTGAAATGTCTCTGTGTATTTGTGGTTGCGTGGTTGTTGGCAATGCGAGAGAGCCCAGTGTTTTCGCAGACGTTTTGTCTCCTCGTTCTGTTCGCTGTGTTTTACTGTTGATCACCTTCTGATCTTATCCTAGACTAACTAGATTCGCAGTGCACTTTCTTTGTTCAATTATGGAGCTGCCATAATGTAGGTACACACATATATGGTTTGAGAAGTAATATTTTGCTTTATTTACGTTAAGTTAGTTACACAGAACTCCAGGAAAGTTTACTCGAAGATGAAAAAAATGTGAAATAATAGTTAGTTCTTTTTCTATCTTTGAAAATAGCCAGGCAGTGGATGTGGTGCTATGCATTTTAATTGTACCTATGTTTTGATTTTGCTACAAAGTCTAATTATTTTTGAAATATTACTGAGCGCTGATGACGGTTTATTTGCATTTTAACTACTGCCTTTTTTAAGCACAGCTGCGTTGTACGACACTAAAGTAGAAAACGGAAAAAGAATTTGTGTTATTTCATTACACCTGGAACTCAAGCAGCTAAAAGTAAAGAAAGATAGGAAATTATCAGTTTGATGGATAAAATATGGAAAAAATACATCAGTGTGAAGATCAAACGGAGAATTACTCTTGCCAACCCTTGCTTCTTTGTGTTAAGAAAGCAATTGAGAAACAAAACCCTCTCTCGAAAAGCCAAGGTAACCCTTTATAAGACCTTAATCATCACAGTCCTGCTTTATGGGGCGGAAGCGTGGACCTAATCGAAAGCGCTCTTGACGTGTTGAAAGAAAAATACTCAGAATGATCTGTGATCTCGTATGCGTAAGCAATGTGTGGAGAATAAGATATATAACAACGAGCTGAATGAGCTGTACCGCGACATAGAAAAGAGTTGGAACTAACAAATATTTGAAGTCGCCAAAAACGCTGCTAAATGCTTAGGTTTCTTGAGACGATGCAGGAAGCTCTTCACACCTTCTGATCTGGCTACAATTTATAAGGCCTTAATTCGCCCAAAACTGGAGTATAACTCCCATATCTGGTCAGGTGCTCCTCAAACATCTCTGCGCCTACTTGATAGGGTACAAAATAGAGCGTTAAAATTGATAGGTGATAGTTCAGTTGTAGAATCGATTGATTCTCTTGAACGTCGTCGAAACGTTACCTGTCTCACTCTCTTTTATCGCTTTTTCTACAAACAGTGCTCCAGTCAAATAGCCGGTTGTATTCCTCCCCTGAAACAATTTAGCCGCAACACCCGCCTCGCTAGGAATGCTCATCAGTTTTACCTTGAGCCCAACTTCGGGCGTACAGTCAAGTATAGAGATTCAAATTTTAGTTGCACCACCCGAATGTGGAATGTTCTACCTGGCCCTGTTTTCCCCTACATTAAGATTCACAAAGATTCAAAAGCAACGTGCATCGATGTCTCATTTCAAATCCTCTCCTGTTTTCCTAAATGCTCGCACTGTGTTCTACAACATTATAAGGGTAGTCAAAATCCCGCGCGTTAATTATAAAAAAAAAATTTAAAGACTGCGCATAGCGAGACTGCGATGACTGGCCATGTAGAGCGGATGGACATTAGCACTCCGGGTCGACGGGTTTTCGAAAGAGAAGATCTCATTTTAGGTGGCTCAATCAAGTTGAAGAAGACCTCAACCGACTTAGAGTGCAAACCTGGAGAGAGCTCACTCGAAATCGAAATTGTTGGCGAAAGATGATGGTTGAGGCTCAGGTTCACCCCGAACTGTAATGTTCACCTCTAAGTAAGTAAGTAAAGTTCTTAGAAATTCAAATAAAAAAAACAAATTAGAAAAAACTTTCGTGGGTGCAGTACACTTCATGTGTGACACGCAGATACAACTAAACTGCTAAAATCAAAATAAATCTAGACAGCGCTAGTACTGAATGAAAAAAACTGTAGAGCTATAGAAAATTTATAATTCCAACTTGAAAAATTTTCAACATTATCTAAATAACAAAGCTCTGAATATGCCCATTGCCGGCACTATACCTTTCTGCTGCCATTGTTGGATAGTTCTGTGTATGCCATATTTTGTATATCCCGGATGAAGCATCCATTTTGTTGTTTGATATAAGGTTCGTTTATTAAACTTTTACGTAGGGTAGACTTAGGTGTCTAAGACCCCTCTTTACCACTGGGCCCACTGGGCCCAGGCCCAGGGCCCCGCAGTCAGCAGGGCCCCCAAATTGCTGAAACATCACTTAACCTCTATTGGTCTATTTTCAAAAAAAAAAAAAAAAAATTCGATACAATAATTTTTTTAGCAACAACCTTTGTTGAGCATTTTAAATAACATTCCCTCCGAAATTATATTCAAATTAAAACAAAAGAAAGAGAATCTGGTCAACCAAGTAATGATCAAGACAACGAACCCATACACACACTTGTTCTTGTGTTCGTTTCAGGGTGCTTTTAAAAATCCAATCAGAAAATACATCCTTTCGTGTATCTTATGACCATGGTGTTGTGATGGGAAAAACTGTTCTGTATCCTTCTGACATTTGCGATGGTCCGAAAGGGTTACTATTAACAATTTTTGCCTGTTTTCACTAGTTGTGCATTTTTTTTTGCTGTCTGTGTTGTTATATATAGTAGTAGGCGTTGCATTTGTGTAGAGATGAACTGCACTCAATTTTTTAAGACTTCAAAGTAAAGAAAGAGGTAAAGAGAAAAGAGTTTTTGTTTTTGACATTATTCAAAAATTGTATAACTTTTTTTCGGTATCTTCTCATCGATGGAGTGTGTTGACTGCTGATTTAGGTCCGAAACAAGATGTAAAAATTCTTTCTCAAACAAGATGGTCAGCGCGAGCTGATGCATTTAGCGCTTTATATAATGGTCATCAAGAAATTGAAGAAGCTTTAATGTCTATCGCGAACGATTTAGGACAGGCACGAGAGGCCAGACAGTAAGCTCTTAGTCTTTGCAAAAATGTCCAAGCTTGAATTTTCCATACTAACAGAACTTTGGAACTCTGTATTGCAAAAAATTAATAAAACAAGTACTTTACTTCAAAAACAAAATATTACTCAGGATGTTGCAATAAATTTGCTGAGTTCAATCGATGGATTCATAATTGGGCTCAGGGACAATTTTGATAACTTTTATTCATCAGCCAGACAAAAAAACACGGATTTCGAACATAAGGACCTTCCGGAAAGACTAGGTGTAGAAGACCTTTTTTGACGGCTCTGAACCCTCAGTAATTTTGACTGGGAAAGATAGGTTCAAAATTGAAAATTTTTCTTCCCATCGTTGACACTCTAAGTGTTCATTTGAAACAGCGACTAAATATACGAAGATTGGCCAACGTTTTGACTTTCTTTTTAAGAAAATCTGAATTCAGAAGATTAAAAAAAAAGCTGCTAATCTTTTGCGGAATTTTACACTGCAGATGTGAACGGAGATGAACTACATGCTGAATTCCTGAATTTAAAAGAATACTGGAAAATAAGTCGTCACGAAAATGAAAAAAACTGAAAATATTCTAGAACTTTATAATTTTTAAAAACAAATAAAATTGAAGATGAATTTCCAAATGTTGAATTTGCACTAAGAATTTTCTTGAGTATGATGGTGACCAACTGCAGTGGTGAACGTTCTTTCTCTAAGTTAAAAAGAATAAAAAACGATCTCAGAACAACAATGGTTCAAGAAATATTGACAAGTTTGTCGCTGATGTCAATCGAAAGCGATGTCCTCAAAGGTATCGATTTTGAGGATATAATTAATGGTTTTGCTAATCTCAAATCAAAAAAAAAAATTCTCTTTCAATAATAATTCCCCTTTCCATCTTTTTTCATTTTAATATTTTCTTAATTTAACTACATACCTCAAACTACATTCTGAATTTAATTTTCCGTTATTTAAATTTTGCTCATTTTTGAATACTTAAGTGAAATATTTATTATTTTGTTTTTGTTTTTACATTGTTTATGTTTAAGTTAATATTTCTGTTAAAACATAAACACGCTGCAATAGTTATTTATATTCATATTGAATTAAAAAAATATTATTCATTTAAAAACTAAAAGAATAATTATTAATTCAAAGTTGTGTGATTATTTCTGCATACCTTTATTACACAACATAACGTTTTTATATAATCATGTAGGGGCCCCATTTTCAAAAAGTGCCCAGGGCCCCCAAAAGGGTAAAGACGGCCTTGGGTGTCTTTGATAACCCTGTGATAACGCTAACCCAAGAAACTACATCACATCCTGGTCATTTGAAGAAAAGTACATGCAATTTGCCAGCTGGCACAAGCTGCCATTACAAACACCACTTTGTTTTCGGATTTCAAAACCTAGCTCAAAATCCGAAAATAAAGTGGCTTTTGTAATTGTGGTACCCGTGGCGTGATGGTTAGCATGTCCGCCTGGCGCCTTTTAACCCAGAGGTTCGTGGTTCGAATCCCAACAGAGACAAAATTTTTTTTCCACGGTTACCGCCTTTCGTGAGGAATTGGCATGTCCTCCGTTAGCAAATATATTGCCATGAAAAGCGTTTTCTCGATTAGCCGTTCGGAACCGACAGAAAACTGTTGGTCCCTCCATTCCCTGTGGTATGGTTGTACGGTTGTGAGAAATGCGCTGGGTACTGGGGCTCCTCGCTCTGTTGCGCCATCCAATTTATTTTATTTATTTTTATTTGTAATTTCACGAATTCAACTGAACACGTTTATCACAGATAAGTTTCGTGTTACAAAAGCAACAATGTAAACAAATGGAAGTTGCTGATATTGATGGTTTTCCCTCTCATTCTTTATTCCTCTATTGAACAAACCCAGAGCTCAAAAAACACTTGGTTTGAAATTCAAATTATGGTTTTACAAAAAACGTTTTATGACGATGACAGGACAAAATCCAGGGGCCGAATCACAGCTCACGATATCGAGTGAGTGAGTGGCATTAGAGATCGAGTGAGTTAGGAACCATTTTGGAATTACAGCATACGTGACCTCTCGTATCGTATTGCTCTTTAAAATTGTACTAGTATCATCGAATATTCACTAGTAAATTTCGAGTTTCTATTAATTCATAGATGTCGCTGGTGTCTCTTTATACTTATTTCATTATTTTTTGGTAGGTAAAATTTATGCCTTTGTAAAAAAAAGACAATATTTAGTAAGAATTTCGGAAAATTTAAACATAAAATACACTCGGATGGTGTTATTAAATGAAATATTGATAATAGATGGTTTCGATAGTCTTTCATGTATGAATTAGAGAGCACTTTATGCATCGAATGAAATTCCGATCGATTACTGATGAGAGAATGCCGAATTGTGGTACTAGATGACTCGATATCGTGAGCGGTAATACCAAATTCCCATAATTCCGATACGACTTATTCGATAGCGTGTGCCGTAATTCGGCCCCAGGTATTCAACTAACAAACCTATTGAAATGGGAAAATATGTATTTCTGCCAATTGCAACGATACGACGCGGGTCAAAAAGATTAAGGCACCTGATTTGGCCATAAAGATATTGTTTCCACACTTGATCAAGAATTTCTGGATAACATAATGGAACTGCGAGGCTAGCTCCATGATCAATACTTGAGGACATAGGAGGAAGTATTTTTTCTCCAGAAGCATACTTAATACAATAAAGAAACATAAGTAACAGATACTTAGAAAAAAAGTGCGAAAAAAATCTGAACAAAATTTTATTTTTATTTTTAGCCCGTATTACTTTACTTACCTATGGAAGTCTTATTAACAAGGGTTATTAACGACAAAAGGATCGATCGTGAATCGGTTCTTCGCACATTGGAACATACGACAAAGAGACACAAAGCATGTTCCGCTGGAAATTTCTACGAACCTTGAGTCACGACCAATAGGACGTAGATAATGCTACAAACTGAACTTATGCGGCCCTTACACCACGCAATATTACTGTGTATAATATGGTTCAAAATTATTGCGTGAAAATGCGTCGTCCATACACTATAAAATATTATTGGAAAATATTATTTCCTTCCTGCAGTTTATTCCGTATCATTCGTAGCTAAAAGAAAGCATGCTCTGTGAAAGGGTAATATATTGAAGAAGTTCCAAAAAATATTTAAATTTTTTTAACAGTCCACAATATATTGCCCAAACTAAAAATATTGCTCAATATAAATCCCTTACACGGTCAATATTATTGCGTGGTGTAAGAACCGCACTATATATAGGCGCTAGGTTTATATATTGCCACGTGAAAATGGTTTTAATCAGGTCACAAATCTATTTGTTTTTTATTTTCTTATATTTTGGACGGTGAACTTTGGTTTTGTGAAGTACAAAATGTTGGTCTTCCGGTTTTTCAATCGAAAGCATTTACCAAACAAAAAAATAAGTAAAATCGTTTGGGGCAACGTAAATTGCGTAAATATGTATCACTATATAGCATTTATTATTTTTAATGATAAATCGGTTGATTTGGTCTATGAAACCGCTTATCTTAAACATTTTCTGTATACCTACTCATTTTTATATTCATTTTTTTTACTACTAGTAGATTCCTTTTATTTAATAATGAGTGTCTAAAAGGAGCTGTGGAACAATAAATGACCCTTCCATTTTGTTAGAAGCCATATTGCCAAATTGGAATAGCCATATTATCTATTCCACTAACTAAGCCTTTTCATTTGATACCCATAATGACGAATTTGAAAAATATGTAACCGTCGTTTTCTAGCTGCGGTCATTTCGGATTAACAATTATATCGAATGTGGTACCCGTGGCGTAATGGTTAGCATGTCCACCTGCTAACCCAGAGGTTCGAGGATCGAATCCCAGCAGAGGCAAAAATGTTTTTCCACGAGTATCGCCTTTCGGGAGGAATTGGCAAGTCTTCCGTTAGTAAATTCATTACCATGAAAAGCGTTTTCTCAATTAGCCGTTCGGAACCGGCAGAAAATTATAGGTCCCCTCCATTCCCTCACAAGGGATGGTTGTGAGAAATGCGCTAGACCCATAAGGGCTCCTCGCTCTGTTGCGCCACCCTATTTTATTTTTTTTATAATTATATCGAATGAATGTGCTAAAATTTACTGTCATTAGACCTGAAGGTGCGCACCAAATTTTCGTCTACAGTTAGTGGGTCAAATTTCAGTTCTAGTAATTCTGATCCCAACAAATAAATAGAGAAACAAAAAAAAGAAGTCATGACTAACTTAAGTCTTTTATTTCAATCCACAAATCTTGTCACGTAGTACCGAGCATGCGAAAAGATTTAAATCTCTGGAAACTTTATACCGTAAAATAGAATTCGACTATTCAGTGTTCAGAAATTGCTTGCACCAAACAAATATCGGGAGCTTTTGTACGTACGGGTGCAAAATACTATTTTGAATACTATACTTTATTATGAAAACGGCAGCTCGACTTATAGTTTCCCAATAGAAGATCCAGTCAAAATAATGGGAAAGTAGACTTCGCTTCGACTAACAATATTCCGATTTTTTCTAGAGGCCTTAAAGATAAGTGTACTGAGTGCAAACCATCGTATTTCAATTTAAGAAAGTAGAAATATTCAAATTGAAAATATAACCCATTTCTTTAAAAACAGCGATTTTGTAACGCTTCTTTTCAAGTCGTAAATACAACATCCGCTGTTCACAATCAACATTTAAAAAAACACCTAAAACCCAATCCACGAACCACAAAATCATTCACAATGTTGCACATTCTGTTTATTTGACATTTCGGTTGGCGACGCCGCGTTGCGCCGCGCTGCCGTGTGCAAAAAAACAACAAAAATAAATTGTGACAGCTCTCAAAAAAATTGGAATTTTTTGTTTTGCCACAATCAACTTGTGACTTGTGAGCGTATTCGGAATTTAATTCATAATATTCGGAGTTTTTCTTTTATCATCCATCAAATCAAGTACCAAAAGCAGCAGTATAAATTCATCCATCGACAATCAGCAATCGACGAGAAAAAATAAGAATAAACACTTAAGTAATCTCGTTTTTTTGTTTCTCGTGCGGCTCTACTTTTGATATCAATAAGAGACTGGGCGCCCGCTCCAGTTGCAATCAAATGACTAAACACTTTGACCAGTGAGGTCATTCGTAGCCAAATCTAAAAGAAAAATAGAAACCCCGATTTCCTATCGCAGAATAAAGATCAGTTTTGGAAACCAATCATTTATTGACACATACGTGGCTAGATCTTAAGGATTGTCATCAATTTTTCGCTCACTACCATGGACGAGAATAGTTCGATGGTAACAAACAGCAATAGCAATGCACTTGTTTCCACACTTGAATGTAACAATTCCGCAAGCGAAGAATCAGATCAGGAATTTCTGGATAACACAGTAGAACTTCGAGGCTACCTTAGCAAATGGACGAATTACATTTATGGTTGGCAACCGAGATTTATAGTACTGAAGGATGGAACGCTGTCTTACTACAAGAGCGAAACAGAGAGTGATTTCGGTTGTCGAGGTGCTATCAGCCTTAGCAAGGCCACCATAAAGGTGGGTTATCTGTGAACTTATTTTATATGTTTTTTAATTGAAGCTTCTTGTGGAGCCAAATAATTTAGAATTTTCTGCGCAGTTTGTGTAGGAATTTTTTTTTTAATATGAAAAAAAGAAAAATACAATGTAGGTACAGGAAGCGCTTTAATTGAACTTACTAATCATTCCGATGACCTTTGCTGGGGTAAAACTTACTTCATATTGAATGGACATACAATTGGAGTGTGGTATGTGGATGTGGGGGAAAATAACTTTAATTTATCGAATGCTTGTTTTTTTTCATGACAAATGAGATTGTAGATGAACAACGAACGATTGAAGTCGATTCCCTTTAGTTTAATACACAAACCGTTGTTTTTAGGTTTTAGGGTGGATACCAAACCTTCTTCGTAATTTTGCTTATCTTTGCACTCGAAAGTTACTATTACATCCAACGTTCTTATGTACATAAATGAGCAAGCTTCATAAATCTGAAAATCATCTGGTATAGCCTTTCGCCAGGAATTTTCAAGTCCTCCGAGAGTAATTACACTGGGCACTTAATTACCTATTCGGAATTGGACAAGGTTTTATTTATGTCTGAGATGAATAGATTATTACTTCCTGTCACTAACTGTACTTTTATGTTGGTAGGCTCTGTAGGCTCATAGTATTACCCTCCATTTGATCATATTTTTGGCACCGTTCTCCACTTTTCCTTTAGTTAATTTGTATTCTTTTAATTTAATTAGATATTGGTAGTAGCGCTTTTAGTAGCTATGGATTCCTCTAACAATATGCGCTTTTAATTTATTTCAGTATTTTTTATATTTGTTTGATATTGCAGCAGATGATAATAATATTTTTTTAAATTTGTACTCTATTCCAATTCTTAAGACATACGAATCTGATGAACTGCGTTTCGATGTCATGGTCAACAACTACAACAACTGGTGCCTTCGCGCAGAAAATCCAGACGATCGAATGCATTGGGTTGAAGTATTGCAATTATATAAAGAAGAGTCAGCTAGCACAGATACAACATCGTTACGACGTCATGGAAGTACAATGTCCTTACAATCAAACACACTATCCGTTGCCAGCGGTAGTAGTCTGAAGAAAACACAAAGAAATCTAAAAGAGAAAGTAAGTGAGATTGAGACGTTTAAGGATATCCTCTTTGGGCAGATTGAAACTTTACAAAGGTATCATTGATATACAAATCAAATATTACTCAAACAAATTCTAACTATCAAAAGCATCATTTTACAGATACTTTGATTCCTGCGCTGAGATAAATAAGGTGACTGGAAAGCCATTAGATCTTGGTGACGGATTAAAACCCATCGACTTTAAGGTATGTTCTCTTATTTAAAACTTGTCAAAGGAACATACAGAATGTTTGCTCGATTTCGTTAGGGTGAATCAATAACATTTCGTGCTACAACAGCTGGTGTTATAACTACACTTCAACACTGCCTAGAAATAATTGCTGAACGTGATGAGTCGTGGCGAAAAAAACTAGATAAGGAGACTGAAAAACGCCGTAAAACTGATGATTTGAATAGGTAAGGTGGTGACATTTTAATAAAACAAGTAGTTGATCGATTTTTGGTTTTCAGAAAGTACAAAGATGAAATTGAAAAGCTTAAGAACATCTCATATCCTGGGCCTGACTTTGAGGTGAGTTAGTTTTTTTTATAATCCGAACAATTTTATTGACGGAAGAATGGTCAGCTTGAAAGATAACCTTTCAAAAAGGTCTTTTTTAACCTGGCGGCCTGATAGGATTTTGGTAGTTTTCAAAAAGAAATTTCTCTATCGATTACGATAAATTCAAAAAATTCTTTGGCCGCTTTGTGGAATGCAAGTGTGAATTATCTTTTGAGGTAGTTGGGGATCATCTGAGAAAGAGCATACACAAGCTGATCTGCATGGTATGTTTGGAAGAAATGAATACCCGACGAATGGAACCTCAGCATCGTTTGTAAGCTACTAAAAAGGAGAAACCCTCAAATGAGCCCAATCATATAGGAATTACCCTCTTTTGGCATCGCTGTATAAGCCTGCAGAACGACTTTGGATTTTTGGTCGTTAAAGAACTCACCGAGATCTCTGATTTCCATTACGCTTTCGACATGGCGACATACTGTCATGTATTTCTTAACATCATAACAACATAAAAGATTATACAAAACTCAAACGTCCACACCAGAGTCATAGTCTTAGAAAAACTATATAATTACTCGCTTGCGCTGACGTAATGGGAAGATGCAATTGTGAAGTCTTGAGTGCTTTTGGTAAAATTGAAACAAAAACGACTAGAATTTGCTGTCATCAAACAGTGTCAGAGAAATCGACGAATTGGGCAAAATGTAACACTATAAAGTCATATGTTCGATATGAAAAACAACAACAGCGCGGAGATCAAAGAGAGAATTACTCTTGCCAATCGTTCTTTACTTCCGATTGAGAAGGCAATTGGGAAATAAAATCCTAAAGGACTTAATTATAGCAGTCTTGGTATACCCCCACAGAAGCATGGACCTTATTTAAAGATAATGAAGAAACCCTTGGGCGTTTGGATATAAAAACACTCCTAGTGATCTGTGGTCCTGTTCGTGAAGATGATGTGTGGAGAAGAATATTCAATATGTATGAAATGAGCATAGCTAGAAGAGTACGCATCGGGAGACTACGATAGCTTGGACATGTAGAGCGGATGTGTTTTTGAAAACACACTGCAGTTAAGTCGGGAAAAGGAAAAAAGAAAAAGAAGCTCCTCAACCGACTTCAAGTGTAAACTGGATCCTGATCACAGTAAATGGGAATGGGCAAAAAGTTTGTTGAGCCCCACAACAACTGTAATGCCTACGCTACTGGTCTAGGTCCTCAACGTTTAATTCAGGTAGGATAATATGATTCAAGGATTATAGTTGCGGAAAAACTCGATTGGAAAAAGTATATGTACTTGCATTTCAGAACTGATTGCATAAACTGTGCAAAATTTTTGTTGAGGAATTCAGCAGCAAAGTCCTCCCCTAGAATAATTACGCCTTCTAGAAAAGTGATCTTTAATTTAGCCGTTCGGAACCGGTTAAATATTAAAGTTTCGTGAATTGCTTTAGTCCCTGAAGCTCGCCGAACTTTGTTTTGCCACGCTATTTAATTATTTATTTTGACTGATTTGAAAATTGAGAGCAGGCGTTTCAAATAGTCTATAAAAGACAGTCTAAGAAATATTAAATGTCTGATAATCACAGGACACCTTGTTAACTCCTACTGCAGGCCTGGAAATTCATTCATGGTCTCTATCCATTATGTGATAATTATAGGTCTGGTCTGTATATGCTGTTTTAAAACCTAAAATATCCGAGAATATTATAAATCAAGGAGGCAGTGTTGTGACCGTTTGGAATTCAATACCAGAGGCCCTGCCAGATCTTCTTTTAAAAAACTGACACCATTCGCTAAAGGAGCTTAAATATTTTGGTCTTAAAAATAACACAAGAAAAGTCCATGTAGAAAGAGGCCTACATAAATTTCATTACATTTCTACAGAGCACACAATAGTCGATATCATAACATAAAAATTTCGATGGCTATGTTACTACATACAAACTCTTATGTTAACCATAGAAGATATATTGAAATTCAAGTCCAGATAGTAAAGATCCTTCAGTATGTCTAGTAATACCAAAAGATATGAAGTTTTCTGTTCTACCAAAAGATATTAAGTTTTCTGGGTGTCAGTTTTCTTTAAATTGTGCTGTCCATGCCCTTCCAAAATCAAGGTGGAATATATTCTTTTGGTTTGATCAGTTGATGCTGTCCTTCTTCTGCATCACGACGCTTACCAGCATTACAAAAGTGAAGATTTTGCAATCAACTGCCGTCTAAATTTGGAAGACAAAATTGAACAAGGTTGTTCCAAAATAATCTTTAAACCTTGTAGTACAAAGTTTGGTGTATAAAATTTACCAGTTGATCTGATAAGTCTTTTATTGGCCAACTGACCTTTGCCTAAAACTGACCACTTTTATCAAATAAATATTTTAAAAAAGTGTTTCACATACCAGAAGGCAAGTGAATGGTTCCTATGAAATTACGCACTATCTCTATAAGTGTTAAGTGTATGACTTATCGCTTCTGCAAATAAGTTGAATAACCATAACAAAAGATTGTTTGCACCCTTTACTTTTTTTCTTTTGATTACATGAATCATTGCTGATAAAAACTCAAATGAAAAGCTATAAATAGCTTTTGAATACATTTGTAAATATCTTATTAAATTTAAATACGAAACCACAACAGAATGAAGGTTGTTCCTATCACATGTGGGGGTTTTTGCATACAGCATTGTTCTTAAACGAGATATTTTACTGCCCTTTGATAAGTGAATTTATTAGAAAGAAAATACCTTGTGAAACCTTGGGATTCTAATTTTGTCAAAAAAGTAAATAAATAAACGACGACACGACGACTTACAAAAGAATTCAAAACAAACACAAGTGTGAAATACAAAATGTTTAGACATTTTTTGAATAATTCTTGGATAATGTTTCAGAGAACAATCATGCTTTAAATTTGTATTGCCTCGGGCTGGCTCTGCAATGTTAGAATACTCGTAGCAAAAGCTTTGGTAACTAAGTTTTCTATTCTCTGATAGTCACTAATTACTATTTAAATTTCGTTGAAGTCCAAAGTAATGTTTAGCATGTCTGCTTGTTCGGAGTTCGAGGTTCGGGTATTGTTTTTTGCTAGGAATTAACTCCGAGAGTAATTTCATGACATGAAAAGCTCTTTCCCAAATAGCCGTTCGGAATCTGAAATTTAGGGTATGTTTGAGAGAAATGCGCAAGGCCCTGCGGTTCTACGAGCTCTGTTGTGCTTCTTTATTTAATTAATTATTTTGCTGTCCAAACATTTTATTGATCTAAAATTCAGTAGTCATGAAATGAAGCTTTAATCCTTCAGGGTATTATAAAAGCTTTTCGTTAATTTGTAATCAATGAATACAAAGTCGACGCTTTAACTGTTCCTCCAAAAAATATTATACCGGCGATATTCTCCTATAGGGATCTAAAAATGACTGTTTATCGTCTTTCAATTTTATTTTCCGGTGAAAATATTAAGCAACTACAATTATAGCTTAAAGCACGGATCACACACGGCTGGGAGCCAGCGGCGAGTTGAGTAGCCGCTGCTGCCAGCCGCTGATCAGCTTTGTGTGACCACGAAATTCACCACACTCGCTGGCAGCCGGCGAGTAATTAGCAGCGGCTGGCAAAGTTCAACTTTTGGCTCCTAGCAGCGGCTGGCAAAATTAAAAAAATACTGATACACATTCTTTTTAGTAATTGTTTATTCGAAATTTGTGTCAAATATCATAAATAGGTTTAAAAACTAGAAATAATGTTAAAAAACATATTTTTGTATGGTTTTCTGCAGCTGTGTGTGACCGAGCTGCCAGCCGCTGCCTGCTTCTGCTACTGGCAGCCGCTGCTAGTAAGAAGCGGCTGGCAAGCAGCCGTGTGTGACCCGTGCTTAAACTTTGCGAATAAATAAAATTAGCGTGTATCCATACGAGCTTTGTTTACAGGTTGTTCAAGAAACGTAGATTGTAACCAGATTGAGCAAAAGGAAAAAGCTTCAGCAGCTTGCGATTCCCGAAATCTAAAACAGCTACAAAGTTTCTTGGTTTAACTTGTGGTACCTGCCGGAGGATCGACTCACTTCCTTTTGTCTTTTTCGAAAACTCAAAGAAAAATGGTCAATACGCAAGAACATTCCGGAATGGCGTTTCTTCTCAAAAGAATTACCTACTGTTGATTCTGAAGTAATTTGTTTTCAAGAATCCACAAGGTTTTGTATCAAATTTCGTTTTAAATACGATTCATCTTAACAGACCCCTACTAAGCAGCCTTATTTCGTTCCTCTAAAAGTTGCGTCTCCTTTTGAGAGTTCTATCACTTGTAAATTCTCCAGAGTTATTCTCGGGTGCCTGTCCATTTCAGAGTTATTTTTTGTTATTTTACTAACGCGAGTAAATTTGTTCAGTTTTGAGAGTTGATTTCCTGAGAGTACTTTCATAGCCGTGTTCATTTTTTTTTTTTTTTTTTTTTTTTTTTTTTCTTATAAAGAAAAGTGAAAAGTGGTGAAAACAATATGTATTTTTTCAAATGACGGATTGCAGCTGCTTTCATTGTTTGCTTAAAAAAGAAAAAAAAAAAAATACTAGGTTAAACAATGGGTAGACCGTCGTAATTTGATGCGAGGCCTACTCTTACAATATAGCTTCAAATTGAAGACGCTCAAACAAGTCTATAGCCGATCCTAGGTAGACGAAGTCCTGTACTACCTTGAAGTTATGTCTGTCTATTGTGACGTTTTGTCCGATTCGTTGATGTTCTCTGTCCTTGTTTGATGACAGCATATACTTCGTTTTACCCTTATCAAACATCAAACCTATTTTGCCGCTTCTGTTACAATGCTCGCAAAAGCACCTATAACATCACGCTTCTTTCTTCCTATTACGTCAAAATGGTCTGCGTAATCGAGTCATTGTATAGACTTTTGATAGATTGTTCGACTGGTGCTGACGTTTGAGTTTTGTACATCTTTTCAATTATGATGTTAAAAAATATAGCATGACAGTTTGTCGCCTTGTCTAAATCCTTTTTCGACATCAAAGGTCTCGGTGAGTTCTTTACCGACCTTGACGGAGCAGCATAAATTCCCCAAAGTCATCCTACATAGTCGTACGAGTTTTGCAGGGATGTCAAAACTAGACATGGCTCTGTACACCTCGTCTCTGTAAATACTGTCATATGCGACCTTCAAATCGATAAAGAGATGGTGAATATCGATATTATTTTCTCGGGTTTTTTCCAAGATCTGCCGTAATGTGAAAATTTGGTCTATTGTGGACTTCTCTGGTCTAAAACCACATTGATAAGGACCTATCAAGTTGTTGACGTGGGGTTTCAGACGTTCACATATTACAGCAGACAAGATCTTATAAGCGACGTTAAGGAGGCTTATCCCTCTGTAATTGGCGCAATTGTGAGGGTCTCCCTTCTTTAGGATCGGGCATACGATACTGAGGTTCCATTCATCGGGCATGCTTTCTTCCGACCATATCATGCAGATCAGCTGGTGCATGCTCCTTTCCAACTGGTCTCCAGCTGCCTTGAAAAGTTCGTCATCAAGGCCGTCTGCACCTGCAGTCCTATTTGATTTAAGTTTGCATATGGCAAGCTTAACTTCCTCTAGGTCGGGAGGACGGCATTCTTGATCATCGTCCAAGCTGAATGGGGCAATCTACCTGACAGCGGAATTTGTGTCCTCATCGCCGTTAAGCAGTCTGCAGAAATGATCTTTCCAGATCCTCAGTAGCGACTGTGACTCTATAACTATGTTTCCCTGCTGGTCTTTACAGGCTTGAGTTCGGGGTTTGCCACCCTGGCAGGATCTTTTTACCTTTTGGTAAAACTTCCGAATCTCGTTCCTGTCATGGCACCTCTCAATTTCCTCAAACGAGCGCTTCTCATGCTGCTTCTTTTTCTTTTTGAGAAGTCGGTGTTCTTCCCTTCTTTTCTCCTTGTAGATCTCGTTATACTGATCGTATGCAGCCCTTGTTCGTTGTTGCATCAGCATTTGTCGTGCTTTTTGTTTGGCTGCTTTTGCCTGCCTGCATTCTTCATCGAACCATGGGTTTCGTTTTGGTGGCCGAGTGAAACCCAGAACCTCAGAGGTAGCGGTTCTGATGGCTTCTTGGCATTGCTGCCACTGGTCTTCAATGCTTAATGCTGGCGGCATGGGATTCAAGGATAAATTGAAGCGACACTCGATTGGAAAAGGCATTGGCAATCTCTTGCGATTGTAGCTTTCCGACGTCATATCTCTTCACAGCGTTAGTTCGTGCTGGTCGTGAACAAGATATCATCATTCGAACCTTGGCTACAACAAGGTAGTGGTCCGAGTCAAAGTTGGCCCCTTCAGTTGGAAAGTTCGGACATCTAACACACTGGAAGAGTGCCTTGCGTCGATCGCAACATGGTCAATTTGGTTGACGGTTAATTGATCTGGGGATCGCCATGTACCTTTATGAATTTTGAAATGCGGGAAGCGTGTACTACTTACAACAAGATTTAGCCCCGCAGCAAAATCGATTAGCCTCAGTTCGTTTTCGGAGGTTTTGTCGTGGAGGCTATGCTTACCGATTGTGTTTCCAAAGATGTCCTCCTTCCCTAGCTTTGCGTTAAAATCGCCAAGAACGATTTTCACGTCGTGTCTAGGGCACTGCTCATACGTTTCTTCGAGGAGCTCGTAGAAACAGTCTTTGGAATCGTCATCTTTCTCTTCTGTGGGGTCGTGGGCGCATATAAGGCTAATGTTGGCAAATTTGGCCCTGATGAGGATGGTCATTATACGCTCATGAATTGGATTTTGGCTAATCACCTTATCCCCGAGTCTTCCTCTAACGACAAATCCGCACCCAAATAAGCACTGTTTCTGTTGTCTGTAGCAGTCGCCATAGTAGATGTCACAGTTTTTCATCTTCTTTATGCCCGGTCCACTCCATCACACTTCTTGCATGGCGGTTATGTCTGCTTTGCAGCAGTTCAAGGCGTCTGCTAATTCTCCAGCTGCCAGGGCCAGGTACTTTTGGATCCCTTCGGACATAAAGGGCTGGAATATCCAGTGTCAGTACCCAGCTGCAGGGGTGTGAGTGCTGCCGTTGGCTCACCAAGAGTTCATCCGCCACCATCTCTACTTCAATACCCTGTCCTAGTATTGAAAGACCCTGAAAGACCTTTAAGCCAAATATGTTGGAGTAGTTCCTTCAGGGGCCTCTGCTTTTTTG
Source organism: Melanostoma scalare (assembly GCA_949752695.1). Lineage (NCBI taxonomy): Eukaryota > Metazoa > Arthropoda > Insecta > Diptera > Syrphidae > Melanostoma > Melanostoma scalare. The sequence goes on from OX456984.1 coordinate 199,356,662, forward strand.
ACTGCTGAAGTCCACCGTTGATTCTGTCATTCGAATTCATCCGCTGGAACATTTACGCAAAAGCTCTCGTAGACCACTGAGATTTGTGCAGTCGGTCATTGTTCGCAGAGCATTATAGTGTTGATCACAATTCCTTTGTTCCTCATTCCTTTGTCAACATTCGCACTTACTAGTTTAGCAGGTCAGCTCCAAACGGAACATCCCAGGGTCCAGTGGATACCGCGTGGAGGTATAGTAAGCACAATTGACGTGTAACTATAAGTTGCAACATCTGGGCGCCCCCAAGTTGACACCAGTCAGAGCCTTCCCGAATAGTACAACGCCGAGATGTCCTGCCCGTCACACTTTTTATACCATCAATTTCTCATACTAGTAATGATATTTTCATACCTTTTTCGATGGTATACAGTATGGAATGACTATTCAAGTCTGTGAAAATGTCATATTCAGTACGTAAATCTTTGCCGTTTGACACAAATGAAGCAAAGTATAGGAAAAAAATGAATATAAATGTCCTACCCGTCACAATGGAATGATACATATATTGATTTTTATCTCATACAAAAATATAATCAAACTCAACACTACTAACTGTCAAGCTCAACGTTTTCTTAGCTATTCATTTTTCTCTACATCAGCAATCAGTAATTGCTCTTGCTTCAGTAGTCGTTTTATTCAAAAGTGAGCGCTTCAGACCGATTTTGTTAATGGTGATGAGACAAATAAAGAGCTTCCTGCGCTCCCTGCCTTTTAATGTTTATAAAAAAAATAACAAATTCTGAAACACTAGCGGTTTTCTTTAAGTAAAAGACTGATATAGAAAAAATAGTCGTTTTACTATGGTAGTAATATTGGATATTTTAAGAGTCTTATACCCAAAATGCTTACAAAGCGCACCCTTAAAATGAAAGTGACACAACTAAAAATGACATTTGTGTGAAATGGACAAAAAATATTAAAAAAAACAAGTAATTAGGTCACTTTATTGCTGAATCTGAAACTACAAAAATTTCGAGTTAGCTCACTTTCATTCTAACTATGCTTCAGGTCTTATAACAATAACTCAAGCCATAAATAAAAAGACGTTTTTGTTTATTGATTGAAAAATATATTTTTTATTGAATAAATTTTCATATAAACGATTGAAATACTTTATTTAATTTTTTTGTTTTAACATTAAAAGTAATTTAGTTTTTATAATATAAAATATGTCATGAACATAAATACAGAGTAAATGTGAATTAATATTTTTTTAAAACAATTTTTGTCATTTAACAATTACATTACAATATGCATTCAAATGTTTTTGTATTTAAATTATTGTGTTAACAATTTGGAAAACTAAAACTAAAAACAAAATGCAAAAACAGTAACAGTTGTTGTTTTGAAACATATACATAACTATAGCATATCAGTACATTTTATTTTATTACATTATATTTTTATTTTTTTTATAACAACACATAATTAATTAAATCTATAAATCAAATTAGCTAAGATAGTGTTTATTTACTTCATGTTTTTTTATCAATATTTTAATATATTTAATACATATTAGGAAGTATTTCTTGAAATCTATTCTTCATTGTTTTCAACCCTATACGTCTCTCCACCTAAATAAATTTCGTCTTCATTATCCTCAACCCTGTATGTCGCTAAACCTAGATTCAGTTCATCTTCATCATCCTCTACCCTGTATGTCCCTCCACCTATATCAAACTCTTCAACTTCAGAATCAGAATCAAAATTGATCTGACTTGAAAAATTGGAGTCGATCGTATATGTTCCTTTGCTACAAGTGATGGAAAAAGAACAATTGGATAGCACTGAATAAGTTCTGGAACCTATTACATTGTTTACTTCATATAGACTACCTTCGTATTCACTTTCGGCCTCGTATCCTACGTCGATAACTTCGCTTGTGGTATAAAACGAAATAAATTCATTTTCGTAGTCATTCGTATTGGTTCCAACGTCGCGATATTGTTTTGAGTTGAAGCAGCAGCAAAATACCGCTGTAAAGCAATTTGCAAGATCTGTAATAAAAAGAAAAGACGAATATTAGTTACCTATCCAGTCAAAAGTATTGTAAATATAACAAAACAAAAGAAAAACATTATTTTGTTTCATCCCCTGTATTGATAATTAGAACGCATAAATAAGTACACAAAATTATATTCACATTTACATTTAATGCAACAACAATAGTTTATAATGTTAACTTATTGTTAACATGTAAACACAGTGATTTATACCTGACTAGACTTTTTTTCAACCTAAGGCAATCTGACTTTCTGACTTTTTGTCATCTATTATATTATTGATTGAAAAAAAATTAAGGAATTTTTATTTGATTGTCACGTCAAAATTATACTTACATACATATGAATATTATGTTTTTTCTCAATCTATGTATGTACATACATAAAGAAAATATGTGCAATTACAAATTCAATAACCAAACAGCAAGACCTAGAAGCCGGAAGCAAACCCCCCAAAAATAATCCAGAGATAGAGAAACCAACAGAAGAGGTGCTTCTGCAAACGAGAAGTCTTCTCCATTTGAAGCAATTCTTTTTCACACAATCCACAACCATAATCGACGACACTATTAAAACTTCAGTCTTAAATACAAAAAGAACTTAAGAAATGACCTTTTATCAAAAACAAACCATTTTATTGTACATACATATATAAAAAACATTTCAAATTCAACACAAACAAAACATAATTTTTTTCTTTCAACTTACTTTTTAAACCATTCAAAATTCTTCCCATCTTAGTTCTTTCTGAAAAAAATAATAAAATTAAAGCACCACAAGTTTAATTTTAAATATTTAACAAAATCTTTTTTTATTACCACTCTTTTATATTTTTTTAAATATTTTCTTCTGCTCAGTATTTGTACGTCCGTTGACAGCTTCTATTTTGAAAATTGAATTGAAGGGAAATTGATTTTACTTAGGTAGAATTTCATTGTTTACTTGCTTGCGTTCAGTTGTTTCCGATTACAATAGGAATCGTATATAGATTCAGAAAAAACATAATATTCATATGTATGTAAGTATAATTTTAAATCGGAAATTTTGACGTGACAGTCAAATAAAAATTCTTAAATTTTTTTTCAATCAATAGTAGTAGACAAAAAGTCATTTGCCTTAGATTGAAAAAAGCCTAATCTGGTGCAAGGACTACATATATTATAAATTCTTATAATTATCTTCTTCTCCACACATTGTCTTCGCATACGGGACCAAAGATCATTCGGAGAATTTTTCTTTTGAATCAACCAAGGGTTTTCTCATCCGCTTTCGATAAAGTCCATGCTTCCGCGCCATAAAGCAGGACTGGGATGATCAAGGTCTTATACAAGGTCACCTTGGTTTTTCTAGAGAGGGTTTTGTTTCTCAATTGCCTTCTTAACCCAAAGAAGCAACGGTTGGCAAGAGTTATTCTCCGTTTGATCTCCGCACTGATGTTGTTGTCCGTGTCTGCAGCGGATCCTAGGTAGACGAAGTCCTGTACTACCTCGAAGTTATGTCTGTCTACTGTGACGTTCTGTCCAATTCGTCGATGTTCTGTGTCCTTGTTTGATGTCAACATATACTTCGTTTTGCCCTCATTAACCATCAAACCCATTTTTGCCGCTTCTGTTTCAATACTCGCAAAAGCACCTATGACATCACGCTTTTTTCTTCCCATTACGTCAATATCGTCTGCATAGGCGAGTAATTGTACAGACTTTTGAAAGATTGTTCCTCTGGTGTTGACGTTAGAGTTTCTTACAATCCTTTCAAGTATGATGTCGAAGAAATCGCATGACAGTTTGTCGCCTTGCCTAAAGCCTTTTTCGACATCAAAGGTCTCGGCGAGTTCTTTACCGACCTTGACGGAGCAGCGTGAATTCTCCAAAGTCATCCTGCATAGTCGTACGAGTTTTGCAGGGATGTCGAAACTAGACATGGCTCTGTACAGCTCGTCTCTATAAATACTGTCATAATGTGGCCTTGAAATCGATAAAAAGGTGGTGAATATCGATATTATATTCTCGGGTTTTTTCCAAGAAAATTTGGTCTATTGTGGACTTTTCTGGTTTAAAACCACGTTGATAAGGACCTATCAAGTTGTTGACGTGCGGTTTCAGACGTTCACATATTACAGCAGACAAGATCATACACGCGAAGTTAAGGAGGCGTATTCCTCTATAAATTGGCGCAATTGTGAGGGTCTCCCTTTTTTAGTATCGGGCATACTGAGGTTCCATGATGGTTTTCAATGCTTGATGCTGGCTGCATAAGATTCAAGTTAAGTTGGAGGGACAATCGATTGTAGCTTCATATCTCTTCACAGCGTTGGCGTATGAAAACTGTACTGAAAGTGGTCTTAATGCTTAATTATTTCGTTTCTGTCCACTGTTCTGCAATGTTGACTCTCAAAATAAGAACTCTGTTGGAATTCTGCGAGCTTATCTCCGATAGCGATAAAAAAAGTGTGCCCACTTGAGAATAATTGTCAAAAAATACGAAATTTGAGAGTATTGAGTCAACTCTACGCTAACTACTCTTAAGTTTGTGTTCACTTCAGAGTTTGCTCTCGAGAGTGGCCTGAGAGCTACTCTCCTTTTTTTGTTTTACTCTCAAGTGGACACGTTCCTTATAAAGTTAAAGAAAAAAAAAATGAGATAGTAGTAATAACAATTTGATTCCATTGCTTAAAAAAAGATATACCAACTCTTGCACCTATAACCTATTAACGAAAGTAGACCAACCGGATCCTATGGTACTTTGCAATAATTTTTAAGTTGCTTCTTTTTTTATTATAAAACAATTTTTTTGTCAACTTTAGCAGAAGTTTGAGAATAATGAATTTGTTCAGATCTATATCACATTTTTTTTATTGATTTATGCAAAATATTGCGATGCAAATTTGAACTTAAATATAAAAGCAGTGCACTGATTTTACTGTCATTTATCCCATCGTCCGACTGATTATTATTAGTCTTAACTACGATGATTCATATTCCGGCTTAAAATCAATTCTGTTTACCCAAATTCACCCAACCGAAAACTTGCAAGAAATTTTGAGGCATGCACTCATTTCACTTAAAGTTACTAGTTACTACACCATAATTACCGCGACTGCGGTATGCGATTAATGTTAATATAGGTCAGTAACATATTCATACACGCACAAGCAATCCATTGCGTTACATGTGTAACCGGCTTTTGAGTGAGCAAGTTAAGCAAGCAAAATCATCCAAGCTTTATGAAGTTGATAAATTGCCATAATAAGTGTTGTTATCTGTCACTGGTTATTATTTTTGTTTTGTATACTGTTTGTTGGGATCTACTTGAGATAATTCAAATTTGCCGTAGTAGCCCTAGGCGCAGCCATCTTCTGTTATTAGAAACATAAACATTACAACCTGTGTCGTGACTATGTTTCCAAAACAAAGATGAAAGGTTTAATCAATTCTGAAGTCAGCTGTGAGGTTAACGTATTCTGGAATTTGAATATCAAACGGCCTTGAATACTATTGGCAAAATCACATGCTGATAAATGGTGGCGTCATTAAAAGGTAATTTAAATTCTACCGCGGTTGTAAAGTTTTTGTTTTTGTTGTCTATTCAAAGAAATATACAAATAGAATCTTGACTTTTTGCAGAGAAATATTCTTAAACAGGTGGCTTAGTTGGCCTTGTGCTGAATAAAGAGCATTCAAATCACGAATCTATTACTCGATTTAAACCGTGGAGAGATCTTCGTGTGATGCACTTGTGTACATTTTGGTACTAAAATATTATGGTGATTTTTCACTGTTCAGTTGATTGAACGCCAATCTTGTTCTTATGGGTGTGTAGTACACACACTGTGTACATAATTGTTTCTCTTTCGTTGTGACGGTTGTCATTGTTAAATAGAATATACCTACATGAAGTAAAAGAGCGAATACAACTTGTCGGATAGACTTTAATCTGAACATCTAAAGTTGGATAATGTGAACGATCAAGCGGCAGTCTGTCGATATTGATATTTTTGTTAGTCGAACAGACGTATCTGATAATGTGAACTAATGCCGTTTTCGTTTGGTAAAACTAGAGTACCATTTTTTAAAAGTACTCTGATTTTTACTCTGAAAAAATTTCTAGAGTAGCAAAATTTGCTCTGAGGGTAATTTCTGACAGCAAAAAGAGTACCCTTAGAGTACTCTTTTTTCCCAAACGAAAACGGCATAAAGTATGTTTGACTTAAAGATAATTTCAAAGCATATATTTTTATATATGTAATAAGATACAATGTTTTGTGACTTGGGAAAGATTTCTATAATGGATATTTCTGCTACGTTTACATCCATCGTAATTAAAAATTTATTGAAAACTAAATCCGACGACAAGTTAGACAAAATGAACCCTATACCAACATCAAACCATTCAAAATCTATTCCAACAAGTCTGTCCGACAAGTTATACTCGTACAGTGTTCCAAATAAGAACAGACGACGCGACGGCCAATGAAACAAGAATATTTCAACAGCTCTAAATGATATTAGGGCGGTTCACACCGTACAATAAATCTAAGAGAGTCGGTGTGATGCATATGGGATGGTTTTATTCAGCGAGCACATTGGCTAACTTGTCGTCAGACCTCAGTTTTCGATAAATTTTCACCGGAATATGTTTTTTGGACGTCTTTTTAAAAAAGAGTAATTTAATCCATGTTTTATGACCAAAAACTTATCTTAGAGTTTGCCATTATGTTCAGTGTAATGATTTCGGGCAAGTGGCCGCCACGGCTATCTCGAATAAATTCCAGCCAATTTTCGACCAATTTTTGTAGTTTTTGGAGTCGTGTGTTAGAAATAAAACTCCGAATATTCTCTTTCAAAGTTTCAATCGTCGCGGTCTTATTTGCGTAGACAAACGACTTCACATAACCCCACAAAAATAATGCAGCGGTGTTTAATCGTCCGACCTAAGAGGTAATTCACAGGTTTAAAACTCGAATTTACAAAAAAAAAAAACATCTATTTCTTTTCGAGACAGTTTAACAAACACGCAGTGTCCACTGGTTGTGCGGCTTAAATCCTTCCACGATGAAATGGCATATAAAGCTGAACTTAAATCAAGTGACAGTTGCCAAAAATGACCAACTCAAAAAAAGTACTGCGAAATTGAAAACCATAATTGTAAGAAAAACATTCTTTACTTTAAGCACTGGTTACACAGTACACACGGCTGGTTGCCAGCGGCGAGTAGAGTAGCCACTACTGCCTGCCGCTGATCAGCTTTGTGTGACCACAAAATTCACCACACTCGCTGGTAGCCGCCGAGTAATTAGCAGTGGCTGGCAAAGTTCAACATGTTCAACTTTTGGCTGCTAGCAGCGGCTGGCAAAATAAAAAAATACTAATACGCTTTCTATTTACTAAATTGTTCATTCGAAGTTTGTGTCAAATAATCATAAATAAGTTTAAAAATTAAGAATAAAGTTCAAAATTTTTGTATGGTTTTCTGTATCTATTTGCTGAGAGAAGCTGGCGAGTAGCAGCCGATAGTGTGACCGGGCTTCCAGCCGCTGCCTGCTTCTACTACTATACCAGCAGCCGTGTGTGATCCGTGCTTTAGTAGACGTTTTTTACATAAAATATTTTCTTAGCAAATTCGTAGGTATATTTATAAAGTCTAACAGATTTAAGTTCACATCAGCCTTACAGACTATAAAAAAACAAAATATTTGACAAACCAATCCACAAGTTGAACAGGCGGTCATATGTGCGTTCACATTATCAAACATTAGTCGTTCACACTAAAGTCTGTCCAATAAATTGTACAGTGTGGAGTGAACCGCCCTTTTACCAAGCAGCGTTGCCATAAACCGGTTTTTGCCGGATGTATAAATTTTCAACCGGAAATAAAATGTCCTAGAACAGGCTCTGTCCTATTTTTAAATGCTCTGCGTCTCCACTGTCAATATTTTAGGCACAGTTTGGACTTGCAAACACAGATCAAAAAACCTCCTGCTACTAACAAATAGAATTCGATCATATGCATCACATCAAAATGCCCTGCGAGTTCTTAGACTAAAAATTTGTATGCAAGACGTTTAGGTAATGGACTAAACCTACGCAGGGGACCTCAAAAATACATATATATTTTTGGCTTTTAAGGTTTTTTGATAACCACTTGAACGATGCCTAAAACCTCTCGTTTGAGATACCATTCAAGTGGTTACTTAAAATTCTAATAAAACCAAAAAGGTGCATTTTCGGAAGCTCTTCACTTAAGCATCTGTCATTCATAACGAAGTTTGTAATCAGAGAGTCCTGGGCTTTTGGATTTGATGCATTTGAAGAGATAGAGATAATTTAAGAAATGTTGCACTTTTGATGTACTTTTTCTTGGTAACACATCACACGATGTGAAATGTAACGTAAGACTATACTGGGGCTATAGACATATTCTAAGATGCCATAACAATGCAGCCGTTCGGAATCGTGAAAAATTTCACTTTGGTCGGCCACCCAATTCATTTATTTATTCATTCATTATTCTTTTATAAATGCTGGTGTGCCCCAGGGGTCCGTCTTGTCTCCGGCTCTATTTCGTATTATCATTAATGGTTTCTTGTCCGAAACTTCTAATCCAATTAACTGTTTTGCTTACTAATCAACCCTCGGCTTTTCATATTCGTTTCCAAATGAATGTCCCTGCTCTTGGGAAGTGGAACTATACGTAGAATACGCAATCGTTTGTAAGATTAATTCACTGAATTCAGACCTTGATAGCATTGTTATATGGGGTAATAAAACAGAGTAAAATTCAATGCTTCGAAAGCCCATTGCCGTTATTCATGAATGGTATCTAAACGTTAACGATGATCTGCATTATAATTAGCACATTTTTGAAGGCGCCGCGCCGATAAATATTGCAACATGCTTAGGTTTCTTCAGGCGATGCAGGAAAGTGTTTACCCCTTTTGATCTTTATATAGCCTACAATCGTTTCAAACTTGAGTATTTCTCTAAGGTACTCGCCTAGTTGATTGGCTACAAAAGAGCCACAAGACTGTATAGAATTGATTGATTCTTTTGAACATCTGTCTCACTCTCTTTAGATGCTTTTGACGTTTTCTCCGCGACTTACATTAACTTTGGAGAATGTTAAGTACTTCGTACTTTTAACGAGTTTTATTTATCAAACAACCGTCTATTTTATGCCCTGATTCCATCAATGCCAAAAATTATATGTCGACAAAAGTAAAACTCACGAGGCTGAACCTAATTTTCTTTCACTCTTACTTAAATAGTAATTAAATGAGGCTAATGATGTCAGTTGTTTTACTTTTCAAATTTTTTTTATTTTAATATTCTACCGTCCACACTTTTTGTGTTTGCTTTTGTTTAACCGAATCGTCACGAGGCTCAGTTACCTATACATTTCCTATCCATATACCAAACATACAGAAAAAGAATTGACGACATCCATTTCAAGAAAAGTATTTTGCCAGGTTTCCACCCCCTCCGATGGAAATCCTATACATTAGCTGTAGTTAGTGGCTCATTGAATAGTTTTCCAAGGCTTCGCGCACGTGTATTTCCAAATTCGAATGCAGAGTCATTGAATTCAGAGGTAGTGGTTTCCAACGTCAATCCATTGTATGCCAAATTAATCACTTCAAATGCTCAATCATGGCCATAAATCTTTAATTTTCTCACAAAAGTCCTTTATTATTTTCTACGAAATAATAAATCTTCAGCTCCTGACTGTTGAATCCCTTTCAAAAGCTCGCTCACTCTATTACTCTCTCTCTACCTCTCATATTGTTAATCCTGTATATGTGAACACCCACAGCAACCCGTTCATTGCCCCCAATTTGTGTTCTCTAATTGAAGGATCTAATGGTAGCCAACCCCACATTGCTCTTCGATTTTGCCCCTTCCTCAAGAACGGGCGCCTGCTAATGTGAGTACACATGTATCTACACGAATGTAGAGCATAAAAAGCTTAGTCGTGCTTTTAAGTGACCTCGTTAAGTCAACGCCAACAACAATACCACGCACAAGGCACAACCCACTTTGACTCTGGAGGGCTTCAATGATAACACACCAACCCTGAGCTTCATCACCCTCTCTCTTCTTGGGTCGACATTATGAGCATGGTGGAGGTGGAAAACAGCGCGGTTACTGACTGAATGAATACGAATAGGCTTCTGCGAGTTTGTTAGATGCGGTGCTCCGGGAAATTATTGCACAGCGGCGCGGCGCCAGATAATCTTTTTCTGCTTGTCGAATCACAAGTCAGTCAGTGTTGTACAGAGCGTGCTTGAGTGAGGACGGTTGTGTCTGCGTGTCGTTTGTGAGGCTACACTTTTATTTATTTGGTGCATCAGTTTGAGAAAAATAAAAAAAAAAAAAAAACATTAGTGCATCGGAAAACTCGTGCGAAGCTTATTATTTCCTTATTTTTGTTTAGTTTTGTTGGTGTGTTCTTTTTCAATTTGGTTAATCAGGTGGAATCAATACAATGCCATCAGTTCGTTTTATAACGAAGGCTTTCAAAGTTCGCAATAAAAGTGTAAGTGTAAGTAATTTGTTCCAGACAGGAGATGGATAAATATTTTGGGAGTGGTTGCTTACTTTAGAGGGTGGCATACGTCATCGGAAGCAACAGTTTTGGGGTGGTATTTTTGTTTACGTTCACCCCAGCAAAAGTCATCCTCTTTCTCTCTATTTCCGGACTCTTGGGATCATGCTATGAAGGTTGAGAGTGCTATGAACAGTCTTTATCTTTTGTGCAAACAGAACCGAAGTCCTACTGCAACTTGTGTGTGTAGTTCAAAGTGTGAATATTCAAAAAATTTACTATGTCAGCATTTTGCAATTCCATTTCTCGCTTTGTGATTATTACAAACAAAATTTAATCGGATTCATAGACTTTTGTTGTGACTCTGACTAGCTAAGCGATAATGCCGTCAAAGAGAGCGAAAAGCAGTTTTATTTTCTGTATTTTTCATTGACTCATGGTGTAATTATATGGATCATTCACGGCTCACGGGTCTATCACAAATCTGTTGTGTATACATCCAGATCTCATTCAGTTGTGTATTTATATTATCTGGGAGTGAAATGGCTTTGAAAGCTAAATAGTTTATGTCGTAAAGATTCATACTAGAGAAGTGAAATAACCATCTGGTTTATTTGTTTGTGATGAGTTGTTTTGGTACCAACAACAATCAGTTCTGTGTACGTACGTATTTATTGTTGATGTCACTATCTTTACTGTCAACGGAGAGCTAGAGTAAAAATACTAATGTTATCTGTTTGTCGGATTAGTTGTTGCTGTCTTATGAAAAAGGGAATGTCCCTTTTATAAGTTTGTTTGACTTAAGTCGTCTAATTTTGAGACTGACTTGCCTCATAATCTGTTGTCTTAATGTTGAGTCATTGTTGGCTAAACAAATAAACAGAATTGTTTTTTTTTGTTTTTCTTCAGTCAATTATGAAATTTGTCTCGGAGTTGTGTTTTGGTAAATCGTATTTTAATGAGATGAATAAAATTAGCTTCGTTTCACCACCGCCAATGTCTGACATACTGACATTTGAGTGTGCGAAATATTTAATCGCGGGAAATTGTATTTAATTTGCATCTCATTCCAAATATTATTTATTTTCTTCATTTATTCATATGTCAAAGAATTGGTTGAAAAACGTCATCTGATCTGTGTGACCGGTTTTATCAGAAACTATCATTATTCGAAAATTAGCAGCTCAAATGTGATTGAAATAGTGGTGAAAATTAAATTGTTTACACCTTACTAAGCCGAAATTCTGCGACATGATTAACATTAGTAGTCTTATACACTTGCTCGAAAAGGTCTCTGTTCGAAATATGTGCAATAGGTTGGGCATTCTTTTTGAAACGAAGTTCCTTATGGCACATTTTTTTAAAAAAATGCATGCGTTTTGTATTTAAGGGGAGACAACTGTGTCCCCTTTTTTTTAAATAAATTTTTAAGAAAATTGAAAGAATTTATAGCGGTTCTTTAGCCCTTAAAGGTATACGCCTCGAGCTTGCGCCGTGCAACGTCCAGGGCGAGGAAATGATCTGTTGTCAGTGGTAATTTTTTTTTTTTCACTACAATATTTTACTACGCTTGGCATGAACCTAAAATAAATAAATAAATAGGGTGGCGCAACAGAGCGAGGAGCGGGGCCTAGCGCATTTCTCACAACCAGTTCCTTGTGAGGGAATTGAGGGGACCTACAATTTTCTGCCGGTTTCGAACGGCTTATCGAGAAAGCTCTTCTCATAGCAAAAAAAAAAAAAAAAAAAGAATTTTGAGACAAAAAACCGAAAAAGAATATTTTTTTTGTTTAAACGTTAGCTACAAGTCTTAGGGTCATTCAAAAGTCAATAGTTTGAGAAAATTTCAAATAAATGGCAAATTTACCTACTCTTGTAGATTTGAAGCCTACCAGTTTCAGGACTGTATGGAGACTTTTGAAACTACCTATAAGGTTGAAACTACTTAAAATAATTAATTTATGAATAAAAAAAAGTTCCAGACAGTTGTCCCCGCTTTGAAAGCTAAAAAATGGAAAAACAGTATGCTTTTTTAGCCCTCGTCGATAGCAACGATCTGATATACACTTATGGTCATACAATTAAGTCATTTTTATAAAATGCCTTAATTTCTTTTTGGTGTATCTTGGGTTCAGCTCAGCATTTCTCATCAACAAATGTTTTGAAGGTCAAAATTTATGGAAATGATGGCAAACCGTATGTTAGACGTCCCAGAAATGCTGAGCTGAACCCAAGATACACCAAAAAGAAATTAAGGCATTTTATAAAAATGACTTAATTGTATGACCATAAGTGTATGTTCTTAGTCGAGACAAATGGTGGCTGGCCAGACCCTCATATACTTATATGCGTTTGTATGGACATATATGTATATGTTGTATTGAAGCTCATATAAATGTGTACAATGGAGATACCTATTTTAATCCTTACCTTTCTAAACGTTTTTGGCATACTCTGAAATACCCATACATATGAAAAAGAACTCACATACAACTTTTCAATAGCGAATAAAAAAAACTTTTTGCCTTTCTTTTTCTTCTTTATTTTGAACATGTTTTTGAGCTGGTTTTCAGTGTATTTTATGACGATGTGTCCTGAGAAACGCAACTAAAGAAAAAGTAGTCTATACTTTTGAATGTTGTTGACATACTGGATTTGTGCATTTCGAACAAAAAAATTGAGTTTTATGTCACAACCTATCATGTGTTTCCATATAGGGTTCTATCCTGGAACCATTGTTCTCGACTAAGGTGGAATATTTTCATATCCCCTTTTTCGCCCTGTTAAATAACTTTTTCAAACTTCTCATAGCAATGGATCGAAAGCCAATAAATTTTTTGGAAGCTACCTAGGAGCACAAGTCTCTAGGTAAATTAGAAGCATATTTAATTAAGGTGTAAAAATTAAATATTCCTAACCAGACCCGATGTTCTCGACGAGGGTTAAAAATGTTCGGTTTTAAAGTATGGTAATCTTGGAAAATCTAAAGTTGGTACAAAATTCTTATTCTGAGCTCGCTTAAAATTCTAATTTTTTCAACACTGTTTCAGTATTTTTTAAGAATGTTATTTTTAAAATAAGCCAGAAACGAGCCATGCGAAATTCAACTAAGCTTGAAAAATCTTTAAAATTAAAGTACAGTTGAAACTCCATTAACCGGGATGGTCGGGAACGAGCCCATTACGGATAGTCGAAAATTCCGGATAATAGAACTTTTTTTTTCAAACAAAAAAATGGTATATATTTTACTTTTTTATATTTATTTAAAAAAACGAAGACAAACATAAAATTATTCAGTAAAATCTAACAATTCATTCAGTTCATATTGTTTTGTACATTAAAAAATTACGAAATTGATTATTAGGAACTTTAAAAAATTTTTTTAAGAAAATTTGGAAAAATTGTTGCTTTGTTGTTTGCCGGAGTGATTTTACTCGTTGTTTTATTTTATCAAATTAACGTGAATGCGGTAAGTTTGCATTATATCCTATTGCGTTATTCCAGGACAGGGAATTCTTGTAATTTTCACATCATCAAAATCATCCGAAAGAACTTCAGGCTCATTGTCAACGTTGTTAATTACCATCTCAATAATTTATCTACCATCTCAATAATTGTTCGAGGAACAATTTTCGGGTTACCCAAGCAAAAATTTCCAAAACGGTTTCATCGGCATTATAAATTTAGTCATTCTTTGAATTCTCTGTTTGAATGAGTTTAGACAATTCTTCTTCAAAAAGTGTAGAAGCTTCCTAGTCAGCAAATTTCCTGTTGCTTTCAATCCATGAATTCCATGACGGTTTTTTGAGTTTTCCCATCCAGCCTTCAGACACAATCAGAGGCTATGTTTAGATTCGCATGAAAAAATTTAGCCTTTTCCACTATAATTTATTCTGAAATTGGAACTTATTCTAAATTTTTCCTGACGAAACCATTCATAAGTTGCTGCATCGACTTTGGGATTCTCAGCTTGTTCAAGAGTTTTTCGCAATCCATTTACAGTAAAACTGCCTGCGAAAAATTTTAAAATCTTTTCTTTATTTTTTATAACGTCATACACTGTTTGATTGTGTATGTGAAATGCAATGCAACAGATAGAAAATTCCGTTAGTTTGGAGAAGTGAAGAAACTTGTTCGACCCTGTTGTCATGTTACGGATAGTAGAGTCTAGAGTTTATTACGGATAATAGAGTTTAAATAAATACATTCTTTATTCTCGAGGAAGAATCTCAAATATTTTCATCACGGATAATAGAGCGTCCCGGTTAATCGAGTTTCAACTGTAATTACAGTACGAACTTAAGTCGAAAATTCTTAAATGAAAATGAGTAAGCTTAATATAAGAATTTGAATAATTTTGAGATTGTTGGTGGTCCGATTCTTCTTGTTTGAATATCGAGCTAGGTAAAAATTAAATTTCTAAACCAAAAAAGAAAAAACCCCTTAAGATTGACGTTTAACGACAAGTTTGATAAGTTTGAACGCAAATTACATCCGACCATCCAACTTCCATGAGACAAAGAATGTCTAACTAGTTTTACAGTGTGAACTGCTCTTATACAAAATTTTAAAGTTTGTTTTTAAGCAAATAAAAAGTACGTAAGTAACAATAAATAATTAATAGCGGTGTTCACACTGTACAATAAGTTGGACAGACTTCGTTTAATGGATGTTGTATGGTCGGATTTAGTTTGCGTTCAGACTTAGCAGACTTATCCAACATTATGACATATGCTCCTCCGGTCCGTCCCGGTTAAAAATTTTCAAAAGTATTTGAAAACCATCCAGCAAGTTGGACAAGCGGTCTTCTGAGATTTCACATTATACAACATTGGTTGTTCAAACCAAAGTCTGTCCAACTAATTGTACAGTGCTAACTCCGGTAATGATTTCAACGTTATCGACCCAAACAAACGAGAAAAACATGCGCTCGACTGGTTCACGAACTTGGTATTGTGTGCTTAGAACAATATCAATATTATGCCTGAGTAAAAGGTTTTAATATTGGCTCTTTATAATATGTTTGGTGGTACAGTATTGCCATCTGCATATTAATCATGAAAATCGGTAATGAATTAAATAAAGAAAATTAAAAGGTTTTTAGCGAAAATATAAGAGCGCCAGTTGGTATTACACGTAAACGCTGAAAATTTAATCAAAATCGTTTGACCAGTTATTTTTAAAAACCCGGTTTGTCACTTTCCTTTAAAAAAAAATTAAGTGCGCATGTTTTAAGATCTTTCCAGAAGATGTTTCGACAAATAATTGTATTCGAACTTTCCAAGGTGGAAGCTTTGGCCCCCTACCTGGGTTGTAGCCAAAGTACGAGGATATCCTGTTCACAACCAACGCTGTGCAACGTTATGACGTCAGAAAGCTACAACCGCAAGAGATTTAAAGTGCCTTTTCCAATCCAGTGTCACTCTAACTATCTTTGTATATTATGCCGCCAGCATTAAACATTTAAGACCAGTGGCAGCAATGCCAACAAGCCATCAGTACCGCAACCTTTAAGGGGCTCGGTTAGTTTATCAGAGCTCAAATGGAGTTGATTTTTTGAAGGCGTGCAAAAAAAATTTTCGAGTTAGAATATTGAAATCCAAGAGAGATATGGACCATTTCTTGAACTCATTGAAATTAGAATACGTCAATTTGACGCTTTTTTCTGAATTTTTCTGGTACTTGTAACAAGAAAATAAAAAAATCTCGTTAAAGTAGACCCTTTTCCCCATACAGCCATCTATAATTATAGTGAAAAATTGAAAATTGACAAAATGGCCGCAATTTAAAAAAAGAGGTCCAAATTTCGTCAAAAAAATCGTCTTTCGATGGCTGCCAAATTTACAATTTTCATCCGATCGTAAAAGTTGTAGATGGCTGTATGTAAAAACATATGGAGAGTAGGCAGTTAAGATTTCAAGACGATTCGTTAATATTTGCGTGAGTTAGAGCTGCGGCAAATTTGAAAAATGCAGTTTTGAGAAAAACGCGTTTAAAGTTTTCAGAGAAGGAGTTCGAGCGCCCAAGATGCTTCTCTTCTATACTCTGCCATTTCAAAAATATCCAACAAGATATTAATCCAATATTTTAGGGGAGCGTATCGGAATCCCGCTTTTTAAAATCCCGTTTTTTAAAATCCCGACAAAAAAGAGTTTATAATCCCGTCTTCTTAAATACCGTTTTGTTAAAATCCCGTTCGTGACAATCCTGTTTAATCGAAATTCCGTCTATCAAAAGCCCGCCTTTTAAAATCCCGTTTAAACCCGCTTAGCCCGTTTTATATTTGGATAAGTATTATTCAATATTGTTCATTTAAACACTTTTCTTTTGAAACAATAATAATGTTTGCAATAAAATTATCTAGACCAAATATTCTTCTTCTTTTTTATATTTGATCCCGCTTTTGTAATCAACACCAGGTGTTTTATTTTAAAAATCGCGCGATTTTTAAAATAAAACACCTGGTGTTGATTACAAAAGCGGGCTTATAAAAACGGGATTTTAATAAACGGGATTTCAACAAACGGGATTTTAAAAACGGGGTTTTAAAAAAGCGGGATAATAACAAAACGGGCTTAAAAAAACGAGATTTTAAATGCGGGAAAATAAAAAGCAGGGTTATAAAAAACGGGATATCGAACCCAACCCCTCGCAGCCGCTACTAAGGATCTGGAAAGATCACTTCTGCAGACTGCTTAAAGGAGATGAAGACACTAAATGCGTTGTCAGGCAGAATGCCACATTCAACTTGGAGGATGATCAAGAATGCCGTCCTTACGACCTAGAAAAAGTTCGGCTTGGTATAAGTGGGCAAACCGGGCTTTTCGATTTTTCACATTACTAACTTACGACAAGCTCAAATTTATCCATTAGTTTTAAAACTGCTGCCTTCTCGATGACCCAGAAACTTTTACTGTTTCAAACTCGAAATTTTCACCCTTTTTGTAGTGAATATTAATAATTTGAAACGTACGTCGTTAATGGTGTAATCTGCCAAGTTGTGCAAACTTAAATCATCAGATTTGTTAGGATGGCGGGATATTGCACCTTTTATAGGAAAGTTAAAAGATTGAATTCAAAAATATTCGTGCTTTGTTTTCATTAACAACTCTTTAATGTACTGAAAACTGAAGAAGAAGAGAAACATTCACCTTAATGGTTTAAGTTAATTTCATCAAGGTACCCCTACTTGCTTTTAAGATCTTCTTCACCTCGCTATTATCTTTTTGCTTCATGCGAAATATTTGCTTAAAAACCCCGGACTGTGTCGAATTTCACATTTTTTTTTTAATACTCGTTTCGTTTAAAACCGAAATAAATTTTAATTTAACGTCGATTAACGTAGATCGTTTTAACCAAAAGTTATACGAACAATGTAGGCAGGTATTATGTAAGGCAAACATTTGCCGGTTTTAGTCCGATCTAAAGTTAAACTTTTAATGAAAATCATATGATAGGATAGGGCAAACCTATGTCGGATGACTTGTATTGTAAAGCAGAATGAATGGCTCCCCATAAAAATAAAAATAAAACACTTTTGAATTCTTCGACATGGTTCGCTGTTTGAAACGACCATAACACTTGATTACTGCTTGACTTAAATTCAAGTTCAATCTTCCGATCGAAAAGTGGCACTGACTGCCTGAACACAATGCATACGCATACGCATACGGAGCCGGAGCCGCAAGAGTTAAAATCAATCCGGCTCCGTCTTGCGTTGTTTTTGTATTGCTTGTATTTAATGTTTTGACATCTCTTGCGGCTCCGTTTCTGCAGCCATTGTGTTCACGCAGTGAATCTTCATACCTACTATGTTTCTGCCAAGCGTAGACGTCAATGCTGGTAATTGCAATTGCAATAACCAACAGACACCTGTCATGTTATCCATAAATGACATTTGAGACCATTGAACAAGTTTCATATTCCGGTGTGCGTAAAGCGTAATGCAGCTGTTACCATTAAGCGATATTCACGTGTACCTCCTATACTCGCACATTAATTGAAGTGTGTCACGGCAGCAAAAGCAAGTCGCTCGCCAATGCGCGGGAAACCAAAATATTTGTAGTATCGCAGCTGGACTGGTATTTCCCGAGTTCATGCTGAAAGTTTAATTACTTTTTATTCATCGTGCGCTGCCGATGTCTTTTTGGCTTTGGGTGATGTGGTAATTTTATATAAACGTAAGCAAATGTCTGTCAGTTGTAAGTTATTTTTAGAGGTCAAGTTGATGTTTATATACTCGAAGAGCGCGTGGATTAATAAATTTTCCTGCCAATGCCAGACAAATTGTTGATAGTTGGGTTAGACAACTTAAAGTATTAAATCTTTTCAATGAGTTAATGTGTGTACATAAATATGTATGTATCTTTTCGTTTGAACACAGAAAAAACATTAAATAGAGCAAAAGGCTCTTTGCGTCAGCTGAAGACACTTCAATTCTACGTATGAATGAACAGTAATTTTTTTTTTTATCTATTTTTCGCATTTTCCGAAATAAATTACGTATATTTTCCCTAAATCATCCTTCTAAACAAAGTGACAATGGTTTTTAAAAAAAAGTAGGTGCCCGAATAATGTTTGAAATTTCAAACACACCCGCTATTAATCTACATCCGTAAATTTTTTATACAATTCTTGCAATTCTAGCGGCATTTCGTTGGATTCTTGGCATGGTGACTCCCACACTGTGTCAATGCCAATTTTCGCTTAAAAAATCGTATTTTTGTGTTTACGCAATCGCCATCACTGCTGGATTTTTGAAATTCTCTGCGACATCAAGGAGAAGTTTGTCTGTTTCTAACATTTGAGCAATAAATGGCAAGGGTCTAGGTTCTTCAAAAAAAAAAAAAAAACACCTGGCCGATCGATGATCAAGTTGTCACCATCGGTAATAAACGTTTTCGTCGCATAATTCCAACTGCCAGCTAACGTACCATCTAAAAATAATGTAAAAGGGTTCACGCGGCCGTAGTTAAATTTAATAATAATCTATTTTTGGTACAAGCAAATGCATAATCATACAAAACAACGTCGGATTGTTTGAAAACTTTTAGCTCGAGAACGACTGGACCGATTTTTATGGTTTTTGATTTGTTGCGTTTGTCCCTGTCCCGAATAGCAAAATAACTATACAAAACAATGTAAAACTGTCACTACAGAAAGAAGGGGAAGAGGAACTCAAAGACTACCTGAACTTAAATTGTTTAACCATTAGAATGCTGAAGTATCCCCAAATAATTAGGACTATAATTCATTTCTATTCTTCTACGGAAATTCAAAATTTCAAAAAAAAATGCTATTGTGTGAACAATGCCGCCAAATCACACACGTCCTGCATCTTACAAATAGTGCAATGTGCCGATGTTATTCACTAGATCTTTGTAGTACCCGAGCTTCGCTGCCATCGCCGGTCGCCGGGATCAGCTGAGCTGGTATCATTGAAACAACCAATAAACTTACCTAATTTCTTTGTTTCATCAATCTGAGACCTCTCAGCCTATCAAAGCTATTTTAGTTGATTTCTTCAAGGTATTACACTCGATAGATCAGAACTAACTTACTAGAAACAAACTTCTGGTTTTTATTACGCCAATTGCTTAGTACTTATAGCATGCCTGCCTGTTACGTGTGACTTCGAGGTTCGAATCCCAGAAAAATCAAATTTTCTTTTCCACAGGTATTGCCTTACGCGAAGAATTGAGACGTTGGCCGTCCTCCGAGAGTAACTACACTACTATGAGAGGTGCTTTCTCAATTAGCTGTTTGATATCGGCAAACATTTGTATGTCTCTCCATTTCACATGATTTGTATGCTTAGTAGATTTATGCTAGGCCGAGGCCCCATCAGGGTTACCCCAAGGTCTGTGGTGCTATCATTCTCATTTTATTTGTTTTTCTTTATGTTTCCATGATATGTATGCAAATAATTCTTCTTTCTGACTTTTTCTTTACTTCTGCAGATTTTCTTCAACGGTCCATTTTTGAAAAATTTCCTTTTACATTATTAAAAAACCAGCGGCATTCTTCGATCTATTTGTTAGCCGATACTATGCGATATTAACAAAAAAATCAAGTAGTTTATTTATTCGGTTGCTGGAAGCTCTTTTCTACCGTTCGGTATCAAAAACATGTCAAAATATATCGTTGAGAGTAGCGATTAGTTTGAGAGTAACTTATGTTATTTATGACAGTATTCGTTTTAATACAACGCTGCCGATTGGTCAGCTCAGAAGGTTATAAAAACATTCGCAGGACTATAAAAAAAATATATTATATACTACAAGTACATCTCCCTTCACACTTAAATCACTATAAAATAGCTAAAACACCGCATTGCACATCTTTCGTTGTAGAGAATTTGATAAGCTTAGCATGATCTCATGGTAAACAACCAAACAACCACGATCCTATAAGCGCTCCCAAAAAGAGTAGAATGCACTCCGGTACAGGGGTTTCATATACAAGACCGATAATTTTTACTTGCGATTATAGGTACTATACGGCAAGTCTTGCAATCGTGCAGAAATTTTTTTTTGAGATAACAACTAAATATGACATTACGATGATAGAGATTACGGAAAAAGTGGGTCCTACAATTCTGTCTGTCTGTCTGTCCGTATATGGATCTACAGCCTGAACCGCTTGACCGATTTTCTTCAAAACTTGCAGCTATGATCTCTTGAGTAGCCTACAAAAGGGTTTTAAGAATTAGGTCTCTAGGTCTTGAAATAACGGTACCTGCCATACAACCGATATGACAATACCTATTTTGCTCGAAAACGGCTCTAACGATTTTGATAAAATTTTATGTGAGGTATTATTTTTAAATAACTGTTCTAATGATGTAAAAAAAAGCGGTACCCCCCATAGTCCCGTTTTTTCAAAACCGACTTTCTCGTTAATGGCTAACACGATTTTGACGAAATTTCATATTTAAGAAGTCCTAAGTTGTTTAAAAAAAAGATTGCATATCTACATTTGAAAAATTTAGTTTTTTTTGAATTTCCATAAATTTTTTTTTTTAAATTTGTTTTTTCGAATATTTTCAAAAAGACATCTTTGATTTATTTAAAATTTTTTGTCAATACATCTTTTAGCAAGATCTTAAAACTTGTGTACTTGAATTTTTAAAACCTCATATTTAAAAAAAATTAAAAATAAAAAAACCGGTTTTTTAAAAATTGGCTCTAACGATTTTGATTAAATTTTAAGGGTTTATGTGTATAAGCAATTGCAAAATCGTTTTAGATTTTCGCTTGAAACTTTTGGAATATTTAATTGAAGTTTTTTCAATATTTTGCATGATTTAATTCAATTTTCATAATTAATGTGTAGTTGGCAACCCTGTACCACCAAATATATTAAGAACGAATACTAAAATCTTTTACCCAGTCTTAAGATTTTGGTATTTTACCTAGCGAACGATCGTAAGTTCGTGCGACCCAGTCGTGCCCATTTATTTTTTCATCCATGAGCATGGGTTCTAGAATATTTACGTTGGTACCCGGGCTTCTGAGCTGCATTTCATTCTGGTATTTTCTGGTTGTTATTGTGTTGAGTTAAATTGACGTTGCAAGGAGGTATTTGGAAGCTGGCCAATGAGCTCTTCCTTCCCTCTAGATATCTTGTATAAAGTATAGCAGCTCATCAAATTTCTAATATTGTGTCTTCAACACCATAAATGATGCCCGTAGGGTAATGATTGATACGTCTGCCTGTTAGGTGTGCGCTGTGCGGGCTCGTGATGGTTCAAATTCCAGAAACATGAAATGTTTTTCACGGGCATCGCCCACTCGAAGAACTGGTAAGTCCTCCGAGAGGAAACACACTGCCATGTAAAGCGCTTTCTCACTTTACCGCTTGGAATCGGTAAAAATTGAAATCAGTAGAAATGCGCTTGATACCGTAGCCATTTTGGGCTCCCCTAATTCTGTTCTCCCACTCTTTATTGATTAACTATGAAGCTGATAAAAAAATCCCCAATTTAAGAGTCAACTTCGAGTAAAGAAACTGGGGCTAAATCACATACTCTGTGAGACAAAAAGTGGATGTTCTTACTGACTTTTCCAGAACTTTTATACATAGGAGCTAAGGCTTATGCTCTTTAGCAACCCCGCCCATACAAAAGTTTTGTGACTCGATCGGAATATGATTTTTTAATTTAAAACGATTGAAGTGCAACTTTATTAATATTTTATTTATCGTGCCATGCAATTTATCTTTGGCGTCATAGATAAACACTTTCCTGAGAACAATTAAGAAATTCCGATCGCAAAAAATTATTTCGTTTCCCTTTTTAGGTTGCACTGAAAACACTAATCACCAGAACGTTGTTGATTTTTAAATTTGGTAACAAAAAGACATAAAATCACCCAATTGCGGATTCAATTAGTTGTTATGTAAGAAAGTATCATGTCAATCGCACTTAATTTAATGACCACATCAAGAATATATTTCGTAGATAAAACCACGTCACTGGAAATGCCATTTGGACGGGGGATATTCTTTTCAAAATAAATTATAACCAATCGTGTTGATCAAAAGTATAATTTTGCATGCAAAAATGTAATAAATTTCTTTACGTCTTATTACTCGTAATTATAAAAAACACAATCACGTCCACTTGAAAATATTGACGACAAAGCAATATTCAATGGCTAAGCCTATATTAAGCTAGCTCACCGGACAGGAACAAAAAAAAAAAACTCATATGCTGATGATATGTGCAGTTTTTCTTCATAATTCACACGCAACGCATTTTTGCTGAAAAAAAAAAAAAACAATCGTTTTGTTTGAACTTCATGCCAAAAGTATTTTAAAATATCTCAGCAGTTCAAAAAAAACTTTATGAGTTGTCTAGACAAACGTATTTTGAAAAAATAATTTGTATGTATCAAGAATAATCGAATAATCGAGTAATTAAACATTGTAATTGATATTCCATAAAAGGATACGCATAGTTTGTCGCATTGTTCATAATCAGTAATGGAACACGCCTTAAAATAATTCAAATCCATCGGTGTGCTTAGAAAAATCATTTTAGGGGGTCATTCCCTTTTAAGTTGAAAGTACTAACGTCAAAGAATAATAATTGTAAATGGATGTGTGTTTATGAATTTTAATTTCGTACTTTATACTTTGAAACGAGTAGATACATACACGTAGAGCATTTTGCTAAACAAACAGCAACAGTTATATGAAATAGAAAGACGATATCCCTTGAAAACGAACCTAGACTTATAGCTAGTTTAAATCAAAACCACTTCAAACCTTCATGAAAACTGCGTGATTTGCCATACAAAATGGAACTTTAAACTTTGGTGCTGAATGAACTATGTATATCAAATATTCTATTGAATTTGCGTTTAAACTATAGACCAAGAGCTGGAAGCAAATTTTTGGAGTGGAGTGATAACCAAAAATAATGCACATGTATGTGTAGATACACGCACCATTATATCAGATTCAACTGTCTGGCAGGTTTCTTTTTCAGCTGGGGGCGGGGGTGGGCGTTCGAAAATGGTAATTTTTCAGATTTTGAGGTCGAAGTAATAACCACATAAATGATACATCAAAAAATCAGCAAAATTCCCCTGATAACAAAAAACTCGGTCCCAGACGATTTGGTTTCAGCCTACTGCTTGCCAGACGCATTTTAACACTTTTCAAGCGTAATTTCCAGCTTAAAGCACTAATAACTTTTTTCATATTACATTTAACCAAGAAAGTGGTACGCCAAAACATCACAAAAGTTCCCCTGATTACAAAAAAGTGAGTCCAAAAGGATTTGGTTTCAGCCTTATGCTTGCCAGACGCATTTCAACATTTTTTCAAATGCATTTTTCAATTTAGCTGATAACTTTTTTCTTACCACATTTAACCAAGAAAATGGTACGCCAAAACATCAGAAAAATTCCCTTAATTACAAAAAAAGTCTGGGACCAAGACGATTTGGTTTCAGCCTTCTGCTTGCCAGACGCATTTAAAATTTTTCAAGTGCATTTTCAGCTTAAAGCACTAAAAAATAAGAAAATTTACCCTGATTTCAAAAAAGTGTGTCTTAGACGATTTGGTTTCAGTCTACTGCTTGCCAGACGCTCTTTAACATTTTAGTAATCAATCACATATAACCAAGAAAGTATATTTATATTAGTATTTTAGCTTAAGCATGTTTATCAAATTGAATGAATAATTGCTTGTAGTATTTCATTGAAATGAAATTTTTGATTTTCATTCAATTTGATAAACGTGCTTAAGCTAAAATGCGTCTGGCGATGTTTTCCTTGTTTTGGTAAGTAAAATCTGAAAGTAAGATTTTCAGACTTATTCCCCAGTCTGAAAATCTAAGTTCGAAAATCTTAAAATCTAACTGTCATCTTGGCTTTCATCTGAAAATATTGTACTTTTGACCAACCAGAACCAAGAAAAATTACAGAATTTTAAGATAAGTTTTTTGAAGTAACGTTACTTCCGCTCCTATCAAACATCAAACTCATTCCTCGCATTCAACGCACCAGATCTTCGAAAACTACTGTCAGTTTTCGTCGCTCTGATTGGTCAAAAGTGTCAGAAGTTTCAGCTGACATTTAGCTGACAGTTAGATTTTTCAGATTTTCGAACATAGATTTTCAGATGGAAAAAGCAGTCTGAAAATTCTTAAAAAAAGTTCTAGTTGCCGAAACAAGGAAAACAACGTATATGACAATCGGACTTTACTCGGTATTCTTGGGTTAGTTTTTTGTTTTACTAGTTTTCGCTTAATTGTTGAATTGAAATTGATTATTATTGATGTTCGGATATTCTGTTTTGTAAATTGATATTGAAAGTGAATTTATCAGCAACAAAAATATATTTTTGAGGGGACATGATTTTAATTTTTTTTTATCAAAATTGATTGAAGTGAATTTAATTTGCATACTACCTTGCACAAAAACGTGGAAATCGAATTCCTTAATTTCAAAGTGGGAAAATCTGTATGTTTTCCAATTCCTTTTACCACTAACCATGTAGAACCGAAAGGTGAATCACAGTACAATTTTATATATAACACAGAGCTTAAATTGCATTCATGTACTGACAGATTGAATATCGAAGATTCGAAAATGCTGTGAATGCGGGCATTGAAATGTTTTAAAAAGTGCGTTCAGCACGATATTTGTCTCAAGGTTTCGAGTAAGTTTCATTGAAACCCGGCATGTAAAATGGTTTCATTTTGTATGGCACACCACGTTATTTTCATGTAGGTTTGGAGTAGCTTCGCGTTTACTTAGTTTAAGTGCCAGTTTAATATATAGTATAAGAGAATGGAGAAAGAATTTAATCTTTTATACTTCGGTGACATTTTGTTTAGATTGTATGATTTCTGTCTCTATTTAACAAAAGATAAAAACGAAGGCATCAAAAAACTTCTTATTTCATGTGGGAACACTACAAGGTTAAGTAAAACGAATGAAGCTTAATTTAACTTCAGGTGGAAACATGTGTCGCTTTTCATTGGACGAAACGAAACGTTCAGATACCGTTTCATTGGTGCAAAAAGCTGAGGATTCTGTTGAAGTGATAATCCACTCAAGAAGCACTAAAACTTATAACTCAAACGCCAAAATGAAAATTTTTCACAAGGAATATTTTCTATGAGGCATAGGTGTATAGCCCATTCAATCACAAGGCGTGGTTGTGAGAAATGCGCTAGGCTCAGGGGCTCCTCGCCCTGTTGCGCCACCCTATTTATTATTTATTTAGGTGTTTCGCCCAAAACCAAGACTACGTTTACCTGAGCTGAAGTGGTTTTAAAAATGAGTTTTTTTTCGAGTGAAACCAATGACAAGCGACAATAGTAGATATAAAGGTTGTTTGTTAGAGGAATAAAACTTTAAGTAGCTCTGTTTTCCATTTTGTCATTGTAAGGCTACGTCAATAAGCAAAACTTCTGGATTTGGAATGCGTCCCAACAGGACGTTTGTTACATTCAGACAAACTGACAGTTTGATGTACTTTATGGGCTGGTCGCCGCGCCGGTGGAACCATTGCTCTTTCTTTGTTTAAAAATAACAGCGGGCAGATGGTTACAGTCAATGGAGTCCTTTTAGGAGCCATGATCAATGGCCCTACATATACGAGCACAACTCGTAGTGTTTACATGAGATGAACTTCTTGAATTCCGAAACTTTTGTGAATTCCTCCTTATGTTTTTCGTTATTCAAAATGGCACAGACACTACAAATCTAATCTACTATCTACCTCTCCTCCGCACACACACAGACATCCATATTTTGTCACATTCATGATGTGTTCCTCTCCAGCTTCCACTGTTTGAAAGAAACTGACGTAACAACAAATACGCTGCGATTAAGTAGACCCACAGAAGAGAACTTCAGACTTCAGAGTTCATCCACCGATACTCTTAAAATTTTTGATAGATCTGCACCCCTAACGTTTTCTTTTCAACCTAGCTCAAGTCTCAAGCTCTCAACATCAAAAATGGGTTAAATATGTTCTGTTTCTTTACTTTGTCAACAGAAATTCACAATCTGTCATATTTTAAGGAGCGGGGGTAAAATTTTCTTAGAAACCCTCTGAAAGAGCGTAATTGTTTGAAAAGTAAAAAAACGTCTTGAACAAAACATTCAACGCAACGAACGTCTGTTTGACAGTTATTGTATTTGTTTTGGCTGTGCACGATGTCAGTAGTCAGTCCAAAGAAACTTTCGTGGCAATAATTCGTAGGGTTGGGAAGTTTTTTACTCTCTCGTGAGCGATCTTTTCTGTGTAAAACCACGAAAAAACACTGTTCTGGAACAATAGATCGTGCCATTTAACGGCGCCAATAGACTGTTATTAGCGAATAAAATACCCTTTTTATGATTATGATTCATAATCGGCATCTTATCAAATGACTTTTGCAAAAGCAGTTCAACGAGACACCTTCTCTCCTTGTCCCCTGCCCTCTCCCAAAGAAATAACCTAACATTCAGCAAAAATCGGTATCTTTTCAAATGACTTTTGCAGAAACTTCATGGACGAGACAACTTCTCTCCTTGTCCCCTGCCCTCTCCGCTCTTCCAAAGAAATAACCTACATATTGAAGAGCTCTTCTTCAGTGACTAAACTGAAGAACATTAAAATTCACCATCTTCGCTTAGAAACCTCTGTAAGGTTGTCCTTTCTCTCATATTTATTTGGTATCACAATTTATTTAATATAAGCCTAACTACGTCAGTTGTTTTTCTGATCTTTATATCTGCGAGTAAATGTTCACTCATTTGTGGTTGACTTCTGATTTGAAGACCATGACATTTTATTATCTTTTGATTTCAATTAAAAAACTTGAAATTCTTTATGAAGTTTGTTTGAAAAAGTTTTTGCTTATCTCTGGTTTTGCTCTTTATGAAAAGGGGATTATGTTTACAACAGACGACAAGTTTATTCATTCGATAGGTCATGATTCATGAAGATAAAGGACGAATTGTTTGTCGAGTATTTAATTTGTTCTCTCTAAGGGTTTTTTGTAATTAGATATAAAGGAAACTAATGTAATTCATACAAAAAGACAAAAAGTTTGGCCATTAGAGAAAATAGGCACAACTCATTGTGATGATATAGTAATGGGCTAAGTAATTGGCAGCTTTCATATAGATTCTTAGGGTACTTACACTTGCTTTGAATCTTAGGCTTGTCCCCCTAACTCCATCTGCGATATTATCATTGAAATGTGCAATGCATTAGTTTTTAACGTCACCCCCGTTTAATTCGTCGCAATACAAAAAGAAGGCAGTGAATACAATGACAATATAAAAAGATATATGGAAATGTGTACTAAAAAAAAGCAATTAGAGTTCATCAAATTAAAAGTACATATTTAAATGTCGTCAACACAATTACTTAATCTGATTGTGCGATAACTCGCAACAACCTCGAAAATGTTTTAGCGCCTAATCTATTTTGCAATCTATTTTTTAACAACATTACACTTCTCTTGGCTTCTCTTGAAAAAATTACATGCAAATGTATTCAACAAATATTTCTCGTCGACAGGAAGGACCCAATTCTACTCTACCAGAAGATGAATTCTTTGATGCTGTTGAAACTGGATTGGATCGTATTGAAGAAGACATGCAGCTGAGAGTCAAATTAAAACTGCAATCACAACTATCACAAACGCTTGTTAATGTACCCCATCAAGCGCAGGGCGAAATTGAAGATGGGCAGGATGAATTCGGTACTGGGACCACTGCGAGACAGCATTCACTTTGGCCAGAGGTAGATTTTAGTTGATTGAAATCGTGAACCAATTATAATTGATTTTTTTTACTTTTTTTTTTGCGTTGACAGATTGATAGGGTTTGCAAAGAACAATTGCACTATGCCCGGGAAGGAGTTGGCCAGGGGGGCAATGGTTGGCAGATATTCGCCGATGAAGGTGAAATGAAAATGTACAAACGGGAAGAAGAAGTGAACGGTATGGTTATGGATCCATTGAAAGCTTGTCATGTTGTCAAGGGTGTAACAGCCCGAGAAATGTGTCATTATTTTTTCATGCCAGAGTTTCGCAATGATTGGGAAAGTGAGTGTGAACTTTTATTGTTTTTTTTTTGCAAGTTTTTTCATTTTCTCTCTAATTTTCGATATATTTTTAGCTACATTGGAAGACTGCACAATTTTAGAAAAAATATCACCAGAAACATTAGTATTTTTGCAAACACATAAAAGAGTTTGGCCGGCAAACCAAAGAGATGCGCTTTTCTGGTCACATATGAGGAGAATCACAGACAATTTGGAAAAAGACGCGACGGACGTCTGGATTGTATGCAATAATTCAACTGAAAGAGTTGGTTACCCGGTAAGATTTCTTTTGTATGTCCCGAACTTGGTGATTACTAATTGAAGTAAATTTTCAGCCCAACACTGGTAAATGCATTCGAATATTTCTCACAGTCATTTTAGTGTGTCAGACGAATTTAACACCGGGAAAAACAAAGAATGATAAACTTAGCAGAGATGATTTGACATGTAAAATTACATATTGCTCAGTTGGTACGTAAAAATTAATAATCTTTTCCAGCTGCTTCACAGGAATCTTCTTCCTAAATACTGAACTGATAACTTTATCTTGATAATGACGTATCACACATATAAACATGTAAAACTCAGGTTGGCGAAATTTATACGCTGCTCCAAGCATTGGTTAACCCAGAATGATGTTTCTGGGATTTGAACATCGAACCTCCATAATTTCCCTCAATTCCTCTCTCGCTTCGATGTTTACAGACAATCGAGTGGTATGATATTGTGGTTCTTCTAATTCGATTAAGCTTTGTCTATCCTTTTTTTTCTGTTGGAGGTTTTTTAAAATAACAGCGTGAGCACTCAGACCTAAATACCGGTCCATTGCACTACTATTTAGCAACATTCTATTTGTTATAGCTTTCCAGATGTTCGGAGAAAAGCCAAAAGACGCTGCCATGATAAGGAGCCTAAGTTACCAGCTCTCATCATGTCTGCGCCGAGTATCTGTTACCTCATGCGAGAAAAAGCAGGACATTCACAGAGGAAATGCTCTGCGGTGTCCTCATCTTCTCCACAAGATTCACAGAGCGTGGTATCACTTAAGCCTAACACATTTAAATGCTTGGCAAAAGAGAAGTGTCCGCTGGCAACGCCAATAAGCTTTCTACAGTCTTTTCTGCTACGAGCTAACAAAAATGTTGCAGTTTTCTTACTAACGTTGGGGAGCATACGTTTGGTCTGTCTGCATCCAATGGAGGCATGCCATCTACGGTTGTGCTCTTCACAGATCCAATCGTTGATTGAAGCCCTCACTGAGGACGCTGGCAGACCAAGCGACGGTTTAGGTCCTGAGAAAGCTGTCTGAGATCCTTGCCTAGCAAGTTCATCGGCGATCTCATTTCCAGTTATGCCGTGATGGCCCGGAACCCAAATGAGACTCAATGAATTTAATCTTCCGATCGCATTCAGAGAGCTCTTGCATTCCTGGATCACTTTCGAAGAGGGTTGAGAAGGGCCTTAAGCACAGCTTGGCTGTCGCTGCAAACAGAGATTCTTCTCAACGTTCATCCATTGTTCGTAACGTGGCTCAAGGCCATAAGGATAGCATAAGCCTCCACTTGTAAAACGGATGCGTATGATCCCAAAGATGTGTGCAGTCGTATGTCGTCGTTCTCCACAAAGGCACCAGCACCAGTCTATCCTGCTTTTATATGAAGCTTCTTCGTCTCAGCTGCCTTTCTGTAAATAGCGAGTGAGAGTTGGACGCACGACTATAGTAGATTTTTTTGGAACCTTGATGAGACCGTAATTTTCCCATCATCATCATCTACCCTACGCTCACACAATTACAATTATCGTAATCTCTAGATGCTTGAATGTTTGTCATTGATGGCAGATGCTTCCAGATTTCCCCTCTTAAAAAGTCACTTTTCATTCAAATAAATATCTCTACGGTGTCCAAAACACTTTTTCTTGGTTTTTCAGAAGGATTTTGCCTTATGATAGAGTTCAATGTGCTTTCCTTGAAGATTTTAGTGACTTGGATATCTTCTTTATATACTACGACGAAAGCGTAATGGCCCTGTATCGGACTAGATTTTTTTACTTGCGATTATAGGTACTATAAGGCAAGTTTTGCAATCGTGCAGAAAAAAAATTTTGAGATAACAATTACTTTCAAGTCGGTTACTCAATACCCTCTCCACTATATCGGGTTAATTGAACTACTATCTATTCAAAAACTTTGCTATCGGCTGAAACATTTATGAATGGAACTCGACTTCGTTCAGATGGCCACCGCGGGCATATTTGCAACGGTCGATTTCTTGAACCCAACTGGACGCTGTGATATTGACTGATTTGGATCGTTTACTGCGGATGCCTGAACGGCAGCAATATTTTCGACACTTCGAGCAACTCTTTGTCTCACTGACACGGCAACATCACCTAACGATTACGTAGACTCACATATTTTTGTACTTAAGATGTTATTGCCTGTTCGTGTACTTTACCATGATGAAAATGTTGAGTTTACTGAATAAATTGACAATGATCGGTCGATGAGTTGTGAAAGGATGGGTTGAAAAATTAGATCAAACTGTCAATTCTATGTATATTGCAAAACTCCGACGTCTCCCTTTTTTTAAATTTATATCTTTGAAACTTTGAACGATCATACTTCCAACGTTCCAACACATTTCATCCAATATGTCGCATTTCTTTGCTAGCCCTGGGAATATGTTAATATGTATAGCTTTAACATTAGTATTTCCTAAGTTCAGGATTAGTAACATGCGAAACTGTAATAGCGCCAAAGCTGGTAGTGCCATTTCCAGATGCAAATTTCAAAATTCAATTTTCTGCTTGTTTTTTTTTTTTTTTTAAATATGTGCATTATGGTGATTCAAATTTCTTTTTGCGGTTTCAAACTGGTTTAAACGTTGCTAGCACATGAAAAAAAAATCCTGGCACAACCCCAGCTCAAAACATACTCACCCTT
Source organism: Melanostoma scalare (assembly GCA_949752695.1). Taxonomy (NCBI): domain Eukaryota; kingdom Metazoa; phylum Arthropoda; class Insecta; order Diptera; family Syrphidae; genus Melanostoma; species Melanostoma scalare. Next base: position 199,388,750 of record OX456984.1, read on the forward strand.
ATTGCGATAGGCGTGTCACTAAAACGCCTGAATGACTGAGCTCCAGCCGCGATAATTTTTGTTTTCATAAAAATATAAGTTCAGCCGTCTATCTGTTCCTCATTGCTCTTACCATTCCCTAAAAAGTTATTTTATTTAAACAGTATTTGTGGCACCTAGAGATACGCCATTCGTAATAAGGGTGACTGACTCATCGAACTTTTTTGTTTTATCGCTTTTTTCCTACACCGGTGATTTTTGGTAATATTGCACTGACACGCTTGTGAGCAAGTTTTTATGTTCGAATGAGTTTAGATTTAGCCGGTTGTCAGCCTTTTGGATCTATTTTGATAACCGCAAAGAGCTTGTTTACCCTCCTCGTTGGTAAACCTCAGATCGAGAGTTAAGGGCTAAACTAGATCTTCGCTTGGAACACGCTATAGTGATATAGAAACCTCTCATCCAAGTACCTGTAATTGCAAAATAAGGCTTAATTTTGTCACACGGAACAAAAGACTTTCATCTTTTTCCCCTCCACCAGACACTAAGCTCAAGTACGCAATAAAAAAAAAGTCAGAAACTGTATCAATGCAGTCCAGTCAAGTCAGTCCAGACCCAGACTCAAAAAATTAAATGTCGCCATTTCTTTTTCAAGATGTCCCTTTAAGCAGAAACACGCTTTTTAATTACATATTTCTTTTCTCGATTTTTCATTTAACAATCTGTTTTCTTTTAGTGAATCCTGGTGGGTGGGCACCAGCATCTGCTCTGCGAGCGATCTACAAACGAGAATATCCCAAGTTCCTGAAAAGATTCACACATTATGTGATAGACCAGTGTAAAGATAAGCCAATTATGTTTTGATATTTGCCACACATACTCTTATTGGATTTGTAATTAAAAAATAAACAAAAATAACTTCAATCAACAAAATAACCACACTTTTTTTGTAAGTCAAATTTAGTATTTGTATGATGCATGAAATGGAAAACGCATCGTTTTTGTAAAAGCTTTTACTTTTGTTTAAATATAAATTTACTATTTTTATACAATTTATAATAAAAGAAAAATCATATTGTTTCTAACTATTGTATTTTGTATCTTAAGTGAGTTAAAACTAAAAAGAATAAAACACGAAACTGTTGCACTAAACTATGATTAATTGTTTTTGTTTAGAATTTTTTAAACGTTATTTTGATATTTTATTTTTGTTGTTGTTAAGAAAGTGAAAACTTAGTGCTTACAACAATCGTTAAGTGTCTTTATAGACAAAAAGGGAAATGTGTTTTTCTTAATTTTTCAAATGTAAATTAATTTAAGTATACAACAAATATTGAAATGCCTTCCTGTAACATTGTATTTTGACTTTGTTGTTCATATTTTTCTTATCATTAACATTCTCTACACTGTTATCTCACGACTACCGAGCACATAAACACACAAATCAATCGTTTTTTGTAGATCGTAGCTTTTTTCTATGCTATACATTGATAGCTTTAAATGTGATCAAATGAAAAATTATTATATTATAAAACCAGTTTTTTTGGGGTTTTATAAATAAAAAAGAAAAAAAAAAGAAGTGAAATAATAACAATAAGTGTAAAATAACTTTTTTAAACTAAGCTGTAATGTGTATCTTTATTGATGTTCTTTATACTTCTCAAATGAATTATAAATAGGCATTATGTGAACCTACTATATTTTATAATAATTGTAAGGATATTGATTAACAGATCGTTTTGGCATTTACTTTTTGTCTGTATACGTAAATCTGAGGTAAGAAACATTTTCAACTCATTGACGAGATCTGGTTATGTTTTTGAATAAAAAAAAGAGTATAATAGTGTTACTGATGAACTTTGAATAATAAACACATACTTACATATTTAAATGCTTTTTTACATTAATTTCCTTGGAAAGATATTGTCATTGAGTAATTACATATGCTGACATCCCGACCTATACGAGTTTCTCAAACACGGCATAAGAAGCTTGTTACAAAGCAACAGTCACCCTATTTATTATTATTATTTACATATGTTTTTGTCTCTGCTTTGCTAATTTCATACACAAGCCATTTTCAAATGAAGGAAATTTAGCAGTTTAGATTATACATATGTTCCCTAAGGAACCCTAAGGGATTTATTATAATTGATTATAATCAACCTCCATCATCATTTCAAATCCATTTTTAATCTTAACGACATCTTTGGTAACCAGCGAATCAATAATGAAAAATATCCAAAGGGACTAAATTTGCAAAAATGTTGGTGAACTAACTAGCTCTAATATCGATTTTTTTTTCTGTTGGATGTTTTTAAAATAGCAGCTGGAGCACTCAGACCTAAATACCGGTCCATTGTACTACCAGTTAGCAACCTTCTATTTGTTATAGCTTTCCAGATGTTCGGAGAAAAGCCAAAAGACGCTGCCATGATAAGGAGCCTAAGTTACCAGCTCTCACCATGTCTGCGCCAAGTATCTGTAACCTCATGCGAGAAAAAGCAGGACATTCACAGAGGAAGTGCTCTGTGGTGTCCTCATCTTCTATTCTCAAGATCAAATTAAAAAATTTGGTTTGTATCGTGAATGAATATCAAAGTTGATATTTGAAGATTCAGATTTAAAGACCCTAATTAGACGCGCCACTTAACTTTTTTGGCAATTGTGTAACCAGCCTCAGTCATCAATTGTTTGGCCATGTAAGATGAAAGTCAAATTGCCGTCGCCTTTTTGCAACCGTTTTTCAACAGCAATTCAGGTGCCGTTGATTATGAATCGGTTATTTGGCTTTCTTGAGCATTTAAAAAAATTATAAGCGCTGAGTTGTGTGCAACAGTCACCTTTTAAAAATTACGTTTTTCAAAATTTTTTTTTTTGTAGAAGTTACCATTTAAATGTTTCGGCACAACTACCATCCACACTCTTCCACCCCACCAATGCATCATTCGTTTTATGCTCATGAGGGACTTACTTTGAGATTCCAAGAGTGAAGTTGAGATGTTTTTTTATTGCAGAAAAAAATACCCGCTGCGTCGACTGGCTTATATGTAGATACTTCCTACAAACGATTTACCCTCCTAATCAAATTCTTTTAACCATTTTTGTTTTTTTGTCTACGATTTGTGTTTCATAATTTTACCATAAAATTTCTTTTAAAAATAAAATTCAAAATAATTTTTTTTGGATTTTTATTTCAATATTTATTGCAACAATTTTCACAAATTATTTAAGTTTTAAATGTGGCGACGCGTTTCGGACTTAGTCCATCTTCGGGCTAAAACTTGGTACAGTAAACGTTAAGTTTACAAAGTTTACATGTTAACATTCGAATCCTTCGAGTCTCGAAATGCACTTCTTTCGAATTCGACTAACTTTCTATCGAAAGTGTCTATATAGAGTGTCAAAATAAGCATAATTGTGAAAGTATTGGAATGACTTCATTTACGTTTAATTACTAAAGAAAATTTTGTACGATATTCATTAATTTATCGAATGATTTGAATAGATATGAACGTACTTTTACAATTCCCTAAATTGACAGAAATTTTTTGGTATGATTTGTGGGAGTGTATGAAGTGAACACAAAGTATCACACACGTTGCTACAAAATGTAAAGCACCTACTTACTAATAGACATATGTGTGAACAACGCAAGCCGGAGCCGAATGAATTAATTTAATTTTACCTCTTGAAGCTGCGTCTCAAAACGCACCTGCGGTTCATTCGGATCTATCTATTCACTAAATAAGGCTTAAGACTCACCTAAACCAAAGTGATTTTCCAGTCGTCAAAATATTTTTAAAGGCGTGAGGGTGCCTATACTGCAGCGGCAAGAACGACGCTGCGTGAAGAAAAAATAATCAGCGTTTCTGCCGCTGCTGAAACTGGAAAATCACTTTGGTTTGGAGAACCACTAACCAAAGCAATTTGCAGTTGTGACAGCGATAAGTATAGATGTTAAAAATGAAGCGGCAAGAACGATTCCGCTTTTTCATACATTTGCAGTTATCGCGACGACAGAAATTCTGTCAGTCAAAAGCGTTGCTGCCGCTGCTGCCGCAAAGTTGGTTTGGGAGAACTTTTATATTCGCAATGATGGAATAGCAAGTTTTTCAATGTCTGTATAGGGGTCATTCCAGCGAAACCGACACCATACGCTTAAAAAATAAATAACTTAATTTAAAATTAAAACCATATCTGGAGAATAGAACATTATACATTCTTATTGAATGAAATTATTACTTAAGTAACATTTAAATATATTATTAAAAAGCTGATTTAAAGTAAATTTAGAAAAAAGCTTTGTACTCTTGTATGGCCAAATATTACTCGTCCCACCCGTCACAAAAGTACTATCCCACCAGTCACAAGCATTGAGAAGCATATCATTTTTGTTTTACGAGATATTTGCGTAAATTATACTAATACTAAATCTGTACAATATCAGGAACCATATAAAATTAGGTTCTTCAACAAAAGATTCACAGGCCCTAATTGCGAGTGTCGTTTGGCTGTCGATAAACGACGGTTGTCGATAGTCGAACGTCGAAAATGAAATTTGGTATTGCGTATTCTTATTGTTTGATACTTTCAATTTTGAATTCGGTCGTTATCGTCTGTATTTTTGCGTTCGACTATCACTGAAACTAACTCAAATGTCAAATTATAGGACTTATTCACGATGACTACTTTCATTATTCACAATAACAGAAATACTTTTCGATAGAGATACGCAATACCAAAAGGAAAATTTATCGAAGCTTTCGACCCTTGTCGCATCGAATGTTAGACGACACTCGCAATAAGGGCCACAGTTTCTTGCCTATTGCGAATGGTTTAAGTCAACTCGCAAAGGAGAGGTAATTTGATGTCCCACCCGTCACACTTTTTATACCATCAATTTCTCATAAAAATAATGATATTTCCAAACTTTTTTCGATGGGACAGTATGGAATGACTATTCAAGTATGTGAAAATGTGATATTGAGTACTTAAATCGTTGCCGTTTGACAGAAATGAATAGCAAAGTATAGGCGAAAAATGAGTATAAATGTCCTACCCGTCACAATGGAATGACCCAATTTAAGTGGCCCCGATCCCAATTTAAGTGGTACCTTTAGCAGGAGATAAAATACATTTGTTGTGATTTTTAAAACTGTAAGTACCTTTTTAATGAAAAAATGTTCTTCATTATGTTATTTTCGTTTATTTATATATATTTTTCAACAGTATTTCCATTGTCTGTTACATTACATTTCTCTCTTTTTTCGTTATTCTTTCTCGATTTTAAGTGTCTACGAATGGAGCAAATCACTTTTCTTTTCCATTTAAGAATTTATTACATTTGAAATTTGTCAACCAAACTAATTCTCAATGATGTCCAAAGATGGGTGTGCATATTTATTCTTTCTTTATAAGGATTTAATTTATAGCTTCTTCAACTTGCAATTGAATTATGATCTACTCATGTTTTTTTCTTTTTTTGAAAAACAAAATTTGATTCTAGTTTCATTAACTTTTCCACTTTTGGATCGGCAACACTTTATATAAAAAATTCCAATTATTAAATCTTTTGGTGATTGTTTTATTAAAAAAAGTCAATTTATATTTAAATATAACTTCTTAACGTTATAAGGAATAAACATATATTTTGGCATTTTATTTAAAATAAAGATGTTTATACATACATATGTGTATTTTTGTTTTCATTAAGTCCATATTGTCATTAGTTTGGTTTTTTTTCTTAAACTTTATTTTTTTTTTAATAAAAAAAAGGTTTTTTTTTATACTTTTGTTTCCTCTAGGTATGTTGTTATAAGACAGTTTTTGGGCTATTGTTATGTTTTTGTTTATATTCATATAAAATATTAGTTATTGTTGGCTTGTTTGCTTTTTGTTTTCGTTACACGTTATTACATCTATTTATTTTATTTTATTGTTAATTTGCGTTTATGTTGTTGTATGAATATGTACCATGATATTCTAGCTATTGTTTTGTGCGGTTTTGCCAGGTTAAATTTTTGAAATTTTGTTTTTTTGTAATTGTCTTTGGTAAATGCATTAAGAATTCGAAGTACTAAGATTCGCGAAATCCTTCAATAAAATGTTAATAATTTGATAAAAAGAGCACAACCAGTCCAACTGGTATTGTCAGATTCAAAGAAGACATCCGCAGATCCCAGTCAAAAATGCAATTTCACACAAAGTTTCGACGAAGAAGCTAATGGAAAATGCGATACATCAGCAATAAATTGGTCGGACATTCAATAAGAGTAATTTACAGGGTGAAAATCACAGGCTTTTAAGTCCGCTAAAGAAAATGACGAAGAAAGAATGAAGAAATTTTTGGTACACGCTTCACAAAGCAACTGTCATTAATTTAGAGACAATAGATAAACATTCAAACTAAATATGCATGCATTACACAGGGGTGCAATGAAAAATTTTTCTGGATGCTTTCAACTGATTTCTATATATTTAGGTGTTCTGTAAACTAAAAAAATATTCAAAAAGTTCTAGAACGTCAGGTTATTTTGCTAAGCTCAAAATTTTCTTAAAAAATTGTTTTTTTTTTAGCTAACTTGAAGTCATAAATAAATAAGTACATTTTTAGTTATTATTCTCTATTTTTTTTTAGTAGAGACCGAGCAAATCACTGGCCCAAATATTGTTGCCCTTCGACGGAGCTTAAGGTTGGCGAAAAGAACGTCCTGCATGAAACTTTGGTGTCTCGTCATAAAATTCTTTTACCGCCGCTTCACAAAAAGCTGTTATTGATGAAACAATTTGTAAAGTCACTTCCAAGAGATGGAAATTGCGGAGGCAAGTTGAAAGAAGGTGTTTTCACTGGACCAGATAAAAAGACGGATACCTATATTGTCAGAAAACGTGACGTTCTACGAGCAATGAAAGTCATTTTCAGATTCAGCACACCCAAAAACATAAGTGTGGCACAAAAAAACCAAAACAGCTCTCAACTTTGATTTTTTTGCAGACTTGTGTTATCTAGCACCTATTTTGTCAAAAAAAAGTTGTGCCTTGCTTTTTGCTTCCCCATAAAAAACATTTCACTATAATTGAGGGAAATTATCCTATACCGGACTCTGAGATTCTAACTCAGAGTGGGCTTAGAAGCAAGTACTCAAAGTTGACGTAGTGCAATAAACAACAGGCTTTCTCCATGGAAAGCTTCTGAAGATTTCTCTAGCATCAACATCCTAGATATTAATAACAAAGTTCACATAGTTGGTGGTCCAAGGCCGGTATTACAAATAACGATACTCGCAAAAACCCCTCGTTATCGTTTCTTTGCGGCTTACGAAATTTGATGTCATTGTCTTCTGCTTTTTGCGGTCGTTTTGCTTTTTCTGACATTTTTTGGACCCAGTCTCGTAATTTATAATTGGCCTATATCTTGACCATCTATTTTTTTTGCTTCGCGTTTCGTAATTCGTAATACTAGCCCAGCACACATAAAAATTATAAAATTTGTATGAAAATAAACGTAATTCTTCGCCGCTTCGAATCTGAGTTAAAGTCGAAAAAAAAATCGCAAAGTTGCGAATGGAAATGTTATTTACCATTTCATATTTTGCAGTCCATACGCCATGCCGCGCCGCTGTATAGCTTTGTCTTATGTACGCAGTGGGGCGCACTGAAATTGTACTGAGGTGTTCATTGTTACACCTTTTCGCCCCAGATCATTTGCATCGTGTTTGATTTTTGATCGATGCAAGCACTGAGTGCGCTGAGAAAACTTTTCAAGAAAGTTCAAGTGTAGCATGCCTCATAATCTTGTATCTCAATTGAAGCTGGCTTATGCCAAAGTGTCTCATGAAGACTTCGATTTCAATCTCAAGAAGGTCCTGCCAAAAAGACTATACATTATTCTTGGTATGATATGCAGTCGGGCGCAGCAAAGCGGGGAGCCCCAGAGCCTAGCAGAATTCTCACAACCATGCCTTGTGAGGGAATGGAGGCTAATCGAGAAAGCGCTACCATGAAGGTAATGAACTTACTATATCGGATGAATTAAAAATCCCTTTCGAAAGGCGATAACAGTGGAAAAACATTTTCTGTTCTCTGTTGGGTTTCGAACCACGAACCTCAAGCGCAACAGGCAGACATCACGCCACCGGCTTATAAATCGTGGAGTACTGGAGTACTCCTAGAAAGCGTTCAAGGCCCAACTCTGTCATTTTTGTACATGCCACTCGATATGCGAGACGCTCGTTAGTGTCATAGTGTTAGAAATACTAACAGAACGATAAATGCAATTCTTGAGCAGGAAAATCGAGATGGTCTTCGTTTCATTTCACTTCGTAAAGCTATCTGATGAACCCTTCCAAAGTAGCGAAAAAAAATTCTAAAAGATGCTTATCGCTATATAAAGCTGGTTACTTCAACGATCTTTTATGCGTCAATTCCAAACTCAAAGCACTTTTGTAGAGTTTCCGACGCTCAAACATTTACTATTTGAGCAAACAAGACAAAGAGGATTTTCAAAATTCTAGAGAAAGTGAGTTACTTTCAGTGGAAGTTCGAACCACAAGAACAAGAATCAGGGAGCCTTATAGCTAAAGTACAAACGCAAATATAAATCAATTAAAATAAAAACGGTGGCCCAACAGAGTGGGAAGCCTTGGCGCCTAGGGCATTTTTCATAATCATATCTTGTGAGGAATGAAGGGGACCTACAATTTTTTGCCGGTATGAACGGCCAATCGAGAAAGCGCTTTTCATGACAACGAATTTATTACCGGAGGACTTGCCAATTCTTCCCGCTAGGCTCGTGGAAAACAGCGGTTACCTTCTCATAACTTTATAAATACATGCAAGTAAAGAATAAGAAATTTTAATGTTCCTAGATTTGGAAGGAAGGTTTAAAACTCTTATGTCCCTTTTCAATGATTGCACTCAAAAAATACTCGTTTTGATTACCAATAAAATACCAAACATTGTTTATATTGATTTTTATATTGCTTCCGAACACTTCTTTTCGTTCAGTTGAAATCCACATTTTCCATGACATTCAGTAAAAGAAGAAAATGAAAACTGCGTCGAACTGTACCTATTTAGACCAATCGCGACCCATTTAAGCCTGTGTTGATGGAACGTTAAATAGTGTGTCCTTCTTAATGAATATTGTGACTGCCTACAAATAATTTACGAAAAATAATATACAGTCCTTGCTTAGCTTCAACAATATTGGCAGTTTCGTGCTCTTTACAAAATAGATAAAACACAAATTATAAAAAAATTCACTTTGCATTTACCACTTAAACTTTGTTTAGGCATTTACTGTAGGGAATAATTTAGTAATTAGGCAAAACAAAAGTATAAATATAAGTGTATAAGAAATTCTTGTTCTTAAACTAATTTTTAGAAGAGTCTGGATTTAATTTTACAAATTTTCATTCCACTTTGTTGGTTGTTTGTTTTAATTTTACTTGTAATAGTTTTTTCCATTATTGTTCTATTATTTTATTACAATTATATTACAATTTATATCACTATTTACAACGTTTTCCTTTACGAATTAATTTTGTTTACTGAATACAATTATTTACTTATTATTCTTTTATGTGTTTTTAAGGTATACATATAAATATTTATTCATTTCTCATCATTATCTTTGTTTATAACTATCTAACAAATTAATTATACCATATATAGTAAATATATCTATAAATTTTAATTTAACAAAAAGTTTAAAAAAAACTTGTTGAAATTAATTTAAAAAAATACAGATTTTTGTTTTTCCTCTTGTTTTTATTTTTAGAATTAAAATATTTTATTTTTATGTTTATTATTTGGTAAATTTATTTTAAATAATTCTTAGATAGTCTAAGGCGTATTTTAGTAGAATCTACTCATCAATTATATTTTTTTGTCATGTTTTTGTTTTGTCATGTGTTAAGTCTTTTAAATACGGGTTGTTAATGTTTAAGTTTTTATATTTTTTTTACTTATAGTTAAAAAATTAATTACAATTAATACAGTACATTCGGTAGAAAATGATTTTGTATTTGGTTTTTGTTTTTTGGAATTTTTGTAAGATTTTTGTATTTGGCATGCAAGAATTAATATTTGTTTTTGTTTAAAACTTGATGGAGAGTTTGTTTTCATGTATTATATTATTTTTATTGGAAGTATTTTACTTTTATTTCTTTAAAAATAGTAATTTTGTTGTTGTTGTTGTTTTAGTTTGCAGTATATGCTTGTTGTTTTCTTTCTTCTGGCTTATCAAAATGAATCTTACACATTTATTTGAAATGTTTCTCGTTGGAGTTTTGGATTGGCACGTATCCGAGGTGAGTTGAGTGATTTCTTCTCACCATTATCGGAGAATCTTGCAGGAGGATTTATATGATCCTGATAACTTTGATAGTTCGATATGCTGGAACGAAATTATTCATTCATTTTCTTTCAGATTTTATGGTCACATGTGACACTGAATCATGCAGTTAATTTAAATTGTTTTATTATCTTAAAAACAGTGAAAGAATTAAACATAAAAAAATTACAGAAAAAAGTGAAAATGATGAACAACAACAATTAAAGTGATTGTAAAAGATAAAAACAAAAAAGTATAGATGAGATGATATCAGAGCAACAGTACCATGACAATGATTTTTGTTAAGTTACAGATGATGCGGAATTATCTTGTCTACACAGCAATGGTTCACTTTCTGGAAAAATCAAATAAAAAGCATCATTAATCTGGTATTGTTGCTCCGGTAACCATATTCAATAATAACAATATAAATAAACAAGCACGTGCCACGCAAAAATGTTTCCCAAAAGTGTACATTTCAAGAAAAAAAAAAAACAAACAAAACAAAAGACCATTGGTGTTTCTCAATAACTACATGCCATATATTTATGTATTATATAAAATGAACATCGTCTACCGATTCTAACATTTCCCTTTACTTAAAGAAGATGTTGAAAATGATGTTTATTAATTTTTTTTTCAGGGTAGATTAGAATACAAATGGTGTGCTTTTTGGCTGCAATCTCAGCACACATGAAAAAATCCTGTACCCATTCAACATCTTAGCAAACAATTGTGGAGACAAATTTATCTTTGTAACGCATGTTAATAAAAATAAATAAATAGGGCAGCGCAATAGAGCGGAAAGAGGCGGGGGCAAACGCATTTCTCACAACTATACCTTGTTGGAAATGCGCGGGCCTAAATTGTTTTGCTGATTCCGGACTGCTAATCGAGAAATTTTATGACAGTGAAACTATTCTCGTAGGACTCTTCAATTCCTGAATTTGAACCTCGAGCCTTCCACGTAAGAGGCCAGTTATAGTGATCAGTGAAACGAATCGGGAAAAAAATTTAAATGAAATATTAACATTTTTTTCGTTAATGTTTAGATGAATTGGATTGGATGTTACTCCAATCGATTGCAAATAAACCCGAGAATATCATTTGCCAAAACAATGTTCAACTTAGTTAACATTTCCTTTTTAAATTTTATTTTTCGTGTCAGCTAATCGAAATCTCAGCCAAAATGGAACAAATCGTTCCAATTGCTTGAATTCCATTTTCCATGAATTCCACTGATAGACTCACAGAGGATTGTTTTTTTTCGTGTGCATTGCATAAGGAAAACCAGTTCCTGGTGTGTGACTTCGAAGAGTTAAGAGCTTGGCAACTGATATACTTTTCTTGTTCGCTATACACGCTCATCAAGAAAAAATTCATTCTTCCACTTGTTTCAACTTTTCCTGATCGCTATGATTGGCCAGAAAGGGGCCAGTTATAGCGATCAGTTAAACGAATCAGGAAAAATTTTCAAATGGAATCATAACTATGTTTTCGTTGAATAACAAATGTAACACCAATCGATGGCAAATATCTTAGAGCATTTTTTGGCCAAGAAAGTGTTCAGTTGAATTAATAGGTTTGTTCGTTGAAGCCCTGGGGTTGCCCTAGGGTCGCCACAAAGCGTTTTTTGAGAAACCTAAATTCGCCCTGAATATCAAATTGAGTGTTTTTTGAGCCATAGGTTTGCCATAGGTTTTCCCCAAACTCGCCCTAGCTTTTTGCTGTGGCGATTTGAGGGCTGTCAAATGGCATGTATTTTTTTTAATGACAGGGATGTGTGGTGATTTGTGGTTATAGTGTTTTTTGAGGACTGGAGAACCCAGGTTTTTTTGACAACTCATAGGGTTGTCAAGAAAACCTGGGTCAACCCTGGGTAAAGTTCAACGAACAGACCTAATATTTTCAGTTAAAAATCCATTTTTCTATTTTCCTAAAGCAATTTTATTTTTCGTGACAGCTGATTGAAATTTCAATCAAAATGGAACAAATTCATCCAATAACTTGGATTCCAATTTCTATGTTTTCCACTGACTGACCCACAGCGGATTTTTTTCGTGTGCATGGTATGAGGAAAACCAGTGCGAAGATTTATCCTACATTTCCACCAGATGTTGAACTACGTTTCTTATTCTAGGATGGTTTGTGTTAACCTAGAAGTGTTTCCATCTGGATGCCCGCCACCGCGCCGGTTTGCTCGGTTTTGTTTATAAACAAGAAATGTCACCGACATAATGAAAGGTGACAGTAGGTCAGCAGAGGCACTGTTATCAGACGTCAAACTCACCGGAATGTTGGAAATCAGCCAATTTCCCAATTGCACTAACTCACTCACTGAAATCCTTTAACTAAATCGGTTTTTAATGGAAAGCGACTCACTTAACTCACTCTCGGGAAAGTTAAATAAGCTAAATCTCGGCACAGATGGTGGTATGTGCCTGCAAAGAGTTGAGAGTTTGGCAACTGAAATATATTTTTCCTGTTCGCTGAAAAAGGTTCGTTGAACTTACCCCAGGGTTGACGCAGGTTTTCTTGACAACCCTATGAGTTGTCAAAAAAACCTATAGGTTTTCCAGTCCTCAAAAACGGCAAACCACAAATCACCACACATCCCTGTCATTAAAAAAAAATACATGTCATTTGACAGCCCTCAACTCGCCACATCAAAAACCTAGGGTGAGTTGAGGGAAAACTTAGATCAACCCTAGGGTTCAAAAACACTCAATTTGACATTCAGGGCGACTTTAGGTTTCTCAAAAAACGTTTTGTGGCGACCCCAGGGCTTCAACGATGAAACCTAAAAGCTCATCAAGAAAACATTCATGTTTCCATTTGTCTCAACTTTTCAAGATAATTTTTCCTGATTGCTATAATTGGCACCTAACAAACAGACAAGCTACAACCTGATTCTTCTTGCACACGTAACGTACATATGCGTGGTGAATTTCTTATCATTAACTTAAGTCACTGCTAAATCACATTCGATATCCGCTTTTCTGCTAAAACCATGTTCAGGTGGATTGAAATTATAACCCTCTTTCTTCTCGAGTTCGAGTTTTTTGGAAATATATTCACAACAAATATTTTCCGATAGTGTTAGCCGTTTTTTCCAAAGCCAGTAGAAGGGTAGACATTAAAGTAAAAATTTCCCTGGCGGACAGCAGAAATTTTTTTGCTCCCTAAAAATATCATAGTAAAAACCAGGGATGGTTATACAGTGGATAGATGAAAATGAATGAATACTAGGCTTAGAATCCGTAACTTTTAAGTTCTAGTACTAAAAAACGTGTTCAAAAACCAGTTAAATTTACCAACATTTATCACTAATGTGAAATAGCTCTCCTTCAATCACTGAAGTTAGATGAAACAATCTTTTGACGATACAATGGACAATAGACGATTGAATGATAATCGTCTAAAAAGTTACGAAATCAAGGCCCTGGTTTTTTTTCCTAATACATACTGCACTATCAATGGAATACTGCACTGACTACTGGCTTGAAAAAGATGAAGAAAAAAAAACACGTATGCTTTTGAGCGGCACCTTCATTATGAGGATGCTATCACTTTTATCTAAGCAGTTTGCTGAAATCAATTGCGAACTGTCTTCCTGTTAAGTGGAAGGTTTGAGGTTCAAATCCCAGAAATATTGAAGATATACAAAGTTTTTCGATACATATCACCTTTCGCGAGGAATTGGCAGTTCGTCTGAGAGCAAAAAAACTGCCACGAAAAAAGCTTTCTCACTTAGCCATTCTTAATCGGCATATATGCGAGGTTTCGAAAGCTTTGTTGCGCAACACCATTTATTTATTTATTTCTATCAGTATGTCAGCTAGCAGTTTAGATTTTAGTTAAATCAAGTCAATCTATAGCTAGTACCTGCTTCCACGTCGCGTAGTTATGTTCACTACCTTATATCGTTCGTTGCTACCATTGCTACGCACTTCCTACGTCAATTCGGTCGCTTCCTTACTGAACTTTTGTAATAGCGAACGACATCACGTTATGAGCATAACGATCGTGACGTGTGGACAAGAACTATGTAAAAAAACAACAACGAACCATAATCGGAGAATCTGTTAACCTATAGGTCCTCCATATTTCATGACGAAGTGATACCAGTGAGCTGATCGATCTAAAAAATAACACTTGCCGATCATTGGTTCCTTCGCACAAGAAAACTTCTAAGTACTTAGTCCCTTCTTCAAAATAGACACATCAAAATTAATCTTAACTTTGCTCTACAAGGCAGAAGCATGGACCAAGTCTCAAGAGGATGAATATATTCTGGATTGTTTTTGAACGAAAATACTACGGGCAATATTTGATTCAATTTGAATCGATCAGGTGCGAAGATTCAAAGGTAAACTGGACAGCTCTATGGCAACATTGACTTGGTCAGAAAAATTAAAAGTCAGCTGCTGTGAGGGCAAATAAACCTTAAGGAGTAGCCCTCTCAAACATTTCGGGCGGGTTGGTTAAGTTTTTGGTTCGATGCAGACTTTAGATGAAATTAGCACGATGACCTGTAGACTTTTGTTTTGTTTCAGCTCATTTTGGAAAAACCAATGGAAGGGACCTACAATTTTTTGCCGTACCTGATGGGCTAGACGAAACAACTTCTTGCCAGTATTTTTCTGGTATTGGAACCTCTAACCTCCCAGGTAACAAGTAGCCACAATTACCACTACGCCACAGGCACCACGAATCGAATTTGATTAAGCATACAAAAAATGACATAACATCATGAGCGCCGCCGCCGACGCGACGGACGTGTAGACAAACATAATCAGGTTCGTTCCAACCCTATGAGTTGTCAAAAAAAAGCCTGGGTTTTCTAGTCCTCAAAAACCGCTAAACCACAATATCACCACACATCCCTGTAATCTGAATAAAAATACATGTCATATGACAGCCCTCAACTCGTCCCAGCAAAAACCTAGATCGAGTTGAGAGCAAACCCAGTTCTACCCTAGGGCCACAAAAAACACTCAGTTTGACATTCAGGGCGACTTTATGATTTTCAGAAAACGCTTTGTGGCGACCACAGGGTGATCCCAGGGCTTCAACGAACGAACCTATCATTATCCAGAACAAAACAAAAATAGGACAAGCTATTGCGAAATATTAAAAACAAAATATAATTAAAATTAAGGAAATTACAACAACAACACCGATGATATTAACATGCAACTAGATATTCAACATCGCTTACCATATCTTACCTAAAAGTGGTTTCTTCGTTGTGGCTAGAGTACCCACTGGAACTACGCACATGTCGCTTTGGCACATTTGCCGCCGACTTCCCCGACTTTCGAGTCGAAAACGGTGGCTTCGATTTACGTGACATACTGGTAGGCGTTGTCTCTGACGATGAAGACGTCTCATCCTGTGGATCTAAAAAAATAAATAACACACAGTTTTATTGGTTGGGCTCATGAGTTGCGGTTAAACTCCCAGCTTACCCCTCTGCGGTCGATATTTAGCCGAATTGACGGCACGTGAGCTAACGTCGTTGTCTGACTCGGAGCCGAGTGTGTCATATTCTGTAATTGGTATGTGAAGTGTTAGGATTTTCCTAACTTCGGAATCTGTTGAACCTGGATTGTCCGATTCTAAAAAGTTTAGTACGATTTGATGGGCGATTTTTTTTTTGCAAGATGACATTCGATATGTGGGGTTGGGGCAAGGATCGCATGATGGGAAAAGGATTTTTTTGAGTCGGATGGTTGGTTTTCATTTATTTTTTCGTTTGAGGAAATTTAGAGGACGATTGCGAGTGAAATTTTTTTTTATTTGTCGAAAAGAGGCAGAGAATGTGTTTGTTGTGTTCATTGTGTGTGTAGTTGTTGAGAGATGATGTTGAGAATGATGATAAAAATGTGATGATGCATAATGATGATGATTTGGCGAATGAATATGTGTTTAAAAAATTTTGATAAATAGAAAATAATCAACAGGCCTTAAAGCTAAGGATGGGGCTAAACAAGGACGCTTATTTCATAGATTTGAAATTACCTTGGCTCTCGGAGTGCGGATCTCGAAGGCGTCCGCCTTTTCGCCGGACTTTCGTGTACTCCGGCTCTTTAGTCTGAAAGAAAGTTAAGAATTTATTCGTATTTTTACAAGGAAAAGAGAGGATTCTTTACTCACATGATAGCTATCGGGTTTGACGTCATGATACACGAAAGAACCTCGCACTGAGTGGTAAGGCCCACTGTACACATTACCGCTGTACGAGCTTTCACTGTAGGTTTGTTTGTTGAGTTGGAATGTCGCGTAGGGGCAAATGTCCTCGATGTATTCATTACCTTCAGCCTTAAAACTACCAGAATCGTTGGAATTTGAATTTCGATTAGCAGGATTGCAACGAACAGCAAGGTACTGTTGATCCCGGTTTTGTTTGTTTTGCAGATTTGCCAACGATGGGGACTCGGACATGGAAGATGACGGTACACGAACTTGATTACTTAGCTCTAAAAGTTTTAATTTAATTAGTTTTTGCGGTGGAAGTGTGTATCAAGTAAGTTCTTACTTCTCTTTCGGATGAGAAGAACTACACCAATCAGTGCTAAAAGGATCAACATAGACAGGCAGATTGGAAGAAGGACTTTGAAGTTGGCATAAAACGGACTATCACTCATGTGGGAAACGGGGATGGAATGGTCGGTGTTGTAAATAACTAAAAATAAAGATAAATGGTTATCATGTTATGTGAAATAAGGCAGGCTCTTTTGACTAACCTCCTTGGGGAGAGAGCGTTGTGAAGTTGTAGACAGCTGTTGTGGATCCAGCATTGTTGTGGGCAGTGACTTTCAACTGAAATTAAATAAATGGAATTTTGTGGAGTTAAAAAATTATAACATATATATTTAGGTTCAAGAACAGAATTTGCACCATTTTTAGAAACAAAATGCTTATGGTCGACGCTTTTAGCACATAGCATTGATTTTGAAATGAGGTAGGTATTCATAGGCAGTTTTCTCTTAAGCGGACACCTCTCGGATTTTTGTATCTTATGTTCAACGCTTTTAGTACTGAGTTGATACTTCTAAAAGAATTAAGCTTTTACAGCAAACTCTCTTTTGGTATATATCCTTCTTTTTAATGCTTCAAGTAAAAAGGATCGACTTTAAGGGGAGACAGGCTTTAGCAGCGAAGTCCTGCTTAATAAAAACCCTTCGGATTTTAATGGTCCTCTCTAGCGAATAAGATGCAGTGTGGTTTTATTGGAGCTTCCAACATTTTAAGCAGACATGGACAGCATTTTTAAAGTGTTCTCCAGAATGGACACCAGGAATTATTACAGTAAGCTTAGGATTTTTTTTTGTGTTTTCTTTAGGCAGTAGCGAGAAATATCACACTTCTTAAGTGAACAAAAAACGTCGCTTTCGTCACTGTCCACTTAAGAGAATTCGGAAATTCTTACAAACAAATTATCAACTAGGTTAAGGTACCCTCTGGATTCTGGACTAAGCCCTATCATGCTTACCTGATATTTTGTTCCTGGATTAAGATCACTAACAGTGTATATCCGTTCTGTCGGTGCAATGTGGTTAGACACTACCGTCCATTGTGATCTAGAAATTATAAATTATAATTTAAGCTCTTTGTATGAATTCAAAATTCCAGACATACCTGCCATACTGCCTCGATTCAATCATAAAATAAAGAATGCCGCATCCTCCATCGCCCCACGAGTCTAACCAACACGTCACACTTGTAGAATTGTTTGTTATCATCTGCGAGTGCTTTGGTTGAACAGGTGGGTTCCCCTTTGTGAATGAATTCACGATGTCACACGGAAGACCAGTACCGATTTTGTTATAAGCTGTTATGTATAGCTGATACCTTGTACCACACCAGAGATTGCTCAACAAGTGTGAGTTAGTCTTCGAATCTATTTGCAACTCTTCCCAGTCTCCATTGTCCCTCTTGTAGTTGATGACATAACCAAGAACCGGACTGCCACCATGACTATTATCCACCCATTCCAGGTGCAAGCTGTCAGTGTAAGTGTTCACCACTGTCAGATTTGGTGGTTCTGGTGGGACCTTGATGATCAAACTGTAAACGATTTCATCCTTGCCCCAGGTGTTCTCTACACTACACGTGTAATTCCCAGCATCGGTACTCTGACAATCTCTTATGAACAGGGTTCCGTTCTTTGCTATTGTTTTTCTGGAATTGGTTTCCATGGAATGACCATCTTGCCGCCAAATAGTCACAGGAGCTGGTGCTCCCACTTTTCGACAAGGCAACACAAGATTTTCTTTCCACGGTGTAACAATTCTCTGACTAAACGATACAATCCTTGCGGGGACTTTATTGTTTGGTGGTACTGTGACAACTTGGGTCTTTTCACCTTCCCCCGTTTTCGTAGATGCTGTTAGCCAGAATTGATACGTTGCTGCTTCCTGCAATCGCTGTGTTTCATGCATCTCAACAAAAGGACCCAACACTCGTTTGTGGGTACCCTCTTCGCGACCACCCTCCAACACTGACATGTAGAATGTGTAGCCCGTCTGTGAAAGAGAAAAATGAACATTTTTATAGAGCTTAACACACATCTCCGTCTTCTTACGATATCTCCATTGGGATTCTCTGGTGGCAGCCAAGAGATTATTATTTTTGTATTCGATGCTGGTATGGCTTTAATGTCCTGCGGTGCAGACGGAACTGTGCAGAAGAAGAGTAAAATAAAAATAAAATAAAAAACAATTCTTCGCTGTACTTAATATCCAGTAGTACTTACCATCTTCATGGGTACGACAGTAAAACTGTTTTGTCTTCATGCCATCGCCAACTTTGGTATAGGCCAATACCCATACTGTGTAGTTGGTGTATTTCCGTAAGTTCTCTATCGTGAGGTACTGGTTTGTTGACTTAACCACTTCGGGATCTTTTTCTAAAAAAAAAACAAATAAAAAGCAAAGTTCAGAATGGGGGTTTGTTGTTTAGTTAAAGTTCAAGTGGGAGTAGTTTTAATAACTTTAAAACGTCAGCATATACAGACAGTGATGAGACATTATTTATGGGGGTATCCATCCACTGTTTACTTAATGACAATAAAGTATACTCATTGGCTTCAAGAAGACACAGTCGCATTTATAAAATTCCTCTTTACTTTTGTGTTTCATTTTTCAACTTTAAGTAATTTATGATGAGGTATATTAAAAAGAACACGATTCGGGGGCATGTTCAAAGTATGTACTCATACGCTACAAGCACAATGGATTTGAAAAGGCTTTTAAATTATTACATTTTCAAGCTAGAGGGTTGGAAATGGTGGTGTAGAGGAGTGTACACTGTAAAGTGTATACAATATACATGCTGTTTCCATGAAAATTTTGAAATTGTTGTAATACTTTTTGAATAGGTACTGGAGATGAAAGCACAGTGATAAGATATCAACAAAAAATAAGGATGTTGACACACATGTAGCGAAGAAGTACCAGAGGAGGAACCGGATGTGGGGGGTTCAACTACATTTGGCGGGGCAAATGCTTATTAAAAAAAAATAAACTAATATAATATAATTAGAAATGAAAATATAGAAAATATCACCTCTTTGGTAATTGCTCATTAATCCCTTATCCGTTTACTCAGACACTGAGTTGTACCTTAATCGTGATTGAGCTTTGCGAATATTATCAAGCCGTTAAAGATAAATTATTAAGGGAAAGATGTTTGCCAATCAGTTTACACCACCCAAAAACTTTTTTTTAACGGCTCAAGGTCATCGACTTAATGTACTAGTTCTAAATATTAAAGTGGTTGAGAGAACTTACGTTCTTGCCTACTTACTCAGTTTAAACTCAGTACGAGCGTTTGAAAGGATAGGGTGAGATACGAAAGGCAATGCGAATTTAATATTGGTTTTTAATACCGGAGTATCGTAATGCCGTGGAAAAACTGAGCTCGGTAAGGTACTCCACATTCGTGATGTTCGATTTATAAAAGACCCTCCATACTTAAGGGTAAACTGACAGGCATCCCTGAATGTGCAAGTATTACGGTTGAATTGTACGAGGGAAGGAATGCAAATGGCCATATTATGAACTGCGTTGTAAAAATATTAATATTTGAATAAAAAAAACTTGTTTTTTTTTTCACTATGACTATTACTAAGTTGACTTCAATTCAAGTCAATTTAGTGAATAGCTTTTGAGTAATCAAGTTTCAAAGTTAAAGCTTATTAAAGCCTTCAACACACTTGTAATAGTAAGTCACCTGGCCCATTTCTGATGATTTTTTTTTAAAATTAAGACAATTTTTGTAAAACTGTGCCTCCCGCCTTCATAAAGGGAGATAGACCCCCTCCAACACGATTTTTTTGGTCTATGTAAGAAATAATTTGTTGGTGGGTGTTTGCTACTCTTACGCTCAGAAGCTGCTCGACGGATTTTGAACTAACTTCTTCATGTAAATAAGAACAACGTAAGCTAGACTCATCGATATTCGTCACACTCAGCTTAGAAATTTCTTCAAAGTTCTAATTTATATCACCCACTGGCTCTACACCGCGGTCAGACCAATACTCACATACAGTGGTATGGTGGACGGCTCTATAGATAAAAGGATTTATTGCGATACTCTATAAGCAAGGTCCAACGAACAGCCTGTTTATGTATAAGCGGAGCACTGAGATCAACACCCTCAGCTGCTCTCAACAAACTCCTTAATCTCACACCACCAGACATCTTCAGCAAACAAATGACTGCCAGTACAACCATTCCTATCAGAGCTACATATCTCCCAATGCACCAATAATAACATCGGTCACGCTACAATCCTGTGTTTGTTCAGATCAATCACTTGTCACTTCGACTACGCCATCCCCCAATTGGTTTTTGATAGTAAGTTCCAAGTCTCAGTCACACCGAGAACTACGTCGGAGGACGAAGAGTTCTTGAGAGATGATTCAATTCATTTCTATACAGATGGCTCAAAAATAAAAGATGGGGTCGGCTATGAAGACAGACTCAATGTAAGTCTCTTATTCCGCCTTCCAAACCATTGTAGCGTATTCCAAGCGGAAATTCTGGCGATCAAAGAGGTCCTATCATGGCTAAAAGAAAACGTGATATCCTCAGCGAATATCCGGATCTACTCCGACAGTCAAGCAGCCCTCAAATGCGCTGTTTATACGAACTCAGTAACCGTCCTTAACTGTCGCCTATCTCTTAAGGAGATGGCTGAACAGTTCAATATCAACCTTATTTGGGTGCCGGGGCACAGAGATATCGTGGGTAACTAACTGCAAAGCCTATCTCGATAGAAAAGGAACCGTTCTACCGATCTCAACCAGCAGGTTGAATATTGGTATACCAATCGCTACATGCAAACTTATGCTAAAGCAAGAGGCAAAGGATAGAACAAATATTAGGTGGAACAATATCAGTACGTGTATGTCTACAAAACAGATATGGCCAGAGCTAGATCTAAAACGCACGAGACATTTGTTATCCATAACCAGATTGCAGAAATCACAGAGGAGGGCCAGAATTATATAAAAAATGCATTTTGTGTTGAAACTTTTAATAATATAAAAACATTATATAGCATTAAACACCTGCACAAATCGAGCCCTTACCGCAATTATATCGTAAGCGACGAAAAGGAAGTTTTACAGGAAGACGTTTTTTTTTTTGTTTGTATCACAAGCATTCAAAGGAAAAGTACCAGAGGTCAGTCACTTACGATAAAATTTATTTTCGCTGTAACTTGTCGTAAAACAGTTATAATGTAAAACTAAAAATGCAGAAAATTGTGAAACAATGTAAACTTATGAATTGTATAAAAAAAATACATTTTGTTTAAAATGTCGTTTACGATGATTTTGCGGGAAGGGCTCGAAATGTTCAAAAACATAATTTAACTTTTAGTTGAAGGCCCTGCCATGGTACGCGTGTGAGATGTATGAAATTGCTTTTGATTTCATCTTCGGGAATTCAGCTTTTACCAGTGTTCTATAAAAATCTAATTTTGTGGAGTTTAAGAACAGTTGTTTTAAATGGGGCTGCAGTGCATTTCAATAATCTCCAATGAAATTCTGCAGAGACATTTTTCCGGGTCTACATTAAACGGCATCGAGAAAACTCCAGCGACGACTGATTGTTCTTAAAATCTTGAAACATAGTTTCGAATTCTGAGTGAACTTTTTTCAAAGCCTGACTGAATTCTTTTAGTTTTTTCTCACTAACTGGTGACATGGATTTTAAACGCGGAAAGTGAGTTAAGTCGTTTTTAGTCATGCAGTTGTAGAACAGAAAAAGCTTGGCTTTAATTGATTTTGCACAACACCAAGTATCATCAAATTGTTTCTTTTCTTGCAGTTTTTATTTAATTTGGTGCAGTGTTCGAGCAAATCGTAAAAAAATGAAAAACCGATACGCCAATTTTTGTCTTCGAAGATTTGGTCAAGTCACACCATTTTTCTGTTTTATGCTTAAGGAAATCCTGTATATCTTCTATTAAATTCCAGATCCGTTCAAATGCATGCCCACAACTTAACCATGTTACTTTCGTATGACAAAGAAGGTCCGAATAATCTGCGTCGACTTCAATTAGAAATTCTTCGAATTGCCAGTGTAGGTACCAAGCCCCGGGATCAAATTGTATTAATTAGTTTTATTACCACATTAAGTACATGGGTAATATCTATTGCAGCTTTACAAAGAACGTTCGTTGGAGAATTATACAATGTAAAATTACAACATTGTGATTAGCATTTTTAGGAAATTTTGAATTACGAGGGATGTTTTTGTTGTTGGAAAAATGAAATAAGAGATTGGTAAGTAGGAAGTAGGCCAAACCAAAATTATAGAGGGCCATATACTATTCATTCCTAAAGAACATTCGGGGGCGTGATTAAATGGTTTCGCGGGCCGTACTTTGCCCATCACTGCGATCTAAGCGATCTGGTGAACACAGATACCCTTCATCTCTATCGCTTTATTATTTGATAAGCGAGTTTCTGCCTCACATAATTCTTATGGTATCACATTAGACCTAATATTGGTCTAAGTGTGTCAGTTACTTTCCTGACATGCATTTAAACCTAACCTAACCTCTTATTTGTACGTAGGTTTCATGTTATGTTGAAAGTTTTTCAATAAACCCCACAGCCGAGTAAACACTTTGAATACGTAACTAAAAGTTTTTATCGCCGACTGAACTGTTTACTGAGTCCTTACCAATCAGCCAAAGCTCGATGAGGGTGCGAGGTTTTTTTTACAGAAATCCTATGGCTACATTCGAGTATTCATTTGTCATCAGTTGCTGAGAACATACCTTTCATTAAGGTACAAAATACGACAAGTCACAAGTGTAAGTGAGAATCAGTACTTAATTAGTTCGTAAATAGTAACATTTTATCTCTAGATTGATAGCGTGTAGCGCTCCCCACCGTCACTGTATACATATTTGAAATGTGAATACAAATGATATCAAACTGCACCAATTATAAACACACTCTCTCTTGTATCGTTCTATGAGATCAATCTATCTAACCAGTGCTCTAAGGAAAATATGACGTAACGATGCTATAGTTTTACTGACGCAAAAAAAAGTCTCGTCAAATAAATCCTCAACTGGAAGGTTCATTAACATTTTCTATTTCAATGATGGACTTCTTGACAAAAAATCAGTCTCTGTTGATTTTCACAATTATATTTTCTTCTTCTAAAGCTATCGGCAAGTGTAGGGATTCCTTAAAAGTTTCTTTACTCCATGCGTCGACAGAATGTTCATTTAAACAAACACTGTTACTGCGTGCTTTCTATACGTACATAAACACAACACCATACACGAAAATTTAATAAAAATCTTATTAGCTCAAAGTTTCACTCAAATTCCTTGAACATAGCTGCCTCCTTAGTTGCTACTATACGCTACCAATTTTCCCTTACCACCCTTCTGCAATTCGATTAATATTGTGCAAGCCAGCCAGCCCTACGCTGTAATGCAAATCTCAATTCTGGCCATCTTCCAATATTGCAATAAACTTAAAACATTGACTTTCACAGTATGAACAGCAAAGTGCTCCCTCATGCTACAAATACGATATTACTCTGACAAGGACTAAGAAGAATTGAGGTTTGGGGATGGGTTGGGTAGACGATTTTCTCATTACATTTATTGCCCACTTACCATAGAGTTCATCCACTGATATGTAAAACACTTTGTAGCCCCTAATTTTGCCATTCTGCCCATCGACATCCGGTGGTGACCAGGTGATGTAAATTGACGTTGAACCGAGTACGTCGCACTGCGGACTCTCTGGTGGTGATGACGGAACTGCCGAAGGCGATTTATTTGGTTACACGGTAAGCAATTAACTGAGTAATGGACTCACCATCTTCCAACGTCTGAACGGCCACCTCTTTGCTAGGAGGACCACTGCCCTGGCTGGTGTATGCTTGTACAATCACATGGTACTGTGTGAACTTATTCAGATTGGTCAGAACGGTTTCGCCGCCAAAGTGTGACCTTACTTCGACCGTTTTAAAGCTGAAACCCTGTGTAGGATTGATTTCCTTGTCCTCGGGCGATGATGACATTTGATAGCCCACATAGTAGCCAAGTAGGATACCATTCCAGTGGTCACGATCGGGCGCGTCCCATGTGACGGAAATCTCTGTGGAGCTCTTTGCCTCGGCGCGAATATTCAACGGTGGCCCGGATGGCACCTCCTCAAGGGTTGTGACCTGCACAACCTCTGAGAACTCGGATGAACCCAATTTATTTTCGGCCGACATTCGTATGTGGTATGCCTTGGCGGGACGTAGGTTCTGGATGTTCACAACCGTTTGAGAGCCAGTGATGGATATGCGCTCGGCATTTTGCCAAATGTCTGCAACGAGAAAGTAATTAGGAAATGAAAGAATCAAACTCGGAGTTGGAGTAGAAGTGAGATGGTATTGGTTGGGGTGTATATGAATGAAGCTCTTTTACCTGTGATTTGTTTATAAAATATATGGTACTCCTCGATTGGACTATTTCCAGCGAATGGTTGGCTCCAGGTGAGCTGAAGACTGCGCGATTGTTGTGAATTGATGCGGAGGTTCTTCGGTTGTTCGGGTACTTCTTGAACGATGAGTTGTATCGACATGTCATCCTTAAAACAGAAATGAATTTCAAAAAGGGAATGAATTTGAATTTGTATGTGGTCGTCTTACCTGTCCAAATGCATTGCTCGCCTGGCAAATATAGATTCCTGTATCTTGCCGGTAGGTATGGGATATCCCCAGCTCCGAAACCATTCCGTCGTCAAGAACTTGATCCCGAATGGTGTATCTGTGTGTTGATTGAAACGTGTATGTGTGTTTGTAAGAAAAAGAAGCAGAACGAAAGAAACAACGTTTGCGCTTACCTTGAGTCCAAGGATTCGTCCAGATACTGTTGGGTGCTTTGCATTTTCCATTTGATGTCAATGGGATTGTCGCCCTGGACGTTGCACTGGACATGGACTTGTTTGCCTTTGGGTACGGAGATTTGCTTATTTTTAGTTGTGAAATGGGCGGGCACTGCAACAAATAAACAGAAGAAAACAATAATCAAAGAATTTTTCTTCTTTCGTTCACAGTCCTTGAAGAAGCAGAACGATGGGAAATTACTTTGTGTGTTGGTAGAAAATATTTTGTTGTTGCTTTCTCAAGAAAATAATAAATTTTTAAAAGACTTTGGATTTCTCTGAGAAGATTCTCCATTCCATTTGCATTACTATTAAATCGAAAAAATGATGCAAAAGAAAGGATAATCACATTTAATGGACTCCTTGCAGTGGCGGAGATGATTGAGCTTTGAAAATGGTTTCGATGGAAAACCAAAAATTATTGCAATCTTAATTTTTTTTATCAGATTTTTCGTTCTTTGAGAGCATTTCTTGGAAAGCGTTCATAAACTGACGAACTCGATCTAAAGCTGGATCAGCTTTTATATGAATTAAGTTGGTGTGCAGTTTCATGAAGACTCAGGAAGTGAAATCGATTGAAAATGCAAGATATTGAAATTGAAATTTATGAGAATTTGGGGTGGAGCTCGATGAGTCTCCAGACAACTGCTTTATTTATTATTCCATAGATCTCCTCCCATACAAGTTGGGTAGACAATAAGTCAAATGTGGAGGAAGTGTCTAAAGTTGTCTCTATATCAAATATAAAATCATTTCACTTACCATTCACTTTCAAGAAGATCACTTTACTAACACCCGAACCGATGTTGTTTTTCGCCTCACACAAAAAATGTCCCTGTGATTCTTTGCTGATCTTTTTAAAATAAATTGATCCATTGTTGAATAGTTGTACACTAGGCTCGTAGAGAAAGTCCTTATATTCACCGGGGCTAGCACCGATTGCTTTTTTCCATGTTATTTGTGGTTTGGGATAGCCGTCGGATTGGCAGTGCAATAGTACATCTTGGCCGGCTTGTGCGCTCGAGTCTTTTGGCTCTAGGATCCATTTTGGAGGAACATTAACTGTTAAAGGAACGGTAAATTTCACAGTGCCAGCAACATTACTGGCAATGCATGTATAATTTCCTGAGTGTTCTGATGTGATATGTTCGATAACCAGACTGGCTGAGTATTCGTCTAAACGGCGAAACACTTCGTTTCTAAAAGGATTAAAAATGATAGCAGTGGGTGAGATGAGGTAGAAGTATTGAACCACAATAAAGGACAAGAATGTATACTTTTCAATTGACTTTTAAACAAATTAAAATTAGCAGCGAGACTTACCCAGTCCCTATGAGTGGCTTTCCGTTCCTTTCCCATCGAAAACTCACTGGCAGGTCTCCTTCCAGGATTTGACAGGAAATCGCAGCTCTCATTCCTTCCCGCAGCATGTCGGTCATAGCTTGTATTGGCATGATTTTTGGCGGAACTGAAAATTGTTTTAAAGAACAAATATTAAAGTACTAAATATAGTGTGATTTTTAAAACTAGAACCACGAAAATACTTGAACTGTTTTTCAAAATTACATAACGGAAAAGATTAATAATTGAAAGCAGTACAAGATATTGAAAATTTTGTTAGGTTAGTTTAGACTAAAGAAAGAGTTTTTAGACTGTCAGCGATATAAAGACAAGTAGCCTTCTGTTATATCACAAGAATTTTATTTATTTATTTATTTATTTTTATTTTATTTTATTTTTTACTCGTTGAATTTTGTAATTAGAAAGAGCAAAAGCATCATGAAGGAAGGTAAAGACACTGTGATCACAATAAAATAATGTGACTTCATTTTTTACTGAAAACCGAGTAGTAAGTGCAAAGGTATGCCTGTCATTGAATGGAACCAAATCCATATCCGTAAAAAAATTCAAATGTAGGTAAGTTTTGATTCAGTGGAAACTTCTCAGATGGTGGCCATAAGAATATTGGGAAAAGAAATTCGTTTTGCTTAGTAAAACTCTACATGCAAAGAGAGAAGGTTGTCTTTGTTGGGTGGTTCGAGGCTCAAAAAAATACAAAATTGAATAAGCAACGATCTTGTATCAAAAGCGAGGCTGACTATTCACTTGACGCTTCTCCGTTTTCATAACATATAACAAAATTGTAGCTTAGCCGTGAATGTATGTCTTTTTGTTCCAGCATAACACAAAAACCACAGAACCGATTGATCAAATCTTATTTGATTTTGTAGCTAGTGATCCCGACAATGCAATAGAGTTAGCGTAATGGTGCGCTTGTTTTATGTCCACATAGTTAAAAAGTCATGGAGTTGCATTGAATAGAAGAACACTGAAAAAACAACACTTAAACAATGTTGCCAGATATCAAGTTCTTTTTTCCAGACAAATTCTAAAAACCGACTAAACTTTTAGACAAGAAATACCTCAGCTTTTCTTTCACTTATCAATCCATATTTTTTGCTTTTTCGTATGAGACATAAGTCCAAAAAAGGTATTTTGCTTCATCAAAATCAGTTCAAAAAGATTAGATTGGATTGGGAGAGCAGCCATAAGCGGGAACACCTCACTATAGATTCGACTGATGCCTTGACTTTGGCTAGCTTATTCTCTGTGTAGTTACAAGTTATGACTTATTGTCCTCGTATCCAAATCAAATCCAAATGTGATACCCATGGCGTGATGGTTAGCGTGTCTGCCTGTTAACCCAGAGGTTCGTGGTTCAAGTCCCAACAGAGTAAAAAATGTTTTTTCACGGCGGTATCGCCTTTAGCGAGGAATTGGCAAGTCTTCCGATAGCAAACTCATTGCCATGAAAAGCGCTGTCTCTATTAGCTGTTCGGAGCCGGCAGAAAGTTATAGGTTCCCTCCATTCTTTTACAAAAGTATTGTTTGTGAAAAATGCGGCCCCGGTGCTCACCGCTCTGTTGCGCCACCCTATGTAGTTTTTGTAGTTATGTATGTTCATTGCCTTACGTGAAAACGTGTTTGACTAGAAAATCAATTAAAAATGTGCGAGTTGAACAATTTTTTCACGACTTGCCAAAAATTAAGGAAACAGAAATATTAGAAAAAATCAGTCCTTTTGATTGTTTTATGAAAAAATATTTTTTAACAGTTTGGCAGATCGCTTACTGATTGTGCGATCGGCTACGTAACATAGCCACCACAGGCCTCTTTGGTTTGAACAGAACTTTGTTCTAAATTTTTTGAGATTTGACTTTTAACGAACAACATATCGTTTATAAATACCAACTCCTTCGTGGGAACGACCACATATTTGAACTCGCTACAAACGATGCAAAATACTTAGGCTTATTAAGACGGTGCAGGAAATTCTTCACCCGTTCTGATCTGGTTATAATTTATATAGCTTGAATTCGGCAAAAACTAGAGTATAACTCCAATATCTAGTCAGGTACTCCTTAAAAATCTTTGTGCCTACTTAAAAAGTTACAAAACAGCGTTAAGACAGATAGTTCAATCGTAGAATCGATTGATTATTTTAATAAATAATAAATATCAACTGCCAAACTCTCTTTTATCGCTTTTTTTATAAAAAGTGCTCTAGTAGCCAGCTGCATTCCTCCCTTGAAACAATTTATCCGCCCACCTCGCTAAAATGTTCATCAGTTTTACCTTTAGCCCAATTTCGGACGTACAATCAAGTACAGAGATTCTTATTTTAGTCACACTGCCAGTATGTGGAATGCTCTACCCCACTCTATTGTTCCTCTATATTACGATACACAAAAGTGCATCGGCCGGCGTTCCAATTGAGGCCTCTCCTATTTCCTCAAATGTTCGCACTGTGTTCTAGAAGTGTGTTTGATGTGACTTTATATAAAAAAAAACTCATTTACCAGATTTTGAAAGAAACATCTTGAAGAATGTGTTTTCAAAGTTGCATCTCAACCAGGTTTATCAGTTGACCCCAAACAGAAAGAAATCCTTGTGGCTTAAACAACATACAAAAACAAATTCATTCCTTTGCTTTCACACACGATTCTGACCACACAACACGTTCAATGCTCATTGACAATAAATATTAAATTAGTTTTTTGTACAGCACCACAAAGTGAGAACGCTGACGCACATACTCAAGTTAAAACAATTTTTCTCAAAAGCTTCCAAAAAGCATAAATCACTAAAGCTCTTTAACAAAACCGTCAGCAGATTACATAAAAATCACTTCCACGCGTTACTGGCAACTCAACTAAAAGTACACATTAACAATTAGGTAACGAGTGAGAGGGGTGTGTTGGTTGAACGATGAAAACAATTTGTATCAGAAAATATAATGTGTGCCTCGAATAAGCCTGACTGGCTAGCAAATCATGTGGGGTGCGAAGACTTATTGGAAATGCTTCAGAGAAGGTCCAATTTGTTAAAAACTCAACGAGTCATAAGCAATCTCATTAGGCTAAAGAAAACTGATGCTGCGATACCGAACTGCACAAGTTCTTTAATTCAAAGAAAAAAAAACCAAAAAGTTTATAGGTAAAAGTAGAAAGTATTTGTCGTAGAGTTAAAATATTCGAATTCAACAAAATCGATGAGTTTTTGAAACGATTCAAATTTCAACCGAGGGTTTTATAAGTTTGGTCAGCCAAAATACTCGAAAAACTGGATACATATACAAAAAAGAATCAAGAAAATTGAGATCTTCTATCGTTTAGTTAACTTTTGAGTTTTAAGACCCATATTTGGTCAGGTGCATCTCAAACATCTTTGCGCCTACTCGATAGGGTAAAAAAAGGAGCGTTAAGATAGTTCAATAGTCGATTGATTGCAGTTTTGACAAAAAATCATTTAAATAGCAGCTCCAAAGCATATGACCATATCGGGCACATATATTTTTTTTGCATACATTTCTCACTTCAAGGATAACAATAGAAATCAGGTTCTCATTATAGTGAAGAAATGGATGAAACTCAAACTTTGTTGAAATTCCCAACAGAGGTAAAAATGCTTTTCCACGGTTACCTAACGCCTTTCGCAAGGAATTGGCAAGTGCTACGTTAGTAAATTCATTGCCATGATTATTCGATTAGCCGTTCGGAACGGGCATTCTCTCACAAGACATGGTTGTGAGAAACGCGTTAGGCCCTGGGGCTCATCGCTCTGTTGCGCCACCCTATTTATATACATTTCAATTTAAATCTTAGAATTTCATTTTTAAAGGTATTGGGACTAGTCATTAGGTAGGTCATTACGGCTCTTAGCAGTTTTCAGTAGAACATAGCTTAAGCTACAAACCTCAAAAAAGAAAAAAAAAGTTGTTTTTAAAAAGTACACTTGGCGGTCAAAACCTCTACATTTCTGTTAAACAGAATATGGTAAACTGAAACATCTAAAAACACCAACGAAAAATTCAGTGAAATTATTCAAAAACCAAATGAGAAAAAAGCATCGGCATCTGAACCAAATTTAAATCTCAAATACATGAAATAACATTTGCACGAAATTACAGATTGATCTGAGCAAAAAATATGTCCATTCATCAAAAAAAAAAAAAAATATTCAAACAACACTGTCAAGGCAGCAAGTTACCTAATACCCCAGGTCAAGCTCTCTAAAACTTATGGGAGCTTCAGGGCTTAACTAGTTTCTCTCAACCATATTTAGTCAGTGGTACGCTTGGCGTGATGGTATGAATGTCTACCTGATAATCCGCAGGTTCGTGGTTCGAATAGAAGCAAAATTGTTTTTCCACGGGTATCGCCTTTCGCGAGGAGTTGGCAGGTGCGATAGTGAATTTATTGCCATGAAAAGCGCTTTCTCGATTAGCCGTTCGGAATCGGCAGAAAATTATAGGTCCAGTCCATTTTTTCACAAAAGGCAATGGTTGGGAGAAATGCGCTAGGCCCGGGACACCTCGCTTGTTGTGCAACTCTATTTACATATTCATTTTATATTTTATACCATGTCAGGGAATAAAAGGGTACTACAATTTTTTGCTGATTCTTTGCGGGGCTTTCCTTGCCATGAAATCACTATCGGAGAATTCGACTGTTCCTTGCAAAAGGCGATATTCTTTCAGAAACATGTTTTTTCTTGATGTTTCTCCAATTCGATTTTTGAATCTCGCCGGTGATGGGTTTTTTGTTTTTGAAATCTTTTCAATTAGAGTTGCTTAGAGACTACCTCTTGCATACAATGCCTGGTATCATCATTGCACAAGGAATAGACCGCTAAATCATTACTTGTCTTGAAGTTTGAACCATAGCAATTCGAAACACTGAGGGTGCAACCTCCATTAGAAATTGCCATGTCCCACAAGAGTAAATAAAATAATTACAAATATTTATTTATTTACAAAATTGAAGATTCGAAGAACAGAAGAAATCGGAACAGAATCCTACTAAATTCGTGGAATCTCTTTCCAGTTCCCACCGTATATCGTCAGATTTCAGATTTTTGCAACTCCCTCTCCATTGTCAAGGAGTTTGGCAAAAAAGCCAATATGTACTCCTTTTCCAAGAGATACATATCATCATATACCCAAGGCTTTAAGTAAAAGCTTTTCAGCTTGCCCGAAATTTTCACTTATTCAATAAATTGGTTTCGTTGACTCACTCAGGTGGGCATTACATATCTGGGCGAATCATTGCCTCAATTAACATCTCTCGATTTCGGTTTGGTTTCGTTGAAGTTTTGTTTATTTTTGACTCGTGGAAATAACTTAATTGTAAATCCGTT
The DNA here is from genome assembly GCA_949752695.1 of Melanostoma scalare. Lineage (NCBI taxonomy): Eukaryota > Metazoa > Arthropoda > Insecta > Diptera > Syrphidae > Melanostoma > Melanostoma scalare. The sequence goes on from OX456984.1 coordinate 199,421,191, forward strand.
AATGATGCAATGACTCAATAGGAAACTACCTACTTAACCTGCATTCAAAAATTGAGAAACGTGCGTCTCCAATACCAAAACAACTTCGTTACGATTTCCTCTAGAAATCAAAACCACTCAACGAATATTTCATATTACAGCTTCATTCTCTAGCATGAGACCCTTCTTCTCGAACTTCTGAAGTGGTGTGAAACAAGATCTGAAATTCCTCAGAGAAAATTCACTTACTTGCTTTATAAAAAAGACCAATTGCTTCTTGATATCATTTTCTTTTTTTTCGCATCCTTGAAGGAAAAATGATCATATAATAAAGCGCTTAGCAAATAAAAACCCACTTTTTTCAAGAGCGAATAAGTTATCATTATTGATTTTCTTTTTGTTATGTCCCCTTTTGCTGTGAGGCACCATCCCTCCTCGTTCACTAAAAAGCAGCAAAGAATTTTCTTTTCTAAAGACTAGAGACCTCCATCGTCGTCGTATATATACTCTCAATTTGAGACGAGGCATACCTCCGTATTTACCTTTCAATCTGATTGCTCCTCATAACAAACGCAAAGAATGCCGAACAAACAATTTGCGAATGGAGAGGCAAAGCTTAGTTCATTCACCTTCTTCTCTGTGTACAAATCCGTTTAAAAATGCAAAATCGTCAGCCAGCTACTAACGGCTAAAGAAAATAAGGACGACACAAGCCAAACGGCCTCAGAGTCAGTGTATAGAACCTAAAAAATGAGGAGGAGGAGGATGGGAGGCGGTTGACCTCACCTCATCTGTACTAACATCTCACAATCATCATCATCATCATCATCTGGTTTATACGAGTACTTATAAATAAAAAAGTATATATAAAACGATAAAAGAAAATGTGAAAGTAGAATAAATTGCTTTTCTTCATCGTATCGCTCATGCAATTATACAAAACGGCACAAGAACTATGCGGACAACTGGCATTGCAAAGAAAGTCACAGCAGAGTGGGGCATATCCTTAAACAAAGGATAAATCTATTATATTCCATTTGTTCAAATACCTAGGCTTCGTTGGGGGCTTTTCATTTTCTTATTTTCTTGAGGACAATCGAGTGGAGATTAGGACTAAGAGGAATGTACACATATACCTAATACAAACAAACACAAGTCATCGCAAGTACTTACCCAACACATGGATCTCCACGTTTCTTCTAGAAGTTTGTTTTTGTTTGTTTTGCGCCATACACGTGTACGTTCCAGCATCTTCAAGACGCTGCAGCTGCTCGATAACGAGGGTTCCATTGTTATAGGCTCTTTGCCGTCGATTGATAGGCAGCGTTTGACCATCTGCAAAGACAGAAAAAATGAACTTAAAGTATGAGACTGTTTGCTTAGAATAGCTCTTCAAAAAAAGCATAAAAAGAGTACTTTTTATAAGTAAAGTTGAAAATAAATAAAAACAGAAAAATAAAAAAAAGTTGTGGAGTAGTGTATAATCCAGACCTCGTGTTGGGCATTTGTATTTTCGAGCACTTCAATTGCAATAGGAGGGTTTGAGTCTATAACAACCCCTAAGTATTTCAAGTTGAATAAAAAGTTTAGGCGCTGTTTGAACAACAATGTACTCGTACAATACAGGGACGTACCAACATTTCCTATGAGCACAGAGGCTTGATGTATCTACAATGCACATAATCGCAAATAATATTCACGGCCATCCTCATCAGCAATACTGCAGAGTATGCAGAGTTAGGTAGCGAACTTAAAGAATACCTTTGTAGATTTTAGAAGGTTACACAATAAAAGCTTTCAAAAATAAATACATGTATGAGGCCTTCCAACATTAAAAGTTTTGCGTGATTACTTTTAATGATATCTACTGACTGACAGTCTAGCAGTCAGTCCTTCAGCAGACTTTTCTAGTTAAATGCAAGGTTTCAATCATATCATTAGCTTTGAATTTTGAAACTTTAAAGCACTTTTCAGTAATGCAGTTACTTATGAGATACAAGGTGAACGGATGATGACGAGACTTTTATGTCATGCTTACTTACTTTCACCAAAACTCTATTCAAAGGAACTTAAGGGAAAATGCGGCAGTATAAAGATGGGCGTTCTTAGGAAAAAGATGCAAAGAAAGGAACTCTTAAACATCCAACGGTGCTTGTATTGTTTCAAAATAAGATACTAGGTCAAATCATATTTCAAAAACGTGACAGATCAGCAACCCATTCTAACTACCTGAAACGTTGAAAATCAGTTGAATTACATACAACATGGTTATGTATATTAAACATGTATTCGGCCATAGGTGTTTGATTATACTTTGCGTTGTTATTTTAGATTAAATTTCAAGCATAACAGTAGTTGTATATTTAGTCAATCCACAACTAACATTGAATCATTTCAAACTATGAAGGCGAAAAAGTTTTAAGAAATGGGGCTTTAGACAGTAGCTGGTAAGTTACAGTTGTTGTAAGAGATGGGTTTTTAGACAGTTACAAGTAAGTTACATTAGGTGTATATCAAGGAAGCGACTCAAGTCCTCTCTTCTTTATTAGAGTCTTTGACTTCTTGCTGGAAGAATAGCTATTCTTTGCTGACGATTGAGTCATCATAAACGAGGATCCTTTACATCTCTGCAATAAGCACTTGACGAATGGGTAAACTTTTTAGAAAGAAGTAGGTACGTAGCAGGCAATATTATCGAAATTTTTTTAAATGGAAATGTGCTTCCCAAGTGTGAAAAGTTCAAATAGCTAAATATATGTCGAATAGTATAAAGCATCTTGTGATGACGACACCGAGTAAGCGAACAGTGTATAGAAAAATGCTCCCTGAGTTCAAAGGAAAAACTCAACAACTTGGTGGTGCGTCCAGCTCTCATCTATAGTTGGACAACGTTCGCCGACCTTAAAAGAAAAAAAGAAGACCTTTTCAAAGAGGTAAGATATCAATAAATGGTCACTTCTTATTAAAACTTCTTAAAAAAACTATGGTACCCGTGGTATGATGGTTAGCATGTCCACCTGCTAACCCAGAGGTTCGAGGTTCGAGTCCCAGCAGAGGCAAAATATTTTTCCACGGGTATCGCCTTTCGCGAGGAATTGGCAAATTCTCCGTTAGTAAATTCATTGCCATGAAAAGCGCTTTCTCAATAAGCCGTTCGGAACCGGCATAAAATTGTAGGTCCCAACCCCTTCCAATTTCCCTTCAACTGTATTCAAAACGAGAGGAGAGCTACTGTACCTTAATTATCGACCGTATATAGCTCAGAGGAAAACAGGGACTGTACTCTCTGTAACCACCGAGTTAGAGAAGATGTGTCCCACTTCCTAGGAACGTGCCCAATTCTTGCTGCAATCAGAAGACAACACTGGGAAAAAAGCCTATTAACTGTAGATGAGACCAAGGAAATCCTAAGTGGACCGGATTGGAACATTTTAAGCAGTTACTTAAAAACAGCGCTGAGATACCGTTGTCAAATCCTGAATGAAGCATTTTAATCATACCTTCTGTACAGCACCCTATCAAAACATCTCCTTAAAATTATAAACGAATCAAAGACTTATTTGCCTATTTATTAATTTAACTTAAACATAGCTTGAATGTTAAAAATCTACATAATGTTATACTATTGACTCATTTATTTATTTTTGTTTATACTCTTCTTTTTTCTGGCTGACGACCAAAGCCATGCCATTATTGTGAAATTGTAAAAAAAAACAAAAAACCTTTAATTTTGTTAAATAAAATCACACGCTACTACTACAACTTATTTAATTTTCTATAGCAGAGTCACCTAAATATCTGTCTTAGTTCTAGGGAGATATTTTAACTCTCCCAGAAGAAGTCATTAGTTTGCATTTGGCAAATAAAGAAGTAAAGATTTTGAAGAGATGTTTAAATTGATGATAGCCTTAAAGTATAAACAAAAGCAGTCTTAAATGGCTGTCTTGAGGATCAGTGGCGGATCCAGGATTTGGACATGGGGGGGGGGGGGGGGGGGGGGGGTCTATTACTCAAAATTTTATTTATATATTGGTACGAGGTACGAGGATTATTTACATGATGTTGGCGTCGATTGCTCATATATGTATGGCCAAGGATTCGACGGAGCTCCGGCAATGAGTGTCCAATTCGTTGGTGCACAGGCTCATCTGAGATCGTATTTCCCCCTGGCAATTTATGTACATTGCGCTGCACATAGCTTTAGTTTGGCAGTCAATGCAGCATGCGAAGTGTCAGCAATCAAAAATGCGTTAGGAACTATCGGATCGATTGAAGCATTTTTTTCACTGGCCTAAAAGACAAGCCGTTCTACACCAAGAAATTTCAAAAATGACAAACAAAAGTGAGAAAAAAAAACAAAAGTTGATGTCTCTTTGTCCTACCAAGTGGGCTCAGTCTCATGAAGTAGTTGGAACGCACGTTGAATTGCAACCGGCTGTTATTGAATCTTTGGAAGAAATCAAAACGTGGAAAGACCGAGATACTTCGCAAAATGCATTGCATCTTTTGACAGCGATTTCGACTGTTGAATTCCAAATTGCATGTAACATTATGGAATCAACAAAAAAATCGTTGCAACGTTTAAACACAAAGTATTGAAGACTTCTACAGAATTTCTTCCTACATTCCGTTTCTTGATACGTTCATTTCTCAACTCAAAAGTTGGTTCTCGGAACACAAATCCATTTTCCAAAGTTTCGGCAAATGTTTCTTAAACAAGAATTTAACGAAAAGAATTGCGCTGACTTCTACACATTTTACGAAGATACATAATATCGGATTGATCGAAAGAATATTTTCTGTCAGAAGTCAAGATCTGGAGACAACGAATCCACGGCCAGAACATCCAAAATGCGCTTGATGCTTTACTGGTTAGCAGCCCCGGATCTAGGGGGGGGGGGCAGACCGGGGCACATGCCCCGGGCGGCAAGTTTAGGGGGCGGCAAAAACAAGTTCGAAAACGCTGCAGCACTTGTGTCTGCTACAATAAATCATTGCTCCCTAAAACAAAAATCACACAAGAAGAGCATCAAAACCATTTCACACTACATATTCATTACCAGACCCAGCATATCTTGTGCAGGTAACGAGGGTTGCAAGCGCAAAAAAAAATTAGCTACTTTTCGGTTCCAAAACAGCAACGCTAGTTGCGATCGAGAAGTACACAATTTTTCTACCTTTCGGTTTCATAGCAGCATCGGTTGCTGCGACCGAGAAGTGGACAACTTTTCTTTCAGATTTTTAAAGTGAATGTTAAGTGTACTCAAAAAAGTGTATGTTTCAATAATCTGACAATTTGAGTGGGGCCATAAGTCATGGCTGATTTTTAAAAATGTAAAAAAACACGTGACCTTGAAATACACGAGCTCGTCAGATTTTTATACAGAGTTATCAACTTGATGTCTTCGTCCTCCAGGATGATAATCTGACAATTATATGGGGGCGTACTCTTAGTCTGACGATTTGAAAGTAACAATTATTTGTTATTTCTATTTTTTATTACTGAATGCTGTAAAAAAATATGTACCTACACATATTATGTATTTACAAATTTTGATTTGAAATTTTGTTGAAAATACTAAAAAAATAAGCCCTGAAACTTTGAGCCCTTAATATTATTTTAAGTGCTCGATCAAGAGGTATGAAGATTTCCCATTGAAAATACACGGAAACTCTGATTTTTTATTTTTAAATTTCTATAGCTCAGCGGCATTTCATGGGATCGCTTCAACCAAAGATGGTTTTTTTCTCAAAATTGAACGCTCTACAAAAATGTTCTTTTTGGCAAAGTCGTTACTCATACCGGCCAAGTGGTACGGGCCACTAAACCGGATTTTTTCATAAAATTCACGTTTTCTCGCCGTTATTCTTGCCCGTTCCGTCGCACTAATGGATGGTCTGCTCAAAACTTTACAAAAAATGAGACAAAATCCAATGGAGTATTGGATAAATGAGGCTAGAGAAGTGGCTGAAAAAAGTGGTGTTGACCCTATCTTGCAAAACAAAGGAATTCCGAAACATAAAAAACATTTCGATGAGATATGTGAAGAACACTCAAACCTGTTCAACTGAAAGGAAATAATGATGGCATTTGATCATATCAGAAATTAAAAAGAGATTTGATTGTGCCACCATGCTGAATATGAACTTCGCTTTTCTTAGTGGCTCTAATATTTTGAAAATGTCAATTGAAGAACTGCAAAAGTATAAAGCGGATCTGGTTAAAAAAAATTTGCGAGATGTGAGCACCGTTGAATTCTGTCAGGAACTCTACGTTTTTAAAGAGCAAGGTCCGCTTTTATTTGGTGACATTGAAAAAGCTAGCGGTTTCTATCTCTTGCAACAGATCTATGCGCATGATTTGCAGGATGCTTTTCCAAATATTTGTGTTGCCTTGCGAAATTACTCTCCGCTTCCCACTACATCCGCAAGCTGAGAGCGAAGTTTTAGCAAACTAAAACTAATTAAGAATTATTTGCGATCATCTATGAGCCAGGAACGCTTATCCAGTCTAGCAATCTTAGCGATAGAAAATCGAATCGCACACGAATTAAATTATGATAAGGTCATAGATTTATTTGCTGAGCAAAAAGCTCGAAGAGTAAAATTGTAATTGCAAATGATAAATACATTAGTATATTTGATTTTGTCTTTATTATAAACATTTTTATTTTAAGTCCTATCATATCTGTAAATAAATAGGATTAAAACAGAAAAAACAGCGGTTTAAGTATTTTTTCTGAAAGGCTTGTGTCCAGTTGTCAGTCAATTAGTGAAGATATGATAGCTGAAATAATAAAGATTATAAAGGTAAATGCAAATATAAATTGGTGGGGGCGGCATTTTTCAGTATTTGCCCCGCCTTTAAAAAATTGAAGATCCGGGGCTGCTGGTTAGTATCTTTCGATCAAAAATTTACATGTTAAAAAGTTTATATGTGACGCGATGTGAGAGAAAAGGCACCTTCTAGGCAAAAGTGAAAGCTTACACGGCACGCTCTGAAAGGCGTTGATGTACCATTCAAACCCATGTAAAAAATCGTTTCTCTGAACTTATATTTTGTGAAAAAATAGCGATGTTACAATTTCTGATTGCGCTTCATGAATATTCAGTAAAAGAACTTATATAATCAATCATGATCCAACAACCGGACCCGAAACCCCCCCCCCCCCCCCCCCGTGGATCCGCCTATGCTTGAGGTACTTCAGACTAGAAACTTAAAAGTAACTCTAGCAAGAACGAACTCTAACCTTAAAAATACTCAACCTACGAAAAATTTTGCTGAAAGCCTTGATGAAGTCTGAAGCTTAGATGTTCTCTTAGACGAAACTACAACCTTCGGATTAAATGTAAATAGAAGGTATACCTATACTATCTGCTCTCCTCAGCCTGGATTTCAGAACGAATAACTGAAATGATTCAGTAAGAGAAGGTTACTGCCTTGATAACTGAATCCGCCTTTAAGTTGAACTACTTGCTTAGTATTAAATCGGGTGGAATTTTTTCTTGATATACCAATCGTGGAGTTTTAAACATATCGAGCCCTTCCCGGCATTTTATCGTAAGCGACAAATGGAAAGTTTTACAGGAAAGACGTTTTCTTTTTAAGTTTTTATCATAAGCATTCAAACGAAAAGGACAGATAGTCAATCGCTTACGATAAAATTTATTTTCGCTGTAACTTTCCGGAAACCCAGTTTTAATGTAAAATTAAAAATGCAGAAAATTGCGAAGCAATGAAAACTTTTGAATTTGCGGGAAGGACTCAATTTTTTGAAAAAAAAAATACAAAGGCTTTAGTCAGAAAATCAAATATTTCAGTTTTTGTCAGACAATAAAAGCACGTTTGTCCGAAATGCAATTGCACTAATCACATGCCAATCAGTTGGAAACGCATAGCCACAGCATACAAATTAAAAAAAAGTCTTTATTTGCATACTTTATTGCAAAAGCATTTTACGCCTTAGTAGAAAATTTCATGAATAACATTGGTTTTAATTGAAAACCTGCAATCACAATAGAAATGCGAGGCTATTGTAATAATAAAATACAAATAATTTCTCACTATACGCACCTACTCATTTGAATGTGTGAGCATTTAAACTAAAATAACTCCGCAGAATCATAATTAATGAATGCAAAGCATGATAGCTGATAGCAAAAGAATTCATTAAACATAACACAAAATAAAGCAAGCGTACAATGCACGGCATGTCAATATGAGAAAAGGATTGCTCGTATGTGCTCTGCATGCCCTGACCGTTTGCCATAGTCGTTCCTTTCACCCAACTCAACCCAACCCTCCTAAAAATATGTGAAACATTTGTGGAAAATTAAACAAAAGACATGGCAAATGTTTTAACAAAGAACACAAAATAAAGAGAAAGAAAAAAAAAACAAAATTGAAAATACAAGAAAAGCACGAAAGAAAAGAATAAAAAAAAAGTAAAACTATGCGCATAAAGAAAAATATTAAAATCCTGCATAGGTAGGTACAGCGAGTACGAGTGAGTATGTCCTTTAGAACCAACAAAGTCGAAGGAGGAAGGAAATTCTGCTTATGTGAGCATAAAAAGCATTTTGTTTTGTGTTTGCTTTTTGTCTGTGAAAAAACGTTGATATACCTCTTCCTTCGCATATTATACGATGTGATGTGATACCAAACAGAAAAAAACATGTATGTCTACATATGAACCAAACAATAAACTCACCCCTTTCCCAGTGTATCTTATCGATGGGGTATCCAGCGACAGGACATTTAACTATCAAATCGCTTCCCGATATTCCAGTTATTTTTGGCATTTCCCGAATATATGGAAGGCCATAAATGTTTACTTTAGCACTGTGTGACACTCTGCAAATAAAAGATATACAAGAGAAATTTTAATAAAACAACATAAGGCAGGAAGACGCATTGAAATAAAAATAAAGTAGCTGAGATACTCGTATTTATGTTTCTGGGATAAAGAGCTCCTTTTGGCGGCGAAGGCGATGGCGACGACGCTTACCGACGGCGACGGCGACAAAGAAAAGACAACTTTTCTGTTTTTGGGGTTCATTTTTGGCACAAGGGTTTTTGGGTCTGATGAAGTGTGATCAAATTCAATTGTGGCAATTTGCAATTGTGTTCCTTTTTGGGCTAGCTGACGAAAGGGTGCAGGATCAAACCGATTTTATGAACACAACATGAACATGAGCAATAATATTTGCATGAATTTATTGTCATATCCTTAGTACACCTAGGGGCTAAGCCTTTTGAAATGATCTATTTATTTGTTTTCAATTTATTATCTGTTGTCCTTACAGATCATTGAGCATTCTACCATTGAAATTGATTTTAGCTTTCAATGAAATAATTTAAGGATCCGATTTAAGATGCTTTATAGGAGGACGCTTGTTCCTGGTAAACGAGAGATTGAACATTTGTTAGAAGGACTGGGTATATCGGGTTTCTGAATTTTTAAAGTCAAAGCGAGAGTAAGACCAAAACTAAAGATGGTTTCCGAAACCATCTTTTTTTTATAGATACTATTAGTACCTATTTAAACCATGCCTTATGATTTTTATATTTTTGTCATTGAAAACAAAAGATTTTGAAAAGTATGAAATAGTGACGCCAGGAATGCGAAAGACATGAGTTCAGCATCACTTCAATTATCTGATGTTGGCGACATAGAATAATCTTCCATGGATTGAGGGACGAGGAACACAATGAGTTTTATATTGTGTCAAAAACCAAATAACATGAACTGTAAAGGCCAAGGCAGACCAAATGAGTTTGAACTGTATTGCTGCAGTTGACTCAATTATGCTAGACTTTTTGTTTAATTATCATGAACAAAACTATAAAGTTATTATTACTTTCAAATAAAATCGAACCAAGCCAAGCTGAAAAGGTGTATTTTATTGCTTTGTTTGGTATAGTGTTCCCACGAAAAAAGATCAAAGTGTCAAGGTTATTGTATGTTTAACTATCACAATCACTAATATTCATACTATACAGTGGAAAATTTTGAGATTACCTATTGAAATGCCACCACCATTGATAACAACTTTGTTAGATGGTATCAATGTTCAGAATAAACATGCCTGAATCATAAAATTACTTTTCAACGGGCATCGCCTTTCGCGTGGAACACACAAGTACTCCGAGAGTAAAATCACAGTGTCATTATAAGGACTTTCTCACCTAGCCGCTCGGAATAAGAAAAAATTGTAGGTCAGTGAAATGCGTTAGGAACCCAGGTTCCACGAGCTTTGTAACTCCACTAAGTTTTTTCAATATTTGTTTTCTTCATTCAAATAATGATCAGGATTACGCTGTTATGAATAGAGAATATTTTTCTATTTGACTTCGTATTTGTCACTCATATTTAAAAAAACTTTTGTTTGATTTTAGGCCATCTTCTGACATTCTACAAAATTTTATTTATCATGATCCTAAAACCTAAAACATATTTTCTAAATCGTTTTCGACCTTCAGCTATGCTTAAAAAGTACATCTACGACAATAATATTTATAATAAAAGCTTTTTAGCATTTAATTTCGCGCCTTTCCAAAACAGTTTATTCAATAATGGGCAGATTCAGATCTTCAGTTTCAATGGTAACCTAGGCGTATACGTACTATTTTTCACTAGTTTTATTTATTTTGCCAAGAACAATCAAAAAACTGCACATAACGCGGTTATCTATAGTATATCTAATCTATATTTGTCCGGTTGAAATTTTGATGGAAAGTCAGTGCATTGAAGCGACTCATGCTTTGCACACGAACAACGCTGGGAAACATTGAAAACTTTTTCCAAAGTGAGCGCTGTGCAGCGCCAACAGTTTTTTAAAGAAGTTTTGGGCGATATGAAGCATCAAATGTGCCTTTGTTTGCACAAAAAGTTGGTGGGCTGTCATGTAAGTGGACAACGCTCATGGTTTCCGTGTTCGTGCGGTGCACGAATATAACCGCTGTAACCGACAGCGTGGGTCTGAATCCAGGAACATCAGCTCACCATCTACAGCTCAAAATTTAACGTCTACTCCTTGATTTATGCCAACAATCACGAAACGATTCAAGTATTTAAGGCGACAGAATGCGCTACTACGAAACCAGCCTAGGTAGCCATTTAAACGACGTAGTGTTTCAGAGTTAATGGGAATGTTTGCTCTTGCTAATGAAATTTATTTTATTCATTGAAATTTTTTTATTATTTTTTCATACTTGTATTTTTTAAAAGCCTCACTTATTATATCACAAATGGTATTACTTCTTTAATCAGATTTGGTTCCTCACTTTTCGCACCAAATCTGTGTACTGAATTGATTAGAAAAATAATCTTCTAAATATTAAGTTAGTTCGTTTCTACCGACGAAAAATTATTGGAATTTTGCAGTTTATCTGGGTTTGCTAACGTTAGCCGGGCAAATGGTAACCTTAATTAACAAAATTTTGAACCTCTGGAGTGTGAATTGGTGACATGACAAACGCAAAAACTAACGATATTAGTTAAATGACAGGAGAGGTTTTCAAAGATAAGAAAAACAGTCGGACAGTTTTTTCCTTTTCACTGTCCAAGTTGCTGTCATTTTGGAGAGTTCTCCTTTAAAAACACAAAGAACCAAAAGTTGAATGTCCTTTCTCATTGGGGAAAAAAAAAAAAAATAACAACTTTCTTCTATACTGTTGCTACTTAAAAAATGTTTAAAATCTTGAAAAAGTTACCGAAATCCTTAAGTATAGCTACATATCTTTCAATCGCTGAAAGCGAAGTTACTTGAAACATCTTTTTGACAATGCAATCGGCGATAGACTGACTACTGGGCATCTTAAAAGTTACGGAATCCAAGCACCTATCAAATAACACAATTTATAAGGTGCTGACCCTTTCGGCGTCATGGCAATGTCAATTTAAAGTTGCAAAGGTCTTCAATTCTTACTTCAATTGTTTTTTTATTCACGCTAGAGGTTTAGTTTCGAAAAACGTGCCCAATGGGCTTTAATTCTTTCACTATGAAAAGGCAAACCAAATTAAGCACAAATCAAATTCAAGTGACAGCTGTCAAAAAGACCAACTCCGAAAAAAGTTTTGCCAGATTCAAATCCGCATGTCCAAAAAATTACATCCTTCATATAGATATAGAATTTTTTTAAATTATCTTTTTTTTAAACATTGCACAAGTTCGCTTTGGAGAATATTGACAGCTTGAAAAAACGCAAACTGTGTAGGCACTTATTGCACAAAGTTTCGGAAAGAGTTCAGCATTTTGAGTTTGCTGTCAGATTGGGAAACATGCCCTTGCCTTCCGATACGAAGATCCTAAGGTTCAGAAAGCGTCAAACATACACGTCCAACTTTCCTTCGGTTCTGGACTGTTTCAGTATAAAGTTAGGTATGAACCAGGAAATGAATGTTATCAAGTCTTCAAGGGTTGTTTCGGGTCAACGATGAATCAGGCGCATGTGTAAATGTTGAGAGCTATGACATACAACTGAACACCTGGCTAAGCACATAAGCTTTCAACTTCCAAGCGGAGACGCATATGCTACCCAAGTTGCTATCAGCTGTGTTGCAAAAAATGGGTGAAGAAATATTTGTATCTGCAGCGATAGCCAAGCTTTAATTAAGTCCTTACTCAACTTTCTTACTTCGTCAAAAGTGATCCAGGAATGACGTCCCTAGATCCGGCGAAACTGGAAGCGACTTTGCTGAGGAGCCTGACAAGCTCCGCCTCAAACTGTTTTGTTAGGACCTGGGCGCTTTCCCACAAATCAACTCACTTTTCACTTATCAAATGTTTCGTCAATTTGCAAAGCTATATTTATATTCCTCAGAACTATAAATGATAAGTGTAATTTGCAAAGCCATTGCAATTTTTATGTTCTCTTTGGAATTTCTGTTCCACGTAAGTTCTCTTCGGCAAAGTGCAAAGTAAAATTTGCAAAGTATTTTGTGGAACAGAAATACTTTATACTTTGCAAAATGATGTTATCTGATAAGTGCAAAGTGAAAAGTTGAGAAGTTTTTTTTGTGGAATAGGGCCCTGGACTAGCGCGTGAACAGTCAGCGTCCTCAGTGAGAGCTTCTACCAACGACTGAATCTGTCATGATAATATCAGTCGCTCACCTGACTCTGTTGGATGCCGACAGACTAAACGCAGGCTATCCAACCTTAATTAGAAAACAGCTCTGGGTTTGCAGAAAACTTATTTTGCCTTCCTTTCTTTCATCAAGCCTTCAAGGCTCAAGCTACTCTCACTGAATTCTGTAAAAAGAATGATGACTCGGCACCGGCGCGGCGCGGCGCTGCGCGGCGGTACACTTCTTCTGTGCCTGTCCTGCATTTCCAGGATCAGACATAGTGAAAGTTGATAACGTAGACCCATTATAATATCAGCGTCTTCAAGGTTTTCTACGAACATCTGGAAAGCTTTGCTGTCTAGTCTCTGGTGGTCCAATAGGCCGCGTATTTAGGTCTGAGTTCTCGAGTTAGTATTCAAAAACTTCCGACAAATAAGAATCAAAGTCACGAACATACCTCACCCTCGACAAAAAAACATTACACTAAAAGTCATAAGCACAACTGAATACTTCCGCTGGCCGAAGTTGAAAATAATGCGCTTTCAAAGTGTTTAGATAACTGAAATCTACGATCAGAACTCTGATATCCTTCTTTGGCCAGGATATGGAAAAAATCAAAAAAGCTACGGAAAAGCAGGATCGGTCCTTGAGTCCAGTTCCTTCTAAAAAGTAAGACTAAGAGCTATGAGTAAACTCAAAACACATCGAACATTGTCAGTTCTTTTTGAATAGCTTCAGCTTAAAACTGCATCATGTAATAGACGAACGACATAAATATGAAAAAATAGGGTGGCCCAACAGAGCGGGGAGCCTCATACCTTGGGAGGGGATTTAAGCGACGCTTAGGACTTCAATTTCCGAAATTATGAAGAAAAATGGTTTTTCAATAGAGAAATTCAGGTAACACACAATCATTCCAGAATTTAATGCCTTGCACCATTTTCGCTTATACTTGCCAATAGCCAATCAAAAGGACCTTCAATAAATAAATGAAAGAAAATATGAAGATATGTCGGCGCAACCAAGCTCAGGGACAGCTTCGGGGTCTAGCGCATTTTAAGGGCCTACGATGTGTTTCCTATTCCAAACTCAGAAAAAGCTTTTCATGGCAGTGAAATTATTTTTGTAGGACTTGCGATTCCTTCAAACTCCAGTGCAACAATTGGGCAACTAACTAACCTTAATAATACCGGCACCGCAGGAATTCAGAAACAACAGAAAAGAAGTGTTGGTCACTTTAGTTGACCACAGATTATTTTAAAAGAAAAAACCACTATGCACCGTTAACTCATCACTAGGTTTTTAGATTTTTATCGTGGGTTGAACTTGTGTAGCTTTGGGAAAGTGCCTGAATTAAACTTATTGTTATTTTGGTATTGGTTATTCTCTCCGAATCGCCTGAGAACTTACAACTAATGATAAATCGACTATCTGACTATTGCGTTAAATGGGGGCTTACAATCAATATTAACAAGTCCAAAATAATGACGTTTTCTAGATCTACCCGAAATCATGCTGCATATACTTGGATGTTCAATGGAAATGTATTGGAGATTTTAAGCAAGTATAGGTACCTAGGAGTTAATATTAACAAAACCATGGACTATAATGAACATATAGCAATGAAATCTACTTCATCTCAAAGCCTGGTTAACATGTCATGGAAAAATATCTTTTCGAATCAGCTTATTGCACTGTCAGCAAAATACAAGATATTTAATGCTGTTATTAAGTCTTCTCTATGTTATGCTGCGCAAGTTTGGGGAATAAATGAGTTTGAGGCAATAGAAAAATTTCAAAGGTGCTTTCTGAAGAAACTGTTCAATCTTCCGATGAAAAAGCCAACTTATGCTCTGCATCTCGAAACGGGTCTAGCTAAAATCTACACATTCACTCTCAAGCTGCATGCAGACTACATCGAAAGGGTGCTTGCGCATCCAGAAAATCGGCTAACCAAACAAATGGCATTTTACGAACTTAGAAACGCGGACTGGTGGATGGCGAAGTGGAAAGACTTAGGAAATTATTATGGAGCAACCTTGGAACTGGATTATAGTAATTTGTTGCACTTTAAAGAACGGCTCTACAAAATAATCCAAACTTAGGAAGACATAGTAAGGATTGAATTCATTAAAGAAGCTCAAAAGTCACAAAGCAGAATCCTTTATTCTCAATTGAAACTGAACTTAATGGAAGCAAGTTATTTTAACGATGTGTACACTTATAAGGAAATATCTCTGATTTTCAAGACAAGATGTGAAGTCCTTGGACTTAATGGAACACCATATAACAACAGCTTCCATCAATTTTGTTCTTTGTCTAATCTGAAAGCTAAAGAAGACTGCTTCCATCTCATTAGTGTATGTCCCATATTTGCAAAACATCGACTTTCATACTTCGGAAAAAAATCACTTACATTACAAGAAACAATAACATTGTTAAACTATAGTGCTTGGAAAAAACTCTACCTCTTTTTGGAAGACATATTAAAATATAGAAAGTTACTTATAACAGAATTTGAATAGATAACTCTCCTTTTATTGTTTTTTTCTATTATTAATATTAAATCCTTTTTTTATTAATCTGCCAACCGAGCTGACGGCAAAGCCAAGGCTTTAAATTCATTAAAAATATTTGTAAATGATGTATTAATATACCAATAAAATGAGTACTTTACTTACTTTACTTACTACTTAAACTTATTGTAACAAGAGCCATCCCTAGTGTTGCGCAGAAAAATTCTGTCCTCAATCTATGTGAAATTTACCGTTGTTGAGTTTCGAAGACAGAAAAGTTTTTCGAATAACAAACAAAATTCGTATCAAAAGTAAATTCAAAAATTTGAATTTTTTTATTAAAAAATTGAACAAAAACCATTGGAGGAACTTGCTCTTAGACCTAAAAACTTGATGCTTAAACCCAAAAACGTTGTTGGTTAAAAAAAGTTTACCTAGATGTTCAACAAGGTCGTCTCCCTTCTTCTATCATTTAAATGAATGGCAAACATAAATGCAATTGAAAAGTTTTGAACAGAAGTAAAAGCTGAGGTTGCAAAAAATAAGAAAAAGATCGAAGAACAAAATACTTCAAAAAATATCAATGCTAAGGACTTAAATTTCTTAAATTATTCCATTCCAGAATTTAGGTCGTTTCACTCCCCAAAACTCAAAATGAAATAATTTAGACAATTATTTTAATAAAATTTCATCCAATAATTTGAGGAAATGTATGCTACATTGACTGGCTGATGCTTAGAGTAAAGCAAAATAGTTAATGGTTAGAAGAATAAGCTTCACTTCTACGAAACAAAACTTGTGTTCTCTATTTGGACTATGATTTCAGTCAGAATTTTAGTTATCAGTATCACTATTAATCTTATTTTACGACAACAATGTACGCACGACCTTTTTCAATTTGAGTTGTAGTTGGGCTATGGTCGTCCATCCCTTTTTATTATTTCTAGTAAAAGAGATCAAAATCAAAAGTCAATAAATTCTAGAAAATATTTTGAAGAGAAGAAGATTGCTTTTTAAGGGCTGAAGTCTATACGAAGCCACAAACCAAAGCTATACTCGTATCTAAAGTTTCTCCAATTTTAATAAACCTTTGGGTAATTTTAATTAAAAAGTCAATCTCTCTTTTCACTTACTTGCCAATAGCATTCTGTGCTGTGCATGAATACTCGCCACCATCCTCTTCCTTGACATTTGACACGTTGACATGACTGATGACATCGTCATGTATCGTTACATATTGCCCAACAAGAAATCTCGAATTGTCTGGTATCTATGGTTGTTGTAGTAGCATAGAGTATAATGTTGTAAAATATAAACCAGAATCGACCATTGTTCAACAAGTGGTCAATATTATATTTGGTTGTGTTGTTCATCCGCATTCCAGAAACCATTACACACATCACACATATTGGTTACATGCGTCCATCCAGGTCCAGAGGGCATGTTCGGAATTAATACAAAGCAAATAAAAAAAAGAGAAACAAAAAACAAATAAAATGAGAAAACACCGGAAATTCGCAATTAAAAACAGAGGTTTTTTTTTTTAAATGTATGTCTAACATGTTTGGGGGCAGCAGCTGTGGTAGTACTTAGTAGTGTGCGCCGGTCGCGTAAAATCGATTAACATTACAGAAAACAGTTTTATATTTACCGGAAATCCGTCCAGGGACCATGTAAATTGAGGAAGTGGATTCCCTGTTGCCACGCATTTCAATGAAACTGTCGGCCCTGGTTGCAGCGTTTGCTCTGAAAACCAATAAAGCAGTTCCGGTGAGGCATCTGAAATGAGAAATGTGTATTTGAATTTTCCTTTTGATAAAACCAACTTCAATGTTTGTGTTTTGTTGCATAGAGAAAGAGAAAAGGAATAGCAAAAAAAAATAAAAAATTGATGGGTTTTCTCACCATTTCCAGATGGAAGGAGGAAAGCAAATATCCATCTTGATTGCCCTCTGAAATGTCGGTTTCCTATCGATCCACTTTGACTTGTAATTTGTGGTTATCATCGGGTACAGTTAGAAGAACATTCTAGCAAATTGCAATTTTATTGCAACAGAAAGAAGCCTGACAGACACACACACATACACCCAGACATTCCGATGGCGGAAATTTGCTCCTTTTTTTATCACACGGTGGTGGCAATATTTTTATTGACCCCATGTTTATGATTCAATGGTGGTTTTTATTGAAAATTATTATTTATTTTGCTTTCGAGTCCTTGCAGGGAAATAAAAGTGGAAATAAATTATCCCCGAATTTACAGCGCACTTACGCTATGCAGATATGGTGACAAATTTGAAAGAAGCACTTTAAGTTTGGACTTTTGGAAATTTAAAAATATTAACCTACAAACTAATTCTCTACGTTGAAGGCAAATTACAGAGATTATACTCACACAGGTTTTGCAGTTCCACGATAAACTGCAGTCAAATTTCAACAAAGTTTGATTTGATTTAATTTTCAGTTCTATTTAATTAGTAATTGTGAAAGATTTTTAGAAAAATGCGATGAAAAGCAAAGAATGTAAAATAACTGACAACACAGCACTTGAGCAAAAATGTAATTGGGAATTTTAAAACTTTAATTATTTTGGTTTTGCGGTTGTTTCAGCATTTCCATTGAGGTTTTTCGGGTTTTGTGAATGTGAGGGGGAGAAGTGTAGGGAGGAAATAGAAGGGCTTTTGAAATTATAGTGAATAGCTCTCTCAGATTGAATTAGAATGAGTGAGGGTAAGAGAGTGAATAAACAAAAGCAAACAGAATATTGTGTCAACAGAAAAATGTGTAGTTGATTCCAACAGATTTATGGAAATTTGGGGTTCGGGAAGGAAAGTTTTAGAGAAATGCTGATAGGGAAACTTTTTGAAAAGGGTTGACAGAGTATTTGAGTTTAATTGATTTGAACTCAGTGTGGCGTTCATGGTTGCACTTAGTATAAAAAATATCGATTAGTTGGGACATGGGGAGACTTCTGGATTGAATAGTTTTGCGAACTGTTTTAAGTAAGGCTTGGCAAGGGCTTTTCTTATAACAAAAAAAAAAGGCAGTTTGAAGAAATTTTTCACAAGTGAATATTAAGGGTTTTCAAATTGACTTGGGTATGTGATTTTTTATACTACCGTGGGCTTGGGTTGTTTGTGCAGGAAAAAGCTTTTCAGCATAATTAGTTTCGACAAGATTGAGAACAGAGTAGTTACTTAAGCACTGCCTTGATGACATTTTCGTAACGTAACTTCGAACTGAGAGTACTTCGTGTTGTTCTTCGCTTTAAACACTCATCCCTGAAGCGCAATAACTCCTTAGCTTCGGTTTTGCCTGACGTTTGTGAATTCAACAATAGGATATCCTTATCCATTCATCCTATCACAATGTCACGTTTGCATTTTGGTTCTACATTACGATGGTTCATGTACAAGAACAGATAACGTTTGCTCGATTTAACAACTCACAAAAAAGAGAAATGAGAAAATCAAGCACAAAAACGCACTCAAATCGAATAAACTTAACGAGACGGACCGGACGTCAATGCATCAAAGAGAGAATAACAAACTTTTGCTGGATTTTAGTTCACATTACCTTATCTTGTGCATGAACCAATGTAGTGTCGAAACGCAAACTAAATTGCGAAAGGAAACATAAAAGACGGTTTTTAAGGGACATACCTAACTTTAGTTTACAGAACTGTTTTCTTGGCAGGCATTTCCTTAGTCAGTTTGCCACTTAATCATGAATCGATTGACGAACAACGCGCATGCAAACTGTTTCGCCTTATCTCGAAAAACACGATTCTATTTATGCAACGTATGGCACATGGCACAGGAAAAGTGGCCCCGAAGTCAAAAATATTGAATTTGGTTTGCGGTTTGAGTTTGGGGCTTAAGATCCACTATGGTTTGTCAAAAGTCTAAATACTAGATTCAAAGTCAGTGTTCGAACCTAAGTCAGGAAATTTTTCTTTTAGAAAAAGCTTATGTTAGTAAAGGGGAGCCATTTTATAGCTTCTTTTAACATAATAGGTTGTTTTAACACTAACAGCTGCTTCTCGTTATGAACTTGTAGCAGAAAGTGAGTATCATACCTCTGTGGAACGAAATAAGCCGCTATATGGTCAATCAAAGCTAAAAAATACTTAGCAACAAATTCAAAAGATCGTGCTGTGTGTCAAAACGGTGAGTTTTTCGAAAGAAGTTTTAGTTGAAGTGAAGCACCCAGCGCACCGGTGTTCATAAGCAAGTTTGTGCAGAAAGTGATTTTAGTGGACAACTCTCAAGGTCCCGTCCTGCACAGACTGGAATGTCGCTGCTGTAGCCGAGAGTGTGAGACTCAATCCACGATCACGTTTCTATACTCCGGTTTGATACTGACATGGGTCACTCTCAATTGGCTACTTGGAGCTACAATTTGACGTCTTTCTATTATTTTTTGTACGGACTGAGAAGGACCGATGCTATGTCAAGAATTCGGAAACCATTCAAGCTCGTATAAGCTTTTGCGAGGAACTGGCAAGTCAAGAGAATCAAATTGCCATGAAAACTCACTCAAATGATCGAATTCGGCATAAAATGGTAGATCTTTGGAATGCGCTAGGCCCTGAGATTCCCAGTTTTGTTGCACCCGCTATTGCTTTTATCATTTACTTATTTACAACACAAATTTCAAATCCATAATTGACTGGCATTTAGGTATCCAAAAATTTTTAGGGGAAAAAAGTGGAGTAAACTTAGAAAAAATCGGAAAGTCGGAGCAGATCTTGATTTTTCTTCAAAAGTGGATCAAATTTGATCCGATCGGAGAAAGGTTTTAGCACTGCTCAAAGCTTTTGACCCACTGTGGGACTGTGGCTGGTCACAAGTGCCTAGACTAGATTCAAACTTAACTAGATTCAAAGATTTCGACCCCTAAAAAATTTAGTTTTTTCTTTCCCGGCAAAAAATTTGTTGGAAGATCATAGCCCCATGATATTTTTGCAGTCACGATTGTTAAAATAGAGCTTTAAGCCTTTAAAATCGGCTGAGAGCAGATCACCTGACCTGATATCGTTCTATTACTTGATTTGAAATATTTTGGATTGAAAATTTAAGAGAATTGCGCATGAGATTTTCTTGCTGCATTCCTCATATCGTTCGTCATTCGAATATTTTTAAATAATGATTTTTGGAGTTGAATGTATGTACGTAAATACCGGTTTCGATTTTAAATTTTTAGTTTATTCCTCATCACAAGCTTTTTATGTCAAAATGAGTTTATTTGTTAATTTTGTAAGAGAGCACAATTTACTAAATTTTTTCATTCGGGACTTTTGTCCTGTATGTGATGAAATGAAAATAGAACTTATGAGTTACGACCTGTCCTTGTGGCACCAAACATAAATTCGGAATTTTTACTTGGAGACCAAGTATAGAAGCTATGGCCGAATCAGTTTATCCACCAACGTGCACAAAAATTAGATCTGTGTCCGTCCACCTCAAGGACAAATTTAGCGGAAATATCTTGGTTCGCTTGCCTACAAAATCTAAATCGTGCAAGAAACAAAGCAGCGCCACCACTCGACAAGGCATTCAAAAGGTGAATCGCGATCTGGGATGGTCTATCCGACAGAGCTGTAAAAGAATGCATTCTTTTCTGTATTGCAGTCAAATGATGAAAAGACTATCTTTTGAATATTTTGACTTCATATTAGTATACTTAACTTTAATCAAAAATTCCCAGTTAATTTTAAAGTCTTTATTAAACTAATCGCCTAGAGCAGTCAAAAGACTAGAAGTCAAAAGAATGCAATACTTTTAACTGGTTGCAATCTTGGAAGTCTCTTAAAAGTCTTTTACAATCTTTGCAATCATGAAGTCTTCTGATTTAATTGAAAGTAGTTCAGTCATTTGACGATTGGTTTACTAGAGATTTCAAAATTGGCTGGGACTTACTTTTGTAAGTTTACCAAATGAATGCATTCTTTTACAGCTCTGCAATCCGATAAGTTCGTGAGCTTGCCTATCGAAATTTGTGATTGAAATGCAAATGGCAGCATTTGTTCGCATAAGATAGAATTATTTTTCTTTATGCTGATGGTTTCATTTGTACTCTGTGCATTTGCACATCTTGCACATCATGGTTGTTCCTGCCATGATAGTATCAGGAGCTAGTAACGGATCAAACTTGGATGAATATTCATTCAGATTTCAGACCAATACATAGCCCCAACATGGCCTTACGCAACTTCAAACAATTTGATTAGTTGGTCAGTTGACACGAAAGTTCGATTTCGCAGTGCTCTGCTAATTTATTGACATCTCATGGTCTATTGACACTACCAAGTTCTTATGGAAACCATCTACCATCAACAAAAAAAAAACTTTACGCAGAGTGGCAGCTAGATTGAAACTCAATATCAGTGACAGCAGCCACTGGCTTATTCAAGTGATGGTATTGTATTGATTTCAATTTACAACTACTGGACGATCAGTTACGTTCACCTGAACACATCACATTGTAAACATAAATACTATAAAGATAAATTGAATTGAAAATCAAATTCAATTTTGGTCCTCCCACACACCTCATTATGAATTCCAAGCAAAGATACATTCAAATCTTGTGCGACACACATTGTAGTGACACATAGTGAGTGTATATGACTCCCAATAGCAGGATCTTTATTGCCAAGATAAAAATATAAACAAGCTCGAATTGTAAAGAAACTTCAAAGACATAACGCAATTGAAGGTTTCCTTTAAACCAACGGAACCATCTTACGTGGACAAATCTTCTGCCATTAAGATATTTGAAATGCATTTCATTATAAAGTTCAATTATGCATATGACAAAATCCTTATAGAGTACCCCGTCAATCACTGAGAATTGGCTAAAGTTAGAAAAGAGCTACAGTGGAACAGGTCCTTCTGCCGTACTAACACGAAATCGTTTGAAAATGTAACTTAGAATAGATTAGTAAAATTAAATTAAAAAAAATAGATAAGTAAAATTCGGCACTCACTAAACGCTATAAAGCCTTCACTACGAGAGTACCTACCTATTTGAAAAGAAAAAAAAGCCTCTTGTTCACACTCACCACCAAGCTGCAACTCTGCCGTCGATTGTATTTGCTCCCATTCGTTTGACACAAAACACTGATACATCCCGGGGTCCTCTTTCGTCACCTTCTTTATAATCAGTCTTGGTGGATCCGTTAGTATCTGCAAATAAAAGAATACCAATTGAAAATTTCATAACATCAGCTTCAGCACCCCTTCGGCACCATCATTCATTCATTCGGCTTCGCTACACAAAATGGAAATGAAATTCCATTCGCACTCCCACCGAATGTGGGTCAAAACCTCCTTCACCTCAAAACATAAATTTCACATCCTGTTTAGCATTTTTGCATTTCTCGTTCCACCCCCATGTCTCATACCAACATCATTATTTTAAATCTTATTAAGTGTCTCCTTACCCCGAAACGCGAGCGTTTCGGAAACAACATTATCCCGTTCTATTTCTGTTTCCATGTGCAAATGGAATGGCGGATGGGTGAATAAATAAATCACAACTCAACCGCTTAGCAATGTAGAGGATTGCCACCCTATACACTGATGCAGCAGAAACCCACATTCGCCACGGAATTCACTTATCTCTGATACTTTCTATTTCATTTTTTATTGCATCCTATTTGGTATACGTTTTTTTTCTGTCGATGGTGTGAGTGAAAATCTCGAAAGACACTAGTAAAACTACTCGCCATATTTGCTGGATCGGATGCTAGAACTATGTTGTGAATACTAGACACGAGCGTGGGAGGCCGGAGAGCGAAGACCCATGCACCCATCGCATGCTTCAACTTTGTTCGTATGTATATGGATACGTACCTCAACTCGATTATCTCTTAGAATTGGCTTTCCATCATGTAACCAATTAACGTCGTGCACAGGATGTCCAGATACGATGCACTGAAACTGTGCGTCCTTGTCCACGTCGACCGTCTGTACCTGCGGCTGCAGATGAGCGGTTAATGGAGCTAAAAGAGAAAAGAAAACCACATACATTCGTTCGTAGACATATACATTTTGCACTTTCATTTCTTTTTTTTTTCTTTCTAGCTCACTCTTCCTTATACCAAGGTAAAGTCAAATTTTATTACAAAATTTGCATCATACATTCATAATGACAGTGTATGGCTTGGACAAGAAATGTAGGACAAAAGGATGTTAGCAGGAGATGAGGTTATCATGAGGATAAGACGGGCAAGCAGACAAGGGGGAAAAGCATATATCCAGAATATTGGAGATAGCGTATCCTTTATTTAATTAAGTTTCATTCAATACCTGTGACAGTGAGCGACACTTGGATTGTTTCCTCGCCAGCAGTATTGTTCACCCAGCACAGATATTTGCCACTGTCCTCTAGTCGAGCCTGAAACGAACGAGAATATGGAGCATGGAAAGAGTATAGCAATTAGAAGATATCGGGTACATGTTTTAGGTGCTTAAGTGGATAGGAAGTGTAATGCCAGTCATCGCGAGATTAATGGGAAAGATATTTTCGACACTAAGGGACATGACTTTGTATATGCTTCAATTCAATGAAGCGTATTCGAGTATTGTATGTATGGGATGGAATGATTGGAAGGTAAGGTACATACGTAATGGTGCTTACCTTGGTGATTTTTAGTAAGCCTGCTGATATCATGGTTATCCGATCGCTCAGCTGAAGAGGCAGTAGCTGTTCGTTTTCTTCCTTGAACCACCTGGAAAAAGCCAAAGAATTTATTTTTGTTGTTTCTACTTAATTAGTACAGAAAGACGAAATTGTTATTTGATAAGATAAAGCGCAAGTTAATAACTAAATGGGGGAGGACTTGTTGTACTGTGGTTTTATTGAAAAATCATATTGACGTTGAATGTTTTTTAATTAATGAGCAATATATGCTTTAATTTTACACAATTGAATTACAAACATAAGTGACAATATGTTCATAAAATACGATGGCTAGAGCCAATTACTCAAAACTTCCGAAGCGAAGTTGGACAGTTGGACAGGACAGAGGACAGAGGACTGAGGACAGAAAACAGAGGATAGACAACAGATGACAGACGACAGACGACAGACGACAGACGACAGACGACAGACGACAGACGAAAGACGACAGACGACAGACGACAGACGACAGACGACAGACGACAGACGACAGACGACAGACGACAGACGACAGACGACAGACGACAGACGACAGACGACAGACGACAGACGACAGACGACAGACGACAGACGACAGACGACAGACGACAGACGACAGACGACAGACGACAGACGACAGACGACAGACGACAGACGACAGACGACAGACGACAGACGACAGACGACAGACGACAGACGACAGACGACAGACGACAGACGACAGACGACAGACGACAGATGACATATGAAAGATGGCATATAATGGTTGAAGAAAAAGATTGGTTTCAGTAGATTGAGCTTAAAAAATCGAGTTCTCTTGTACCATAATATATGTTACCGCTTGTTTAACCATTTCTCCCCTTCTTTGTCAAGTCTATTGTCTAAAGTTTCTATCTTATAAACCAATACACTCCTAGTACAAACAAATGGAAAAATTATGAAGAATAAGTTCTAAAAAGCTAAAAGTCAACCGACGGCACACGCCCAACATTTTTGAGCAATGGAGTCTTGACATTTGAAATCTCAGGGCAAGCGAAAATATTTTCAAGACTAAATACTTTTTTTAACCCTGTGCTCACTCACAAGGAAAGCTTGTTAGCAAATTCAACTGCATTAATTTATAAATAAAATATCAAGGGTCGGGTTTTACATTTTTCCTTTTTTTTTGCTTATGCTTCCGAAAAATGCTTATTTTTCTTTCCAAAACGAAACAAAATTCAGGGCGTACATTTTATAGTCCCTATAAAGCAAGGGCTTGTTCAAAATACATCCTGTTTCATTTTCATTTATTTCATTTATTTATTTCGAGAATAGTTACATTAACTGGGATACATTAAGATATAAATCTTTTAGAGCATCAAAACATTATTAACTGGATTGAGTAAATTACGGGAAAAAAGAAAAGAAATTAATTAGAAACAAAAATCTAAAAATTCGATGTAATTCAAAAACAAAAAAGTAGAAGTTTCTATATAGATAAAACTAGCAATTAAGAAGAAAAAAAGAAGATAAGATTATTGAAAAATAGGTTATTATTGAGGGTGGTGTGATAAGTGCAAAAACAAATTCCTCTTAAAGGCCGCCGGTGCTGCTGTTTGTTGCAGTTCATTTGGGAGCAAGTTCCACAAACGAATTGCATTAACGTAAAAGGAACGTTCCGCAATGTTGTGAGAAAAGTGAGGCAAAATTAACTTTAAACCTCTCTGCGACTGGGCAAAATGCAATGTTTCTCTAAGATAGTCAGGACACAAATTATGGATGATGCTATGGAGCCTCAACAAGGTTCTGAAAGTTAAAAATTTATCTAATTCTATCCCGAAAAGAGTATGTCGTAAATGAGACACACTAGTGTGTCGGGGTATATTATGAATAAAACGAAGACAATCGTTGAATGCAACATTAAGTTTGCGTTTACACTCACAGTCCAAAACAGAATACACCGAACAATTAAAAGTAAAGTATGGCAATATCAGAGACTTTATTAGCTTTTTTTTCATGTTAGGTAAAAGCAATGCAGAGGATATTCTGAGACTTCGTAATCCTGAGTATATTTTCCTAATTGTGTCTGATATTGCCTTACAACAACTAAGATTGCCCTTAATCTTATATCCTAGGTAGGTTACATCATCTACATAAGCTATTACTTCATTATCAACGACTACCACAGGGAAATCTAAGGGGTTACACGCATATCTAGTGCATATCATAGCTTCAGACTTAGAAGGATTAAGTTTCATGCTGTTTTCAACAGCCCAACAGTGAAGATGACTTAAATCATCATTAAGTCTAGCTATGCAGTCCTCCATCAATCCAATAGGCCGAAAAATATAAAGAATAACGTCATCAGCATACAAATGAACTTGGCTATTGTAAATTATGTCAGGGAGATCATTTATAAACATTGAAAAGAGCAGAGGACCCAAAACCGAACCTTGAGGTATTCCCAGGTTAGTAATTAAGGGATTTGAGATACTAGCTTCAGTTTTAATCCTTTGAACTCTATTCGCTAGATAATTATATAGCATTTTCACTGATGAATTAGAAAAATTAAAATTCTGTTTGAGTTTATTGAGGAGGATGGAGTGGTTAATGCAGTCAAACGCTTTCGAAAAGTCTAGAAGAACAATTACACCAAAATTGTCAGAATCAAGAGCATGACGAATGTCCGATGTCACTTTGATAACTGCGGTTTCACAGCTATGTTTATTGCGAAACCCAGACTGCCATTTCGAAAGCAGGCCACGATCATTCACATATTTCTGAATTTGGTCATGCATAATCTTTTCAAGTACCTTACAGGCAAACGACAGAATACTAATAGGTCTGTAATCCGAAGGATTGGACGAGTTTGCTTTTTTAGGGACTGGTATAACGTTAGCATTTTTCCATACGTTTGGAAAGTATCCACTGTACAAGCAATAGTTGAAAATATGAAGCAGATAACTTTGAACAATTGGAAGTACAATTTTCAAGAACTTTGGCGATATATCATCTGGACCAATAGCATTAGATTTAATTGATTTGACAGCATTCAAAAGCTCACAATAATCAATGCAAGCAAACGAGAATGAGTTTTCACAATCAGGGGTAGACAAAACGGGTTGGGAATTTAATAGACTTGGGGAAGACGGAATCAGAACTTTAGACATCGTTTCAGCGCTAAATGGACATTTATTTTTGTTTTTGTTTTCTTTCACACCGAGATCTTTCAGAATTCTCCACAGTTCTTTAGAACTAAGCGTAGGATCAAGTTTTCGTAGTAAGTAATTACGCTTAGAGTTACGTATAAGAGATGTCACTCTGTTTCTCGCATACGTATACTGCCTTTTATTGAACACAGATGGGTTGATCTTATATCTACGAAAGAACCTCTCCCTTTCCCTTATACATAGCTTAATAGAATTGTTGAACCACGGACAACTTTTCCTCACTACTTCTTTAGTAACAATTGGAACGTAAACATTATATATACGAGAAAGCAAATTGTTAAACAAGGACACTTTAACATTAATATCCGGTGAAAAATATATATCATCCCACTCAAAGTGCCTAAAATTTGACCGCAACTCGTCATAGTTAAATCTACGATAAGATCTAAAACTGAATTTTTGGGGAGTAATAGCTCTGTCAATGGCCAACTGGAAGGAGCAAAAAATAAAATCATGTATGAACTCAGAAGTTGGCCTAACCTGATCATTACCCAAAATTTTATGCTTTGAAGTGGTCAAGAACATATCTAACAGAGAGGGGTTAGCACTTGATTTATAACAAGTCGGCCATCTATTATTTACCACAGATAAGCCAAGTTTATCACAGAAATGAGTGAAAAACCTCAGCAAGCTATTATTAACTAAGAAATTGACATTAAAGTCGCCTCCTATTAAGATATCACTGTATTTGGAACTGAGTATCTGTAATGTCTCTTCTAACTCATCAATATTATCAATATGAAACATATTTGGCGGCGAGTAAATAGCAACAAGTAAGCACTTATCAGCTGTATTCCCAACTTCAACGCAAATAAAGTCTATACTAGTTTTCTTTGATTTATATACTGTGGACGCAGATAAATTTTCACTTACATAAACACATACTCCACCCCCCACTCTATCTTTCCTATCATTCCTGGCCATAAAAATAATAATCAAATAATAATAAAAAAAAAACTAGGTCGAAAGGACAGCACACAAAACACAGGAAAACTTTTGCACAGAAGAATAATATAAAACAAAAGGATACATAAAATTATCATGATGATAAGAATAGAAAAAGGGTTTAAAGAATGACATGTTGTTCCATGGTATGCGCTGCTAGAAGGACAACCTTTTGTATAATTTATTAATTGCATGCAATGTCTCCTGGTCCACGTGAAATCTACCACGGAAAATTTCCCTCAAGGTAGTGTGTTGTATAACATGAACATTATTTTCGTTGTTGTTATTGTTAGTCGACGGCATAAAAAATTAGTGGGTAAATGTATAAAATAAATGTTCTCAGAAATAGGTTAGAAGTGGTTGCAAGCAGGCCAGAACCACAGTGTATGGTCTCGACATTTTTTCAGAAACTTGACATGGAACACAAGTACCTACTTTTTGTGAAAAAAAAAGATCTCTGGGGATATAAAGTTATTTTGACTGCCTCATAATGCTGATAATGAACAATTTTAGCCAGCGTTCTTACGTCATATACTCTTTATGTCCGAAAAATTCTTTTACTAAGTCAAACCACTCTTTCACAGAACCAAAACCTTTGCGGGGATAGAGAGCAAAAGAAAAATAACGAAAGATTTTTTAAGAGCTATCCGAAATTAAAAGAAAAAAACCACAAAACTCAAAATGTATGTATGTATTAGTTTAATCGTACAATCGATAAATTTTTTTTGAACATTGCCGAAATATTACCTGTCTCACTCTCTCACTAGTGGCTTGAATCCCAACAGAAACCAAAATTATTTTGCCACAGGTACCACCTTCCCCGAGGAATTGTCAAGTCGTCTGAAAGTAAATTCACTGACATGGAAAGCACTTTTTCGATTAGCCGTTCGACGTTCGGAACCGAGAGAAAATTGTAGGTCCCCTTCATTCCCTCACAAGGCATGGTTGTGACACGCTCTAGGTACCGGGACTCTCCGCTCTGTTGCCCCACCCTACGTATGTAGTTTATTTACAAATACTCGGAGGTACAGTCAAGTATAGAGATTCATATTTTAATCGTTCTACCCGCATGTGGAATGCTTTACCTATACTAATTCTGTTTTTCTCCTACCTAACGATACATAAAAGTTCAAATAAATAAAAGTGCATCGGTGTCTACTAATAAATCCTCTCTAATTTTCCTAAGCGCTTGCACTAAACATAGCTTCTGGATGTGTAAGCCATTTATACAAAAAAAAAAAAAAAAAACTATCTGGCCGGGATAACTCGGGTCCTACGGTTACTTAGTGTATGGCAATTCTGCAATGATGGCGGTCCCCATAGCGTGATGGTTAGTTCGCCTGTTAACCAGGAGGTTCGAATCCCAACAGAAGCAAAAATGTTTTTTCATTATAACCTTTCGCGAAAAATTGGCAAGTCTCCCCAATAATAAATCAATGAAAAGCGATTTCTCGATCAGCCTTGTAGGTCTCTTCCATTCTCTCACAAGGCAATAGTTGTGAGAAAATGGCTAGGCGCCCACCGGTGCTGCTCGCTCTGTTGCGCCCCAATTTATCTATTTATCGTCTCTGCATTCTAATTTTGAAAGAATTTTGGATATCTGCTCATCAGGTTTTATGTTTCACTTTACGCTCTCGTTCCCATTGGAATATTTAAACGAAATATAATCATTTTACTTGAAAATATCCATGTATTATAATGGTGGAAAAATACAGTGGTATTCAGGGGTTTTTCGACTTCGCGTTGCTGTTGACGTGGAAATATGGGGATGAAATATAGTAAATGCTACTTGGAGAATATGGGCATGAAATATGGTCTATACTACTCGAGAGTAATGCACTCTAATGATGGAAAAATTTTTGGAGTCGGTAGAGTATTTTTCAATGTCCCGGCAATGTTTTTGGTCCAGTTCATTTCCCGTTGGAATATGGGGATGGAATATAGCCTTTTTCACTCCTGAGACCTTAGACCACCTATGCTCCAAATATTTACTATTCAATTCGACTTATTAGTTTTGGAGTTTTTTTTAATAAAAAAAATAAATTCCCGTTTATTTACGTCCCTGAATGAAAATCGCGGTGAAATATTATTCACATTTATATTTAGTGCAACAACAATAATGTTAACTTATTGTTAACATGTAAACACCGTGATTTATAATATATGTAGTCCTTGCACCAGATTAGGCTTTTTTTCAATCTAAGGCAAATGACTTTTTGTCTACTACTATTGATTGAAAAAAATTTTAGGAATTTTTATTCGATTGTCACGTCAAAATTTCCGATTTATATTATACTTTTGTACATACATATGAATATATGTATTTTCTGAATCTATGTACATACATAAAGAAAATATGTACATAAATTACAACACACATCGTCCGTTTTGAAAAAAAAATTCAATAAAAAAACAGCAAGACCTGGAAGCCGGAAGCAAGCCATAAAAAAAAATCAAGAGATAGAGAAACCAACAGAAGAGGTGCTTCTGCAAACGAGAAGCCTTCGCCATTTGATGCAATTCTTTTTTCAACGACGACACTATCAAAACTTCAGTCTTGAATACAAAAAGAACTTAAAAAATAACCTTTTTATCAAAAACAAACCATTCATACGATTCCTATTGTAATCGGAAACAACTGAACGCAAGCAATGAAACAATGAAATTCTACCTAACCCGGGGGCTACACGATCAAGATATGGTAAGCCATTTACAATACATTTAAATTTTCTTACACTCACAATCAAATTTTTCGAAATTGAAACCCAGCTGGTATGGAATATTGAAAGCCACCCGAGAAGCAGTTTCAGTAGCCATGAAATTGACAGCTTCGTCAAATACCCTCAAAAAGAGAAAAGAGTGCCTGTAAAAAAACTTTGAATTTCAAATTTCTTGTGGGTGCCATTTTGAAAATGTATAATGACATGTTGATTGAAAGCCATTTGCCTGGCAAATTGTAAGTCGCCTACGTCACAGCCGAAACACGAACAAGAATTTGACATAGTGTATATGTAGGCTGATGGCTTACCATATCTTGATCGTGTAGCTGCAGGGTAAGTAAAGGCAATTTCCCTTCAATTCAATTTTCAAAATAGAAGCTGTCAACGGACGTACAAATACTGTGCAGAAGAAAATATTTAAAAAAATATGAAAGAGTGGTAATAAAAAAAAGATTTTGTTAAATATTTAAAATTAAACTTGTGGTGCTTTAATTTTATTATTTTTTTCAGAAAGAACTAAGATGGGAAGAATTTTGAATGGTTTAAAAAGTAAGTTGAAAGAAAAAAATTATGTTTTGTTTGTGTTGAATTTGAAATGTTTTTTATATATGTATGTACAATAAAATGGTTTGTTTTTGATAAAAGGTCATTTCTTAAGTTCTTTTTGTATTTAAGACTGAAGTTTTAATAGTTTCGTCGATTATGGTTGTGGATTGTGTGAAAAAGAATTGCTTCAAATGGAGAAGACTTCTCGTTTGCAGAAGCACCTCTTCTGTTGGTTTCTCTATCTCTTGATTATTTTTGGGGGGTTTGCTTCCGGCTTCTAGGTCTTGCTGTTTGGTTATTGAATTTGTAATTGCACATATTTTCTTTATGTACATACATAGATTGAGAAAAAACATAATATTCACATGTATGTAAGTATAATTTTAAATCGGAAATTTTGACGTGACAATCAAATAAAAATTCCTTAATTTTTTTTCAATCAATAATATAATAGATGACAAAAAGTCAGAAAGTCAGATTGCCTTAGGTTGAAAAAAAGTCTAGTCAGGTATAAATCACTGTGTTTACATGTTAACAATAAGTTAACATTATAAACTATTGTTGTTGCATTAAATGTAAATGTGAATATAATTTTGTGTACTTATTTATGCGTTCTAATTATCAATACAGGGGAAGAAACAAAATAATGTTTTTCTTTTGTTTTGTTATATTTACAATACTTTTGACTGGATAGGTAACTAATATTCGTCTTTTCTTTTTATTACAGATCTTGCAAATTGCTTTACAGCGGTATTTTGCTGCTGCTTCAACTCAAAACAATATCGCGACGTTGGAACCAATACGAATGACTACGAAAATGAATTTATTTCGTTTTATACCACAAGTGAAGTTATCGACGTAGGATACGAGGCCGAAAGTGAATACGAAGGTAGTCTATATGAAGTAAACAATGTAATAGGTTCCAGATCTTATTCAGTGCTATCCAATTGTTCCTTTTCCATCACTTGTAGCAAAGGAACATATACGATCGACTCCAATTTTTCAAGTCAGATCAATTTTGATTCTGATTCTGAAGTTGAAGAGTTTGATATAGGTGGAGGGACATACAGGGTAGAGGATGATGAAGATGAACTGAATCTAGGTTTAGCGACATACAGGGTTGAGGATAATGAAGACGAAATTTATTTAGGTGGAGAGACGTATAGGGTTGAAAACAACGAAGAATAGATTTCAAGAAATACTTCCTAATATGTATTAAATATATTAAAATATTGATAAAAAAACATGAAGTAAATAAACACTATCTTAGCTAATTTGATTTATAGATTTAATTAATTATGTGTTGTTATAAAAAAAATAAAAATATAATGTAATAAAATAAAATGTACTGATATGCTATAGTTATGTATATGTTTCAAAACAACAACTGTTACTGTTTTTGCATTTTGTTTTTAGTTTTAGTTTTCCAAATTGTTAACACAATAATTTAAATACAAAAATATTTGAATGCATATTGTAATGTAATTGTTAAATGACAAAAATTGTTTTAAAAAAATATTAATTCACATTTACTTTGTATTCATGTTCACATATTTTATATTATAAAAATTAAATTACTTTTAATTTTAAAACAAAAAAATTAAATAAAGTATTTCAATCGTTTATATGAAAATTTATTCAATAAAAAATACATTTTTCAATCAATGAACAAAAACGTGTTTTTATTTATGGCTTGAGTTATTGTTATAAGACCTGAAGCATAGTTAGAATGAAAGTGAGCTAACTCGAAATTTTTGTAGTTTCAGATTTAGCAAAAAAGGGACCTAATTACTTGTTTTTTTAAATATTTTTTTGTCCATTTCTCACAAATGTCATTTTTAGTTGTGTCACTTTCATTTTAAGGGTGCGCTTTGTAAGCATTTTGGGTATAAGACTCTTAAAATATCCAATATTACTACCATAGTAAAACGACTATTTTTTCTATATCAGTCTTTTACTTAAAGAAAACCGCTAGTGTTTCAGAATTTGTTATTTTCTTTATAAACATTAAAAGGCAGGGAGCGCAGGAAGCTCTTTATTTGTCTCATCACCATTAACAAAATCGGTCTGAAGCGCTCACTTTTGAATAAAACGACTACTGAAGCAAGAGCAATTACTGTTTGCTGATGTAGAGAAAAATGAATAGCTAAGAAAACGTTGAGCTTGACAGTTAGTAGTGTTGAGTTTGATTATATTTTTGTATGAGATAAAAATCAATAGATCATTCCATTGTGACTGGTAGGACATTTATATTCATTTTTTTCCTATACTTTGCTTCATTTGTGTCTAACGCCAAAGATTTACGTACTGAATATGACATTTTCACAGACTTGAATAGTCATTCCATACTGTATACCATCGAAAAAGGTATGAAAATATCATTACTAGTATGAGAAATTGATGGTATAAAAAGTGTGACGGGCAGGACATCTCGGCGTTGTACTATTCGGGAAGGCTCTGACTGGTGTCAACTTGGCGGCGCCCAGATGTTGCAACTTATAGTTACACGTCAATTGTGCTTACTATACCTCCACGCGGTATCCACTGGACCCTGGGATGTTCCGTTTGGAGCTGACCTGCTAAACTAGTAAGTGCGAATGTTGACAAAGGAATGAGGAACAAAGGAATTGTGATCAACACTATAATGCTCTGCGAACAATGACCGACTGCACAAATCTCAGTGGTCTACGAGAGCTTTTGCGTAAATGTTCCAGCGGATGAATTCGAATTACAGAATCAACGGTGGACTTCAGCAGTCAAAAAAGCAGAGACCCCTGAAGGAACTACTCCAACATATTTGGCTTAAAGGTCTTTCAGGGTCTTTCAATACTAGGACAAGGTATTGAAGTAGAGATGGTGGCGGATGAACTCTTGGTGAGCCAACGGCAGCAATCACACCCCTGCAGCAGGGTACTGACACTGGATATTCCAGCCCTTTATGTCCGAAGGGATCCAAAAGTACCTGGCCCTCCATGTTGGTGGTTGTGCGTAGGGTTGATGTTTTTTACGTGGTTGTGCGTAGGGTTGATGTTTTTTACGTGGTTGGGTAGTTAACCACGTAGAAACCATCTGCTTCCGAAACAACCAATAGCCTCGGATAACTATAATGATTTCAAAGTTGACGACCCAAGCAAACGAAAAAAGGACAATGACCTCCGGATCTGCACGTGGAACGTAAGATCTTTGAATAGATTACGTGCAGCTGGAGAATTAGCAGACGCCTTGGACTGCTGCAAAGCAGACATAACCGCCATGCAAGAAGTGTGATGGAGTGGACCGGGCATAAAGAAGATGAAAAACTGTGACATCTACTATGGCGACTGCTACAGACAACAGAAACAGCGCTTATTTGGGTGCGGATTTGTCGTTAGAGGAAATAAATCCAATTCATGAGCGTATAATGGCCATCCGCATCAGGGCTGAATTCGCCAACATTAGCCTAATATGCGCCCACGCCCCCACACAAGAGAAAGACGACAATTCCAAAGACTGTTTCTACGAGCTTCTCGAAGAAACATATGAGCGGTGCCCTAGACACAACGCGACGTGAAAATCGTTCTGAGCGATTTTAACGCAAAACTAGGGAAGGAGGACATCTTTGGAAATACAATCGGTAAACATAGCCTCCACGACAAAGCCTCCGAAAACGGACTGAGGCTAATCGATTTTGCTGCGGGGCTAAATCTTGTAGTAGTTGTAAGTAGTACACGCTTCCCGCATCTAAAAATTCATAAAGGTACATGGCGATCCCCAGATCAATCAACCGTCAACCAAATTGACCATGTTGCGATCGCCGCAAGGCACTCTTCCAGTGTGTTAGATGTCCCAATTTTCCGAGGGGTCAACTTTGACTCGAACCACTACCTTGTTGTAGCCAAGGATAGTTCTAGTTCGTTCATTTTTTTCAAAGTTTTAATAATTAAAAACAAAAACAAATAACAAGACCTCATTGAATGTATGCCGTAAAAAATTATAGTTCTTAAAGATAATATATTATACGCGTTGGTTTGAATATGAACTAAAATAAATATTGATGTAATAATTAAAATAATATTAATTTAAAAAACAAGTCACAAACTAAAATCCATTTTTCTGTTCTTTTTAGATAAAACACTTTTGGCCTTGTCTGCTGTTATAGGTATTTCGCGATGAATAAAGCTAGAGCAGCCAAACCATTCAAAATATCCTGCAAATAAGTAAACATTCGAAGCTTTTCACACTGTCATTGAAATAGACACATTTTTAAGAATCTCACTTCGTTGTTCATGCTTTTATATTGTTTTTATCCTCTTTAAACTACAGAAAGTTCTTTCAGAAAGTTTCTTCCTTCGGGGTAGCTATCGAGCGCTTCTAATGAATTCTTAGAGGAAGTATTAATCCTTCGGATCAAATATCTCTTCCAAATTTTTAAATCTACGAGAACAGAAGATTTATGACTTATGTTACTTTCGAGGCTCTAGATTAGACCATCTCTGTTCCAAATTGCATTCAAATCGGCTCAGTAGTTTTGGAGCCTATTGAATACAAACAAACAAATCTTTCCTCTTTATAAAAGTGATGATGATGATGGCAATGGTGAAATAGAGGAAAAACGCATAAAATGCTGTTTGAATATTACTTGCTTACTTACTTAAGGTGGCGCTACAGTCCGGGTCGGGCTAGGGCCTCAACCAACATGCTTCTCCAGCCAGCTCGGTCCCTAGCTAGCTGCCTCCAGTTTTGAACGCCAAGTTGGTTGAGGTCCTCTCCAACTTGCGTGCGCCACCTGAGTCGCGGTCTTCCTCTACTGCGCCGTCGCCCGGCATTGGATTCGAAGACTTTCCGGGCTGGAGCGTTGGTGTCCATTCGCTCTACATGTCCATTCGCTCTCCATCTATGCAGACGGGACCAAAAATCACACGAAGAATTTTTCTCTCGAAGCATCCTAAAGCGTTCTAGCCTCTCTCATGCCTCTGCGCCATATATAAGAACCGGGATGATAAGGGTCTTATAAAGGGACACTTTAGTTGCACGAGAGAGGACTTTACTACTCAATTGCCTTCTTAGTCCGAAGAAACAGCGATTGGCAAGAGTTATTCTTCGTTTGATTTCAGCGCTGGTGTCGTTGTCTGAATTGATAGCGCCGCCTAGGTAGACAAAGTCCTTAACTACCTCAAAGTTATATAGCTGTCTATCGTGGCGTTCTGTCCAAGACGTCGGTGTTGGGTGTC
Source organism: Melanostoma scalare (assembly GCA_949752695.1). Taxonomy (NCBI): domain Eukaryota; kingdom Metazoa; phylum Arthropoda; class Insecta; order Diptera; family Syrphidae; genus Melanostoma; species Melanostoma scalare. The sequence goes on from OX456984.1 coordinate 199,458,056, forward strand.
CTTTCTATATGACAGCATATACTTGGACTTGCCCTCATTTACCACTAAACCCATCTTCTTCACTTCCGTCACAATGCTCATGAACGCGTCAGAAATATATTGCACATTAACTCACATAAGGTACTTGCAGAGTTGCAAATTAAAATCTAGCCGGAAATTTTAGCAAAATGAGAATACCCACTAGCCCTAGGAAAGAGAATAAACCAGAAAAAGGGGTACTTTCAATAAATTGTAAACAGGGCGGTGGTCGCGGGTCGGCCCTGGCTTTTGAAAAAAAAAGCAGTTGGGAGTTGGACTCTTGGTGAAAAGTGGTTTATTTTAACAATCTGGTCCCTGAGTAAAAAAAATAGGTAAATGTTATCGATTCGCCCATTCCTGTATTTCCGTAGGATTTTATTGTAATTTTCGTATTGTGGTGCCAATGGCTTAGTGGTTAGTGGAACTGCCTTGAAAAGCGATTCCTCGTTTAGCGGTTCGATTCCGCCAAAAATATTTCCCCTACATTCTTCAACAAAGAACCCATGCCTTTGTCCTGCCACGCTGTTTATTTATTTATTTGTATTCGGAAAATATTTCAAACAATGTAATTCCATGGCACTCCTCTTCTTCATGCCCAAAGTTACAACATAAAGTACACGTACACCTTAGCAAACGTGTTAATTGTGTGTAAATTTACTGCTCATGCATTAAAATTTACAACCACTTCATGGTGTTTTTCTTTTAACGAACATTATACCTGAAAGAATCTAACGAACCCTAGGGCAACACTTGCATTACAAGTTAACGTAAAAAAAACGAAATAAAATCTAATTAAATCTTGAAAATAGAAGAAAGAGAACGAAGTGCTTGGAAACACAAAAATAGCGAGGAGAAAATTTCATTTACACGAAATTGTTTTTATACAAAAAGTCAAGCAGTTAAACACACACTCACCTATATGTTGGCACCGGATGTCCTTGGGCTATACACGGCAACGTAGTCTGGCCATTAAGCACAACATGCCTCATTGAATGTTTCTCCACATTTATCCTTGGCTGTACCATACCCTTGGGTTCTGTTACAATGATACGTCCTGGATATGTTGATATTTGAATTTCGCCTGCATTTGCAACCGCACACATGATTACGCAGACATGTCGAAAAGGCAGAGGAAGTCAACACAGCACACACACATGAAAAGAGAAAGAGAGAAATTATAGTAAGGATTATTGAAAACGTATTAAATGGTTGCAGGTGAATGAGTATCGGGATTAAATATACGGAGCTGCACCCCCTCTCTTGAAAGGAATTTATTGCCCAAGATGTATATATAGAGGGTGAAAGAACGTCGAAAACATTAATGATCCTTAACACGAATTAATAGCCTGCCTGTACTCTACTCCACTCTTATGAATGGAGAACGGGGAATGGGGATAACAGTGATGATGCCTCCACCCCGAACCATGTTGAACCTCCTTGTTCTCTTTAGTACAACGAGGCTTTTCAAAGTTTCGGTAGGGTGGTGGCCTCTTCGAATTATACGCCGAGATTTAATGTACAAATATTAATGCTTTTCGCTCGATTACATTACGAGCGCAAAGACTGGGAATAAATGGCCTCCGTGAGGATAAATGCAGAACAAATGTATTACAACCACACGCCCTTCTAAATACAGGCTTTGCGTATTTAATTACAGAAATTCAAGTCGAATAACCGCGCGCGTTAAATGATGATAAATCATTTGTATAGGATGTTCAGGCTTAGGGATTAGGGACAAGAAGTACAGGAAAGGAGTCCTTGTTAGCTAAACATGTGGCTGGAAACACTATGTATGTGTTCACATCAAGGAGCTGTAGTAGATGTAGATGCTGCTATGTGGAGCTTTTACGCATCATTGTGTAAATCACTGGCTGTCCTAGTAATAAAAATTATGGACTGGACAGGCCATTTATTGAGAAATTCGTGCTTTGAAAAAGGAAAAAGGTTCCTTTTCAGGATCGTTTTCTGCTAACTAAAGTAAAAGCTCAAAACAATACCACGGTTACATAAGAGAGAGTGTGAAAAGTTTTAAGGATGTTGCGATGAAGGTTTTATGTGTCAGGAGAAAGTAAAATACAACATTTTACAACCTGAAACGTAATTACTTTTACTTGTTCTCTAGGTTTGGGTTTGGGTAAAAAGAAATTCCGATTTTAATCAAAACGAACATAACGATGATGGAGACTCTATAAATTTTTTTGTTACAAAGGTGGCTGGTCTGTCCTTATACGTCGATCTTAAGTCTAATAAGTTTAAAATTCTTTAACATCTTAGGAAACATTTTTATTAGCTTAGTTTTATTGAGGAGAAATCAAAGTTACTGCTTTAGACTTTTACTTTCAGGTCCAAGTAATCGCTTCAATTAACGAGCAGTGCGTAGTTGATTTCTAATCAATTCAGTCACGTATGTCTCGATAACAGATGCACGATAAGGTGATGACATCACAGAGCTACGCTAGTTAACGACTCATATCAGGTTATCTGAACGACAATCCAAAGTTGCAACCAACCAACCTGAAAAGTTCGTCGCCGACCAAATCTTCACAATGAGCCAGATTCTAATTCCCAGTTTTTGAAAAAAAAGACAGGGACAGCGAAACGCAGCTTTTCCGTACTGTGTTTAAGAAAGCGCAACTCAATATCCAGATGACGAGACCCACAAGGGCCTCAATACCGGTCGATTGTAGTACCAAATAGCAACCCTGTTAAAGCTAAAAAAATACAATAACAAAGAATTTGTTATTGTTAAAAGTTTTGGAGTTGAATTGGAAGTCAAAAAAGACATGGAAGGATCAAAGAAGATAAAATGATCACAACTTTAATTTGGCGTTTCACCCAGGTACGACAGTGGGCAGTTAGACGCTGCCGTACCATTTGTTTGGCTTACACCGAAACACTTATAAATTTCACAGCACTCACATGCTGTGAATTTTATTATTTCTAAGTGAATGTACTACAACATTCTGGTACTTAGAAAAAATTTCATGTTAGTGCTGTGAAATTTACAAGTGTTTCGGTGTAAGCCAAACAAATTTGCGTCTTAGAAGGGTACGGCAGCATCTAACTGATGAGCCCACTGTCGTATCTGGGCGAAACGCAAAATTTTTTAGAGTTACTGATGATGCTCGATGCAAAGTTTAAGCCATATCAAGTTTATATACATACACTGTAATAATTTAATGGCTTATTCACTCGTTGAATGACTCATTAAATATCCAAAGGATTAATCGTTAAATAAGCCATAGGATTGCTCATTGAATAAATCATAGGATGACTCATTAAAAACGCCAGTGAATGGCTTTTTGAATAGCTCATTGACTCACTCATTAGATGCCTAGTTAAAATGCTCAATGACTTACTCTTAAGCTTTCGTGTTGAATGACTCATTAAAAGATTCAGCAAGTATCTTCTGTTAATGAGCAGAATGGCTCATTGACCCATAGGATCGGCTCGTTTCAATTACTCAGTGATTGTTTGAATGACAGACTCCTTGACTGACTCATATATTGACTCATGAAATCATTCATCGAATGATTTTGTGAATGACAGCTTTCGTTAGATTACGATAGGGTGTTTGAATGATAGTGGCGCACATCTCTCATTCAGAACTGATTGTAACGTACTACTAAATGAGCTCTGTCGAAAGATAGTTCGTTCGAGATTGTAACTCTATAATGAATAACTCATTAAACATTCATTAGAATACTATTGAGTACTTCATAGGATGATATACTAAAAACGCCATTGAATGGATCTTTGAATGACTCATTAAGTGACTTATTGAACAGTCCAATGACTTACTCTTGACTTGACGTGTTGTATGACCTATTGAATGATTTATTAAACGACTTTTTGAATGTGTTGTTTGAATCTTTTGATGACTTGCTGATTAATTGGCTCATCTTAATTACTCATTGATTGTCTTAATTACTCATCGAATGACTCATGGAACCATTCACAGAAAGACTTATTGAAAAACTTCCGTTAGAATACTTCCGATAGGTTCGAAACGCTTAAGGATAAGCAATTAGGTTGCCTCTAAGGCTCAAACAACCTTTGACTGGCTCACCAGTGGATTCCCAAGTAAATTCATGATTGGATTCAAGAGTGAATTCACCTGTGAGTACATAAGTGAATTTACCAGTGAATACTCCAGAGAAATCACCCGTAAATTCACTAGAGGATTCACCAGTAATTCATCAGGGAATTCATCAGTGCATTAATGCGTGAATTCATCAGTCAATTCACCATCCAATTTACTTTTAATTTTTTTAAATTATAATGAAGCTCTAGAACGATATTTTTGTCGCTTCAAAAACTGGTCTAGATCAAAGGTCGCAACAACGGTTTTTTTTTGATAACGTATATTCCATCGTGCATATAGAACGTGCATAAAATACGAAATGCAACATACGCTTTTTGTAGCCATCTACTCAAAACTACTCAAAAAATGGTCAGATTTAAATAGTTTTTTTTTTTTTTTTTTTTTATAATTTGCGCGCACATCAAGGGGTTATGAATACCCTTATAATGTTGTAGAACACAGTGCGAGCATTTAGGAAAATAGGAGAGGATTTAATAGGAGACACCGATGCACATTGCTTTTGAATCTTTGTGAATCGTAATGCAGGGGAAATACAGAGTCAGGTAAAGCATTCCACATTCGGGTGGTGCGGCTGAAATACGAATCTCTATACTTGACTGTACGCCCGAAGTTGGGCTCAAGGTAGAACTGATGAGCATTCCTAGCGAGGCGAGTGTTGCGGCTAAATTGTTTCAGGGGAGGAATGCAACTGGCTATTTCACTAGAGCACTGTTTGTAAAAAAAGCGATAAAAGAGAGTGAGACAGGCAACGTTTCGACGATGTTCAAGAGAATCAATCGATTCTACGATTGAACTATCACCTATCAATCTTAACGCTCTATTTTGTACCCTATCAAGTAGGCGCAAAGATGTTTGAGATGCACCTGACCAAATATGAGAGTTATACTCCAGTTTTGGGCGGATGAAGGCCTTATAAATTGTAGCCAGATCAGAAGGGGTGAAGAACTTCCTGCATCGTCTCAAGAAACCTAAGCATTTAGCAGCGTTTTTGGCGACTTCAAATATGTGGTCATTCCAACGAAGATCATCGTTTACACACATACCAAGTACTGACAGCTTTTCGGTTTCTTCGATGCAGGTACCATTCATGGATAATGGCAATGGGGGAATGTTAAGCTTCAACGACAAGAGACAGCATTGAGTTTTCGAAGCATTGAATTCTACTCGGTTCATAAGACCCCATGCAACAATGCTGTCAAGGTCAGAATTCAATGAGCTTATCATACGCAACCGTTCCAGCTCCACATCCGAAGAGCAGGGACGTGAATTTGGAAACGAATATGAAAAGCTGAGGGTCGAGTCGTCAGCAAAACAGTTAAGCGGATTAGAAGTTTCAGACAAGAGATCATTAATGAAAATGAGGAAGAGAGTCGGAGACAAAACGGAGCCCTGGGGCACACCAGCATTTATTAAGTGGGTATTGTATTGAACGGTCGGAAAGGTAATTTCTAATCCAACGAAGAAGAGACTCATCGATACCAAAAGCACGCATTTTCGATAAAAGAGCCTGATGCCAAACTCTATCAAATGCTTTAGAAATATCAAGCGCAATAATCTTACTTTCTCCAAAACAATGTAAAGATTGGTTCCACTTTTCGGTGAGATAGGCCATCAAATCACCAGTGGACCGTTTGCTACGAAAGCCATACTGACGGTCATTAAGAAGCTTTCGTTCTTCAAGATATTTCATAAGTTGACGATTTATCAACGTTTCCATGACCTTGGAAAGAAGGGACGTTAGTGCAATTGGACGGTAATTGGAAGGGGAGGAAGATTCGCCTTTTTTAGGGACGGGCTGGACAAATGCAGTTTTCCATCTGCTCGGAAAAATCCCAGCAGAATAGGAAAGATGGAAAAGTTTACGCAGTGGTTTTGCCAGCGTAGAAGAACACCTCTTCAGAATAACGGCGGGGATACCATCTGGACCAGCGGATTTATGTATGTTGAGATCTTTGAGGACTCTCGCAACCGAGCGAGTTCGAAAAAATATCTGCTTCATCAAAGAATTTGCAGACTCGAGCTCGGGTGGAGCCAATATGCTGTAAGGAAGTGTCGAGTTGGCAGCAAATTGAGCTGCCAGCAAATTGGCTTTGTCGATGGAGCTGACATACGGAGAGTCATTGAAGACGAGCGTTGGGACCGATGACGTGGTCGAGTTCTTAATGTTCTTGACAAAAGACCAAAAGTTTTTACTTCCTTTTGGACACAATAGTATTTTTTGCCTTACTTTTTGGTCATGTAAAAACTTGGCCCTTTTTATTTGAGCATTACAGAAATTTCTGGCCCGTTTGAACAAATTTCGGTTTTCTACAGTAGGGTTATCTTTAAATTTTCGAAAACTACTTTCTCGATCCCTAATCGCCTCTTTACAGCTTAAATCGAACCACGAATTCTCTTTGGGGATGATACTTTTTGTTCTGTGAGGAACAAAATTTCTCATGCCGTTGAGAATTACGTTAGATATCATATCAGCTGATGCATCAACGTTTCCGTCGAGAAAGCACAATGACCAATTAAAATTTCGAAAGAAATTATTCAGTCCGTCCCAATTGGCTTTCTCGTATTGCCACACAGTTCTTTTCGGGACTTTATCTTTTTTTACCGCGACGGAAGACGAAAAATCTACCGATATGACACAATGATCCGATGTGCCTAAAGGAGATGATACTATAACCCTATATTTTTCGGGATGAGAAGTGAGAAATAAGTCAAGAGTGTTGGCCGCATGGCCTTCAATATCTGGAACCCGAGTGGGCTCATCAACAAGTTGAGTTAATTCGTTAAACTCAGCGAAGATCTCAACATATTTTCCTTCGGGTGTTGTCTGGCCAGAATGTCGAAGCCAACCTGAATTGTGTACATTGAAATCGCCCGCAATTGCGATTTCAGTGTGAGGATAAAGGGAAACAATTCTTATTATGGACTCAGATAGCGCATCAAACTCGTTAGAGGTTGAATTGCTATCTAAATTGGGGCTTCTATAGATAAAACAATAGTGAATGATATGCTTACGGACGGTGAATTTTAACCACATGAAATTAAAGTTCGTATTAGAACAGAGGCCGTATTGTGGTAGAAGTTGGTAAGCAATATCATTCCTAAGTTGACCTAAAATGTATGTTTGACAAAAAATGTGAGACTAAAACGATTTTGTGTTTTTGAAAATGTTCGTCTTTCCAAGCCGTGCAGTCTGAAAACAGCTGGGAGTTTTCAATAAAAGTGTGGGGCCAGCTAATCAACATGTGAGAATTTTTGTCAATTCGAAGAAAATCTGAAAACAATCCAGATCTTTCTCTGTCATTTTATTCATATAGGTATAACACATTGGATGAGTAGGGATATTCACAGAAAGCAATCGGTGTTACATGAATTTCTGTAAAGGAAGATTGTTAAATGATCGGCTTTAGACAACTGAACAATACCACTCTACATTCAGTTGAATCAAGACAAATTCCCTCTTATTGAACCTCAATGCACTCGATTCTCAAGAATCTAAAATTCATTGTCATGGAAAACACTTAAAAGGTCATCAATACTAAACTAAAAGTTTAGTCACAATGAAGTTCGATTAGTTGTCCTACGATAAAACATGTTACATACAAATTCAACTCACTATTCAAGCACATAATTGATGGGGCCATTAAATTGAAATCTCATTTTAGAAACAATGCATTGTCAAAAAGCAATCAGTTCAACGACATTAATTTAATGTCAACAAAATAAACACAATCTCTTCGAAATTAAAGGACATCACTATAATCACTTTTCGTGTTCCCATCCTCCAAGCCCGCCTACTCAACCCTCCTAACATCCTTTGTCCTCGACTAAATACTTGTTAATCATTAATCTTATAGTCTGTTCCGACAGCATCAGCACAAAAGACTTTCAATTACCTACCTGTACAGCTTCGAAAGAGAATATTTAAATCAAAAACAAACTAAACAAGATAGGTAAGTAGATGCGCATTGAGATCATCCTTTGATGCAACTTAAACAGGTTTTAAGGCAAAAGGCAATTCCTTCGGAGAAAAAGAGGGGAAAGCAGTGAAAAAGAACCAGTCAAATAAATAAACTGTAAATAACTGCAAATCGTCCTTATTCACTACATTGTATCATGTCGATAAACCTCCTTTTCATCTGAAAGAGTGCAAGCACAAAATATTCAACATAGCATCCTTTTCAAAAGCACGTACACAATAAATTCACTTTGACTATGCAACTTAATCATGCCAATCGAGCGCGCCACATAACTCAAAGTTCTGCATTCCAGGCAACAACGTAAAAGGCGTAGAAGGAATGTGAAGAAGAACGGATGACGTTGGTTACTAAAGCCGCCCATTGAGTACCCATTCATGCATTTAATTATATCGCACTGAAACTCTCACAAAAAAAGGAGAGAGAGAAAAATTATGAGTTTTCCTACACCACATGTCACTTTTAATAGGGCAAGTGGCAAACTACTAACCACCTCGTTTTCCTCCTTAAAGACTCGTTTTCGAAGAAGTTCACATAACGAAACAGGCAGAGACAATTACGAAGTCAAGTGTATTTGCTGCATGAATGTTCCGCTTCAGAGGGACAAGAACCACACATAAGAGCCACGTCGATGAGGCAAGAGGATGATGCTGATGACTCCTAATGCTGTCGGTTTGTATGACGATGTCGCTTTTTAGTACATGGGAAGGTGATATCGCCACATCTCTGGAAGCGTTATGTGTATCCTGTAGTAATGCATGACCTGGTTTCGTCGTGGTTTCGATTACAGTCAACCTATTCCCAGAACTGTAATGTTTTGTCGAGAAAATAGAGTTGTGCTAGAATTTTTGTAGAACAAATCGCTGTGACGGCCCGGCCTGGCCCGGCCCCCAACCAGGAAAGTAGGGAAAAACCGTTTACTTTTCAACATTGCTGGAAATGACATGGTCTAGTTTCCTTTTTTCTTGTTTTTTATTTTTCTTCAACCATCTCACGTTGAGCAAACCACTCGATACAGGGTGTAACAAGGTAGGTGGGTTTGGGAGACCACACGCAAGTTGATACTGCTATAGAAGTTGGATGTAATTGTAGAAATAAAATCGGTTTTTTGTGAGTTTGATGGACTATTTGATTTGTTGGGAGAAGATTTTTCATTTCAGTTTGATAAAATCTGAACAAGTGAAAAAAATTTCAAACAATGCTACAGATCTAACATAGAGAAACCTGACATTTCACCCGAAAAGCTACTTTTGTTCAAGCATCAGGTTTCGATTTGTGTCTACACAAACCCTTCACGTTGTCTTTTTATTATTTTTGTTGTTTTAGTTTTCGGAGAAAATTACAACTATTGGTTTTGTTATGAATTTAAAGTTCTTAAAAAGGTAAACCAAACACTACATTTACCTCGAGCAAATTATTCAAATAAAGACGAGTGTTTGAATGAAATTTATATACGTCATGTTCAACTTTGGATACCATATAAATTTTTCAAGGTGGCTGACCCCAAGTGCTAATGAAAAAGTGTAAAAAAAGACTCAAAACTCATATAAGGCAACAGCCTTTTGAATTTAAGAATTTCCATACAGAAAGCGGGGCTTCAGCACCCACTGCACCAGTTGAGTCATAATAGAGCAAACCATTTCAACTTCTATTTTGAAGTTCCATAAAAATAGCATAGAGAACATTGAACATTGAAGATTGAACTGTCAAATAGATAACGAGATTGGTTCAATTCGTATAAAGATATTTCTCCGCGTCGTTGTTAAAAAGTTACAAAATTTTAGGTTTCTTTTTTCTAATTTTAAAAATGTATAGGAGTAATTTTATTTTCAATAGTTTCACTTACTTCAAAAATTTAATTAGTTTTAATTTTGAGATATTGAAAATGCCTTTAAACTCAAAGATTTTTAATTTCATGTATAAATTGAGAGCGGTGAAATTTTTGGAACGAAGTTCCTTATCGCGCGTTGTGAAAGGGGGCTAGACGGAAAAAATTCTTACGAAAAGTTGTCACGACACTTTTTACTATAGTAAGCTATTGTAAGCTGTGCGGCGTCGCATGTTTCTCTGTCTGTCTCTCTCTCTCTCTCTTATAGGAAGCAAGCCAGATATTTTCATTTCTATTTCGCATTGAACAGTCTGGTGTCGCGACGATTATTTTTGTTGAGTGTATACAGGTTTTTTGTAAATAATTAATCGAAAGGAACTTCGTTCCATCCGTGTGTCCCTTGACACCTCTCAAGTTTTTTTTTAACTTTTTTCTATACGCCATTCAAAACATATTTCCAAAAATTTCATGAAAATCCATGGACTGGCCCTGCATTCCTAGGTTTTGCCTTTTTCATGTCTAACGGCCCTCCACTAGTACAAAGCAGACATAAAAAATCAAAACTTTTTGATTGGCCAACATACGTGAGTCTCATTTGAATTTATCACTCACAAATGTATACAGGGTGCCCCGTAATTCGTGTTACATTAGCGTTGCCACAATGATACAAGTGTAACAAAAGTGTTACACTTTTCAATTATTTTATAGTTTTGTTACAATGTTACTTTTTTTTCCCTTTCGTTACACTTTTCCCGTAAAATTTTTTTGTTTTTTTTTTCGTTAAAAAATATTGAAAAGTTTAACTGGCAGCACTTTTCTCTTTCGAACCATTTGTATGTGAATTCTATAGACTGCTTTTACATTGAGACGTTCTTAGCTCGACGCTTTTCGAAAATACGTGAGAGCAAAGAGTGAAAGCATCTTTTTCAATCTATGTTTCTCTTTTACCCTACAGCATTTTCGAATTGCGTCGAGCTAAGAAGGTCTCCATGTAAAAGCAGACATAGTATTTTAGAGGGAACGTACTTAGTTACGCGCCGTTCGGGCAGCAGATGGCGAAGTAGGTCTTTCTATTAATGAAAAAAAAATGTATAAAAACAAAAATGAAATTATTTTATACAGAAATATGTCAGATTAAAAAGAGTTTCGATTTTACTAATGAAAAATTAAAAAATATTGCCCTTCTAGATCCTGGAAAAATTGTTTCTGAAAGCAATTGTATCTTGCCACTATCAAATAATTTCCCGAATTTGTATGATCCCGAAAAAAAAAAGAAAAAAATATGCACTGAGTTTAGAAAGTTACAGTTACAACAAAACTTAAAATATATTGACGACATTGAATTAATTTGGGGCCTTGTTAAATCTTTACAAAATCCACAAAAAGAGAAATGTTTGTAAATATTGTACAATTTTCCAAAAAAAAATATTAAGCTTACTTCACAGTTCCGCTACTGCGAAACGTGTTTTTTCTGAAACTTCATTAAATAAAAAATAATAAGGCGAACAAATATGATTTAAAAACAATTGAGGCAATAATATTTGCAAAGCAAATCAAAGACTTGTACATGTAAGACTAATGAGAAAAAAATTAATTTATTACATTTTCTTAGTATGTATGTATGTACATATATAAAAACGAAATGTGATAAGGTGTTCCTAATAAAGATTTTTTTTTCTTTTTTTTTTAGTTAAAAAAACATGTTTTTATTATTATTGTAGTTTTTTTCAGTTTGTTACATTTTCTTTCCATTTGTTACACTTTTTGAAAAAAATTGTTACACTTTCAAAAAGACCTGCGGCAACATTGGCCCTTACATACTTTGGGATGTGATTCTTGGTCATATTCTGAGAAAAAAATGTTTAACAGTAAAGTCCGTTGCTCAACTTTGATATCACTTTTAGACAATTTAAAAAAAGGCTAACTTTGGTGTACTCGATTTCTCTGTCAATACTGATGGTTGCGCCATAACTTTAGATTTAATTTTTTGTAGAAATAATGATCTTAAAACTGTATTTAAATTAGGCTTCTACAGGTTTAGGGTTGCCAGGTTTTCAATTTTAAATAGAGTTAAATTTTCATCCCCCAGCAAAGTTTTGACTTTGGGATTCATTTTTTTCAGAAAATACCTGCTAAACATAGAGTTTCTTTATTTTTAACAGATACACAAAACAATAATAAAAAAAAACTCATACATAAGTGTACTCAAAAACCCATCTAACCCAAATCTAATTTTGGGTTTTTCACGACTTTTATTGCAAAAGCTTGCAATGGGAGTAGTTTTCCAAGAATTGAGAACCGCAAGTGAGAACCGAAAAATAAAAAGGTCCGATGGACGGTTTTGGGAACTGGGAGAATTATATGCCGAAATTGCAGATGGAATCGTAACTATTCAAGAACCACAAAATAATTCGTATATATACGTCTATCCCACACTCTTAAGAACGATTAGGGGTTACTGGTCTACCAAAATAAATAGTAAAAACAATCCAAAGTTCAGTGGTGGTCCGATATAACGAATGATCGATATTACGAACAGTTTTTTCAAGTCCATTAGGTATTCTAAAAGGTTCGCCATTTAAGGCTTTTTTTTCAACTAGTGCTTATTTCGTGAATGGTAACATTTAGCTCATGTCTGATTTAACAGATAAATTAGTTTCATCCTTCCGCTGAACGAATATGGTTGAACACGCTTGAACAAAATCCGATGACAATTTTACCAAAAAAATCATCTTTTCAGATGAAGCTCATTTTGATCTTGGCGGGTATGTAAACAGGCAAAATTGTCACATTTGAGGCACAAAAAACCCGCACGCATACATTGAAAAGCCGATACACCGAAAACGAGTCACTGTTTGGTGCGGAGGATGAGGCATTCTTCGAAAATGAGCAAGGAGTGGCTGTTACAGTCAATGGCGATCGTTATCGGGCCATGTTCGACGTATTTTTGTTCAGAAAAATTTAAGAGGCGGATATTGGCAACATTTGGTTTCAACAGAACGGCGCTACGTGCCGCACAGCCGAAGCTACACTGGAGGTTTTAAGCACTGTTTTAAAAAAAAAAAAATTATTTGGCCGATCCTTTATATAACGAACAATAAATAACGAATTTCAGACAAAATGGCACTGAGAACTTTAAGGTATTAGTTCTAAAAAGTTTACGGGAAGAGGCATTCAACAATAACATTCAACCCCCGAAAAAACAAATGCATATTAACGATTCTTTTCGAGTACAAATTGAGTCTATTTACCTAAAGATTTGTATGACAAAAACGTTTCGATACAACGAATTTTCAATATAACGAATTGACTCTGGACATTACAGTGGTGGTCCAGTATAACGAACGATATAATGTCCAGAGTCAATTCGTTATATCGAAAATTCGTTATATCGATACCTTTTTGTCATACAAATCCATACAAAACTTTAAATAAATAAAACGTGCAATTGTGTGTATGTATCTTCCAATATTGTCACGAACATACATGTAAGTAGACACATTAATACACTTACAGTAATTTTTTTTTCATTTTCTGAAATTCGTTATTTGTTCGTTATATAGAATACCTAATGGACTTGAAAAAAGTGTTCGTAATATCGATCATTCGTTATATCGGCATTCGTTATACTGGACCTCCACTGTATATCGTTCGTTATACTGGACCACCAGAGTATTTCGGTCGATATGGAAAATAGCGAGGTCCCTGAAAGGAATTACATGATTTAGTCTCATAAGAGTGGCCTCCTAACAACGAGCAGTTTCAGATATTACCAATGGGTGACCAAGAATATACATATAAGAGGATATAGCAACAGAATTGAGATATTTCTGTGGCAATAACCCATAACAGCATAAGTCGACTTATGCTCAAATTGAGTTAATGATGCAGTTTTTTTCACATTTTTTTGGTGCTTCAGTCTGTGAAATTTTCATTTTGATATCTTTGTCCGTTACAAAGATAGAAAAACACAAGTTAGGAAATTCCAAACTATAGCAAAAGGAAAAACAAGACAAGTCACTACTTATGCCTTTAAAGCAATTTCGTAATTAGATAGTTCACAGGTATAAGTCAACTTATGCTTTTTTTACCTAAGTTTTTTCATTCATTAATGTAAGAACATGTCTATTTATGCTTTTCTTCCAAATTTTGTTAATTATTCATGCAAGCACAAGTCTTACTTGTGCTTTTTTTCTATTTGAGTAAAGAACACAGTTGCTAGACCTAACTGCACTAATGTTGTTTTTCCATATTAAGAAATCATCACACATCTGCAGTTAAGTAACACAAGTCGGTTTTTGCTCAAAATTACAGTATAATAAAAGAATTTTAAGGAAAATTTAAACTTCAAAACAAGCAAACTTCTATTTTCTATCACTTAACAACATAAAAACTTTGCTTATGGTAATATTTTCGTCTATAAAAGCGCTTCAACTGATAACAAAAACTTCAAATGCTTCTCCTGAAAAGTAGCGAAATTTGACTTATGCTGTTATGGGTTATTGCCACAGATTTGTTCACGTACACCAAGTACAACAAATTTACAAAGAGAAAAGAAGTAAAGAACACCGAATACTCAAATAGTGCAGTCAATGAAGCGAAAAATAGGGCCCTACCTCCGAATCAGCTCATCTTACCCTTAACTTCAAAAGTGAAAATGATTTGAGCACCGCCACCACCCTGGGGGTGGTTGCCACCCCTTCTCAGGGGCGAATTTTTTTTTTCAAAATAACATCGGATATCGATAAAAGGCTTACTTTTAAGCAAAAAATCAAATATAAAGTTTTTCATTAAGTCCAATACTTTTCGAGTTATTGGCAATTGAAAATTCGCAATTTTTTCACGTTTTTCATCTATTTATTGCAAATATCTCCAAAACTATACGTTTTATCGAAAACTTTATAATGAACAAAATTGTAGCAGGTAAAACAATGAACAATTTGGTTATTTATAAAGTATTCTAAGAACAATAGTAAGCTAGATATAAAAGATCAAAGCCATTTTTTATTTTGTCTGAAATTTAATCGTTGTGGTCAATGCCATTTAGCGGCGAGCAGATGCATTTTATGCATTCTAATACAAGAGGATGTTTTGTAGTGCTTGAAATAAGCTTTAAAATGAGCATTATTTAAAGTCTTTTGCACGTAAAATAAGTGAGCTGTAGTGCAAATAAGGAGAGCATCTAATGTTTTTTTCTTTTAAATCAATTTCATTGACTGCACTAAAAAGGAAAAGGAAATAACAAGAGAAGCACTCATTTGACAAAAATGAGCGATGTCATGATAAGAATGAGATTCGGAAGTTTTACCAAAAATTAAAAAGATGACGCTAGGCTGGCAAACATAAAACTAAAGCCTGTAAGAACTAACAAAGAAACATACTCATATAGAATCGCAGTCAGTAATGTGAATCTCCAATAACCATTTCTGCAGACAGCTTACCGGCGATGGAGACACAAATTCCGGTGTCAAGCAGAATACTCTTTTCAACTTGGACGATGATCAAGAATGCCGTCCTCCCGACACAGAAGAAGTTAAGCTTGTCATATGCAAACTTAAATCAAATAAAACTGCAGGTGCAGATCGCATTGATGGCGAATCTTTCAAGACAGCTGGAGATTAGTGGGGAAGGAGCATGCACCAGCTGATCTGCATGATATGGTCGGAAGAAAGCATGCCCGATGAATGGAACCTCAGTATGGTATGTTTCTTTTTTTTTATAATTAACGCGCACATCAAGGGGTTATGACTACCCTTATAATATTATAGAACACAGTGCGAGCATTTAGGAAAATAGGAGAGGATTTGAAAGGAGACATCGATGCACATTGCTTTTGAACCTTTGTGAATCGTAATGCAGGGGAAAAACAGGGTCAGGTAAAGCATTCCACATTCGGGTGGTGCGACTACAAAAAGAATCTCTATACATGACTTTACGCTCGAAGTTGGGCTCAAGGTAAGACTGTTGAGCATTCCTAGCGAGGCGGGTGTTGCGGCTAAATTGTTTCAGGGGAGGAATGCAACTGGCTATTTCACTAGAGCACTGTTGGTGAAAAAAGCGATAAAAAAGAGAGAGACAAGCTACGTTTCGACGATGTTCAAGAGAATCAATCGATTCTACAATTGAACTATCACCTATCGATTTTAACGCTCGATTTTGTACCCTATCAAGTAGGCGCAGAGATGTTTGAGGAGCTCCTGACCAGATATGGGAGTTATACTCCAGTTTTGGGTGGATGAAGGCCTTATAAATTGTAGCCAGATCAGAAGGGGTGAAGAACTTTCTTCATCGTCTTAAGAAACCTAAGCATTTAGCAGCGTTTTTGGCGACTTCAAATATGTGGTCATTCCAACGAAGATCATCGTTTACACACATACCAAGTACTGACAGCTTTTCGGTTTCTTCGATGCAGGTACCATTCATAGATAATGGTAATGGGAGAATGTCAAGCTTCAACGACAAGAGACAGCATTGAGTCTTCGAAGTATTGAATTCTACTCGGTGTTTATGACCCCATGTAACAAAGCTGTCAAGGTCAGAATTCAATGAGCTTATCATACGTAACCGTTCCAGTTCCACATCCGAAGAGCAGAGACGTGAATTTGGAAACGACTATGAAAAGCTGAGGTTCGAGTCTTCAGCAAAACAGTTGAGAGGATTAGAAGTTTCAGACAAGAGATCATTTATGAAAATGAGGTCGGAGACAAAATGGAGCCTTGGGGCACACCAGCATTTATGAAGTGGGTATCAGACTTGAAGCCATCCAATACAACTTGTATTGAACGGTCGGAAAGGTAGTTTCTAATCCAACGAAGAAGAGACGTATCGATACCAAAAGCACGCATTTTCGATAAAAGAGCCTGATGCCAAACTCTATCAAATGCTTTAGAAATATCAAGTGCAATAATCTTACTTTCTCCAAAACAATGTAAGGATTGGTTCCACTTTTTCAAATCACAAGTGGACCGTTTGCTACGAAAGCCGTACTTACGGTCATTAAGAAGCTTTCGTTCTTCAAGATATTTCATAAGTTGACGGTTTATCAACGTTTCCATGGCCTTGGAAAGAAGAGACGTTAGTGCAATTGGACGGTAATTGGAAGGGGAGCAAGATTTGTCTTTTTTGGGAACAGGCTGGAGAAAAGCAGTTTTCCATCTGCTCGGGAAAAGCCCAGCAAAATAGGAAAGATGGAAAAGTTTACGCAGAGGTTTTGCCAGCGTAGAAGAACACCTATTCAGAATAACGGCGTAGATACCATCTGGACCAGCGGATTTGTGTATATTGATATCTTTGAGGACTCTCGCTACCGAGCGAGTTCGAAATAAAAACTGCTTGATAACAGAATGTACAGACTCAAGCTCAAGTACGATCCTAGTAAAGCGATACTTTCACAATTGCCCCTATTTGAGGAGAATAAGAAACGTAAACGTTATGTAATTTCCTTACTATAAACTTTAAGTTCTTTTTCCTCCGTTTAAATTTTCTTTTTAATTAACCTCTTCGTGAGACAGACCCACAACCCATTTGCTTTTCCCAAACGAAAACGTGCCCAAGAAAAAAGAATCATGTCTCAGATATCAATGTTTCAACCTTGAGGTTTAAAATACCCTGAATATTTTTTCTCTAAACTTGTACTCAAAAGTGACGACTGTGGCAGTCATTTTAAAATACCCCATGGCCCTCATGCACGTGCATGACTTTTAATCCAAAAAGAGTCCTTATTTTAGAGTTCTTTTCTCTATAGTTTCAGTGTTCAACTCTCACGAGAATATGCGAAATAATCAAGAACTTAAGTGAAAAGGGGCCATTGAAAAGACTTCATAGGGATTACCCCACACACATACCTGTCAGTCTATTTACAGTGCGGCATGTATAACTTTTGTATGCATCATTTGGTCCAGCGTTGTTAATATACAATTCACCATTCGACAGAACTGTGTATTTTCCTCCGATATCGGTATTTGGATAAAGATGCATTCCAGTATCCTGCACCCATGCGGTAACCATAACAAACTCCGACATGTAACTGGGAACCTATGGGAAAAATAAACATTGGTTAGTGCTTTACTCGAAACTTCTATGTGGAATTTTTTGTAAAAAAAAAAAAAAAAACAACAAAAACTATCGTCATCATCTCTCGAGAATGTGTTTACAGAATAGAAACGTGAACACAAAATTGGTTTTCAATGAAATATTCCCGTAAATGCAACACTTACCTGGCATTTGAGGACTGCTGTATTGCCCGTCATAACGTATTCATCATGCACTTGGACTGTGTATTTTTGATTCACAACTGAAAATAGGAAAGATTGTGATGGTATAGTAAACATTTGTAAGGTTTTAGTTTAAATATTTGAGTAAATGGTATTGACTGAGACAAATGGGTCTTAATGGCAATCAATAGACAGTTTCAACCTAACGTAAATGAGAAGTCTTGCATCGGATTGATCTAATGCTATTCAAATCCCCGTAGACAGTACGAGTTTGATTCAAGGTGAATTATAAATAAACTCTTTAAACTCGGACACAATCAAGTCTATCAGACTTTCGAGGAAAATAAGAATACAACACTTGCTTTTGAAGTACCTATCTCCATAGCAGAAGTCTATGGGTGGCGCATGGAAAGGCTACTGCACACAGCACATCGACTCATACTTTCGTTCACCTTAGTCAGAGGAGGTTTGCTAGTAAATTTTTCATTAACTTCAATCAAAAACTATTCTGTTTTGTTGCATCTTTAGTCCCATAGCAGATTTTGGCCTATGTCGCTCTGAAAATGCGAATGGCTTCCGTTCAAGAGGCATTTTATTTATTTAAGCAATTTGTTTGTTTTTGTTTTTCATTGTGTTCTTTTTCGTAGCACAGGTACAACATTTCAACAGGATAAAAGAGAAGTCTCAGTCAATGATAGACGACTGTGATCTTCCTTCTTACTATGCCCATGCAAATGGGGTTATTACGTTCGATAAACAGTCGTGGGAACTCAACTTGTTTTTGACACTTGAAGAGGAATAAATTTCAAGTGAAGCTTTCAAAAAACTCACCGAAACTTTCATTGAAAATTTCTAATAACAACCAACAAATAATTTGAATTGCAGACCGCAACGAAAAAAGTAAAAACACTCACCCTTTGCTCATCACACCCCCATGCCAGAGGGAGAAACTGTGAGGAATGAAATAAAAACGGCCATTGCACAAAAGTTTAATTTGAAAAGTTGTCTTGCACATAACGTCCAGAAAGTCGTCCATGCCATAAATAACCACTGTGCAGACGGAAGTTCATTTACTCTGAAACTATATAAATAACAGTGAAGCCAAGTGTAGGGAAAAGCGGGAGCCGAGCGGCCTTGCGCAAATGGCAATTCGGTGTTTTGAAAAAAACAAAGAAAAAAATCAAACAATTTTCAGAGGTTTGGGTAAATTCCCGTCACAAAGTTTAGACTTGTTCCGAGCAGCACATTGCCATGTACAGTGCAATGGACGAAGGACAATATAGTTATTTTTAAAAGAAAACACAAACAGTTCATTGGTGTGTACTTAGTTAGTAAACTGGGAGTGGTTGGAGCCATAGTTTTTCAATGTTTTTTTTTGTCACTCTTCAAGACAAATCTACGTCAAAGAGCTAACAAGGGACGATAAGACTGCACAAGAAAAGATAGTAGATGGAACGTTTTACCGTGTCGTTTCTATGACACAAACACATAAAGCTCCTGAAAAAAATGATAGCAGCAGGCTGCAAAAAAAGCAGCAAATATATGTATAATACCCCGAACACAAAAACCTCAACAGGATGACTTGGTGAATGGTGCGGGATGAGCAAACGCAAGTCTTTTATGTTTGCATCGCTGAAAAAGGATTATTTACACACAGAGACGAAGAATAGAATAGACAAAAAAAAAAAAACGAAAGGGAATTGCAAAGAAAGTGGTCATGGTGAGCGCGGGTGCGGTCGATGGATGTGCTGGTGCATCATGTTGCAAGAACAAAATTACCTATTCATCAGTCAATGTCATTTGGAGTGGTATACGAGTATGTCGTCCTTTTCCTGACCACTTTGTCCTTTTCCCCGGTTGTCTTTCAGCAAGAAACATTTGAAAGGATTATTTCCTTCCGTTTTTTTTTTATCTTTTTACTGTCATTTTCATGGCGCACACAGTAACCAAGGCTGTGGGTGACTTTCTGCAAATGATTTCTTCATAACTGTGGACTTTTCAACTTTGAGAGCTTCCTCTATGGATATTGATAATGGTTTGTAAAATGGTCATCTTCATCAGATACAGCAACTGGAAGTTAGGACTTCTTATTTATTTTTCTCTTTCATTTCTGCGGGAAGTCGTTCTTACAACGCTTTTTAATTAAAAACAGAATCATCAACAGATTTTTTCAAAAGAGACCATCTTATTGCACTTTGAATTCACAAAGGCGAGCCCTCAGGTGACAGCACATCGGACAGACGACCTCAGAGTGTAGTTGAAGCAGTTAGAGATTTTTACCTAAAGAACTGGGTTTTTTTCTTCATTCAGATGAACAAACTACAAAATGGCTAAAATCTGTACGACCGAAGATTTTTACAGAATTAACAGATACACAATTCTTTAAAAACGTCTTTTCAATTAACACTTGTAAGAATTTCATGGAAAAGTTACACTGACTTTCTGAGATGGACCTGATGTCACGAAGCGCAAGGACGCAGTGATCCACCTAGAGGCCATTCATTAATAACGTAAGGGATTTTGAAGAATGATTTGGCAAAGGTAAGACATCATAAGATTTTTTTTTTTTTTATAATTAGCACGCACATCAAGGGGTTATGAATACCCTTATAATGTTATAGAACATAGTGCGAGCATTTAGGAAAATATAGGAGAGAATTTGAAAGAAAGATGCACGTTGGTTTCGAACCTTTGTGAATCGTAATGCAGGGGAAACACAGAGCCATGTAAAGCATTCCACATTCGGGTGGTGCGACTAAAATAAGAATTTCTATACTTGACTGTACGCCTGAAGTTGGGCTCAACTACTTGCAAGTACTCCCCCTGCCCCTTAGTAAGAATTTTCGAAAGAAAAATTGATTAAAAACTCCGATTATTCTAAAAATATCGCTTATTACAATCTTCTTACACCAAGTATCATTAACTCTCTGCAATAACATTAACAAAAACAACAATATAAGCAAATGGAAAAAGTGCGGGAAGAGAAGTAAAGGTTTGTCCTCTAATTAACTTCTTCTCTCTGGTCTAGAAGAGTACTGAGAGCATCAGATGTCATACTAAGTTAAAGAGATGAAGTACAGATGGCGTTATTCAATAACGTCAATTCTTAGCGCGAAAGTGGTAAAATTTTCAATTTATATCTTACGTAATGTCAGGTTCACTACCCCCCCCCCTGCCAATAGTAAGAAGTTATAACATTTAGTCAACACTCCCCACCCCTAATATACATATATACAGGGTGATTTGCATAAGGTGTGACAAAAAGATAGGATGTGTAGGTTGGACCTAGACAAGCAAAAAATCGTATGGGAGGGGGGGTCCCCGTTTAGGCTGGAGGGGCAATTTAAGGAAAAAATCACTAAAAATGGAAAAAATATTATTTAAAAATAACGGTATAACCTACAGAGTCGTGCTATAGCATTTTGAAAAGCCAAAAACCTATACATTAAATAAAAACTAAAAATAAGTTGTTCATATGAATAGTTTTTGAAATATTAATTTTCAAAGTCAAAATTTTGAAAAAAAACATAATTTTTTTTCTTCAAACCATTTTTTTTCAAAATTTTACGTATTTAAGTAGTATTTTTCTGGCTTATTTTCAATGCTCTTATTTATTTTTGATCAAACACAAGAAACCGGATGCCAAAATAACCTGTAGTTTTTGAGAAAACCAAAAATTATAAAAATGACTTTTTAAAATTTTTTAATTTTTTTTTTTTTTTTTAAAGTTTTTTTTTTCGTTATTGGACTTTTAAGTGATTGTTAAGTGAAAAAAAGTAAAGAGAAAATTCATCCTTATTTTGTTAATTCACTTAAG
The DNA here is from genome assembly GCA_949752695.1 of Melanostoma scalare. Lineage (NCBI taxonomy): Eukaryota > Metazoa > Arthropoda > Insecta > Diptera > Syrphidae > Melanostoma > Melanostoma scalare. Next base: position 199,480,011 of record OX456984.1, read on the forward strand.
AATCCAATAACGAAAAAAAAATTTAAAAAGTCATTTTTGTAATTTTTGGTTTTCTCAAAAACTACAGGTTATTTTGTCATCCGGTTTTTAGTGTTTGATCAAAAATAAATAAGAGCATTGAAAATAAGCCAGAAAAATACTACTTAAGAAACGTAAAATTTTGAAAAAAAATGGTTTGAAGAAAAAAAATTATGTTTTTTTTTTAAATTTGGACTTTGAAAATTAATATTTCAAAAACTATTCATATGAACAACTTATTTATAGTTTTTATTTAATGTATAGGTTTTTGGCTTTTCAAAATGCTATAGCACGACTCTGTAGGTATTACCGTTATTTTTAAATAATATTTTTTCCATTTTTAGTGATTTTTTCCTTAAATTGCCCCTCCCGCCTAAACGGGGGAAAATGGACCCCCCCTCCCATACGATTTTTTGCTTGTCTAGGTCCAACCTACACACCCTATCTTTTTATCACACCTTATGCAAATCACCCTGTATATGCATACTCTCATTACTAACAGCCAATAAACGAGTGTTGTTTTGCATACACATAATCAGTGCTCCCCCTGACCGGTGTCTCCAGGTGATATCCATGAGGGATCTAGCATTCCGAATATCGCTAGAAAACAACTTCGGAGACTTCTAGTTAGCTGCAAGAAGAAGAACTCAGCGCATTAGAGGCTGAAGCTATCAAGAGACCCACCCAACAAAACGGATATACAACTGCTTCCAGGATCAACGCAACTACCGAACTAATCTTCCTCCCCACTAACACTACAACCAATGACCGTCAGAACGTTCCAACTATTTATTTGAGAAATAAGTAAATCTTAAGGTGGTATTAGACTAGTATATGAACATGACAAGTTCACGAAATATTTATATGGCACACAAGTGTGATAGCCATATATATAAGGCAGTATTTGTATGTTGCCATATATATGTCAACGATTTTAGAGCCATATAAATGGCATAGTGTAATACCGAAACATAGTTCCTGTCATATACATATGTAAATATGTTTTCTTAAATACAGTCATATAAAAATCAAACATTTTTATATTTCCTGATTTGACAAAAGGATCAGGCATCCTATGTGCTGTATTATTTTGTTGCCTGTGTTTGCCTCTCACTATATTTATAATGTTTAATGATATTTTTTGTGTGGTGTTCACTACATTTTTGATTTGAAGGAGTTAATAAGAACTTGTTATTTATTTCCAATCAGATTTCGAGTTAAAGTTTTCCTATATAAAAAAGTCTTGGTATTGATAACATCTGCGTTTTAAACTACTTGAAAAATTATATACAAGAAGACTGAACAAGAGCGAACTCGGTTTGACGCCCTTGCTGGTCAGATACTCAAAAGACATGATTGCTATATGTACCGAGCTGCTATCTGAAGTCCTGATCTAACACTGACACCTACTAACGAACAGGATGGATATCAATGTTCGTGTACATAATTAAATTACTATCTTTGTAAGTGTAGTCGGCGTCCATCCTTCATGCGCCCAAAAATTCAATCCATTCCTTGAATTGGTTTGCATCATTTGCATTGTTGCTGATACCTCACCACATTCGTTGCATTATTTTTCTGATGAAGGAAACTTTACGAACAAATTTTTGTAATTATTGAAAGATGAAAAATACTAGCAGTTACTAGGTGTCTTTGGTAATTACACCGGTCGACAATAATTTTGCCGCCAAAAGCAAACCACATTTTTTAAAGGTTTTTGGCTCGCTGAATTCAGATCTGACCTTAGAACTGCTTTGTCACATCTAGTTTTCACGTACAAGAAACAAGAACAGTTCGCTATTATTCATTCATTCATTGAACTTTTAAAGGACCAAAAATAGTGGTCTAGAAACTTGAAAATAAAGATGAATGTGCCTAGTAAATTGGTATACGCTTGTATGAATTTCATTTCATTTTACATTTTGTTTCTTTCATATCACAAATCTCAACCAAAACTTCTTTTCTTTATTTTTGCTCAAAAGAATTTTTCTTTAAGGAAACACATTACAAATTATTTAACTCCCTTTTATTTTCAATTAATGGAATAGAAACTCATGTATTATATTATCAACTTTATCAGATTATTAAAAATAACAAAACATAGGATGCTAGTTGTATGGCGAATACTAGTCATATAAAAATAATCGTTTTTTATATGACTAGTTCACTTATTCAAGTGTGATAGCCTTACATTTGTTTGTCATATAATGCTAATAAAATTAACTAACAGAGTGATGTCATACAAATAGTCCATATATGTATATATGGAGTAGTGTAATATCACTTGCTATACATAGAGAAAATCAGTCATATAATATATGGCGGTATTGACATACCACCTTTAGACATAGATAACTTTTAAAATATTGTAAAATAAATGAACTTTTCAATAAAAACTTTAATTTAAAAAAAAAAAAAAAAAAATTCACATGATCTATAGTATATATATACTGAACATTCCAATTGAACAAAGTATAGAGACTTCTGGGTTTGAATCTCAGAAACATTCAAGTGTTTTTCCACCGGCATCACCACGGTGAGTAATTGCTATGAAAAGCGCTTTCTAACTTTCGTTATCGTTCGGCGTTCGGGATAAGCATAAATCTGCAGGTTCTTGAAATGCTCTGTTTCGTCTTTCTTTTTATTTAGTTATTTTAACTTATGTGCCTTTACACAAATATCAATGTTAACGATAAAAGTCTTTGAAATTTGCTTTCTTTTTAGTAAAATAAGTTATCGGACTTTTGAGCAATTTGGGTAAGTTCAAAGGATTTAGCCCACAAGGAAATTTTTCAAATCCTGCATCCCTAGGCCCACCACTTTTGGAACATCTAAGTTCCACCTCAGAAGACATACATAAAGTCACATTACCGTTAAACAAAATCAATGTCTTTGATAACACGGATGGAAAATGAAAACACAAACGTCAATTAGATACGCCAATCTTCTTCACGGCTTTGAGATTTCAACAGATTCACTTTAGAGTGAAACAGCCTAGAGCATCATTAGAGACGTGGCCCGTGCGTGAAGTAAGGTTTAAGATTTTCAAAACAAGTCAACCAAGAAATCGTTTAAGTGATCCCAATTAATCGCCTAACCACAGCAAAAGAATGTCCTTCCCTCCTTTTCAAGGCGAACCAAAACAACAAAGAAAACAAAACTTGACTCTGTCCATTTGAGACCCTCGACAAGAATAAGATTCCAACAATCTTTCCAAGAAGAAAACACCCATTCCTTGTGAAAATACCCAGCTTCCCATAGCAAAGCCCTTCAAAATGCAAATGTTTTCAAGTTTCTTGATTAAATTTATTTCACAACATCAAAGGCATCCGGAGTATATTTACCCACAAGGGCAATCAAATAAACCGCTCATAAAGCACTTTGCAGTCTTTCAATACAAGCCATACAATTTTCTGCATTTTTCCACCTCATTTCGGCCAGCCAGGATGGTTCTTTTCATTGGAATGGGAGATGGCTGGCTTGCCTTGTACATAACATGAATTCGCCGCCCATCTGATGCTTCCATTAAATTAATTGAAATTACTTTTGCTAGGACACGCAGCTTTCGCTTGAGTGATTCCTGTCGAACCCAATTACTCCTTCTGCGCCCTCAAGTGAAAGAATAAATCGCAACGAAGTGAACGAGAGTAAGAGTAAAATTCTGCTGTGCGTGTAATAAAGTACAAGGAATTTAATTATATACTGCTCGATTTTATAACTCCTACTTTATACTTTAGGAAGTTTGCCAGGGGGAGCCAAAACATGTGTCACATAAAGCTTCAGGCATCGACCAACAACGCCTTGAAAGATCTTTTACAATGGAATGACTTATGGATTAAGCAGTTTAATTAAAGACTTTATCGGCACAGATTTCCGGGTCTGAGTTGACTTAGCCCAACACGCGTATACCCGAACCAAACTCATTACATTGAGTAGGTAACTATGCTCTTTTGCCTGTTGGGGAGCTTATATTATTACGGATGTGGTTCCTTCCTCTGTGTGGCTTCAAAACAAACAAACTTTCGGTTACATTAACAAAACGTTTGTCGTTGTCCATGATGTTAAACGCTTATCTTTAGCCAGGATATAGTTTACGTTTTGGTTGTTTGGCTTGTGTGTGAAGGTATTACTATGGAATGAGTCGAATGGGACATAATTACTCAGGTGTGGACTCAACCAGAAAAGGCTTTTAATAGTCAAACATTGTAAAGGGTGTTCTTTTTGAAGGCATAAAACTATGAAGAAAAATAGAACATCGATAAATAGAATTTATTTTACATACTCCTTTAGTCAATTAGCCAAGTGGTGAAAAATCGCAAGATCAACTCATAGGTAAAAAATGCGAAATTATGTGAAAATAGGGATCGACAGGAACCTCGTTTCAAGCCCATTCACAAAAAATGCCCAAAACAATGTGTGGCTGTACGACTTCAATTCTCATACACACAGACAGATGGCCGTCAATGAAAAAAGTGCTCCAAACATAGAATTCTTTAAAAATTGATCATTACATAATTTGCGTTTACAGAGAAAATGAGTGCTTTGCACTTTTAAAAGGATACTTCTCAGTTTTCTTGAGCTAAATTAATACGAAGCAGGACAATGGAATAAGATACTCCAAAATTGAATAGCAATTAGGTATAGAGAAGAAGTTTGGACAGCCTTTTGCTGGAAAATTTATTTAACGATGTATATGAGGAAGCCTTTTTCTGGTTTTTGGTAATTCACCAGCAGCTTATCACATTTTCTTTTCTTAATTTGTAAAATAAAAAGCTTTTTCGTTCGAAAGGTCATCTTGCCGTTTCTATCAAATGTATTTGAAAGAATTTTGCAAAGTGAAAGGACTTCATATCTACGCACTTCAAATCTTCTAACACCCCAGCAGTCAGGTTTTCGAAAGAACATAGTTGCATGACGACCTTTTTAAAAGTGACGGAAGAAAATCGAGGATTTTAGAGTTCTCTAAAGCCTTTGTCATATTTGACCACCCGATACTGTGTGATAAACTTCTTCGTTGCCTTAACTTTTCGACTTGTTCTGTTAAACTTTCATGTCCATGCCGATGACTTACAACTGTATATTAGTTCTTCTTTAGGGCTCATAGAGGATGGTGTATTGTGTTGATAAGGATCTCGAGCTCACTCCGATTTGCTGTCAACGAAATAGTCTTTATTTTGACCGCCCTCAAACATAGAATAAAAATATTAACTAGGCAGTGGTAAGGACCTTGGTATTCTCCGATCACTGTGGGAAACACAGGTTTTTGCTCCTCAAAGAGTTCCAATGCTTTTGGTGAAAACTCTAATCGTACCAACTCTAATCAATGGTTGTGAAAATTATTCACATTGTGACTCTGCTAACAAGATAAAACTAAATTGTCTATTATGCTACATCTTCGGACTACGTAAACATGATCAGGTCCATCCTTAACATGACTTTCGAAAATTTTCTTAAGTATCGCGGCGTACCCCACAGGCGGATCACTAGTGTGAAGCAGAAAAGTGGGAGAGTTGTGATCGCTTCAAGATCACTACTCGTAACGCCGGAAATGAAAAGAAGAAGAAGATCGTGCATATCATGCCCACTCACATTCTTTCGTAAAAACAGCGCACTTATCTTAGCGAATTAATAAGTATGGCATCATCGCAAAAGAACTAGAATGCTTACTCAACCCCGTTCTTTGTGTACTCCACTCGTCTTTGGAATACTTTACACCGAAATATACGAGACATAAATGATGCTGTCACCTGTCAGACTGAAGATAAAGACAAAAACTCATTTTTCTATTTTACAGACAACATTCAATGTCAATATGTAATAAATTTAACTATACCTGCCCTACTCTTGTTTCTTCCTCCTTCATACGTTAAGTATGGTTTGCCAAAAAGAAAGAATGCAAAGTTAAACGAGAAAGGTAATTGAGAACATATACGCTATAAGTTTTCAAGGAATATGAAAAAATAACATCAGCAGCGTGTAAGGTGCTTAACGCTGTCAAAACCTTCAAAGTGTTCACTCTCATTGATTTGAATGTTTTTCAATATTTAAAAATAAAATGCTGAGCTGCTGACAAACATACTTCATTTTGGTCGTGAAATAAATATATATTTCGCTTAAAACCCCGGTGTGGTTAAAACCTTAAAAGAACCATCTAACATGTTTCGGAAAATAGAATTGCAACTGATATGAAACTCAGTGGAGGTAGCCTTGGATTTTTTCCTGTTTGAGGTTTTTAAAATACTAGCACTCAGACCTAGATACCGATCCATTGTACCATCAGATAGCAAAAGTCTTTTATTATAGCTCTCCAGATGTTCGTAGAAAAGCCAAAATACCATGCCATCATAAAGAGAGCACCTTGGATACTTAGTAGAAAATAAACAGTGTCAGAGTGAATTCAATAGCTTGGAATTATGTGCCAAGCTTTGTTGTTTGTATGGTTCCCTTTTTGTCACTAAACAGTCACAGAAACAAGTGATTGAGATATGAAGCGATTTCTAATGAAATTTTGATAACTCTGAGCTGCAAGTGGTTGTTACTTCGTAGCAGAGAAGTCAATATAACTTCTAAGTGACAAAGCGTGACATTGGGAAGCAAGTTTGGGTAGGTTGTCTCTTTAGAACAATATATTGCTGTTGTATTCGCTACTCGTGCCGTGATGGTTAGTATGTCCGCTTAGTAACACAGAGGTTCGTGGTTCGAATCCCAACAGAAGCAAAAATGTGTTTCCACGGGTATCGCCTTTCGCAAGGAATTGGCAAGTCTTCCGTTAGGAAATTCATTGCCATGAAAAGCGCTTTATCGATTAGCCGTTCGGAACCGGCAGAAAATTGTAGGTCCCTCCATTCCCTCACACGGCATGGTTGTGAGAAATGCGCTAGGCCTTGGGGCTCCTCGCTCTGTTGCGCCACCCAGTTTATTTTATTTATTTATTCATGTATTCAGCCCTGGCGAGGAGTTCGTTCGAAGCGGAGAATTTTCCGCAGTGGCGGACGAAATCGGAAAAACAATTGCGTTAAGCTGTCAGAAATTTCATATATATCGCACTTTAACGTAGTTCGCCAGGTGTGTTAAAATAATGTCGGAAAAAATTCCGAACAGCCATTCGGAAGAATACTTCGAAGTAAAAACTCCCGAATCGTAATAACCTATTCCCACCGGGGCAAAAACGTTATTCGTTTACAGAAACTAGCTAACCTGTTCCCATCACTTTTTGTGTGACGTCTCGACTACTTTTGCACTCTTTTTTGAGAAAAGTTACATCTATTCATTTAATTACACTTACTTATTGCAAAATAAAGAAATTGAATGGAACTCAAATGAATTTATATCATTATTTACTCAAAATCCATGTGCTAGAAGTGACAGCTGTTTTTGGTTGAACGAATTCGGCACACCACTAGTTTTCCTATGGATTTTATCAGAAACGACTTGAAAACATCAAAACATCCTTTTTATGAAAACTTGTTAGGTTTTTGGTTTTTTTTTGCAAAAATTATTAGCGCTGAGCCACTTATATATTTGTATGCGTCCACTCAACATCCATAATACCGAGACAGTAAGGGTCTCTTGACAGATCGTGCAACAGCACGAAAGCGAAAGTAGATTATTCTCATAGAATCAACAATAAGCTCTGCCCTGGGGACCTTAGTATTTTTTGTATAATTTTGATGAGGAAATTCCGTTCTGATATGAGCATTACAGGTCTTTATTGTTTCTTACGACTTATTCCGGTCTACCAGAGTTTGGTTCGCTTATTAGCATCAGAGGGACACTTCCCTCAACAGAAAAGCCTCAAGCCAAACGTCGACGCTTTTTTCGACTATATGCTTGTTAATTTGTTCGGAACGAATTATATATTGTATAATTAAATCAGTGCTGAAATCACCGACACTATCGGGAAAGCGGCTTATTTTTTTTTTTTTTTTTTTAATAAAAACTAGGCTTATGCTATTCTAGAGCACTCAGACCTAATTACCGGTTCATTGTCTTACCAGGGTAGAAGCCTTCCCTTTTTTTTGGGGTGTAGTAGCTTAAAACAATGTGGATGTAATTTCGTAGATAACCTCAAGGACGGCGTCCAGATGAAACTGGGAGGCTGAAAAAAAAGTAGGTGCCCAGAGCGGAAAAAACTCTACCACTGCACCACGGCCGCCCTCGGCTCATGATAAGCAGTTAAAGTTTCGATGAAAATTGTTTAAGGGGATATATACCAGTGTAACACTTAAAAAAAAAAAAAAAAAAAATAGACTTTTGTTTGCTTATTCGATAGTTTATATTTTCAAAAATATCCTGTGAGGACATTTCTTTTGAATAGTTTTTGAATGGCAGTGTCCTAAAGAGCAACCGCTCACAGGTATAAACCGCGATAATTGTAACCTTAAACTCGTTTTCTCGAAACGACATTTTTCAAAATTGCTGAAATCTAATTCGAATAGAAACTGAGTATTCTTTTTTGATTAGCCAAGTTCACACTATACAACTAGTAGGACAGACTTCGTTAGACAGATGTTAGATGGACGGATGTAGTTTGCGTTCAGACTTATCAAACTTGTCGTCCAACTTTATGTCATGTATTCCTTCGCTCCGTCAACCTTCAAAATTTTCAAAAATATTTGAAAATTAACCAACAAGTTGGCCAAGAAGTCGTCTGAGGGTTCACATTATCCAACATTGGTCGTTCGAACCAAAGTCTGTTCAGCAAATTTTACAGTGTGAACTCCGCTATTATATTTTTACCCCAAAAAACGAAACTTTATGCCATTTTGTTAAATTTCGATATTTTAAATTAATCCTAGGTCATTGTGCAGGATGTACCTTCTAGCTTCTACTTTAATAAATCTTTCTGATTTTTTTGTGTTGGTTAAACAGTTCGGAACTTTTTTTTGACATTTCTGAAGACAACACATAACTCCGTTATTTTTCAATATCATTTTTTAAAAAAGAAAATTAAATAAATTATAACAGAAAATAAACCCTTTTGTGTCCACAAAACTTCAAAACATTCTTTTTTTTTAGTACTTTCTTTTAAAAAAAATTCCCGAAAATCACCGAATTGTTCATGGTGTACGCTGGTATAGCCCCTTAAGCCTTAAGTTGCGTCCACTTTATTATGCAAACGAATCCATTAATTTGGAATTCGGGTCGCATTTGGGTAAATGGGAACACTAATTTGAAATTGTCGATCGGCATGTGCCAACTGATGCTGTTCGGCATAGCGTGGACGCACCTTTAGACTATTCCAGTTGTCTTTCTCGTATAGTTAGCAATACGATTCACCTCGTCATATTTTCCTCAACCAAGTGATAATTTTTAAAAGGTGGAGTAGCCTTAACCTTAACTTAACTGGACCATGCGACTATTGTACTACCTGGCTAGAAACCTTCCATATTGGTAATAGTTAATGTCAGATAGTTTTCGAAAATTGTATGAATTCAAGACTCTTTAGTTCCACAAGCTAAGAGACCGTTTTTTCGATTTCTAATGACAAGGCAGTCAATGGTTATGATTTTCTTTATGTTGTAAAGTAATCCATAGTTTTATTGTAGAGTCGTTTTCTCTTTTTAACTAAATTGGCACCTGAGTTCCAGTCCCAGTAAGACTACTTCACGCAAGCAGTCGGCAAGTAGGCCCAATGTACCTAATAGTGCCATGAAGGACGCCTTTTCATCAAGTTCTCCAAAAGCGTGAGAAAGTCCTCTTTTTATTCTACGTGGGAATAGTTGAGATAAATGCACCCAGCCCCTGCACATCATAGCTTGTTGCATCTAGACCTTTTTAGTTATCAATAGAGTCAATTCTCCGTAAGGCTACTTTTGAAATCACCTCTGAATTTCTTTTCTGAAACGCTGAACCCATGCTCACAATCCAGACATTTAGGCATTTTATTTTTGTCATACAAAATACGTCCCTCGCACAAAACTTGACTGACTACTTGCTAGCCGCAAGTTACTTCCCATATCAACCGCCAGCATATCCTGCTTAACGTATGACTGAACTTTTCCACAATTTAACGCTCATATTTACTTAGGACGGCACAAACAATCTCCCATGCCTCCTCACACAGCAAGAGGTGAAGTCAGTTGTTAGCCCATCGACAGGACATAATCGGTGGCATTTGGTGGAGCGAAAGTTAAATGGAGCTGAAGTTTTGGGGTTGCAGATGGTTTGGTGTTTGTTCCATCCACCTCCTGGGGGATGGTGTGATTAAAAGTTTTGGGCTTCAACATGTTTTCTTTCTCATTTTTTATTTTTATTCATTTTATAGCAAAACGGATTTGGGTTTTTCTACATGGCTCATAGTGATACCACCATTGAAGCCATGCGGATGTAATTTAAACTTTCAGCCAAATCGAGCATTCACCAAAGTTCATTGAATTCCCCGATGACATACTTTTGGCCGACAACCGGTGCGGTGAGGTTCGTATAAAGTTTTTTTTTTTTATTGAACACAAAAGATTGAAGCCCCCAGAGTTTGGGAGTCAAATTATTTAACATGGGGCTTACGTTGGTAAATAAAAATCTTAACAAAACATTGGTAGGTCGATATACTCACCACCACGTATGTGCACTTCCCGGCTCAGCACTGTCCCCACTAGATTCCGGAGTTTGCATCTGAAAGAAAAAAGGAAAAAAAGAAAGACCTGTATTAAAAAAGAGTGGCACACAATATATGAGTACAATGGAGCTTAAACAACCACATTTTTAAATCCTGAAAATAGCAGTTGGATTTACCTCACATTGACTGAAATTAAGACCCTGATTTTGGAAGGGTCTTGTTCTTTTTTCTTAGAAACGAGAACGAGGTCTCTCTAAAGACTAAAGAAGCTCTTTGTAGGTTCGAAACTCTCTGTTGCTACAGACGTATCTTACTTTTGCAATGACAATATGGCCACATATACTTACACCTACTACTACAGTGATAAACACTTTAATAAAATTAGCGCTGCTAAAAGCACAAAAATCGTCACTTTCACGGTCAATATTGAAAAAGTTTTGTTTTTTTCCCCAAATTCTTCGCAGTAATTGCGATCAATATCCAAATCACAGCTAAAATCATTGCTTCTTCGCTTCTTTCTCGACGCGGTGCCCAATGTCTACCAATGTTTTGCTGTTCTGGTTTAGTTCGTCGTACCGCCAGCGCCATTGTCGTTTAACTATGACATTTTCACAGTAAGTCACTTTATCTGATGATGTTACAATTACTTATGGCGAGGTCTCCGCTACTATAAGCTTAATTAATTTGAAGTCACTGACTTCATCAATATCAATCTCACTGCAGTTTCACTGTCTAAACGACATAATTTTGAAAACCACAGCTTCATTGTTACACTGCCATTTTGAAATCCCTGCTACTTTCATTGTCTCTATGATACCAGAACTGCTTATCGTGAGACCCTGCTTCAAAGTTAAGGGTAACTTGTTCGGATGTTTTACTGTTTAGATGACACGGTCTTGCTTTTGCTTTCCACTTTGGCCAAAAAGTTCCCTCTCTTTCGGTTCGTCTAATGCGTGAGCAACCAAAAGTGGTAACTTTTTTCTGCCTGTACTGCATCCGTAGTCACTGTCAGTGGTGCAACTCTGTTCTGTTAGTGAGCCCATATTTTAAGAAGACACAAAACGCATATAATTGAGTGTTACGTCAAAGAATCTAGCTTTATTATAAAGACAAGAGTTTGCCATTATGTTTAAAAAAATGATTTGGAGACGTGACGAAAAAATAAAATAGGGTGGCGCAACAGAGCGAGGAGCACCAGTGTCTAGCACATTTCTCACAACCATGCCTTGTGGGGGAATGGAGGGGACCTACAATTTTCTGACGGTTCCGAACGGCTAATCGAGAAAGCGCTTTTTATGGCAATGAATTTGCTAACGAGCCGCGGCTTTTTTAAATAAATTTCAGCCCAGAGGCCAAATTTTCGACCACATTTTGCAGCATTTGGGCCCGTATGTGTTAAATTGTCACATCTTGGAGGCCACGCTACAGGCCCACGACACAAGGTAATGCGCTCACCAAAAGTTTCGTTGGCTGTATGGCATGTAGCGCCGTTTTTAAGATCAACATTATTCACTTCAGGCACGAAAAATCATTAATCATGGTTACATAGCGTTCCGCATTGACTATAACATTACGGGTGGCTTCGTTTTTGAAAAAATATGAGCCAACGATTCCTTCTGCCCATAAAGCACTCCAAAAACTGACTTTTTGAGGATGTAACGGCCACAGGGTCGCAACAATGGCTTGTGATGGATTATCATAGCTCCAAATGAGACAATTTCGTTTATTAGCGTACCAAAAGTGAGTTTTATCGCTGAACAAAATTTTCTTCTGGAAATCAGGATCGGTGGACATCTCGTTTTGGCCCCGTTCCAGAGACAGTGTGGCACGCGCTTGATGGTCGTTCGGTGTCAATTCCTGAACGAGTTGGATTTTGTAAGGCAGCAATCTTTCGCAAAATATGCCATAGAGTGGATGGACACAGCTTCAATTTTTGCACGTGATGATATATGAACTCATTCGGGTGTTTTTCAATACTCTTATTCACAAGAGTAAACTAAAACCAACTCCGAAAAAAGTATTGCCAGACTAAAAAGTACACGAGCAAACATTTCCAGTGATTATGGAACACAGCGTAGGTCAATCAAGTGGCTGACTTGATCCAGCGAAGGTGTGGGAAGTGGAGTCTACTCAGAAAAACGGATTCTCAGTCTTTTCTTCCGCCTACCCGATCATTGTAGTGTGTTCCAAGCGGAAATTCTGGCGATTAAGGAGGTGTTGTCTTGGCTCAAAGAAAACGTCATATCCTCCACAGATATTCGAATCTTCTCGAACAGACAAGCTGCCCTTAAATCTCTTGCATCTGTCTCTACAAAATCCATCACGGTCCAAAATTGTCAGATGTCTCTGAGGGAGATGTCCAATCAGTTCAACATTCACCTTTCATGGGTGCCAGTAGGGCACAGGGACATACCAGGCAACTGTATGGCAGACGAACTAGCCAAAAAGGGCACAATTACTTCCCTACGCTCAGAATGGAACAACGTAGGTATACCTATCGCTGCATGTAAACTCCTACTTAGACAAGACGCTTCGAGGATAACAAACACTAGATGGACTGAGAGTAACAACTGCCTTGCAACCAAAAAAGTTTGGCAGTATGTAGACTCAAAACGCTCAAAGAGTTTGTTAACCCTGAACCGCCTGTATCTTGGTTCTACCATAGGTGTTCTTACGGGACACTGTCTAATAGGGAGACAAGCCAAAAGACTTGGTGTGCTTTCCAATGATTTCTGCAGAAGCTGCATGGACGAGGAGTAGGAAGAAACCGTTCAACACCTTCTTTGCTCATGCCCTGCACTACTTCAAAGTAGGAAAACTCATCTCGGTGAATTCTTCTTCGATGATACTAGCGACTTAGCTTACGTAGACCCTAAAAGTCTTTCAAAATACATTAAAAGTTCCGCGTGGTTCGACTAGGAGGTCATTAACCAACTATTCCCGTAATGGAAGATTAATAAGTGATTAACTCGTTAATCTTACATCGGGTATCTGAGATCAGTAGGTGATTAACTTGCTGAGATCTCTGTGGTATCACAATAGACCCTTGCGGCCTAAGTGTGTCGGGGAATGTACTCATTGGCTGACAGCCACTTCCACCTAACCTAACCTTCCATTGATTCCTCTATACAGCATGCCATTACTTTGACTTCACTATTTTGAAGCTTTGTAAAAAATTCGTATGTCTGCCTGTTACTTGGGTGGTTCAAGGTGTGGATCCCAACAGAAAACAAAAGTGTGTTTCCGCGGGTATCGCCTTTTCAAGTCATCCGAGAGTATAGGTAGTTACATTGCAATGAAAAGCGCTTTCGGAAAAAACCTAGGTCACATTTATTCCTCACAAAATATGTTTTGCCTCTATTCATTTATAAGAATTTCGTTAGCAAAACAACCATCCATAGACAAGTGGTTCAGTTGAAGAACATGGGCATTTAGAAATATGTTGACAAACAAAGTTATGCATTCCAAGAGCTAGAACCATAAAACAGTGTTGGGAAAGTACATCCACCTGCCAAATTTTTGTTCAAGTAGAGGAAGATTATCAAAAATTTTGTACGTAGTATCTTATTCCTAGGACAGATCAGCCAAAAGGAGTGAACATTGTTCCCAATTAACGATTGCTTACAAAAAATGTGCGTTGGCCGGGAATCGAACCCGGATCAACTGCTTGGAAGGCAACTATGCTCACCATTACACCACCAACGCGACATACCGTTATTTAATAAAGTATTCAATTTAAAATTGTTATATCAAAGCCTATTTTTACCCATAATTAGCTTAACAGTAGGTATCATTCATACAACTGTGTCAAAATTACTTGCACATGTTCTGTGTTTAACTAGCGTCAATAACTTTTTCTATTTTAAAAGTAAAATGAAAAGGCACATGTGACTACGATTTTTCTCATGACACCAAAATGGTCCAAGAAAAAGCTTTGAGCATCTTGGTCGAGCGTCTTTGATCGAAAAGTAATCGTCTCGCAGATGGTATCAATATCAACTGATGCTCATTCGAGAGATCTTAAAAGAGGAAAAAATATGAAGTTTAACATCTGAACATACTCAGGCACAAAGTTTCATATGGTGCTTCTCTAGCAAAGCTAACTTAGTCCCATTTGCAGAAACACAATTATTTTTATATTCTCAAAAATGTACGGGCACTTTGTTTTCTCTAATATTAAGTTAATTCTGTTTTGTTAAGTGAATGTTGAAAGCAATCTTTTTTAAGGCTTATGAGGATTCTTGTTCTATGAGGGTGTCGTAAGCTCTTTGGATTTAGAGGAAGATGCAGCAATTTGCCTTTTTTTTTTAAATGTTTTTGAGATAGTGACTGAATGCTCAAAATTACTTATCTATATTAAATGATGCTGTTGTTTTTAAATATCTGGTTTAATTTCTACGAAATGACCATGAAAGTTTCAAGTTTAGAATGATTCGAAAAACAGCTTTAAGAGGTTGTGAGATGGTATGGGAGCGGCACGAAACTGCTAACTCTGATTTCCATTGTTCAAAAATGTCTGAAAAGTTTTTAAAGGCGTTGGGTGGACAGCTATGCATTTTGAGTAAGGTAAAGCATTCAACATCCTCGTCGTCCGGCCAAAGACTGAATTTCAATATTTCAATGTACGCCCGATATTGGGCTGAAAGTAAAATTTAATCGCATTCCTTGCGAGTCGTTTATTGCGGTTAAATGATTAAGTGGAGGAATGCAATTACCTATTTCATCAATAGTATCAATAGATTCAACAATAGAGCTGCCATTTATCAATCTAAATGTTCTGTTTTGTACTCCATCGAGAAGACGCATTGATGTTTGCGGAGCACCTGACCAAAATTGTGAATTGTACTCTTACTTGGAACGCATGTAGGGTTTGTAATTGTAGCCAGATCAGATGGGATAAACAATTTTCTGCACCTTTTTTCACCCCAGTTTTCCAAGTCAAAGTTGTTGATTTCGAGCTGTACTTCACGGATTGCTTGGGTGCATTCGGCCTTAAGTGCTTGAATTGTTGTTGAGATAACATCGGTTTTTCACTGTTCCCTATATAAAAAAGGGTTACATCGTAGCTCGCAGCTTCACGACATTATATCGCCTAGACGGCTGATACCACGATTAGAGAATTTGGTGCGGAAAAGATCGGTTGCGGCATAGGTCGTGTGACATGACACGTCAACTTGCATGAACTAGGTGTCGTCCAAATCCATGCCATCAATTTCAGTAAAAAAAGTCGGTTAGTAGGACTCTGCAACACACAAAACTCATATCCTCTTCTATGCGCACGGTACGAAGATGGAGACAATGAGTGTCATTCTCTAACATGCCAGTTTCACGAACTATTTGCATAAAACATGCGTGTTGGGTGCTTCATATCGGCCAAACTTTCTATTCAAAAAACGGGGGCACAACCTTAGTAGCCTATGATTTGGAACGAAATCACTAGAGGGCCCACACTTCAGAAATCAAAACTTAACTTAGAGCTAACGAGTCTGCTGAGCTTATGGTCGCTTTATTTAAAACTGTCACTGATGCCTTGACTACTCCCGGAATGATACTTTCGAAATCCTAAATTAGTGTCTTGTAGTTTATCATCATCAATCATTATCATAATGAATCTCAAAACTGTCTAATCTCACAGTTTAAACTATGGAATCTTGAAAGTCACAGCTGTAGTTAGCAATTAGTGCAGAATTTGGCTATAGTGGTAATTTAATTTTGTTCCCTGAGTCTGCACTGCATCCATCGGCGTCGGAGTCGTTTTTATAGCCGCTGTCGCTGTGGTGCAACTCTTGATTGTCAGAGGGTCCATATTGTTTCACTGGAACTCTTTGTCACACTAGCAAATGCAGTTACGATCTTAATAGACTGCTGAGTAAGAGTAAAAGCAGACAGCCAACCTCTAACCTTAAGTTCAATCACATCATAAAAGCACAACCCAAAACAAGTGTCCAAACAAAATGTCTTCTTACCTATAAACTGTTGAATGTAGTTCGTGACGATACTTTTCTGCTGTGAATGGATAAAACATAAGGCTGCCATTCGATAACGTGAAAACCAAGTCCTGTTGCGGTGGTATAGGTGTCCATTCGATCTAAAAAAAAAAGAAACAAAAAAAAAAAAAACTTTCAAAACCCATTCAATGAACCAGTTAGCCAAATTTCTTAGCTAAACAAAAATGTAAATAAAGACAACAAGCCCAAGAAAAAATAAAAAAAGTTATCATAAACCCAACATCCTTTATCAAAACACTAATCGTTGTCACTCACCTCCGGCTGTGGACTTCCGTGACCCGAGCATTCTATCAGACCTCCTGAATTGTTTGAAAACTCAATTTTGTGCGGTGGCTCATGCAGAAATATTGGTCCCTGAAGGTCAAGTCCATTAAAGGCTGCGCATAAAGAAAAGGACAAAAACAAACAAGAAATGATGTAAAAAAAGAGACAAAACAAAACGTTTCATTAAAAAGAAGTTCGCTAACTTCTTAGATTTAAAGGATTAGGATCTCAGGATGGGACAAAAAACAGCCAGAGTCGATTCCCCGAGGGCCTCTTTTTTTTTTTTTTTTTTGTTATTTACTATAACTCGTTGTTTGTTTTGCGTTGGGAAGGCTTCTCCTCGGATGAAAGGAGATTACCCCATTTTATACATGCAAATGGAATTCAATGGATTTTTCATTATCCTTAAACGTCTCGGAACATTTTGCAACGACTGATGATATAATCGCCCTTTTTATAGGCAGAGATCCTTTTACTGCTCCTTTGGCAAAAACAAAACAAAATAAAACAAATAAAATCGTTTACTCTCGTCCCACCCCCAAAAACCCCCATCCTTTGCCCTTTCGTGTTGTTCATGTTCGTTGTTGGGGGCCCCTGCGGTCTTTTGTTTTGAAGTTAACTCAATTTTTATTGAAATCGATGTATCGAGACGAGAACTTGGAGTAAAGGACATGAGAGGAGGCTGCACAAGGCACAAGGATTTTATTGAGACATTTTGTTGACATGATAAAAGTTTTGTGTGTTTTATTGCTTCCCCGATTAGATGATCCTGATATCCTCCAATGAAGTTAAACAAGAAATTTAAATTCTTTCTTTTTTATTTTTCGTTGATAACATTAACAAAATCTATAGGAGCTTTTCACAACAACTCCATGTGTGTCCTTCAACCCCCAATGGGAATTTAATGTCGAACAGTGCTTGGTGGAGGATATATGTATGTAAAAGGGCAGACCAACGAAATGATGCTTGAAAGATAGTGTGCTTTCTATCGGTAAAAGTTGACTTCGGGGTAATAAAGTATTCATTCATATTCCATCACTTCATTTGGGTGGGGACTTGTATGAGCATGACATATACATAAGTAACGTATACGTAAGTTGTGAAACTCTTTGGGGCGATATGAAGAATTTTCAATGCGGGAAACTACTTTTCATTTTTGGTTTTCAAGGATGTCATTAAAATATTCATGAAGGCAACGTTTTTAGGTAAATGACAAAAGTTGCGATGCGGTTTCGCTTAATGGATATTTTTTGAACTTCATTCGATTCCATTGGGTTGGATATCATCAAAAGGGGGGATGACTTATGGAAGGGTTGGCTTGTCAGAAATAATTCATATTCGTATGTATGTGAGTGTGTGAAAACAGATAAAATGCAAATATGGTTTGTGCAACAACTCAGACGATAATCCAAACTTCAGTTACAAAAGTTAGTGATGGCAGATTGTATTTATGCTCAATGAGGTTCACAACGATTTCGCTTTGCGAATCAATATGAAAATTTAGAAACCACGACTTAATTCTCAATTGAGAGGAAGTAATCAGTAAATTGAGACCAATGGCTTCAACGTGTAGCAAAAACGATACCCACATCCGGTGCTGTCTAGAACCAAATCGTCAGTTTAATGGATAAAAAATGTTGATTTTCACAGCGACTAGATAAATTAAAGCTCAAGAATTCCCTCGAGTTCTAACAAATTCATATACTGAAAACGTATTTAGTAATCTGATTTGTTGAGAGGACAAAGCTGATTAAAAGGATTGTGTCGCGAATCGCTATACACACTACAAGAAATCCACCAACTAGCAAGTTATGTGCTCATGCCCCCACAGAAAATAAAGACGATAGTTTTGAAGACTTTT
This sequence comes from Melanostoma scalare, assembly GCA_949752695.1. Lineage (NCBI taxonomy): Eukaryota > Metazoa > Arthropoda > Insecta > Diptera > Syrphidae > Melanostoma > Melanostoma scalare. The sequence continues at coordinate 199,498,720 of OX456984.1, forward strand.
TCGAAAAACTAGTTTTTAAAACGTTTTAGGACCCGAGGCTTGCATAGCTTTTTTACTTTGTTCTTAGACTTAGAATGAACACAGGCAGCTAAACAAAACGAATGCCTAAAGTAAGTTCAAAGAAAAACCAGGCCTGTTCTTAAAGCTCTTTAAGAAAAAAGGAGAAAAATAAAAACTTCGTTTTCTTAGTTAGATGAAGAGAAAGCATGAGATCAATGGGAGCTATTGAGAGAAGCCCAAACCACCAGGAGACTCGAAAGTTCAACCAAAAAGGAATAAATTAATGAAAAGGCTGTAAATCAGTAATTTATGCGAGTTGTGGCAACCCTGCAAAACCAGGTCGGCCTGAGGAATGGGTGTTTTGCGTGAATAAAGTAAATGTACAAGTACGTACATATTTTGTGCTGACAATGCATCTGGGCTGTCTGCTTTTGTAATGACAACAAATGCCAAACGAGCGTATACCAAAAATTCCACCACCAACTGAATGAACAACAACAGGTGAATGATCAACAGGTGAATGAACGACACCACCAACAGGCAAATTAATACGACACCTCCTGCAACGATCAGCATTTATTATGCTCGCATGAGTCGTTGCACCTCATTTACGTATATGTTATTGTTATTCTCTATCACGAGTTGTTTATTGTCTAGTAAGCAGTTAATATGTATAAATACTTTGGATTAATAATAAATAAGGCACCTGCAGTTAGAACGGCTAGTGTTTTTTCTTATCAAGTTCTCCCCACCAGCGGTAAAGAACGGTTTTATTTAAGTAATTGTGCATGCTATTGATATCCTCCCACCAGTGGTAAGGTGTTAATAGTAGGTCCTCAACATATGGTCCTTCGAGAAAAAATTTGAATCAGTGAAAAGTGTTATAAAAAAAAAGAAGACGGTTAGAACGAGTGAACGAGAACAACGAGTTAAGAACGAGAAAAGAAGACGGTTCGAGCGAACGAAAAACAACGAGTAAGGCGAAATAACAAAAAGTAAGCATGGATACTTTCGACGAATATATCAAGAAGCAGAAAGAAACTGTTGAATGGATAAAGAAGGTATCAGAAAAATATACGAAAGAACCAGAAGTCAGGCGGACAAGTAATTTCATTCAAGAACGACTGGATGATCTGGAATTTCATTGGAAGGACTTCCAAGAATGGCATAGGGCAATAACAGAACACACGGAATACAGTAAAGCACATCCATATGTTCAATCAAAATATATTGAACAAGTGGAAAAGTGCTTGAAACAAAAAATAAACTCAACATTAAAATGAAGGAGCTTGAAGAAGAGGAAAAACGAATGATTGCAGCTGCAAGCCAAGGACAATCAAGAAACGACTCTTACGAGCCAAACGAGGAACAAAAGAAAAGAATCAAACGGAAAGAAGCACAAAAGCAAGCGTTCTTCCGATCATTGGAACGTATGGACCAAGCAGGGCAGGTTTCCAAAGCCTATTATTCACCAAAGATGGCAGTCATAAGCAACTTGCGGAAGATCATTACCAAAACCCATAGCGACATTATTGAGCACGCAGACGATGATGCTTACTATGCAGAGCCGTTAAGAGATCATGAAGAAATCGAGCAAATTTACGAAAACATAATGGTAAAGCTACAAGAAAACATTGACAATTTGCTAAAAAACGATAAAAGTGAACCAACCTCCAACAATTTCCCAAAACAAAAGGAGCTGGAGTTACCAACCATCAAAATACCAGCTTTTGACGGGGACTACAAAAAATGGAAATCATTTATAGATCTTTTCCAACAAACTATCGACAGAAATGAAAGCCTAGGTAATGTACAAAAACTGCATTACCTTAAAATGAATCTGACGGGGGAAGCAGCAAAAATGATTCAACATCTCCAGATGATTGACACCAACTATACTATGGCGCGCGACATGCTGATAAATCGGTATGAAAACACCAGACTACTAGTAAATGCACAAATACAGGCTTTACTTAATCAACGCGACTGTCCACTCGAGTTAGCAGAACACCTGCGGCGATTACACGATTCTACAGCAGAATGCGTCAATGCATTAAAAGGTCTAGCATTTGATACTGGAACCTGGGACTCGATGGTAGTTTTCATAGTTTCACAAAAATTGGACAACGAGACCAGAAAAGCATACGTGCAATCATTAAGCAACTCTAAAGATCTACAGGGTCTTGACGAATTTCTGAAGTTCCTAGAAAACAAATTTAACGCACTCGAAAACTTAGAAGGAAGAAGAGACAAAGGAGAAAACACGAAAGAGCAGAAACAATCTAATTACGCTCAAAAATCGCAGGTAGGTCCTCAATAGTACCAGAGGTTACAGAAACCAGTTCAATCAGATGTTCTGAATGCAACAGTGTTTATTATTTAGCTTTTTTTTTACAACTAATTCGCACATCAAGATGTTATATGCGAAACACAGTGAGAGGATTTAGGAAAACAGCAGAGGATTTAAAAGGAGACATCGAAGAACATAGCTTTTAAAATTTTGTAAGTTACAATATAGGGGAAAGACAAAGTTTGGTAGAGCATTCCACATTCGAATGGTGCGACTAAAAGAGTATCTCTATACTTGTCTGCATGTCCGAACTTGGATCTAAGTTACAGCATTCCTATCGAGGTAGGTCTTTCGGATAAATTGTTTCTGGGGAGGAATAAAACTGGTTATTTCCCTAGAGCACTGTTTTGTGAAACAATCGTTAAAAAGAGTGAGAGAGGTAACGTTTCAACGATCTTCAAGAGACTCAGTCGAACCTACAGTTGGACTATCACCATTCAGCCTTAACGCTCTTTGATATACTTAATATAATAATAATACTCTTTGAACATTATCAAGTAAATGTAAATATGTTTGAAAGCTTTACAGCTTGTAGCCAGATCAGAAGGGGTGAAATATTTCCTGCATCGCCTTAAGAAACCTGAAGTGGAAAGCAACACAAATCGGAAACGTTGTGAGGTGCTGAGAAAAACATTAAATTTAGAGTACTGTGTGGAACGTTTTAACTTGTGATACATGTCGAGAAACATGTTATCGAAGTACTGGTCAGCTGTGTTTATTCATTTTTTGTACCCCCTCACGCTAGCCAATGATTCCTGGCCTGTTCCGACAGGAAGTGACTTGTTAAACTAATAAGCCTGCTAATAAATAACAGTTACACAACGGTGCGCTGCTTAATGAATGACTATCCATGTTCGAATTAAGCTATCTACAGGATCGTTGAAACGTCTTGAACTCCATCCTTGAGTATCTTAGCTCAGAACTATAAAAAACTATCTGCAAATATCGACAAAATCTCCGAAGCCGAATAAAATCAAATCGGTTTTTTACAGTGCAACTGATGATAACAAATTTAAAGCCGCCCAAAGTTCATTTATGAAGGTCTCTTTAATCATCCCACGAGTTGTAAGAAAAAATCTGGCGTTCTCAAAAACGAACTTAAACCATAAATGTGTGTCTTTTGATGTCATGACCGAGTCCCAAGCAAATACCTTGTACTACTTTATGGCAATTTGAGGGAGCTACCACAGTGGACAAAGGATGTTGGGTTATCCAAGAAGAACTCATGGCCTGTAAGAAATTTTATTACGACTTCTGAATTTTCTTCATAGGCTGGATACTAGAAAAAAAGTTCTTTGCGGATAAAGAAGACATTTCAATATCAAGCAAAAAGAAGGCACACAAAGATTGCAAAGGAACAGTAATTTTCGTAGGCTGGTCTTTATTGTACTCTATGGCCTACTTTGGAACCCTCAGCCTTAAATAGCATAGAACCGAAGAGAGACATTTTGAAAATCACAAATTCTAGGTCCGCCACCAAATTTTGAACTGCAATATCAACTTTAAATGTGTTGTTTCGAATTTCCACAGTAAAAAATGTCTTCAAACAAGTGGAATGAGAAAAAAGAGTACCTTTTTCACTGCCACTAGGGAGTTCATCAAATGACTAACTGCCAAAAAAAACTGTGAAATCGAAGAGACTTTACAAAAAATCGCAGAACAGCTACGTATCAAATGAGCACCATGATAAGGGTAGACTTTGGTGTGTTCAGGCAAGTGTCGCTGATAGAAAACAAAAGAATGATCCAGGCAAACAATTTCTTCTCTGTAAAATAAAAAGAAAAAATGGCTATCGTCCAATTATCGTCTTTATTAAATGACAACTTATTGCCGCCTATTGCCTCGCCAATTAGAGCATCACATGGCACCCTTACAAATCGAGCGGAAGAGGATACTCTCTGGAAATAACAAAAATAAAAAAAAATAGACAGGAAAAGAATTATATTAATTAAACCTTGAAAAAAAGTGCACATCACTTGCGTTTAGGCGCAGCAGCAGCGTTAGCAAATGTATACTTTAACGGCAGCCCATCCACGAAGGGTCTCTGCAGAGTCTTTTATTTATTCAAACCACTCAACAATCGGCTGTTGGAGAGTAGCACACGTGCATCTAATGTCCTCGATCTGTTTTTGTTTCGTATATTGTGTGTGCTTGCATGCGATAAGCGCGTAAAATAACAACCCTTGAGTATGCAACATACTGTGCGATGCAGCAACAGCAACAGCAACAGCAGCAGTAGTCAGCAGAAGCAAACATTCAAGGGTTAAAAAGGTTGCACCAGTTGAACCTTGTTTGCCAATTTGAGTTGTGCCACCCCCACCACTCTATGCGCCCGTCACCTACAACAATTCCTGCTGCAGCAGCAACAAAACAGCATGCGAATGCATTTCATTGCAGCTACAGCAAACAAGGACCTATAAGTACGAACCACTGCTGCTGCTAATAAGTGTCATCATCCTGAATGTGCACACATATCGCGCGAGCCTACGATGTCATTAAGGACATACAAGCGCCCGCCGCGCCGCCGGCCGCACCGCTCAGCATTCGCATTTCATTCGCCATTGGAGAGGTGGTTTGTTTTGGGCTCTAACAAAACGTGACAATACATGCTACTCGTACATAAAATGGTTATGAGACCTGTGATGATGGGTCGTGCCATGCCATTGTGTCGGGGCAGGACGCAATAGACGGGCTTTGGTATATTCCCAAAAAGCAAGCAAATCGCGGGAATATAATACGGCAATGTAAGGACCTGAACCTTGTCCCTAGGCAGGTGGCATTTACTTTCTAAAATGTGAGGCTCTGTTCGAGAGTTTGTGTTTTCATTTGTGCTATCCTTGTATATGTATACCTGCTAAATGGCCTAATCGACGAGTTATAGCCTTGCAATGGTAGGGGAGTAAAATGTAAAATGTGCATTATGAAATGAAAATCTTTTGCAAAACGACACGACACCACACCTCAGTTAAACCTGCAGTCAGGACGATGATGTGATGTCATGGAACTGCCTTTTGTTTATGGGTTATCCGTCGCTTGGAATCTTTTTCATTACCATTAATGCCCACTTTGAGGGTTGCCATTTTAGATGTGTCAGCAGTTTCTTTTCAATGCCCTTTTTCATTGTGACGCTGTGTTGTGAGTGACAGATATTAATGGAGCTCATTTTTCTTGGGCCTTTCTTAAATAACATAGTCACCATCATAATAACGATTCTCTCAGGCAAATCCTGTATAAGACAATAAAAACAGACATCCCAACAGCTTTAACATTTCCACAAAGCATACGTGCGTCGCGCCGCTTTTGGACTCTGAAACGGATACGGGTGAGGTCTTTTTTTCTTGTTCTGTAAGAAAGCGTGTGACAGTGGTTGGAAGATATTTCAAAATTCTGAAGAATGTCATGACATGACATTCAAAAAGAGAAGAGTACATTTGACAAACAAGAAGAAAACCGAAACCTTGAATTTTATCTTTTAAGTGCTTACTGCTTATCCACCGCTGGCGCTTCTGACGACCAAATTGTGCGGTAACTGAGAAATTTTAACATATAATTCACCCAGGCACGATATTTCAAATTTTTATGTACTCACTTAACTTAGATAGAGCTGTGGTACACATTTTTGAACACAAAATAGGTTGTCCACTCGTGTGTGTTAAGATTCATTAAATTGAGGGATTTTTTCATACCCACCCATCTTATTGCTTCTCGTGTTCATTCGAAGACGTGTACGCTTTGCAAATGCACACCAGCCGTTTGTACTAGAGGTTTTTCTCAAAGGTGCTTTAGAGGGTAGATGAGTATCTTCCGAGAGAAGCTGCTAAGTGTCTCCTCAGCGGTTTTTGAAATGAGTGTAACGAAAAGTTACACTAAGCCCATTATTCGATTTAATTTAATGAATTTCGCATTCAATGGAATTAAATCTGAAATTTACCCATTGAAGATTTTTATAACTTGGAAGACGAACTTCTAACCATTTTATTTGCCTTTATCGATTTCTACCCACCGACGTCATAAGCCTTCATGTCTGGCGCAAAGGCTTTCCAAGGATACCAAACACGATTTCAGTTTAATAAAAAAAAAAATTTGTTGAGCTTGAGTTTGTCTGGATAGACAGCAGTGCAAACGCACCATAATTATAATTTTAGATCGCCCACATGGATGTGAATTGATTCATTTTCCAATTGTACCAAATATGAAAAATGAAGGAAAGGGACACACATTGCGAGTTTACAACATAGCAATAACAATTTTTTTTATTGAATTACTTAGGTGTTTTCCAAAAATCTTATGTTTTTCAAATCGTTTCGCGATCTTAAAGCTCGAGTTTCAGATAATAAAGGTCTTCAACATGAATGAAAGATAAGAACACACAAGGTTCGTTCGTTGGACTTTGCCCAAGGTTTAGCATGGTATCCATGACAGCCATAAGAGTTTTAAGAAAAAGCTAGAACATTCATTTCCCAAAAAACACTTAACCACAAAATCACTACACATCAAATAAAAATAAATGCCATTTGACAGCCCTATTCGGTACCTGAACTCATCGCAGCAAAAACCTTTTGTTACTTCAGGGCGAGTTGAGGCCAAACCAAGGGCTAAGAAAATACTCAGTTCGAAGTTCAAGGCTAGTTTAGGATTTTCAAAAAACGTTGTGTCGACGACAGGACAACCCTAAGGCAACACGCAACACTAATTAAACCATTTAATATAAACAGAAGAATGTGCATGAAGTGAGATGTAGTTCATTGTGTTCAACTTTGAAAGCATTTTTAACTTTAAGGGGGTCGTCTTTCTTTGCGATTTCAAAAAACCGACATTTCATTTGCTTATTTCGAGTCTAGACACAATAAGGTAAGGAACATATCTTGTAAAGGATTCATTCGAAATCATGCTCATTCATACTACCGACTTCTGTGCCCAGCCCTGCCAATATGGTTTATTATAATCATTTGACTTTAAAGGCGTTTTCTCGAAAGTAGTGTTTTTTAAAATTGTTGGCACGTACTATCGAAGATATTGGAAATCTGTAAATTGTTTCGTATTTTCAAAACGTCTCACTATGATTTTGATTAGACACAAGCTTAGAAAAAAAATGCCTTTTCAATTTCTTACAGCTCTTTTAAGCCAGAAAAAAGGGTAGAAAATAGAACTTTTTTTCAAATTGCTGCCATTTTTGTAAATTTCAAAATCTTTCAAAAAGCTTGTGTCTAATCGTATTCGGATTAGTAAGAAATAAAAAAATATTGTTTTCATGTTTCAAATTATGAAGCTGAGAAATCGTGCCACAGAGTTTACTATTTCACGTCGGCACAAAGACTCGTCAAGGCCAAGACCCAAGACAACGAAAAATTAAAAAAAAACTGTTTTTTTTTCAAATTGTAATAATTTACCTACCTTGTCATGAGCAGTTTTTCGTAATCCGTCGTTCCCTTAAATGAATGTGTTAGCAAAGCGTGTTTTTCAAAATATTTAAAGAAAATAAATGAACGCGTTCTATTTTTACATTAAGTTAGTAAAGGGGATAGAGGCTTTTATAGAGGGACAAACAGCATTTTGCTATAAAAAAAAAGGAAGACTGTAAGTTCAAAAAGGCGCGTCTGGAGTCCTTAACTACATCTTTCGATCTGAGTTTGAGGTAATAGTTAACAAAGTATTTAGAAAGTCAAGGAAAGATGCAGTGTATTCAGTCTTAGAGACTCTCGTCTATTTCGTAAAAGGAAATATGAAAATTGTTTATTTTGAAATATTGTGAAATTTTTTGTAATTCAACAGCAAAAATTGCAGGTATTTATCGCTTCATTATTAAATTTACTTATCAACGAACGATATGCCGTCATGACTCATGAGATTTACATTTGTAAGTGTACATTTAGACGACTCCCAGTGGAAAATTTGTTCCTGAATTAAAAATAAATGTGATTTCCTCAAGGAAGTCATGTAGCACTTTCATTGAGTAAAAGGGTCTGTAGTGATTACTTTGATGAAGAGTTTTCGGTAGAAGGTAGTCTGCAAATCTTGTTGAATCATGTGCTTTGATTATAAAAAAAAAAAAAACAATACAAGGCATGTAACAGCATTGTCTCCTTGTGACATCATAAGCGCTGCTGAGAAAGCAGTGATAACCTTACAAATTATTTTTTATCGAGAAAGGGTAAGTTACTTCCTTCCAATCACAAGTCCGTTTTGAATTCATCATAGAATTTAGTAGGAAATCCCTAAGTTCTTTTCCCTGGAAAAAAAAGAATTACACGAAGACAGGATTGGAAAACCAGTACCATTCTGCAATTACCTACAAAAAATTCCTTTTTTTCTTGCCAAAAAGCAATAAAATGAAAGATATAGCGTTTTGAACAATGTCGAAAATATTCATTTTTATCTATCGAAAGTTAAGAGTGAGTTTATAGATTTTAGAGCGACCGTGGTGCAGTGGTTAGAGTCTTCAGTAGATAGGCTGAAGGTGTGTAATCGAGTATCTCTCTTGGCATCTACTTTTTATTCAGCCTCCAAGTTCCATCCGGACGCCCGCCGTCGTCCTTGAGGTTATATATGAAATTACAACCACCTTATTTCCATCTACTGCACATCAAAAAAGGGAAGGTTGCTACCAGATTAGTACAATGGACCGGCGAAGTTAGGTCTGTGTGCTCCAGAATAGCAAAAGACTCCTCTTTTTTAATAAAAAAAAATGGGCACGACTGGGTCGCACGAACTTGCGATTGTGTGCTAAGTACAGTACCGAAATCTTAAGGCTGAGTAAGGTTTAAGTTCTTGTCTTAATATATTTGTTGGTACAAGGTTACCAACTACACATTAATTATGAAAATTGACTTAAATCACGCAAAATATTGAAAAAAATATAAAATCAAATATTCCGAGGGCTTCAAGCGAAAATCTAAAAACGTCATTTTTTTGCACTTGCTAATACATATAAACGCTAAAAATTCAATCAAAATCGTAGTAGCCGTTTTTTGAAAAAACGGTTTTTTATTTTTAGTTTTTTTTTTAAATTAGATTTTAAAAATTCAAGCACACAAATTTTAAGATCTTATTGAAAGATGTATTGACAAAAAATTTGAAATAAATCAAATATACCGTTTTGAAAATATTCGAAGAAACAAAATTTTTTTTAAAAAAATTAATGAAAATTTGAAAATACTAAATTTTTCAAATATTGATATGCAATCTTTCTTAAACTACCTAGGGCTTCCTAAATATGAAATTTCGTTAAAATCGTGCCAGCCATTCTCGGGAAAGTCGGGTTTGAATAAAACGGTACTATGGTGGGTACCATTTTTAGACTTTTCCCAAATAAAAATTTCAGATCGTAAGAATAAGTTATTCAAAAATAATTCCTTACGTAAGATTTTATCAAAATCGTTATAGCGGTTTTCGAGAAAAATAGGTTTTATCATATAAGTTGTATGACAGGTACCGTTATTTCAAGACCTAGAGACCCAATTTCAAAAACCCCTCTGTAGACTGCCTCACAGACCCTAACTGCAAATTTTGAAGAAAATCGGTTGACCGGTTCAGGCTGTAGATCTATATACAGACAGACGGACATACAGACAGACAGACAGACAGACAGAATTGTAGGACCCACTTTTTTCGTATTCCCTATCATCGTAATGTCATGTTCAATTGTCATCTCAAAATTTTTTTTTTTCACGATTGCAAAGTACCTATAATCGCAAGTAAAAATTGGATTGATTTACGGTGAACAACACCTATCAAACTCAAAGTAGAATATCAATGTTCACACTTTATGCTGAGGAGTGCTCTTTAACATTTCCAAAACAACATTTTCAACTCCAGAGCAATATTTTCAAAGCCAGAAAAACTCACAGAATCACTTGGCCCGCTGTAATCAAGGAAATAAACAATATGTGTTATTGGGAAAATGCGAAGAATGTCATAAAAAATCACCACAAGGCAAAGAAAAATTTAAACTGCCTAGTCAAAGCGGATAAGTTCTTGGAGTTTTTAAGAAAAACTTTGCTGGAAGACCACAAATCGCTACTGAATTTTTTTAAGAAGTTGAAGCATCACTTACAACGGAACGAAACTCCAAGATATCGTATTCAAAGATGATGACCCAGTCAGTCATCCTGAATTGACTTAAAGCTTCCGTTTTAGAGGTGTAAGTCAGTCTGTGATACCAATAAAATCACCAAATAATAAGTTTTAGGCTTCACGGGGACGATTTCAAGCTTCAGCCATTCTTCGATTTCAGAACTTCGAGAAAGCGTTTGAAAGCATCTGGATACAGAAGCAAGGCCTTCTAAGTTTTCCAACCAGATAAATCAAGAAATTTATAATCTACTAAGTAACTCTAGGTCATCTTGCGTTCAGATGTAGAACGAAAAACCCACAACCAAAGGCACCAGAGCAGTAGTAGCACAAGAACCCAAGGTTGGGTCGTGTTTCTATATTACATCTTAACATAACAACATCTGCCCAATCCGAACAACTACCGAAGAATTAGAAGTATTTAAGCAGCCGAAAAAATCTATGCGCCTTAGGAATCGTTCCCCTGAATGGACTAAAAAACTGACTTGAGGAGTCCCCCATCGTGAACGACAGGAGACATCGAACCCTAATACCTTCATAGACGGACTGGTACTTCTGGAAAGACGAATAATTTTCATCAATAAAAAACCAACAAGACTGTTTTATCAGAAAGCAGCCTTTGCTTACAACCGTGGCTCAAAGTCACACATACCAAATACCATCAAAACAGCAAGAAATCAATATCCCGAAATTTAACACATAATTATTTTATATGGAAATAAGTTTCAAATTTATGCTTTTAAGTTGATATACTTACTTTGCATCTGTCAGCAGGTGCATATGTTTTCGAAAAGCAAATACCAGCCCAAGTTCTCACTTTAAACTGCATCTTTAAAATTCAAAAACTTGTATTTACCCAAGTTTAAAACTGATTTTCAAAATCATTTCTTCAAATCATTTTCTTCTGCAAAGCTCACATAAATTGTTGGATTTTATTTTCTGGTCGGCCTCATGACTCTTATGCAAATAACACCATGCCCACTTGGGCTTCCATTAATAATCAATGCAGCACACATAGAATCTCATGATAAATGAAAGCTCTCCAGTCTACACAAGAGTATACAATGAACATGTACTTATGTTTCAATGGCCGGATTTGAATTTGTCAGCAGCCACTGTCCACCGACTCCATACTCGTATATCTGTTTCAATATAGATTTCAAAATTTTGATAACAACTTCGCTTTTAATGGAAATTGTAAAAAAAAAAAAAATTTAAACAAACAGAAAATTCAGGACAAAAAATATAGAATCCACCCCACGAGTCACTCTAATTGGACGGTTTTCAATTTCACATGAAAAAGTGTGCATGCATAAGGAGCAGTAATTACCCGTGCCCACTTGAGTGTGAAGGAAAATGAGGGAAAAAAATCAACAAAAAAAAAAAGAAGAGAATCAAACGTGGTGAGATGTTCTCGGATGCACATTTCAACTGATGCACGATAAGTCATGAAGTAATCCTTTGAAAGTGTCCTTGCTACTTTCGCCTTTGCAGTACGTAGTAGCTCTCTGCCTTCAGAATAAAAGCGCAAAGATCCTTTGATTTACCTCGCTTCATACATAAATGTACAAGTACGTGTGGGATGGCTGGAGTGGGGGGTATGTGTGTGTTATCTATTTTTGGCATCTTCCAAAATGCAATACCTCCATGACATTCCATTCTGTACTCTTGCAATGGTTCTATATTGAATTCGCCCCGTTGTTCGTCCTGTAAATTGCTGTGAAATGGTCCAGAAGTAGGGAAAATCTGTCATCGTTGCTATGGTTGTTGATTATTAGGTATATTGGTGTTGGTAGCTTTATTATTATTATTTTTAATATCGTCGCCGTCCTTATATCCTGGATAGCTCGATGGATGTTGGATCATTAAAAATTCCTCCGAGTAAATGAAAAGCGAAATTAAAATGGAATACTGTGTTTCTGTTGAGTCTGATGTTTGAGTGTATGGGAGTTTTTGCATTGAAAGCAGATTCCTGGCAACCATTGTAAACACTCGAGCTTCTGTGAAGTAACGTAATCCTTTCCTATTACCACGTCCTCCTTTAAGCTGGCATTTGTTTTTGCCATCGCGCCATTGAAGACACAAAGCAAACAAACTTAATCACGAGCAAAGAACTGTGGTAGCTGATGGGTGGTTATGGGCGGGAAACCGATTGTGGCCGGAAGCTCTATGCACTCATTAATCGTGGTGCAAACTATCGTGGAAGGACATTCACACCGTGAGGGTGTGTTGAACTTGGTCCATAGCTGCAGTGGCAACAGAAACACCCCATCGCATCAGTGCTATACTGCCTCTGCCTACCCATCCAGAAGCAGCAGCTGTTCGTGTTGGGTCGTGTTCTAAATTTGCTTCATGCCATTGAATGCGGTTGCCAGTCGAGGCAACAGTCAACCCCGCAGACAAATGGACGGGGAGTAGCGATGGAACGGAAATACTTTTTTGGTGGTGGTATAATCTGTGACTTTAAAAAGGATGATGAACGCTGCTTTTGGTGGCTCTCCGCTCTACCTATAAGAGATGAAGGATGGTGCTTTGAGGATTTCTTGGCCTTGGCTGAAGTTTCAATGAGCAGAATGAAATATTCAAAACTTTAGTTCTGCGGGCGTATTTATAGTTTGCGGTTGGGATGCAAATATTTTAAATTTTTCTTTGGTGCAAGTTAAGTAGCGAAGCTTTTTCAATGTATACTCCCTGTTTTTCTATGTTGTCTGTGCAAAAGACTACCGAGCATTTATTTTTAGCTACAAACTCAACAAACAAGGATTCTCAAAGTTAAGAATGTCTAGCCTTGATGTCGTTTATTAGGTAGGTATCGGCTGTGCTTTATTGTTTATGAGGCTTTTTCGTTCGAGGGTTTAACACTAGCTGAAGGATTTAAACTTGTATACCTAGGTATGCACCGATTAAAACTTTTTATTCATACAATTTTCCTATTACATATTCGAAACCGGGTATACACAGCCAAAATGAGTAGCCTTCGCATTAAACTATGTTCAGGCGGAAGAAAGTGCATTTTGACGAAAAATATATTTCCAACACGTCATGTGGAGAGCTTAAACCAAGTGGATCTGACAATACATTAGTATTTAAATTTTGTATTAAAATTTAGTTTTCCAGATTTTTTGTAAAAAAAAAAGTAGCTTCCTCAGTTTACAGGGCTCACAATGACAACGCCTAGTGGCTAAGGAGCTAAGGAGCTCCAACATGATATCTAGAGTCAATTTATGATAACAGTTGCTCTTCGACTGATTCAATCTTAAATAAAAGTAATTAAGCGCTTTTTCAACTACGCAGAAAGTTGTCGGAGATTCTAGCAAGGTGAAACCCTAGAACCCGAAAACATTGGTTTATAGAAATATATTTTTTTTTAATCTTTGATGAATACAAAATAACCCCTTTGGCAGGGTCTTTTATTACTAAATAGTTATCTGAATTATATGTGATGACATGTTTAAAATTTATAAAGGGTCCGCAATCTAACGTTTTTTTCTCAGCTAGTGCTTATTTCGTGAATGGTAACACTTAGCTCATGTTTGATTTGACAGATAAGTAGTTTTATTCTTCCGCTAAACGAATATGGTTGTGTGTGTTTACGCTTGAACATTACTTTGAAAATCATGGTAATGTTGCAGAATGTGTGCGAAAACAATCAAAATTGTCGCATTTGGGGCACAGAAAACCCGCACGCATACATTGAAAAGCCGATACACCCAAAACGAGTCACTGTTTGGTGCGGATTTTGGTCCAGAGGCAATCTTCGAAAATGAGCAAGGAGTGGCCGTTACAGTTAATGGCGATCGTTATCGGGCCATATTGAACGAATTTTTGTTCACAAAAATTGAAGAGGAGGTTATTGGCAACGTTTGGTTTCAACAGGACGGCGCTACGTGCCACACAGCCGAAGTTACACTCGATGTTTTGCGCCCTGTTTAAAAAAAAAAGTTTTTCGGCGGACCCTTTATTAAATAAATGACTTCAGTACACCAAAATTCTGCTGCTTCTTTAGTCCATCTTCGGTCTAACGAAATCACTTCAATTTTAAAAAGCAAAGCATTCTCACCACAGTAGCAACGGTGCAAGCAAAGCACTTCTCTACAAATCAGAGTGAATGTTTTATTTAATGCGAACATAAATTATATGAATAGTTCGTACAATTTAAGAATTTTTACAAACAATTAACAATTTCATTCATTGAAAAGTGAACCGATTCAGTACAAGTATTGTGGACGTTCATAGAATTAGTAAACTAAATCAAGAAAATCAAGACTCTTAAAGTTGCAGTAACCGAGATAGAGCTTTTCTTTATATTTCAAAAATAAACTTGAGGGATAGAGGGGCCCACAAGTTTTTGCCTATTCCGAATCTGAGAAAAGCTCTTCATGCCAGCGAAATTCCTGACTAAGTGCTTGCCATTTCCTAACCAAAAGCTATAACAAAACAATTAGATGTTTGAATCGACCCTTGAAGTCCCACTTTATAGATATACAGCGCAACAGAGCAGACCAGAAGCAAAACGAATGCATCTACAAGGAATGTAGACTGGTTCTTTGTCCATTATATGAAAAAAAAATCTTTACTACCTTTCACGAAATTGAAATTGCGTTTCAAGTAAGAATCCCTCCCAATAAAAAACAATACAATAGAAAAATTTTTTGTTTCTGAACTTAAATTCGTCTTGCTGGTTCGAATTTTGTTTCTAAAAAATAAAAACAAAAAAACATACGAGTAAAGTCAAAAATAGCTTTTCTATTACGTAGCTGCTTCAAAATTGCCTATTCCCAGCATTGAATCGACCATGTCAAATCACTCAGTCCGTTCTGCACTCGACACAAAAAACAAAAAAAAAACAACAAAAGTCAATATACATACTTACTTTCCTTGCATAACTCTGTATCCTCGATGAGCCCTTAACATGTTCAAATTGTATAGCACTCTTTAGTAATAACAAAAAAGACGACTTAATAAAAGGAAAATATTTTTTTTTCTCATTTTCAGGACCAGCTTCGTCTATTAATATGCTCGCACTTCCTTTTCAAATATTTTCCATTCATAATTCTATTCATCTCCACCAAGTAACGACACGCAACGAACTTCTTCATGCAGATGAAGATAAACATTTATTTTTCCTTTCTGATTAAAATCAATTCAATCAATTTTTTTTCCTTTCACCCTCGTAATCCACTGCCGCCTGCGCCAGCTTTGTAAAACGTGCTATTTCTTCGATCTGCCCTCAAGAGAACCAGAAGCGGTCCAACCTTTTCCAATTACTTTTAACAAAATAAAAGAAAAAAACGGAAAATAAAATAAGAAAAAAAAAATGCAAGAAATACGCCAATCCAAAGATCCTGTTAATTTCCTATCTGGCAAAAGAGAGTCTGCTCCATGGCACAATAAATTCAAATCAAAGTGGATCATTGAGAAATAACTTTTTTTTGCTTCTTCATTTTCGTTTTGGTTGCCAAAGCAGCCAAAGCAAAAGCGAAATAAAGAAAGTCCTTAAAAGCAATACTCTTGCGATAGATTGTTAAAGAAAACACTTCGGAAGGATAATTCACCTCCGAGTTTGGTTCGGTTGGGTATACACTTAGCAAACATATTTTCCAGCGTTTAATTCGTGAGGCAGAAAAAGGTCCTTTCGCTAGAAGTTTTTCCTTATTGTGTTGTTGTTCTCCTTTTTTTTTTAAAGACATGGGTCCATGCTCGTAGCCATGGAAAATGTCAAATAAACTGCTAGTTTATTTGGATTTAAGGAACTCTCCCTCTCTCTTCTAAAAGCAAAAGGACTAAACTTAATTCAATTCACAGCTGCGGATAGGTACTCCAAATCAAAACAAATAATCCAAATCAAGTGCGGAGGGGTGAATAAGGCGGAAATCGTCATATTGGTATTGCTGGCGAACGCAGCAAATAAAGTGGGAAACATTTTATTTATTAGGCTGTGTGTGAATTGGGTTAAAATTGGGTTAAATGGGTTAAAATATGACACTAGCGTGGTGAAAAAGATGGGATAAAATTTTAACCCATTTAGCCTGCTTGCGGAGCAGGCTAAAATGGGTTAAAATTTGACGTTTGTCAAGAAAGAGTGGTGTGTCTAGTTCTTGTTGCATTCATAACTTTTTTTTGACGAACAAACAGTAAACAAAGCAGAAAGTAGTTTTTAGCAGTATGGACGGCACACGAAAAATTGGACAACAAGAAATAATTACGTGAAAACCTTACAATAAATGTAAGTTTGACCTTTTTTTATCGAAAAACATATGTACATAATTATAAAAATAAAATTATTGTTTCTTAGGGTTTCCCGAAGAAAAACTAAAACTCATTCAAATCCGAATTGAGCAACAAATGCACACATGAATGTATCTATGCAAAATTATATTTTCAAACATACTTCAAGAATTTTTCATTGCGGTTCAATAGAATTAATTGATAAGACATTTAAATAAATAAAATTATTGTAAAACATTTCTTCAAATTGTTATTCATTTTGTAAACCGATCTCAAATCGATGATTTTTTTTGCTTGAAGTTGTTGTCAGTGCTGCAAAAACAAGTGTTCATACACCCATTATCAAAATATCCGTGATGGGAAATATTTTGACAAAATGCGTTACTATTGTTTCAACATATGAAAATAGTAGTACAAGAAAAAGAGAAAATAGGCTAAATGGAGATCTTAACACTTTTTGGAACGTAATATTAAATTTACATTCTTAAAGTTGCTTTATTTTAAGTAAAAAATAAATTAAATTCAATGATAAAATGGAATTTTGCAGGGAAATTTCTTTAACTATAAAGGAATTTAAGAGAAAATAGTGTTTCAAAAAAACCCTTTTAACCCAATTCACACAGCAAAAATTTAACATCTGAATCCACCGCAAAACAAATGTCAAAATTTAACCAAGGTGAGAAATTTTAACCCAATTCACACACAGCCTTAGTTTTTTGGGGCAAATCAAGTTGTTTACTTAATTTTAAAATCTCTAACAAATTCTACATGTCCTGATCCCGGTATACCTTCGCACTCAAACACATTCAATTTGAGGACATCATCGAGTGCGGTCATAGGAAGAAGAGATTGGAAACACATTTTATATGCAAATATACGACTATGTATAAAAAAATTACAGGCTAACTCACCTCGAACGACATACAGGATCAGAACAGCCTTAAAAAGGCCGTGTAAATCCATTTTTTATGAAGTCTAATGCTTTCCATTACATTTTTTATGAGTGATTTTTGGAGATTGTTTTTATTGTTGTCCTATTGGTTGTTGCTGGTAGCAATTTTTGTGGCTTTTGTTTTATTTTCAAGTGGGTGAACGATGGGGGCAGTGTGAGAGTCCTTATATGTATTATCAACAAGCGGGTGGTTGGCTTTTGTTTAGGTGGGTTTTGTTGGAGAGAAGATGGAGATGACTTTTCTGGATGAGTGGTCCTTTGTATGGTGGTCCCCCTGGTTTAAAGAGTGTTCTTCGTGCAAATCCCTTTCATAGTCAGAGTCGAGCAGTATCCTTTTGCAATTAACATAATTTCATTTGTTCTCCGGTTGTTGTTGTTTTGTTGGAAGAGTGCTTCGGGTGACAATTTAGCAAGAACCCACTTTATTAACAGTCCAACTTGTGGACTCTCTGCAAAAAAAAGAAGACAGGACAAATTAGATTTAAGTGAAAAAGGCAAAAAGATGAAATAAATTAAATGGAAACCACAGACAAAAGACAATACACACAAACACACACGCTTTCGCAGTGACATTTTTCTCATACACGATGAGCTGTGAGAGCAGAGAACATAACCTTAAGGCTTAAGCAGTAGCTCCTCTACATCAGGCATTCAGCCAGGCACACAAAATTAATTACGGTACTAGGTATGTACGTAGCAGCAGGGATGGAAATATGTATGTGTACTTTAAGCGGCAACAACAAAAGATGAGCCAGGAACTTGAAAGAATTCTCTTCTCTTTTGTGTTATCCTTGTCTTTCCGAGCTGAGTTGTGGGCTTGCGGTTGGCTTTTTAATTAGAAGCCACAAACAGCTTCGCAGCATCATTTTGTGTCTCTCAAAAGAATTTGACCTAGTATACGAATTTCCTTGGCAAATCTCTTGAATCCTGGCAAACTCCTTTGAGAAGTTGTTTCGCTAATTTTGTTTTCATTTTTTTTCTGTGCATGCAGTTGTTTCCGTTGATACAGTATCGTTGTTGTTTTGTTCTCTAGTGAATTATTATACTGAAGAGATGGAGTTTTGTTGTGTTTATTGCGTTGCTATCATGATAAGAGGTGTAGGTTTATAGGTAGGAGTGGGATCTGGTATGAACATGTCTTCTGGCAGTTTGTCATGGTGGTTTTGTCAGTTTTTTTGGAGTTTGAGAGCAAAAAGTTAACTAAAGGAAGGATCCTTGGGGTGAATAAGGATTTGTTTTACTTTCATTTCTATTCTGGTCGTCGTTTAATATGCCAACGTTGAGGGTTGTAAGGACTTTTGTTGTTTTACTAGTGGCCTGGTTTTTGTGATAAGGGCAAAGTTTTTTAGATGACAATAACTCTAAGTACATAAGTCTAGCTGGAATTAAATATCTGTACGGAAACGAAGGCAGCTTCTTGAATACTGCGAGTATTTTATGTTTCTCGCTTATTCCTCGAAGGCTGTGCGTAAATATCGTTTCTTTGTGAAAAATGCTCCAATACTGAAAGATAAAAAAAAGAGTAAAGAGGAGAAGCTGTGGATTGATGAATGAGCTTTCACTTAATTAATTTCCATACAATGAACTTCGAATAGATCCAATAGCACTGCGCTGGTGATCTACGAGAACAATACCATGCGACTCTTGGGTCTGAATTCACCATAAAACATGAATTCAAAACTATAGCACCAATCTTTTTGAAAATTTGTAGGTACACTATTTTCCTTCCATGATTCACAGGGCTGGAGAGTTTCTTTTATTTTTTTTTTTTTTTACTAGATAGGGCCAAGGTAGAGCACCTTTACAAGCACGTCGTCGTCCTAAAATATTTTTTGTGCTGTTCCTTAGGTCTAAACACGTACAGCCGTATTTATTAGATTTTCTTAAGACGTCTCTTAGACGTCGATTAGTTAAGTTTCAATTAAAATTTAATTGGAACTTAAGAGAGGTTGATTAAATTCTTATCGATAATCGATTCTGCGCTGATGCTAAACTAATTGATAGTTGTGTCAAAATAAAGTAGTAAAAACAGAAATCTAGTCCAATATAAACTGCGTTTTGACAACCATTCGTTTGTAAACAGATGTGGTGCCTTTTTGCTTATCAAAAAAAAAAAAAAAAAACACTATGTACGAGTATCATCAACCTAAAATGTGATGAGGATTTCTTCGAATATTCATTCAAAACTAACGCAACGCATTGTTCGTCTTAGGCCCTTATTATGAGAAGAAAATCGACCGCTCGACCATGGAACAATCTTTCTTTGCCAAGCAAAACTGCAATTCCCTGACAATCTCTTAGCTCTGGTTGTAGGCACACGACATCCATAGCGAAATGGATAAAGCATAACTACTGCGTGGGCGTTCGACCACCATAAACATCCAAAATGATTTTTCTCTGGTAGGTATCACCTCAAGGCAGGAAAATATGCCTTGAAGAATGCTATTCCAATTTAACCTTTCAGATCCGCACGAGAATGGTTGTTGCGAGAACAACGCGTTTGGCCTTGTAGCTCTGTGGAGCTTTTGTGCCAGCTTTTTATGTTTCTATTTATTAATCATGACATCTGAAAAATTCTTAGCACATTGAAAACATTTAAATCGCGACGAAAATCTTCCATATTTCTATTTTAAGAAAAGTTTCATTTTATTACCAAAACAACAGAGCGAAATTGACACCGATTTTCCCGAAACGTCAGAATGAATTTTTAATTTGGATTTAAGAGACCTTTAAACGTCATTATTGGCATTTAAGTTAAGAGGGCTCTTAGCAAGGTTACTTAAATGTGAAATTTGATTAGGTATCGATACGGATTCGTTACTTAAGTGTTACTTAAATGGCAATTAAATCTAATCGATGATTAAAAGTTCTTTATAGATACGGCTGGTAAAGTTTAAAGTTGATCATTCGAAGTTGAGGTCATTTAAGAACCTATAAGAATATTCGAAGAAGGGGTGTTTCTAATTTCAAGGTGACTGGCGAATCCGTTATTGAATATTTTCTGTGTTTCTGTGTCTTCGAGACAGGCAGGCAGGTGTCATCCTGGCTGATGCCCAAGTTTTTAAGATGGTATCTGAGAGAGCAGTGTCCAGTGAGGAAGTCCGTAAGCAAATTTGCGTCACGTTTGCTCATGTCAAGAATTTCTAACATACGTCTTTGAGATAAGTCGATGAATAGTTTTGACTGGCGGTGGATTGAAGAGTTGTTTCAGGTGTGGATCGTTCTACCGTTCCCAAGTAACCAGTGCTGATTGGGAGACCGCAGTAGGGTTCCGGGCATTTGAATTGGGATTGAGAGCCAAGTCTAGCAAGGCAGTCAGCCTCTTCGGTGCCCTGTACAGTGTACACCTTCATGTGTAGGCACTCAGGAGAGAGTGATTTTATTTAGGTGGCTAGTCGGGCAGGTCCAAACTAGTATGGATTTGATTTTTTTTTAGGTTTGTAATTAATTTTTATTTAACAATAATAAAGGTGCCAATTTCTTTTTTTATCTCATTTTTCCCTTCAAAGTGTTTACAAAAAGTGGAAAATTTAAGTTTAAAAATTTCCTCCCAGAGTTACCTGGAGAAAACAGTTATCAAATGAAATAACTTGGTTTTTTTGATTTCAGATAATCCAGGACTTAGTTATAAGGGGCACCGCATCTCTACTTTTTCGAGACGCTTCAAAATAACTGAGGATATTGCCGTATTTTCGTATTTATTTTCACACAGTATTCCTCAAATGTTATATTTTTAAGTAAAAATAATAGAAATAAATAGAAAAATTCACAAAAATATATTTTTTTTTTGTAAGAAAACTAAGTTAACCCCTTTTGATGCCTAATAGCCGTGCAACAACGACCCGCAAAATTAAATGTTTTTACATACGATTGACTACTGCAGAATATGAACCGACTGCCTGTCGATTTATTCTTCCTTCGAGCCGCACGTTACCAGCATTGAAGGGACTTCAACTATCCCACCGCAAGTGGGTAGGGTGCCGAATAATCTTAGGGTTACCATTTTTTTTACTATCCCAAAATTTCTTTGGTAGGGATTTGGCTTCTAGTCTTGCAAAAAATTTTGTATTTGAGCTCTTGAAAGTTTATGAAAATAAAAGAAAAAAACTCGCACAAAGTTATGTATTTTCTTTTTTCCCAAATTCTAAGGAATCTTTTAGCAAAAAGTTTTATTTTCAATAGCCCGCTACCGCTATTTTGTGTTGTCACTATTTAAGCTGTCACTACTTGAAGAATGACATATATATGAACTAAGTTATAGGAAAAAGTAAAAACTACGCAGAAAATCAATAAAATTCGCTTCAATTTTTTAAAGAATTTGAGCGACTTTGTTGCCCAATGCCCGTTGTGTTGAGGAAATCCATGGTTTACATATTTCACATTGATCTTTGAAATTGGGCATTCCACAAACGACATCGAATTTTACATAGCAATTTAGTTTTTAATGATTTTTCAATTTCAGTTGGCAAAAGAACTCAAGCCTATGGACTGTCAACAACGACTTGTCTTTGCTGATTAGATACTTGAATTGCATCAAAAGATCACAAATTTCATCGCCTAAATATCTTGAGTGGTGAAGCACATTTTCGCCTCGACAACTATATGTCATCGCTCACTCATTTCGTAAAAAAATTCTTGATAGTACGATATCCCGGAAAGGCCAGGATAGTTGGCTACAAAATCTTATGACATAAAATCTTTGATTATTATAATTGATTTTTTTTTGGGGATACGCGGAATAAGATAAGGTCTATGTGAAAAGCTTTCAAAAATAGAATTCGTGAAGCTTTCGAGAGCTGCAAATGAAAGAATGGAAAGATTGTTGTCCCGCAAACGTAATCGTGGCGGCCATATGGCTGAAATTGTTTTGAATTTCTAATGTCATGCCCTCTCTTTACAGTAAAGTGACAATCCGATAGTTATTTGAATAACAAAACTGACTTCCAATTATAAAAATTTTGATATTAGGCCGTATGTGGTTTTGCATCACAGGGTGTTATTCTAAGTAAAGCCGGATTTAGGGTAAGACAACCGGGGCTACACCTAAGACGAGGTCTTCTCCTTCCGCAATTTCCTTGCAATGTGCTTTCAAAAACCTGTCGAGCCGAAGCGTTTGGGTCCATCCGCTCTACTTGGCCCAACCATCGTAGCATCGCGATGCGTACTCTTCTGCTATACCCATGTCGCGGTACAGCTCATTGAGCTCGTTGTTGTATCTTCTTCTCCACACATTGTCTTCGCATACGGAACCAAAGATCATTCGGAGAATTTTTCTTTCAAAACGACCAAGGGTTTCCTCATTCGCTTTGGATAAGGTCCATGCTTCCGCGCCGTAAAGCAATAAGTATATATTATACAAGGTTACCTTGATTTTCTGGAGAGGGTTTTGTTTCTCAATTGCCTTTTTAACCCAAAGAAGCAACGGCTGGCAAGACCGCACAGATGTTGTTTTCCGTGTATATAGCGGAGTGCAAAACTGGAGAGTGCTCGCCCGAAATCGAAGTCGTTATAGAAGTCGTTAAGGAGGAGAATGCCCACCTTATAAGGTATCCGGGGCTAGAGCCTCAAGACGCGAATCAGTCACCGAAGGGAAAATACAAACTATCCGAATTTATCCCAGCTATGTTTTTTTCTTGTCGAAGGCGAAGGATTGCATGCTCATGAAGCTGTACGTAGTACGTTCGAGATTTGGGTCTCTTAATTACATTGCTGAAAATCTGCACGCTGCAGCAGAGACATTGGTGAAAGCTTATCAGGATGATTTATAATTTAGTCTTAGTAATAAAATGATTCAATATGTATCTTTGATCGGCTCATAAAAAAAGGACTATCGAAAGACCAATGTTGCAAACTATTTTACAACCAAATTCTTCAAGATGAGAATTTTAAAGAAACACTTCCAAGCCCTAAAATTGCATCAAGAATGTATTTGATTTTAATGTTATCAAACTGCACTGCAGAGCGCAAAAATGAAAATTAAAAAAGGTTTCGGTATACGATGCGATGGGATAAAAACGTTTAACAAAATTTTCTCTCGTAAGTATCAAATTCTGACTTACTTCGGCAACTGGATTCTAGCGAAATTGTACCAAAATTTTTCGCGTACGAAGTTCGGAAGGTTTCCTTTGTTAACGTTATTTCAAATAATTCTTGTTTCCGATAGTACTTATATGATTGTTAAATAATAAAAGAATTTATACCTGTGTTCACAATAAATTATTATTTATTGGAAAATGCGACAGAAAAAATCATCCAATTTATTTAGAAAACAATTTCCTCCGAGGCCATTACACTTCTAAATTCAGCATTGATTTTACGTTACCATGTTCAACCTGCTTGAAAGATGCTTTTGAAGCCTTAAGATGATGGTTACTCCATATCGGGTTGAATAGTTAGCAATTATATAGAATGAGTTTTATAATTGTTTGATGGTATTTTTTTATAGGACTAATAGTTTCTGAAAAACTGAAAAAAGAAGATCGTCATTGTAACACTAAAGCTCGTCCCGAATTCATAGGAACTGTTGATCAGAAGATGCCCATTAATAAGGCTGACAAGTTTCGAAACTGCGTAATATATTTCAATTCGAAAGCTTTCACTACCCACTTTTCGAGGTTTTCGTGAGTCATGTTAGTTTTGATAGAAACCTACAATTTTTATTTCAAACGAAACCAAAATACCTCATTGATAAGTAGAAAAGGTTAGCGTGGACACCACGGACACCTGTAAATATTGAATGAGGCTTCTTGCCGTTCGATTGAACAGTTGCGTCCAAGTAGAGAAACTCATTCAAGTGATGGCCACATGGTCAATGTTTAAACAATTCTTGTAAATATTTTGATAAAAATGTTTAAATGCTCAAATTGCATGGTGTTGTTAGGGAAATAATAGCATGTAAATCACAATTTCCAGGCGGAACTTTGCTAATGGCTGCAATTTTTGTTAGACCTTTCCCTTTGTCTTTATTTTTTATCATCCTTTCGAATCATTTAAGAGTTTGACAGCTAAATGTAAAAAAAAACTTTTAACGCATGTAAGCGCCCGATTCAAAATCTAAATTATTGACATGCAAAAACAACTTAAACATGCAAAAGATAACGTGCAAAAATAAGAAACAAGGCCATCGATCTTCAACGTATGACTGCTTTTATTAGACTGATCGATAATGTTACAAATTGGGAAGAGCTTGCCAAGAAGCTTTACAGTACTGTAAATTACTACATAAGATAAGAAAACTGTCTCAACTGATCATACGATCTTTCGGTTATGTTTTACCGATAAACATATAAACATTAATGTGATTGCATTAATACACAGAATAGCAAAAAGCTTTTATGTTTGCATGCATGTGATCGTAAAGATGAGTACTGGCAGATGAATATTACTTGGGATTTCTAAGATCGTAAATGATTAAAATATATCTCTTACAACTCGATCATCCTGACAGTAAATCGTCCTCGATTTACGATGGCATGCATTTACAGATATGAAACATTTTAACAATATTATTTATATAAAGCGAAATTATACAAACTTTTTTCTCATAACTTTTGATTAAAAATAAGATCATTTCACATGTAATAATATCATATTAAAATATAACCATACTAGCTGTTTATAATGAACGTAAAACATTATTAATAAATGAGCATAGAAAATTTACTAATAATTAAAATGAATACAATATATATTTTTTGTCTTTGACGTTGAACATTTGCTTCAATTATTTTTTTGATTAGCTTTTGTAGTTTTTGAAATGCTTGATCAAACATACAATTTTCCAAACGCTTCTGTATGACATCATAAAATAAGCTTTTTCCATATTTGATATTATTTTTCAGAAAACTAACTAGCCAAGTCAAAACAATTTTTATATCACAACAATTCCAAACAATAGTATTAGATAAAACACTTTCATAACTTAAACTTTTCAATTTTTCTTTTTCATAACAACATAAACTTTCATCTGGTTTATCACATATATCAATTTTCAAAATTTCATTATCGAATGAGCTGTCTTCAAAATTTTCAATTTCCAAATCTTTTTTTTCAACTAAATTCACACTCGTTTTTGCAATCATAAGCTTACTATTCGTTTTATACAAAAAATCACGACCTAATACGATTGGATCTTTCATTGTATTATCGTTAACAACATAGAAACATACATAAGCATAATCATCACTAAATTTAACTTTACCAATAAATTTTCCCAATGTAATCAATTTTGAATTATTGATACCCACGTATTCAGATTGAGACTCCAGAGATGTAATCAGGAAAGTAGGAGCATACCGTTGTTGAATGAAGCTTATTGGGCTACCGGTATCGATCAGAGTCGTCAAATTCATGCATATTCGTGCACCGTCAGTTTCTACATTCCCAAATTCAAAATCCAGAACCTCATGGAAGTCGTGACATAAAGTAGGGTTTTTACGTTCTTTCGGCAGCTTCTCACCTTCAACCAACAGAACCGATGATGACAAAGGGCAATCCTTAACAGAATGACCCATCTTTCCACAACGGAAACAAGATCCTTTCTCTCTTCGTGGTTTCGTACAGTTTGTTGAAATGTGGCCGTTCTCGCTGCAGTTATAGCACTTGATAGCGGTGACTTGTGGAGAAGGATTTGATAGTGGAACCGTTCTGTTGTAACCTGATATTGACGGTTGAACATCAGCCTTCATTTTTTCATACTTCCTTAAGGTAGCCTTCAAATCAGCGATGGTATTTGCCGTAAGCATTAACTGTTTGTTAAACAGCGAGTCTGGAATGCCTTTAATTATATAAGCTACCACATCTTGTTCCTCTATCTCTGCAGACGACGCGATCTCCTGCATAAAGAGCACATACTGCTGGTAACTTTCGTCCTTACGTTTGGTTCTCTTCCGCAGCGCATTGTGAACATCTGTAGCTGATGTGTGGTGGTGAAATTCTGTCATAAGAGCAGCCTTAAGCTCACTCCATGACCTGCACGATGTCGACCTCAGAAATAGCCTGGCAGTACCAGTGAGCAACCTCTTAAAATATATGAAAGACTCGGACTCGGTCAGGTGGTAAATAAGTCTCGCATCTTCCATGTTTTGAATCCACTTTTGAATAGGATAATTGTCATCTCCAGTAAACCTTGGCAATGAGTCTTCAATATCTCGGAACGAA
Source organism: Melanostoma scalare (assembly GCA_949752695.1). Classification (NCBI taxonomy): domain Eukaryota; kingdom Metazoa; phylum Arthropoda; class Insecta; order Diptera; family Syrphidae; genus Melanostoma; species Melanostoma scalare. The sequence continues at coordinate 199,525,479 of OX456984.1, forward strand.
CATACGGGACTAGACTCTCGGCAATTTAACTCAGCCAAGCGCTTCTCTAAGAAAAGAATCTCCTCTTTTTTCCTTACCATATCTCGCAATTTTTCCAAGCGTTGTGAAACAATTCTCTCTTCGTCATCAGAGCCATCATCGCAGCTTTCATCATTACCTTCATCAATGTCCTCAGGGAAAAGTTCATCAATTTGGACATCTTCAAATGAAACTATGGCCTCATTTAATCGAGCCTTAAGAGCAGCCTTAGAACCGTTTGTGGCCAAACCTATTTCAGCCAGTTTGTCTTTTAGTTTTTGCACGGTTGCTGTTTGCAAAAACTGTGTAGCACGTGCATTAGCATCCATTAAAAAAATAGTTATTTGACACCGTATTTATCAAACATTTACTATATTAATCTCGAGTACTCTATCCCACTTCTGATAGATTGTAAGCGCCCGATTCAAAATCTAAATTATTGACATGCAAAAACAACTTAAACATGCAAAAGATAACGTGCAAAAATAAGAAACAAGGCCATCGATCTTCAACGTATGACTGCTTTTATTAGACTGATCGATAATGTTACAAATTGGGAAGAGCTTGCCAAGAAGCTTTACAGTACTGTAAATTACTACATAAGATAAGAAAACTGTCTCAACTGATCATACGATCTTTCGGTTATGTTTTACCGATAAACATATAAACATTAATGTGATTGCATTAATACACAGAATAGCAAAAAGCTTTTATGTTTGCATGCATGTGATCGTAAAGATGAGTACTGGCAGATGAATATTACTTGGGATTTCTAAGATCGTAAATGATTAAAATATATCTCTTACACGCATGAAGTAATAATGCATCGAACCCCATTAATGCTCCAAAAAAAAAAAAAAAATGCTTTAAGACTTTCCACACAGAGACACCATTGAAATTGTAATTGTTTTTAACCTAAGGTATGCGTAGCATTTGTTTTATAAAGAGCATAGGTATTTACGAAGCTCGATGATAAATGCATCTTAGGTTCAAGACAGTCAATAAAAACAAGATAGATTTTAGGAAATCACGGTTTGCGTTTACTTTTTCTTATTTTATACTGCTGCAGCTTGAAACTCCGATTGCAAACCAAATCTTAGCTTAGGAATATATCTCTGCCGACTTGTACGACCCTATTTGGAATATGCTTCAGTAGTTTGGGATCCTCATTACATTGTTTCAAAAAATCGTGTTGAAAAAGTACAAAAATCCTTTACAAGGTTCTTAGTTAGACAACTCCGGTGGAATTTACCAGAGATGCCTTCTTACTCCACTAGATGTGCTCTAATTAGTCTTGACAGTTTAGAAAGCCGTCGCGTCGCGGTGTAAATTGCATTATGTTTATTTATGAAATATTGTCTTATCACATAAAATGTCCCGTTGTTTTAAGTCATTTGAATATTTATGTTCCGGAAAGAAGTATTCGGCCCAGAAATATTTTTTATATTCCTCATCATAGATGTAATTATGCTCTTAATGAACCATTTACTAGATGTATGAAGTTATTTAATTCTCTTTGTGATAAAATTGATTTTACAAAGGAAAGAAAATTGTTTAAGAATGAAGTAATTGAACATTATAAACTATTGTTATTATAGCTTAAGATATCTGTAAGAGGAAACTCGATAGATGAATAAATGAATAAAAAAAAAAAAAAAAAAGGCACAACTCCTCCTACACGTTGTATGAGAGAACTTCTATTCAAATAATCAAACCCCAACCACTATGTCAGCACAATTTATTTGGAGAATAACTCACTGGGCACTATTTTTCCCCGGGGTGGATGCTGGATGTACCAGCTTAACTGCTTAACACCTTCTTGTAATGATACTTCCGAGAGTAAGATAAATACTCCTCTCATGTTGTGCTTAAGTGTTCTGCTTTGTTGATTCTGAACATCATTTATTTGTTTTGATTACAAAGGTGCCCTGCGGTAATACAAAACAATCAGGCTGACCATTAACCTTTTTGCTTCCATTAAAACAACATTACTAAATAATGTTTTCTTTGTGTAGTGCACTTTTCTGTGGAGGCATGCTGATGCTTTGGTGCCTTTGCATGATTATAACATCCACAAACAGGATCTTGGTAGAAGTGCACTTTGGAAGGAGGAAGAGTTAAAAAAAAAAAATTATATCAAAACATAGTGCAACGTCAGATGGGAATAATTAATTCAGCAGGGACACTCAAACCGCATTACCTGCAAGCTGCGAGGAAAGGTCAAAAACCTGAGGCTTTTTCACCCACACGCTGTATAACACACTCAACTCCTTCATTGTGCTCGGGACGTTATAGCATTTACTTTTACGCAAATGCCTCTTGCACTCATCCTACACCTCGCCGCAAGTCTATTAAATTATCCACACCATGCGGCTGCAGCACACCTGAAGAGAGTGCTTTCTTTCAGGCAAAGTATCCTTTCATCGCAGCAAAGAAACATTCAGTGAGTGCATGTTGTAGCCAGCCAGTGCTTCGGTATGTGTTTCACACACACACACCTGTAAATACCAACAACGAATACACTGACTTCCCATCATCTTTACCACAAGCCAAACGTATAAGAACGTTTCAGAGGATTTCTTCACTTAATTCTGGTGTAGAAATTGTGTAAGCCTACCTCTTGTTTTTCGATGCAAGCTTTTAACTGCATTCAACCCGAGGATTACACAGCCACCCTACTTCGATGACAACGCCAACAACAGCCCCAATACTTAAAGCGAACATAACAACAACAGAAACAGCGGAATCAAAACATGGAAAAGTGCAAAGTATGGCAAAAGTCCGTTCTTTTTATGTGTACAATGTTCCCCCATTCGATGTCATTTGCAACAAAGTTGGCAGAAGCCTGTTTGTGAAACCTGGGAGCAGAAATTTCATACGGGTCGGGCGTAACGGCGAAGCCCATGTGAGTGTACACAAGGATATCTTTCTCATCAGAGGGATTGTAACTTTTTGCCTGCGCTGAGAGCGCTTCTTCTAAACTGCAGTGTTGATTTTTATGCTAAGCCGAGCGGTGATTTAGTACATGGGTTTCCACCACCACACTCCCGATCCGAACGCCCTCATACTTTCCCTCATGGATAGGTTTTTGCACTGTAAACAGCACTAATACGACTACACTTTCACTTACACCACAACCGCATAGCATAACTTGAAAATAAATGGAGGGGATGAATTTTATAAATTATGACAAGTTGGAGTTTTAGGACATGACAACATGAACGATAGAGGGTACACGACACCACAGCCAGTGCCAGCATAAGGAAATTGGGAAGAGAAAAAGACATCAGTGAATTTAGGTCAAAGTTCAAAAATCCTTCACATATCCTTTGGATTCTGTGATCCTTCACTGTGTTATTGTTTTAAGGGAGAGCGAGCAAAAAGTGGGAATCATCATAATAATTATCCTGATTATGAACAGAGGGTGATGAATGCCAAGTGAAACAATGAGAAGATTTCGTTTTTGTTTTCAGTGAGGAGAGATTTCGCTGACATTAAGGATCTATCGTATATAATAAGAAGTGACAGCAATACTTTAAAAGTGAAACTAGAACAATGGCCTTCTTTGATCAGAGCTTGTGAGAGTGAGGGTGCCCGTCAGTGTCATAACTCTTTTGGAGCTGAGAGGAAAGTTGGTAGTTTGTTTTCATAAAACCCTTGCGATGAGTTTGCTACAAAAGTTTAGAAAATTCTCATTTTCCATGAATTAATTTTCAAAACTAAGTTTGAGGAATAGTTATGGTAGCCTTTCACTTTTTTCCATGACTGAAAGTTGACTCAGAGTGCAGCCAAGTGCCAAGTGGATGGATGTATCTCATGAAAATAAATTTAATGTTAACTTTTGGCAACTGAAATCCATAAAGAGGATTGATTTTGAGTGGCAGCAGTAACTTTATTTGAATCTTTTGTACTCATCTCTCGGAGAGTGGTTTCAAGAATTTCGCCAATTTTAATGCAAACACAAGAGAGCAAAGTACTGGAAGCACAGACTTTTGCCTGAAAATGACTTGTTGGACGAGCCTTTGTTTAAATAATAATTTTTGATTGAAGTGCATTTCTTGCTGAAAGAATATGAAAATGAACTGTTGAAAGGATATGAGAGCTCTGGGTTTTAACAACACTCAAGTAGCAGATTGATGTGAATTTTCATTTCCAACTAGCTCTCTTATCCACCCTCTCCTAACAAAAAACCACATAAAACGTTCAACAGTGGGTGATATGCATAAAACGGCAGTATTTACTGAAAGTAAATGCTAAGAGTATGTACTTTTATTTTAAGTAAAAGGTTGATTTTACAGTATTTACTTCATTTCGTATGCATAAAAAAAAGTTCCTACTTAAGGCATATACTTTCAGTATTTACTAAATTCATCCAAGTAATTACTAGAATTCATCTAAAATTGATAGTAAATACTTTTATTTTCTTGTTTCCTTCATAATTCTTTTGAATGAAATTGTTGTTTTGGTAGCTTTACCGCTACCGCTATGACTATTGAAATCAACTGTTTATTTTATTCTTGTTTTGTTTACATCTGTGTCTGGTCTCTGGTATTTTGTAAGTCGCAAATTGAAAGTCAACTTATTAGTCATGACTAGCACAGGCTTTTCAATTAGCCAAATGCACTTAGCTTTTGTTCGCATTTTGAAAAAACATAGAGTTTTTCGTCTCAAAACGATATAACTGTTTAAAATTAGCCCCAAAATCCGACCTTCGATCTTTATATACTTTATTAGAATTAATACGCACAAATGCTGCCATTTTAGTAAATATTATTAGCTGCAACAAAATTTAATTATAAACAACACTCTGATTTATTCGAAATTTGACGCAACACTGATATTTTTTCGCTTCCCACCTACCTAATATATGGTTTGAATCAAAAAAGTATGTACTATGAAATTTCCAACTTGCTATTTAGCAAACTTAAAAAAACCAAGTATTTGCTACAGAAAAATAGTACCTACTAGTTCTTATGCATACGGATTGAAGTATGTACTAAAAAAGTTCATCCAAAAAAGTAAAAACTATTCTCGAAAGCAAATACTTAATTTTCAGCATTTGCCGCATTTTTATGCATACCAAAAATAGTATATACTTAGAAATTCTCAAGTAAAAGCATTTACTATGTTTTATGCATACCACCCAGTGAAACGAAATTCGATTGGGGCTATTCAAAGCCTACTTTCTAACATCTAGCGGAGTATCCCACTGGTGGATCACTTGTGTGATGAAGATAACCTTGAGAGCAGTGATATTTTCTAGACTGCAATACTCCTATAGTGTCGCCGTTAGGGAAGCATCCACTATAAAGCCTTTGCTTTCTTCCAATTAAGACGAATATACGGTTTTGAATCAATAGAATAAGGGCCGGTTTGTTCAGAGCGGGTTAAATAAGCAATTTGGTTATCAAGGATTTTTCTTAATTCATGATTAAGAATCTGTGATCACCAAAGTGTGTTTGTTCACCTTTTTCATAGCTTGGTTAGCAAATCACGGGTTATTCAAAAATCGTTCCATTTTCCAGTCTATATGTCAAAACTTAATCAAGGAAATTATTGAAAATACATACATTTTTTGATGAGAGAGTTTTTTTTCGGTTGTCAAAACTATCGAGATTTAAATTTAATTTCATTTTAGTTTCAAACATATGTAGGTATGGCGACTCGGAACACCTAAATAAAGAAACTCCAAACTAATTGGCAATCTAACAGAGGTATGGAGGGGTCATCAAAGCAAAAAGCATCTAGCTGCACAAGAGGTAAAAGCAGCATCAAATGCTCAAACCGGACAACTCAGACTACAGCTCAGTTGGCTGAAAGGGCTTTGCAAGCTGCTCGTGTTGCAGAAGCTGTATTGGTTGGAAAACAGGGAATTGTCGAACAACTTGAAAAAGAAGTTCGCGAAGCTGAAGCTGTAGAACAAGAAGAAACTGCTTCCATACAAAACACCCAAAATAATGTAAATTTCGCCCTGCACGCTGCTCAACAAGGCAACCACACAACTAAGAACATTGACCAAAGCAGTGCAAAACCAAAAAAAGGTCAAGTTGATGAAATTTTAAGTTTTGAAAAAGAAATACTACGCCAACAGCTGGCACAAAATAAGGAGGCGCATGAAAAAGAAATTAGACATGCCGCTGAGGAACATCGCTTAAAAATTTTAATTCTCCAAGCGGAGTTAAAATTCAAAGAAAATACTGCCATTTATGGTTTAATAAAATACCACTTCAGCCAAGCCCACGCTTTTTTTATTTATAGTAGAATTGATTTATGTTTTTGTTTTACAGAAACTACTTATAAAAAACTAAAATTACAGCGTCCATATGCCTCTTTCAAGGTGATATGTCAGCCTGACAGTTTTTTATTCTGAAGGGATAGCTGTGATTTGAACAAAAATCAAGCCTGAACAAACTGAATATCAGTTAATCGTTGTTTAAATGGAGCTAACCCAGAAAAATTGCCTGGTTAGCAAAATCTATGATTAAAAGCTCTGATCAGAGATTCCTTGATTAAATATTTCGTGAACAAACCGAATCCATGATTATCATCTGGAATAATCATTGATTAGAAATAACCCAGCTTGAACAAACCGGCCCTAAACCTATGAATCCCAAAAACTAGATTTCTTAGGACTTTATCTGTTCTGGTAACTTTTCTAATCAAAACTCTGTTTTAATTTAAATATGCCTATCCAAAAAAAGAAAAAGTGTTATTGAGACCTATTCAAGTTTGAGCCATTTCAAGTTTGAACCATTTTCGACAAAATTATTTTGGACTTTCTAGCTTTTGAATGAAAGAGTCAAGGATTAGTTCCTGTTCTGAAAATCTTTAAGGAAAGCAAAATTTTGCCTCAGTGCAATGAGAAAGTGAAACCTAACCCAGGTGTCGAATTACCTCATCTCTGATCGACTGAATAAGTACTATTTTTCTTTCAAAATTCATTCTATATTAAACAACGTCAGTCTGCTGTTCATTTATCGACCTCAATTCTCTCATATTCTTGTGAAAAATGTCAAATTGTGGTATGAAAGTGCGAGATAACGCGAGGAGTAATGCCAAAACCACGTAATTCAGTCACGTATTACTCGATCACGTTTGTGGTAATTTGGTCCCAGTTTCATAGCAGTTCTTCGCTTAAAATTTCAAAACCCTTATGCTATTCAAACCTTTTCTGGTATTAAACAACCCAGTAAATCGCAGCTTTCTAGATATAAGATCCAGAACATTATAGAGAAATTTGGACAAGCTAAAGAGGCAATCTCAAACACCAGTGAAGCACCGAATGAACTCTTTTGAGCGCTCAGAGGTAGACTGCATTAAAACAATATAAAAAATAGCAGCTGACTGCAAAGCTTTTATTTCGAAAGCTTTCTGCATTGAGATTTCTCGATCATTCCGCGAATTAGTGATGCCACTTCTGAGTTTTGATATTATTTGACAATGGTGTAATATTTTTGGTACTTAATTATTATTTAAAGAAAAATGGATTTCAAGTTAAAATTTTTGGCAGAGTTGCCACATTAGATTTTATAGAAAACATGAATTATAATTTTTTTAAAAGAAAACAAAAATTTATGATTTTAGTACAAAAAAATATGCAAAATGCTGTTTTGCTGTTATAACAATACAAAAGCTACGTGTTAATCGAATCAAGAAGTTAGCTTAAGATTGTTTGAATCGATTTCGACGATAACGTTAGCTAATCGCACAAAATATACGCTCAAACTACGAACGCACTATATTCGATAATCAGCACCTCTCGTCGCAGTTGAATGTTTGAGGTTTCTAAACTGATGAATGTCTCTAAAGACATCCGTATGAAGATTCATAGAAATTTTTATAATTTGAAAACGGAAAGAAGTGAAAAATCAACTGTTTTCCAACTTTTAACTTTTTTACTTATTTTTTTCTATTGACAGCGGGCGTCATGAGAATTGTGATATCAAAAGGATTACAGGCACAGCTTTCCTGCTATTCATATTTATGGGAATGACCTCTCTCTTAGGCAGGACTCTCTGATCTCAGAATACATTGGCAAGCCTGCCTTTTTTGGATTGCTCTATGTTTAAGGCTAATATTTCAATCTGCCTTTCCTCGTGATCGTTTTGGGTACGGTGCATTATAAAGCCATTGAATTGGGATGTCTGGATCTCTCCTTTAAAAATGATAAAACCAGTGAACCCAGCAGTGGCCTATTTTTTGCAAGTGAACCTTAAAGATATTGGAGTTCCTAGTATGTACAATTAAGTTGTTCAACTTTGTACTAATACCACCTTACCACTGGTGGGGGAATAGCAATAGCACAAAAAAAAAAAAAAAGATCAGTGTTTACTGGTGTTCAGTCATTATCGAACTCAAAAGAACATTTATTTTACTTAGATTTATATACAAAATTTGTTGATGACTCTGCGTCTGACGATTTGGTCAGGTATAGTAATTCGAAGCATCTCTTGTTTCCAACATCGTGGGACAGGGAATAAAGTGAGTTGTATTTTTTGCAATTTTGCATAAAATGTCGTGAGAATAGAGTTGGTTGCATTTTCGCAACTATATACATTATACACAATTGTACACAAGCCCTGTTACACTATTGTCAAGCGAAACATCTAAGCTGAGTTCAACTTACTAGCATACTTTTCGTACATTGTCCAACTTTGTGAACCGAATGTGAGCGTTCGACACACAGCTGTAAAGTAGAATCGTCTATTCAGGTTGGGGGTAGTTTTCAATAAAAGAATATGGGGGATTTTTCCTTCTACTCAATCCACCCTATGCTTATTCGATTGCTGATGCCGAAATCAAAATTTGCTTTACTTTAGATCGTAGATCTCGGACATTAAAACTCCGCACACTGGGAAATCACACTTCTATTAAATAAAAATGTCTTAAGTCATGTCTTACAAATGTCTTACAAAGTCGCATCAGAAAAAAGAAACTTGGACTTTTTCGGACTAAAACGATACTTCCGTCTTATTTCTACAACATTTTCAATATATTGACTTATAAAAGGTTGTTTTCTTTCCGTCACTGGGCAGGCAATCACTTCCAACAGGCGCGAGTAACCTTAACTCCAATTCTTCAATCTTTTTCTAAAACCCAAATGGTAACTTCTTCTCCCTTTTTTTGGAGTATTCTTTGTCACCCGACTTACTTCTTCGAATGTGCTGGCCTTTTGAAAGTGCACACCTGCACAGACATTTGTCATCATCAACAAGAAGCTGATATTGAGCATCGTTGTAATGACCTTCGGCCAACAAATCATCGAGCATATCTCGTTTTTAGCAGCTAGTAGAACGTCACAATAGACAGACATAACTTCGAGGTATAGCACAGGACTTCGTCTACCTAGGATCCGCTATAGACACGGAAAACAACATCAGCGCGGAGATCAAACGGAGAATAACTCTTGCCAACCGTTGCTTCTTTGGGCTAAGAAGGCAATTGAGAAACAAAACCCTCTCCAGAAAAATCAAGGTAACCCTGTATAAGACCTTGATCATCCCAGTCCTGCTTTACGTCGCGGAAGCATGGACCTTATCTAAAGCGGATGAAGAAACCCTTGGTTGCTTCGAAAGGAAAATTCTACGAATGACCTTTGGCCCCGTATGCGAAGACAATGTGTGGAGAAGAAGATACAACAAAGAGCTGTACACTGAGGGAAAAACTGTGTCCGATATTTAAATGGGAAAGCATTAAAATTGCAGTTGTTAGCGTTTTTAAAGCAACACATTTGAATTGAATTGAAAGTAGTTTGTTTCAAATACAAATTGCTTTTGCGAAAGCAGATAAGTGACTTTGGCTTTTGAATTGAATAGTTCACTTCATTGAATCGAAATCTTACTTTTTCGAATTTATATCAAAAGAAAGTGTATTAAAAACAAACGAGAGTACGCTTAAATTTTTGAAAAAAAAACTGCATTTGCATTTTCGTTATTAAAATACTTTAAAATTAAAGTAAAAACACATTTGAAGCAAACGAAAACGCTTTTCTATACCAATAGTTCAAAGGGGTTTTCTTTGTTGAAATCTGTATTGCGACATTCGCGTATTAGTAATAAAAGAGTCAAGTTCTGTAAACAAGTGAAGTAAAATGAAATTTTTGGTAAGTATTGTTCCTTGTTATTACTTTTACCACAATATCTTGGTAACTGTTGCAATTTATTTTTAAAGTATTTTTTTTTTTTTGAGCAAGCTTATTCAAGAAAGAACACCATACACTTTACGTATACTTTACTATATGGAGCAACCCTTAAGCCGAAACATAATTTTTTGGTGCACTATCTTACAGGAATAAAGAGATGAGGACCCTTAAAATATATTTTGGTAATGCGCGTAAGGATTGTAAGTCTAACTTTAATACCATCGCATCAAGACTAAACCCATCTAAGACTAAATCTCATGCAATTTAAGTTTCTTTACAGTTTTTCTATTTTTTAACTCATTATAAATAAAAATGGAATCAAACCAATCAAAACCAAAAATGGAATCGATGTCAGTAATGTCAAAACTAATTTTTATTTAACTAATTGAAATTTAGATAGAAATAAGTATTTTTAGATAAATAAATATGCTTAAATAATGTATATGCTTAGTTAATAACACTTTTTTAAATATAAATAAAATATGTACCTAACTTTAATTCAACAAATAAATTTTTTATTTAAATTTTTTTAATTAGTCTAGTTTGGTATTACTCGAAACTACCATACGTGCGATTACTAATTGAAAACATTTTTGATTCAATTCGAATACGACCCTTATTTAAATTGAAGTAGCGAGCGCAATAGGTTGAATGAATCAAAGCTTTGATTTCAGAGTATTTCGATTGAAATTCAAAGAAGAATGTCATTTAGAAATAATGCACATTGTCTTTCACTTATGGTCAATAAGAATTTAAAAGAAAAGCCATCCGTAATTAAATCAGAGCTAACAGTCGTTTAAATCATTGTCAAAAAGCATTTATTTCAAATGGAGTTTTCATTCAATTTTTATTCAAAAGCGTCGCAGCTTTGACTCTAAGAAAAACGCCTTTAGTCCTAAATTGTTGCCTTTTTTCTTTGATTCAAAGCCATTTTTTTTGATTTGGTGATGTTTTTTGGCTCAGTGTATGAGCTGTACCGCGACATGGGCATAGCCAGAAGAGTACGCATCGCGAGGTTACGATGGTTGGGTCATGTAGAGCGGATGGACCCAAACGCTCCGGCTCGACGGGTTTTCGAAAGCACATTGCAGGAAAATCGCGGAAGGGGAAGACCTCGCCTTAGGTGGCGCAATCAAGTGGAGGAAAACCTCAACCGACTTAGAGTGCAAAACTGGAGAGAGCTCGCCCGAAATCGAAGTTGTTATAGAAGGATGTTGGTTGAGGCCCAGGTTCACTCGAACTGTAATGCCCACCTAAGTAAGTAAGAAAGTAGACTTGTTGTGTATCAACGTTCAAACCTTGATCCGATCAAAGTAAATTTGCTCCACTTTTGAAGAATAATTAAAATCTACTCCGACGATCCGATTTTTTCGAAATTAACTATTCTTTATCCACATCCTTGATATAGCTTAACTCCAGACAAATGCCTGAAATAAAAATTATGAATGAAAAAAGCAATAGAGGGCGCAACGAAACTCGTCAAGCCACGGGATCCAGAATTCAATAAACCGACAATTTTATGCCGAATTCGAACTGCTTAGATGAATTGTGCTTTTTATGGCAGTGTTATTCTCTTGGCTAGCCAGTTCTTCATGAAAGCCAATACTTGCTTGAACGGTTTCAAATTTGATGAAATAACATCGGTTCTTTCGTCCCTTACGGTCTCCACAAAAAGCGACGCGCTAAGTGCTTTATTTCGGTCAAATCTTCTTTCTAAGAACTCACTCTTCGGTCACACAACATTAACTTTCGAAATAAGTCATCTACATTTCCCAACTTTGTTCAAGCGTACAGATACCTGTCTCGTTAGTGTCAAAATATCATTTAATTTAAAAAGAAATGTGGCCAGCTCTTTATTGAAATTAAATTTTCTTTAAGGAAAAGTTTATGTTTTACTTTTGTTTTACTCAACTCTTCAAATTTGCTTCGAAATTTAAGACTCGAGGTGCGAACACATTATATCTGGTCGTGTTTCTTGAACAGCATGCTTTGCAGCAGCCGAACAGAAATGTTTTCCATTTCCGGATGCTCGAAAATAACTCATTGCGAACAACCGCATTTTAAAGTAGGGTGGTCTACAATACGTAGATCACGCGCTTACTGGAGAGTTATAGATTGCCGTTGGGTATATTTCCAACTTCCTAATTTCTTGCATCCTCTATATTCTACTTAAGGCGAGCTTTTTAATTTTTAGTATTTGAAGCTCACTTTGACCATTCTCTGAAAAAACCTTTTTTTTCAGGTTTTTTGGGAGTGTCTAATGCAAGCCCAAACAATCACTTGGATGTCTAAATTCTTAGCAAGTTTTTCGTTGCGTATATGAAAGGCAATCAAGGAACACTTGAAAAGAAAATCACTCTAAAAGTAATCAACAAAAATGTTCAGAAGGTTGATCCTTCCGAACAACTTCTTCAACGACTTATTTTCTCATTCTGATTTGTTCTTTTGAAATATTCGACCCATTATGGCCAAGCGAATGTTACTGAATCAAAGCTCTTCAATCATATCCTCGAGTAACATATTCACATCATAAAGCAATCAGAAGGCAACAACAAATTAATCTTAAGACCCCCTTACAACTAAGACAAATGGAAAACAACTACCAAAAAGCCCACTCCATCCGATGCGATGCTCGGTTTAATTGACTGACCTGCCTGCCCTGGTAGTTCTCAAGAATCTTTACTACACTAACCACATAGCTCGTCCTTTCTGTATGCTTGCCATGTAATCTTGCCCCTAATTGGGCTTCACTTTCGAAAGTCATTAAGGGAAATGGCGAATTGATTTTTGTGCAAAAGTGGAAAAGATTCTTTGACTTTTTACACACACACACCCGTCTTCACATTCTAACCAATGTGTCCGACCAACTTTATACCATCGGAAATAATGTGAGCTTGTGTCATTTCTTTCGTGATTTCTTGTTTTACTTTTTTTTCTTTTTTCTTTTTGTCTACACTCGTAGCCATGGTCCGCTTTTGTGGGTGGACTTCACCATTGACCACTACTTGATCTTTATTGTCTTCGGCATCCGTCCAATTAAACTTCTACTACAAGAGGAGATTCGAATGGTCCTTCAACCATCACCCCCGCCCGCTGCATGTGTGAGTTTGGTTAATTAAAGTTGCCGAGAGTTTCACGTCGTCATTATTTCCTTTTACCACTTCTTACTTTATCGAATGGAATCTAACCTTCGGCATAGTCGTATAAGAGTTGAGAATAGAAGAAAGCATTTTCCACAAAATCTGGTAAATTGCCGTTATGTTTGTGTTGTGTATGCCTGGGTTATATAATGAGAAATTTAACCATTGAGATTTGCTACCGCTTTGGGCGGTAAAATCAGGAGTGCTATGATTCTAGGAAATAGATTCCTTGTTTTTTTTTTTGTTTTGAGATAAATGCTCAAGGGTTCCTTATCAAAGTGTAAATTCATTTTATGAACGATAATCTCCTCGGGAGCTATCGATAAATGTGAAGTACCTAAAAACTATTTCAAGAACGATGGCAAGCCAAGCAGAACTGAGATTCTAGTCAAAACATAGATAGAAGTCATTGATCAATTCTGGGAAATGTACATATATTATCATCTTTTGATACCTCCCTCATACGTAGTTTGCCTTTGCAAGAACTTTGAATGAAAAGCATTCGATATTTAATGTATGTATTTCGATTGAAGAAAAGAGTCCCTCTTCGACAGATTCACAACAATTCAAACTATGGAAAACATTTTAAATCAAAAAAAATTTCACTCATAGCTTAAATGGCAAATATCAATTTTGTGGATAGTTCAAAGCCTTCGTTTTATCAACTTTAGCTATTTAGTGATTTCATAGAGAGTTTTCTTCTCAGCTCCTTTGTGGAGAATCACATTGCGAAAACAACTCATACACATATTCGTTGAAGAACTGCTGTTTCTTCGAAACTTTGTTGTTTGTTGATATTAGTATGATTTTCACTACACTTACAGAACCAACGATGGACTTCAGTAGTTAAAAAAAAGGAAACCCTTGAATGAGCTACTCATCATACTTATTTGGTTTAAATGTCTTTCCATACCTGTACAGTACAGGGTATGAAATATAGATGGAGCTCCTGGCGGACCAGGGGCAACTATCAAACCTCTGCAACAGGGTACTGATAGCGGGCTATTCGGCCGTTTGTTATGTGTCCAAAGGGTTCCCAAAAGAACCTAACCTCCAGGCTGAGGGTTGTGCAAAAAAAAAAAAATAACTGATACAACCATTATCTCAACTTTGACAACTTTAGCAAACGAAAAAAGTGCAAAAACCTCCAGATCTGCACGAAGAACGTAAGATCTCTTAGCGGATAAGGTGCAATCGGAGAGTAAGCGGATGCCCGGAACTGTTGCAAAGCAGACATAGCCGCCATCCAAGAAGTGCGATGGAATGAACCGGGCATAAAGAAGATGAAAAACTGCGACACTTACAGCGGTGTTTGCTACAGACAACAGAAGCAACGCTTGTGTCCTTGTGTGAGTGTGAGGGATCTATCGGTAAAGGTATCTAGACTAAGGAATAAAGTTATTAGCTAAAATCCATCAGTTAATGACCGCAAAGCGACCAACCACATCAGGGCTAAATTAACCAACATAAGCCTAATATACTCCAGCGCCCCCACAAAAGACAAAGGCAAGAACTACGAAGACTTTTTCTACGAGCAATGTCCAAGACAAAACGTGAAAATCGTCCTTCGTGATTTCAACGCAAAACTAGGGAAGGAGGACATCGTTGGAAATACCATCGATAAGCAACGCCTGCAGGACAAAACCTCCGAAAACGAAGGTTCTGTCCTGCTGTGTTGCTAGATCTTGTTGTCAGTATTACATGCTTCTCGCAACTCAAAATTCATAGCAATCCCAAGATCAATGCACCGTCAACCAAATTGATCATGTGTTGCGGTCGACGCAAAACACATTTCCAGTGTTAAAAGTATGTTGTTTTAAGCCGTGTGGTTTTCAATCTGGCAATACTTTTTTTAGTATTGATCTTTTGGACAGCTGTCTCTTGATTTATGCTCAATTTACTGAGTCATTTCTTCATGAAAGAATTGAAGTCACAATGCGGCTAATGCATAAGTTGGGCAAATTGTCCCGAAACGAAATCGGTGTTCGCCGATTTTTACCTGATTTTGAGTTTTAAACAGCATTATTTTTTATGGGGTTATGTGAAATGGCTTGTCTACGTTGATAAGCCCGAGACGATCGACGACTTGGAAGGTAATATTCAGGGCGTTATTGCTGACATACGACCCCCAAATGCTGCCTAAAGTGGTCGAAAATTGGGCCTCTCGGCTGAATTTTATTCTAGCCAGCCACGGCAGCCACTTAGGTACCCGAAATAATTTTAAAAACATAATGGCAAGCCCTTATCATTATAATAAAGCTGAATTCTTGGCCATAACATTCAATTATATGCGTTTCACTTCTTCTTCAAAGCTACACGTCTTAAAAAAAAAAACTTCTTGAATGTCCGAACTGTCCGAGGGGCTCACTTTGACTCGGAGCTCAGACCACTGCATTGTTTCAGTAAAGGGTACGAATGAGGATCTCCTGTTCACGAAAAGGTTTGACATCGGAAGTAACAATCGCAAAAGATTGCCAGTGCCTTCTCCAATCGAAAGACCCTTCTACTATCCTTGAATCATATATGCCGCCAGCATTAAACATTGAAGACCAATGGCAGCAATGCCAACAAGCCATCAGAAGCGCAAATGCTCTAAGTTTTATATGGCCCCAAAAAAGAAACCCATGGTCCGATGAAGAATGTCAGGCAACAAATGCAGAAGAACACCGAATTCTGAAAAAGAAAAAGGAGCAGCATGAGAAGCGATCGTTTTTTCAGGAAATTGAGAGAGGTCATGACAGGAATCAGATTCGGAATTTTTACCAAAAGAAAGATCAGGCCAGGATGGCAAGCCCCGAACTCTGGCCTGTAAAGATCAGCAGGGAAACTTAGTGCAAGATCTGGGATGACCATTTCTGCAGACTGTTTAACGACTCATACAACATGGACGATAATTAAGATGATAAAGCCGTTCTCCCGACCTAGAAGAAGCAAAGCTTGCCAAATGCAACCTTGAACCAAGTAAGGCTGCAGGTGAAGATTGCCTTGACGCCGAGCTTTTCAAGGCAGCAAGAGATCAGTAAGAAAGGAGCATTCACCAGCTGATCTGCACCATATGCACGATTGGAACAAAGCCTGCCCGAACCTCAGTATCTTCTGTATGGTCCTAAGAAAACAGAAGCCCTCACAATTGAACCAGTTATAGAGGAATAAGTTTCGTTTATGTCGCATATAAAATCTTGTCAGCTTTCAATGAGTCAATGTTGATGGCTCTTAAAAAAAGCGATGAAGTGAAAAATCTTTCACACAAATTAGAGTTGGCCTACGAATCACTTAAAAGAACCTTCAAATTATTTGAGTTTTGCTGTGAGTCTTCCCAATGTCAGACTTTCAGACCCACGCACGTTCAAAACGTCAAAACATACAGATCGATTTTGAGCTTATTATAGGTTCTTTCGTTGAACTTTCCCCAGGGTTGACGCAACCCTATGAATTGTCAAAAAAAAACTGGGTTTTCCCGTCGTCAAAAAACGCTTTGCCACAAAATCACCAAACATCCCTGTCATTTGAATTAAAACACATGCCATTTGAAAGCCCTCAAATCACCACAGCAAAAACATAGGGCGAGTTGATGGCAATCCCAGGTCAACCCTAGGGCTAAAAAAACACTAAGTTTGACATTTAGGGCGACTTTAGGTTTCATAAAAAACGATTTATGGCGACCCCAGGGCGACACCATTGCTTCATTGAACAAACCTTATATTTCATTCCGAGATTGAATTCTTATTTGACTGAACCATAACTTTGTCTAGTGGAGGGAGATGCCTCCTGTTTAATGTGTTTCTATTGGTTACTAAAGAATTATCATAGTCGCAACATTCTTGGTGTCCACGTCCAAGCCGAATAATTCCGAACGGTCTGAGAACAATAAGAAATTGTCTATGCAAATTCAATAACATCCGCAAAGCTCAACATTTACCAGACAAAGAAAATTTATCTTATTTGCATTGCTTGCTAAGGCTATGAACGATAAACCTCAGCCATTATATTCTCATTAAAACATTTCGACCGCAACTGCGAACTCTCAAGTGCAATGCAGACGATAGTTGCTGTTTCGTGTAGTTTTTTTTTTTTTTTTATAAAAAAGCCCCAACTACTGCTACAGTACAACTGTTGTTGGTGTTGCTGTCTTATTGCCAAATGAATAAATCGCAAACATGGAATATTTCACTTTTCAAGTTTAACCTTGTGTTTTAGTGGTAGTGTTGTGTCCTTGTGTGCGCCTTTGTTATCCTTTATCTACCGAAACACAAATGTCTCATTTCACAATGTGCGGGATACTACACGACATCGGCATAGCGATTTATATTTAAACTTGTACCACGGCAATCAGTGCAGCTGAAGCTGCAGCCTTAAATAAACTGTTGCCAGGCACAAGGAGCATCTATTGATTTTTGTGCTTCCATTTTAATACTCATTAGACCGACCATAAGCATGAATGCATAATGGCACAATTTGAATACAAAAGATGAAACGGTATTGGAGGTTAAACGGCATTGTGAATGCGGGAAGGAATGATTATGCATTTGCATTTCAATTTTTCATTGCATTGGAGGGAAGGAAGCTGTAGCAGTGATTTCAATGATTTGTTTAAATTATTATTCAGCTTTGTCTTAGAAAGAAAAAGAGACCAGAATACCATTTCTTTGAATTTTTTCAACAAATTGCGTTGACCATTCATCAACAGGATGCTAATCAAGGAACTGAAGAAAACCGTCATAACTAGGAAGGAACACAACGAAATGCACTGCGTTAGTTGTAAGCGCAGTATGAATTCAATGCGCCCATTCATAAGAATTCAGTGTGCCAGATAATAATAATCTGACGTTTTCGGCCTATGATAGGCCAACCTTTGAGTTTTTCAGTTCAGTTATTAGTTCTTACAAATTATTTGGAAAAATAATTTAGATTACATATTAGTGGAGTGGCGTAAGCTTTATATCTAGGAATCCAGGAGAAGTCCATGGATTTTCATGAAATTCGGAAATGTGTTTTAAATAGCGTATAGAAAAAAGTTAAAAAAAAATTTTCACCGCTCTCAACTTTTTAATTATTTTTATAATTAATTTTTAACTTTTAGAATTTACTTTTATTTACGTAGGGTGTTTAGATACCGTTTGACAAAGGCTCAGGACGGATAGGTTGGGTCAAGACAAGAAAAAAATTATATGGGAGGAGGGGTCTATATTCCTCCGTGTAGGCGCGAGGAGCAATTTTATAAAAAATTGACTAAATTTAAAAAAAATTATTTAAAATCATCTAAGCCAGTTATTTTCTCATATTTTAGTGTTTTTGAAAGCTAATGCTTTGTTCTTTAATAAAAATCTTAATTTGAGTTCAATTAATGAAAAGTTTTTGAGAGATCAGGGGGTTGATTCCCGATCTGTGAAGCTGTGAAGTGATAAAACAAAATATTATTTCAGTTTTCGCAGAGACTATTCATTTTATTTTTTCAAAAAGATTTTAATGAAAACAGTGAGAAGCAAGATCGGTTGGTATGCAGAATGGCTACAACTAGCAAGAGCTAGCAATTTAGAACTAGATCTAGTCCATCTATTGAGCTTAAACTGGAAACAAAAACTCTACAGCATCATAGAAGCAACCGACAACAACATTAGAAACGACTACGAGAGTGAAGCACGAGAATCCATCTATAGACAGATATATAACAGCCTTAATTATAATCTTCAGCAGACCAACTACTTTCGAGATGAAAATGATGTACAAACAATCTCAATGATTTTCAGACTAAGAGTTGAACTGTTGAGACTCAACTACAGACCTCATCGAGATGACCTTCCAGTATTGTGCAATATATGTAATGAAGAAGAAAGAGAAGATGTATTTCACTTTGTGGGTAAATGTCCAACGCTACG
This sequence comes from Melanostoma scalare, assembly GCA_949752695.1. Lineage (NCBI taxonomy): Eukaryota > Metazoa > Arthropoda > Insecta > Diptera > Syrphidae > Melanostoma > Melanostoma scalare. Next base: position 199,544,654 of record OX456984.1, read on the forward strand.
GGAAACAAGACGGTTCTTCCTCGGAAGTAATGTGCTCTCAAGAGACCAAGTCATAAACCTGCTAAATGAACTCAACATCCATTTACTGGAGTACTGTAAAACGGCCTTATCCTATCGCGAACGAATCGTAAATGAAAACTTTTAAACAACACTTTTCGAACAAAATACCAAACAATCAATTCATTAATAATTTTGATTGTATCTTTATAAAAAATACTTTTTGAATTACTTTTACTATTCAATCATAAACTGTTCCAATCGGCAGACGGCATAGCCAAGCCTAAAGATTTTGTAAATGGAAAATGGAAATTACTTATGAATTGTCTAATAAAATCTTACTTACTTACTTACTTACTTTTCATTTTATCATTTCATAAACTCTTTTAAGCGATTCTCGAACTCAAAATGATAAACAGCTTTCAAATTTAGTACTTAAGAGTACTAAAACGTTCTAAATAATAAATTGTATGAAGTATCTGTCATTTTTGATTTATTTTTGAATCTGGAAAATTAAATTTTCACAAAAAATTATTCAAACATAAATTAATAAAGGGTTTTCCAATAGGTATGATATGATTTTGCAGTGGCGTTTCGGCCATTTGTAGTATGTCATGATATCTCATTTCACCATTGGACCACCGTAAACGTCGTGAACTTTCTGATTTTGCCTTGGAACAACTTAAAATCGATAACAATTTTTTTTAAGAAAATCATCTTTTCCGATGAGGCTTACTTTTATTTGACTAGTGCGTTAACTATACAAAACTGGCGATGAAAATCCACAAAATATTCATGAAAAACCATTACATTCACCTAAATTGACAGTTTGGTGTGGTTTTTGGGCTGGTGGAATCATCGGTCCGTACTGAAGCTGGTAACACCATTACTGTTAATGGAGAGCGGTATAGTTCGATGATAACCAACTTTTTATGGGCGAAGTTGGAAGAAATTGATTTTGACAACATTTGGTTTCAACAAGACGGGGCTACGTGTCACACAGCAAATGCAACAATTGTATTATTGCGAGAAAAATTTAGAGATTCGATTATTTCAAGAAATGGTGATATTGAATGGCCTCCACGAAGTCGCGATTTAACACCTTTAGATTATTTCTTGTAGGGTTATTTGAAGTCATTGGTCTTTCAAAATATACCAGATTCTCTTCAAGCTTTACAGGTCAATATTGAACGCGTCATTCATATAATATACGACTTGATTTAGTGGAAAAAGTGCTCGAAAATTGGGTTCATCGAATTTATTACTGCAGAAGAAAACGTGGCGGCCATTTGAATGACGTTTTATTTAAAACTTAATTTTATTGATTAAACTGCGCATTAAATAATTAATATTTGAATTTCCTTAACAAAAGTGTGTTTTTTTTTCGAAAAAGAAATCATATCACTCTTATTGGAAAACCCTTTAGAAGACGTCGTGACTTCTTTTAATTTTTTGCTACTGGGAGCATTGAAAAAGTGCACTGTTGTAAACTTGCGTTCCTTGCAATTTTATCTCATACACTGAAATTGTGAAATTGAAATTGAATATCTAAAGAAATTTTCCCTGACGAATATCAGCATTAGAAACATTAAGTTGTTGTAGATCACAAAAACTAAAAACAGTATTGGATAAATGAGCATCTTGCTGCAAAAAACAAAAAGTGTTTTATTTTAGAGCCTATTTATTATGATAGAAGAACTGAAGCGGCCATCCGAAACTTGATTCTTTTAAAAACTTTTAGACAAGCATTCCAAATAAACTTGCATTATCCAGGTTAATTTTCTGCTTAGCCAGTATTATTTACTAAACGTTACTTAATATTTACGTACATAGCCCGCATCCGAGTTTAATAAGTTGGAGAGATTCATTTTCGTATTCGAAAAATTAGTTTGCAAACCAATTACGGTGTACATACAATTTTAGCAAACAATAGAGATAAATTTAGAAACTCTGCAATCAAATCTTTCGTAATTGTCATAATTAAGGCTATGATTTCAATTGAGAACAGTTTTCGAGCTGTTAAAACCTTTTGCCCCCGTGTTTTTCAATTTATATTTTCAAATTCAAAACACTTCACAACCAAATCGTTTGTGATAAATAATTTTTCATGTGAAGAAATTTTGAAGTTGGTTTTAATTTTTTCACAGAACGAGAATTGAATTCGTCGTGAAGCTGTGATATTTAGTTTCACTTCACAGCTTCACAGTTCGGAAATCGACCCCCAGGCCTCAAAGCCAAAATTTTGAAAAAAAGAAAATATTTTTTTCTTAATAAATTTTTTTTACATAATTTTGCCCGAATAAGTGCCATTTTTTCTTTCCATATTTAATGCTTTTATTAATTTTTACTCAAAAGCAAAAAACCGAAAAAAAAAATTTTTAACTTTTTTCCACGAAATGAAATATGAAATGTGTTTTAAATAGCATATAAAAAATGATAAAAAAAATTCATGTGATCTTAATTTTAATAAATAATTATTAAAATTTTGGAGAAATTTTTGATTATATTAGTTTTAAGTTAAATTTTAAAAAGAAGACCGATTACAAACTTGAACTTCGGTCTCAATTTGTGCTCCAAATGCTGTTTCCGGTCAAACGAGTCGATGAATCCGAAAAAATACGGAATACGCTCTTATCCTTGTCGTATTTTGACGTAGTCCAGTTTCATAAGAGGAGTTCACAGACTTTGGTTTAAAAGACCAATGATAATGTGAGCCCTCAGGCGACCGGTTGATATTTTATATTTCTGAAAGTTTTGAAGTTGGAAGGAGCGGAGGAATAAGACATAAATTTAGACAAGTAGAACGCAAACTACATCCGACCATCCAGCATCCATCAAACGAAGTCTGCCCAACTAACTTTATAGTCTGAACGGCCCTATTTCTGATTATTCTTTGTTCTTGGGGTATGAAATAAATTAAAGATTATAATTTTTCAAAACCAAAACTGGCACATTCTTCTGAGCAGCCAGTAGATAAATCTTTTAAAATTTCATAAGTGTATACATTTAAAAACTGGAAACATTTTTTAGCTTTATTAATGCGTCCAACCTTCTCATACATCTCACAATGTTGAACAATTAACAAAAAGTCTGACAATACATGTGGACTGTAGCTAGATGAAGATTATCCATACGTTTGAATAGGAACAAAGCTTGAGCTTATTAAAGAAGTGACAGGAACCTTGAAAGAATATACATCAAAAATTTGATTGTGGACAAAATAAAGAACGATCGTCTCATTTTGGAATTGTCGTGTTCAAAGAATAGATACCCCATGAGATAGATAGTATCCTTAAATGTTCAGATAGATACATTATTGCGAATGAAGAACCGACGCATTTGGAGTTTCCAGTCTTCAAAGAACACTAAACCTAATAATCACCATACCTACATCCCTACCATTTTAACAAAAATACCATCTGACAGCACTGTTCATGTTCATTACCTTAACTCGCCTCAGCAAATACCTAGTGTGAGTTGGGGGCAAACCAAGCGTTCAAAAAACACTCAGTTTGACATTCAGTTCAGGTTTGTCAAAATACGCTTTGTGGCGACCACAGTACGACCCCATGGCTTCAATTAACGAACATATGTACAGTAAATATGTTCGGGAGTTAAATTATGGACGGAAAAGTGTGGAGAATTCTATTAAAAAATCTACTACAACTATACACCCTAGAACCAATTTCGCAGAGCAGCAGCGTACTGCACAACGAAAAAGAGAGCGAAACTTTCCATTAACGATTCCGTCTTGTCATTTTTGTATGTTTTTTTTTTGTTTCAGCAGCGTACTAGACTTAAGCTAGATAATTAAACCAATATCCGCGGTTTACTACCAGGTTTGCTACCAATTCCTTTTTGTGCCGCAGTGGCTGGAAGTGGGGTAGCTGCAGTTTCACTTATTACCTCAAGTGTGGTGTCCAGACGAAAATGGGAGCCTAAAAGAAACGTAGAAGCTCGCCGCGTCTTTCACGGGACCACAGTCGGTCTTCGTGGAGTATCCAATAACAAACTGAATCGTTTTGATGTTGCAAAGATGGCAAATTCACATGTGAAAGTTTCTTCAAGTAAAACCGAAAAATTATAATGCTCTTCAGCTCAAAAGACAGTCTCCCACCATGCCTCCTGCCAAATCGTCCCTCCCAGAATGGCTTAACTATATCACTTAAAAATATAATTATAGTAAAAATAAAAATTATTTTAATATGAAACTAAAATTAACTTTAAAATGAAGACAATCTATAAAAGAGCAATGTACAATTAGTTGGACAGACTTTGGTTTGGACGAACAATTTTGGATGATGTGAACCCTCAGACGACTGCTTGTTAAACTTGTTTGATGGTTTTCAAATATTTCATAATGCTGGACGACAAGCCAGATTAATGATAAGTCAGAACTGAAACTACATCCGCTCATCCAACATCCATCAAACGAAGTCTGTCCAACTAGCTGTACAGTGTGAACTTCACAAAAGGAACATGATCAAACTTCCTAAATTTTGGCAAGAGCTACGCAGCCCACCCTGCTGAATTGTTAAACAAACTGGGAAGTGACAAGATTGTCTGTCTCTTTTTGGTTTCACATTCGAAAGAATGTGTGGCAGTATCCCAGTATACAAATCCAGATGGTAGTTTCTGGCGGAAAACACAAATGCAGAAGGCTGACCTATTGAATAGATTTGGTCTTATTTGGCAGTGAACGTAAAACCTCATTCTTTTTTTTCTACGATTCATGTTTAGCCAAAATTTTTGGAGAGGGAAAGGCAGGGCTTTAAAAATATATGGGTTTACATTTCTTCTCTAATTCCATGGTCAGATAAAGAATTCGAATGATTACTTTTGCCCCAACCAAAAACAACCAAGTTCTGGCCACAAAACTTCACCTCTTTCTCAGAAAACTACCTACATCAACGCATTTTGAATTATAATTATCTTTGGCAATAAATCTAAGCAAAGGAGGAAGAAAAATGTTCTCTTTAGTGAGATTTCCCTTCGCAAATCTGCATAACCGCTGTCTGATTAGCCAAAGAATTCATTTTAATTATAAATATTTATGATACATCGCTACTTTGTGTGTGTGTTTTATGTTTTATCTTATGATCCATCATCGTTTATCTAAATTTCATGAATCGTTGAATAAAATTCAGCTCTGATACACGAATTATATGGACGGCCTTCGAACAAAATTCAGCTTCAATCTCCTTTTCTCCCTCCAAAAGTATAAATAACGTTCTACGAGAAATACCTTTTCTCCAGACCTACATCAATTATTCTGTTCCTGAAAGCTACCAAACGCACCCTTAAGTCCGTTCGTTAAATGACTGCAGCTGACAGTAGCTTCCACAAAACATCCATCAAATCATTTTCGTGCAACATGTGCTTGACGGCGCGGCGGGCAGGGCAATGTTGCTCTTGCTTCAATGATTAAGGGGTGCGAATGTGAAATTATCATATAAATCGGGCGGACGGACACGGACAACGGTGAGAAACTTCACTCTTCCTTAAAAAAAAGGAAAATAAAATAATAAAAATAAAAGAGAAGAAGAACTCACTTAAATTGGAAAGGAAAAACTTCCCAGTGTTACACAGGTGCGTTCATGTGGTGCGATGGAGTGGAGGCACTGCTGAAGAATTGAAAGTACATTGGCACGGTTAGATCTCGAATAAATCACAGAAAGAAACTTTGATAATCCACCACCCCATCCCAAATACAGTGGAAAAGAGGATGCAGGGTAAAACAATAATACGGCCAATGTGGATGAGGAACCGAGTGAGTGAGTGAGTGAGTGAGTGAGTGTGCAACCACTTGCTGTTTTTTCTTTCTCTTTTTTTCTTCCACTATTTGCCTTCTTCGCCCATTCGTCAATCAAACGAAAGTCGAACACTACGGGATCTGGGACGGGGGCAAACGGACAGAAATTAATGGTCGAGTCACAGAGAAAAGGGTTGGGATTACCACTTTACTACACTAAGCCCGTATTTGGGAGAGGGAGGCTTTGATTTTCCAACATTAATGAGGCGCATTTTGTAAAGGCGGATTTAAGGCCATCGCCATTTGGGATTGTCTGTATTGATAGCCAGGCAGGAAAAGCTGTTCCCGTTCAATACAAATTGTGTAATCCTTTTGAGTGCTTTTTGTTTTTTCATCGAGTGAAAATGGGGTTATTGTGGAGTTTCGTGTGCAACAAGATATAGATATCGGTGAAATGGCTTATAAAATGGAGGAGTAGGTGTATACGACTTCACAGCACATAATTATATATGCAGATACACCTTTTTTCAGTTTCAAAAGGCAACACATTCCTTAAAAACTCTGTCATTCTTTCCTGAAACACAAAAGCAAGATAATTCAAATTTCTTTGAATCTTTTTTTCTGGAAACAGAGTTATCCGTGAAGTTTAGAAAAAGAATTTTTCTTTTCAAGAGTAATTCTTTCCAGAAGTTTTGCTGGGAAGGATTCTTTGTACCAAATAACACGCATACGTTTTGTATTTGCCACCATGAGGTGCTGCTAAACTTTGAGGTTGAGATTTATTTAGTCTCGAAATTTTTATGTGTAATACTTCAAAGCATTGAATAGAAAAAAGTTCAGGTTGTAGAATTTTAAATGCCTGAGTCTCTGTACAATTTGATTAAAAGAATAGCCAAGAGCAAGTACCTACCTCATATCTGGTTTTGCAGCGAGGTATAAGGTGTGCTGCAAGGTTGCGTAACAAATTACTCTCACAACATCGCTTTGTAAGAAAAAAAAATCGGTTCACAACTCACATTTGTTCCCAGCAGCAAAATATGGGATAAGATGGACCATGATCCCCATGCCCCAAATGTGCCATTCCAAATAGTCCTTTCATTGTGGTTCTCAATCTCTAAGGCCGACTATCAGAAATTCGGACTTTTCAATAGAAAAATGATAAGGAATACGGGTTTACGTTTACAGTTTAATCAACAAAGTCAGACGCCCTCAGTGGCACAGCTTAACTATGTTCGATAAAAATTTGCAGTACTGGCTTTATGTGACAGCTTTTAAAACATCAGAGAAATGCAAAAAACCTTTTACTGAGAACCCATCAGAAATAAATGCTTGAAAGCCCTGGGAGTCATTCCGCAAAGTTTTAGACGATGTGTTTAAAACCGTAAAAAAATTATTACCATTTTGTTAAACAGTAATAACATAACTTTCCATCAATTAAAAGTAAATAAATAAATAGGGTGGCGCAACAGAGCGTAGCGCATTTCTCACAACCATGCCTTGTGAGGGAATGGAGGGGACCTACAATTTTCTGTCGGTTCCAAACGGCTTTTTGAGAAAGCGCTTTTCATGGCAATGAATTTACTAACGGAGGACTTGCTAATTCCTCGCGAAAGGCGATACCCGTGGAAAAACATTTTTGCTTCTGCTGGGATTCGAACCTCGAACCTCTGGACATGCTAACCATCACTCCACGGGTACATTCCATCAATTGCTGAAAGCGAAATTACATGAAACTCACATTTTCACAGAGTCTAGTTCTGGTCCCTGCATTTCCACAGAAATCATTCAACAACCGGCGCGGCATCGGCATAGACCATAGATCTCCATACAATCTACCAAGCACTCAGTTGACTTACTGGGCACTGTGCTCTTCTGCTTCAACCCCTATTTACTTTCAAATGCATATCGCGTAACTTTTATCAATGTGTCAAATTTTATTCAATTCATTTCAATATATTTCTGTCGCTAAGCTTTTGATTTTATAACTTAATGACACAAATTCGTACTGAAAGTGCTGACGTGAGTTTAATCCTTTCCTTATGTGAAGTGCGAGTGAGAGGTATAAGCATTCGAATTTTCCTTGTCCTGCACACTTTTATAGAACAGCAGAGGTGCGGCAATTGTGGTGTGGCCTTTCTTAGGAATTGGATAATTTGCCAAGAGCTGTCTATAAAAGATCCAAATTAATATAAAAAATCCATATATGTATGTACTTCTATGGATGTTCATTTTTGATTTTTGAATTCAATGAGTTCCCTCTTTCCACTCATGAAAACGTGGAGCCTTTTTAACAATTTTTTTTTAAATAAATTAATTAAATAAAAAATAAATAAAAAAGGTGGCGCAACAGAGCGAGGAGTCCTTGTGCTTAGCGCCTTTCTCACAACCATGCCTTGTGAGGGAATGGAGGGGACCTACAATTTTCTGCAGGTTCCGAACCGCTAATTGAGAAAGCGCTTTTTATGGCAATGAATTTACTAACGGTTTGCCTCTTTTTTTTTTTTTTATAATTAACGCGCACATCAAGGGGTTATGACTACCCTTATAATGTTATAAAAACACAGTGCGAGCATTTAGGAAAATAGTTAGGATTTGAAAGGAGACACCGATGCACGTTGTTTTTGAACCTTTGTGAATCGTAATGCAGAAACAGGGTCAGGTAAAGCATTCCACATTCTGGTGGTGCGACTCAAATACGAATCTCTATACTTGACTGTACGTCCGAAGTTGGACTCAAGGTAAAACTGATGAGCATTCCTTGCGAGGAGGGTGTTGCGGCTAAATTGTTTCAGGCGAGGAATGCAACTGGCTATTTCACTAGAGCACTGTTTGTAAAAATAGCGATAAAAGAGACTGAAACAGGTAACATTTCGACGATGTTCAAGAGAATCAATCGATTCTACGATTGAACTATCACCTATCAATTTTAACGCTCTATTTTGTACCCTATCAAGTTGGCGCAAAGATGTTTGAGATGCACCTGACCAGATATGGGAGTTATACTCCAGTTTTGGGCGGATGAAGGCCTTGTAAATTGTAGCCAGATCAGAAAGGGTGAAGAACTTCCTGCATCGTCTTAAGAAACCTAAGCATTTAGCGTTTTTGGCGACTTCAAATATGTGGTCATTCCAACGAAGATCATCGTTTACACACATACCAAGTACTGACAGCTTTTCGGTTTCTTGGATGCAGGTACCATTCATGGATAATGGCAATGGGTTAATGTTAAGCTTTAATGACAAGAGACAGCATTGAGTTTTCGAAGCATTGAATTCTACTCGGTTCATAAGAGTAGTTATTCAATTCTAAAGAAGACATATGTAGTTGTTATTACATTTGATTTATTTTTCCTGATTCGTTTTCATGATCGCTAACTGGCCCCTAAGAAACAAGTGTAGTGCAGAAAAAAGTAGGGTTTTTCGTCTTTTGAAGAGCAATTGTACGGTTTTAATTATGGTCCTTCAGGTTGGAAAGATAGGAATTACATACACACAAACATACAAACATAGGGTGGCGCAACAGAGTGGCGAGCTTCAGCGTCTAGCTGACAACCATGTCTTGTGAGGTGAGGGAATGGAGGTTACCACCTACAACTTTCTGTCGGTTTCGAACCGCTAATCGAGAAGTCGTTTGTTTATTGTAATGAATTTACTATCGAAAGTAACTCAAACTTAAGTTTAAATTTTCACTATGCTCCTTCGAGGCAAATTAATTTTGGGTGATGTCACATTAAGGAAGGGACGGGATATCTAAATAAATTTTTCCAATATTATTGCTGATTAATGACCTTCTATGACCGTGGGCATACCTGATACCAATGGAGCCAACTCTACACCAGGCAAATTAGTACCGCGAAACAGTCAAATGTGCTATTCGTGATCCTTTCGAGATCTGAAAAATTGTAACTCATTCAACTGAAGAAGAAGAAATGTTTTGAAGTCTCCTGATATCAGTAATATTAGTACGATTAGTACCTTTTTCAAACCGAATTGTTGACAAAACGAGTTACGAATCAAAGAATCTCTCCACACCCTCGCTAAGCACTTTTTAGGTACCTAACCAAACGTCAACGTCTACGTTAAGGCCATGAGTGATGGCGTGCAGTTGCTTTCTCATCCAAAATTGCTTCCTGCTTTGTTCTAGCCAATAGCCAAGAAGAATTTATTGTAGGTTATTGTGAAAAAGAGTGAAACTACAACCGAAAGTTTAATTTCAACAGGAAGTTGCTTTGTTGTTAATAACAAGCGCATTTAACTTGCACAAAATACTTTTACGCTTCATTTTCAAAAGCAAAGCTTTCCTCTCTTCTTTTGTTGAACTGCGTCGGTTAGAAAATAAAGTTGTCGATGGCGAGGTCAAATTTTAGTTTACTGTTATTGTTTTAATCAACAGTTTCTACTCTCCTTTGGATTACAATTCCCAACTCGTTATCTCTCAAAGTAGATGCCATTAAAAAATAAACTGAATAAAACTGAATTCCACAGTGAAATTCCTTGTCGGCCAGCATTCGCGATATAATTCCACTTTAATTGAAAGAGGGCGGTGCGCTTTGGTGTGGGGTATATTGGAGGATACCAAAGACCCAAAGTTTTTGCTTTTTCAAACAAAATATTTGCCGGACCTGCTTCAGGACGAACATTTAATTAGGCCAATGGTTGGAATTTTGTAATTATTTACGTGAGTTTTGTGGTCGATTTGGTTCTATGTTACTCAGTTCTACGTTAGTGTTTTCGCTATCCCTTGGAAACATAAAGAGTTAATCGTTGTTTTGTGTCGGTTTGTATAGTGGTTTGACTTTCCGAACCCTTTACAAAAACGTTGTGTTGGAATGAGTAGAAAATGTCTACTTGTATTAAGTAGCAGTCATTCAATGAAATTGTTAATTTGCATCGTTGCGTTTGATGAATGAACGAGTCGACACCGGATCACAGGTTGAGATATTTTTTGCTGATAAATTGATATTAAATCTGGAAAATGTGCATGATATAGCGAATGTGTGGGGTATTCACACGTACAAAAGGATTTTTAATTGAAGAGGCTTCACTCAGTATTCAGTACGTAGGCTTATAAAAAAAAGTATCTGGATTTTATTTGTTTTCATTAAAAAGCACTGTGAGACAGAGTTTACGAGCTTAATCTTTCTTTTTGATGGCATCAAGGGCCCATGTACATGATTTTCACAGATATACGAATAAAGCACTTGATGGTAGAGCGTAAATCAGCAAGTTATTAATGCACTAATTAAAATAAAAAATAAAGTGAAGTGTACCTACTCGTTTGGCAGATAAAATGTTAATTGAATCAATCTTTGCAAATAAACTGCTGAATGCAATAACGAGGCTGATTTGAATACAAAATCGAGCAGTTGTATACAGGGTGTTCCGCAATTCTTGTACCATATTTTGGGATGCCATATTCCACTTTCTAAGAAAAAAAGTGTTCTACAGTGAAGTCCACTTTCCAAATTTGATAAAACTTCTAGACGACTTTAAAATAGGCTAAGTTTGGTTCAGGGTACACCATGCTACTTTCGGTTTCTATGTCAGTAACTACCTTCTGATGGTAGATAGAGACCCCATTTTGAAGTTTATTTTTAGTAAAAATAATAATCATTAAAACCGTGTTAAAAATGTGACGATATGGCTTTAGGGTTGCCAGATTATCAATTTTAGATGGTGTTCAGATTTTATTCCCCTAGTGAAGTTTTGACTTGGAGGGTATGTTTTTTTTTTTTTTTTTTTAAACGCTCGATAACCGACCTTAATTTTTGGTTCTGATAAACAATAATAAAATTATAAATATAATAATAAAATAAAATAAAAAAAAACTCACTAATGAGTGCAACCAAAACCCATGCACTTTATGATACTTGAAAAAATTTAAAATAGGTAAGAAATGTAGTTTTCGGTTTTTAACTTTGCAATGGGGAGTAGTTTGCTAAGAATTGATAGTTTTAAGGTAATTTTTATGACTTCGAATGATGAAAATCGTACTTATCCCAACTTGACTTGCTATCAAATTCCTAACTGTCTTATCTCTTCTCAGGGAGATTTAAATTTGTTTGTTCAATTGGCAAATTAACTCAAACAAGTGGTATGAAAAAATAAAAACACAAGTAAGTAACGATTGCTATTGGATAAGAGTGCTTTTGAAATGACTTGACTTCATTTATGAAAGAAGAATACGCAGACATTTTATTCGTTTGTATGTTGTTCGATGGAAACTCAAGAAGAGCACTATGAAGATACTAGGAACCTTATCCTAACAGATGACTTCCTTTTCGAAATATTTCTGGAAATACTTTTCAAACGCTTCGAGAAACTTTATCTATATTAAGATCCAACGACAAGAAGAAGAAGAGTTTCGATCGATGAAAAAATACTGACAGCTGTTAAAATCGATCCTTCCTTTAGTATGTCAGCTTGTCTCTACGGTTTAATGTTCCCAAACAAAGAATTTCCAGAGGTGAAAATGTGCATCCATGTCACCGCTCACAAATGACTTGCAAAGAGACTAGCGTTTTGTAACTGGTTGCTTTGCTAGAGAGAAGCGTTGATAGACAGTAGAATCTCAATTCAATAGAGATCAAGCAATTCACATTCAAGACGGCAAGATCGTTCAGCACAGATTTTGAGTCAGTATATGTTATGTATGTGCAGGTGTAATTGGAAATATATTAATCGGGCCTTTCAAATAACCACAATGACTTAATTCTTACTACTATCTGGGGTTTTAACAAAATAATCGACCAGACCTATTGGAGGATGTTCCACTGCGTCAGCTTGTTTCATCATATTTCCAAAAAGATGGTACTGTGGCCCACTATGGTCGTGAAGTTAGAGATTGACTTGATGAAAATTATACTAATTCACTGGCCTTTACGATCTGTACTGGATTTTTTGATGTGGGGGCGAATGAAAGAAATCGTTTACGACTTATTTGAACACTATTTAAAATTCAAAATCAGGCAATCTTTGAACTATTTCAGTCCAATTTAAATCCAGTTTTAAAATTTAGTATTTCTACTCAAAATAAGGTCTCTCTCTACCATTGATAGAAAACGTAACGGTACAGGGCAGCGCACACCAAAGTTTGTCTTTTTTAAATCGTCGAAAAGTGATATCAAAGTTTAAAAGCGGAATTTACTGTAGAACAATTTTATTTTTAAGAATATGACCGAAAATCACATCCCAATGTATGGCACACGAATTACGATACACCCTGTTTAATACAAAATTGCAAAATTGTGGCGTTCAGTGCTTATCCAGTGCTCTTTATTGTTTGCTCTTTCATTAGTATTTATTGAGCTACTCAAAACAGATTGTTTGAATTATCTGAGTCCTGAGTGTGGTGGTTGAAGAGAATTTCTCCGGAAAGATATGAGACTACATCTGAGGACAACTAATTAGAAGCACAAATTAAGTACAATTAATAAATTTTATTTCTTCTTGAGCATTCATTTATCAATTTGATATTGTTAACAATTGTTTCGTTTTTGAAATAAGGACTTACATTTTCACAAAAACACTTGTTTCAAATAGGTTTTTACAGAAAAGGAGCCCAGTTAGGTGGACAACTAATTAGAAACGAAACAAATTAAATTCTTGTCCTACTTTTGAGATACTCCAACTAAACGGTATCCAGATGGCAAGGCCTTTCTGCTTCAAGACTTAACGGTATTTTGCCCCATTATCTCAAAGCGATAGCACTCCCAGCAGCTCAAATATTCGAATAGAGCACATCACATTTCATGTTATCTTCAATTGCAAAAGCCTTTTTCAAGTCATCCCAAAGACGCTCAATTGGATTAAGATCGAAACTTACTGATGCCTACTCAAGTACAGTGATTGAATCGTTATCTTGACTTCCATATTTGGTGGCATATTTCAATCTGCCTAACAATCTATTTAATATATTCTTTTAATACGGCAACATACTTCGCAGCTGACAGCGTTCCATAAATTCGTTGAATTGGATCAACTCTATTCCAAAAGGAAATGTTACAAATTTTTATTGTTTCAACTCCATGATTGACCTTTGGCCATTTTCAATTTTTTTGAAGTGAAACTTCTTGTGCGACTTGCAAACATGAAAGCGTTATACATTTAACACGGAATATTATCGATTGCATACTTTTTGGCACTGCTTTCAATTTGTTGCTATAACATTTGTATTAATGAAGCGTCATTATTGAAACTAGTACTTTGTTCTTTCTTAGTTTTCAATTTGTGCTGTATGTGCGAAAATCGTGTCTGTGCTTGCAAGATCTATATATATAAAATAGGATGTATGTATGTGTGTATGTATGTATGTATGTATGTCCGGTGTAGACTCCTAAACCACCCAAAGGATTTTTATGAAATTTTAATTTTCAGTGTAGATATGGAGATATAGAACTATATAGATATAGTTTAGTCCAGAGATGGTTCCTGTCAAGGTTTGATCCTCATATTCCCACAGGAATGGGGTTGGGAACGGAAAATTAGAAACTACTCCACAGATTTCAAAAATTCTTTCAGCACTAGGGGTGCTACATTATCTCCCTTCATCAGTAACTTAGACTATATTTCATCCCTATAATCCCACAGAAACAGAAACGGGAACGAGAACGGGAACCTTGAAGTTACTTGACAGATCTAAAAAATTCTTTCAACTCTAGGATGTTACATTATCCCACAGTGACATAGACTTATATTTCATTCAAATATTTCCATGGGAATAGAAGATTCCCACAGGAACGGGGTTGGGAACGGAAACTTAGGAACTATTGGACAGATTTAAAAAATTCTTTCAGTATTAGGATGCTACATAGTCCCACAGTAAGAAAGATTATATTTCATCCCTTAATTCCCACGGAAGAGGAAAAACGAGAACGGGAACCTTAAAACTACAGACCCGAGCAAAGCCGGGCGGCTCAGCTAGTAATATGTTTATATTAATACATTGATTTGATGAGATTTTAATGTGAATTTCTCGTAACCTGAAGCTGAAATATTATAAACCTTCCTTAAAGACAAATTTGGATTGGAAATGATAAATGGTAGGAATGATCCAACCACCAAAAGCTGAACTACCATTGATGCAGTTTTTGCAAGAAATATTGAAAAAAAAGCACTCAAACATTTCGTATCTTACTTTAGTTATCATAATCCCAAAATTTATAGATAATAGTAATGGGGGATGTTTAGCTTTAACGTGAATTTGGAAACGAATATGAAAAGCTGAGGGTTGAGTCATCAGCAAAGCAATTGATAGGATTAGAAGTTATAGATAAGAGATCTATAATGAAGACAGGGAAGAGAATTGGAGACAAAACGGAGCCCTGGGGCACACCAGCAATTATAAGGTGAGTATCAGACTTGAAACAATCCAACACAACATGTATTGAACGGTCTGATATGTAATTTTTAATTTGACGAAGAAGAGACTCATCGATACCAAAAGCACACATTTTCGATAAAAGAGTCCGACGCCAAACTCTATCAAATGCTTTAGAAATATCAAGCTACTTTCTCCAAAACAGAAATTTGGTTTCACTTCACTGGACAAAACGGAGCCCTGGGGCACACCAGCAATTATAAGGTGAGTATCAAACTTGAAACAATCCAACACAACATGTATTGAACGGTCTGATATGTAATTTTTAATTTGACGAAGAAGAGACTCATCGATACCATCGATAGAAATATCAAGCTACTTTCTCCAAAACAGAAATTTGGTTTCACTTTTCGGTGAGATAAGCCATCAAGTGACCAGTTGAATTTTTGCTACGAAAGCCATACTGTTGGTCATTAAGAAGCCTTCGTTGTTCAAGATATATGAAAATGTCGGTTTATCAACGTTTCCATGACCTTGGAAAAAAGGGACGTAAGTGCAATTGGACTACATCTACTCGGGAAGAGTTTCCACTTAAATTACACGAGGTCTCTAACATTAGTGAGATTTGATAGACGATCATTTAAAGAAGTAAGCTTTTCTTTTAATATATTTCCAGTCACCATGCGAACGAAACCAGATTGAAAAGAAGAAATAATACTGTTGAGACACTCGTATGTAACTTGCTCATTGACACATGGAGTGTCATTCTAATAAACTTTCAATCAGTTGACATTACCACTTCGTTCAGAGATTGAAAATTTATATAATAGCACCATATAACCAAAAGAGTTGCTTCAGGTGTTTGTATTTGAGCAATCAAAATTTAGAAATTTCAAATCATAAGTCGTGACCAAGAAAACATCTCACGAAATCTGCTCAAAAAATTTTA
Organism: Melanostoma scalare; assembly: GCA_949752695.1. Classification (NCBI taxonomy): domain Eukaryota; kingdom Metazoa; phylum Arthropoda; class Insecta; order Diptera; family Syrphidae; genus Melanostoma; species Melanostoma scalare. Next base: position 199,560,670 of record OX456984.1, read on the forward strand.
CTTTATTGAAGTCAAAAATATGTCAAGAAGTGTTAATGAAATTTAAGTAAACAAGGTTGGTTATTCACCCTGTATAGGCTACAGTCAATTGTATTTTTAAAAGAATCCGCTAATGTATCAGGTCTTAAAAAATGGATATTTAAATCCTCATCAATGCTTATGGCTCGTAGCATTTTGTGCTCTCGAACAAAACGGTGGAACCATTCATGAAAACACTTACAGCGTTTTTCATTGACATTCGATAGAGTTACTCCTAAGTCGAGAACTACTCCTTTCAAAAATATTTTTATGTTTTCTCCTGGTATTGGAGGTTAAACTGATTCATTTTGTCGTGTTTCGTAATTTGTTTTTTCCCAGCATATTAGTGAATTCTAACTTTTTTAACATTTCACGTCTGACAGAACAAAGGTTTTTGCATGAGTGCATAGATCCCATCCAGATGGGAGTAGATTTTTGGCTTTTTGAATAACTCCGGATTTAGTACTTTGTTTTTCAATGAAACAAAACGGAAAACGGAAAAGGAGTAAGTCTTTTCGCAAAAGGAGTATCTTTTTTCGTCAATGAAAAACGCTGTTCTCTAAACTACAGGCAATGCAGTTTCAATAAAAGTTACAAAGGTAGTGTTCTTAAGGAAAATAATTAAGCTCCTGCAAACTTCATATTTTCTTTAACTGAGTTGACATTTTTGAATCCGAGTCACTGTACAGCAGAGTGCACATGGTTCAATGGCCTTAAAGGCTATTATAATTATGCATCTGTTAGACGTACATACCTGATCACTATGACAAGAAGGTTTAAAAAATAGGTAGGGTCATAGCTCTGGGCCTGTAACACAATGTTACAAGCCTACAAGTCAAGCCTACAAGTCCACTTGTAAGATTATTTAAATTACAGTCGTAGAATTTCAAGCAAACTTGTAGCGTTACAGGATTTCATAATTCACTTGTACTTGTAGATTGTAGTTTTGTGTTACAGGTCCCTGTTGTCAATTGATATCAATAAACTTGACATTCATTTACACTTACTGCGGGCGAGTCTGTTTGGAAGCCAATCAATTCGAAACATAACCAAAAATTAAAGAGTCCAAATTGTGGTATCATTCATTTCAGATTCAAAGTCTGAAAAACCCATATTTGCTTTTCGTGTCTGAGTGGGATTTAAATTAAATGAAAAATTTTAATTGTGGCAAACCGTTTTCGAACACGCCTGCGAAAATTTTGGTTACTCTCGTTAAACACACAACGGATTTATGGATAGCCACGTATTGTTCCTGATTCCTGTAGAGTGTAGAGCATACATATTTCTGCTGCATGCATGCAAATCCATCAAAGGACAACAACGAACATACAAATGCACATTTTACGCAGTCACAAATCCTACCACACGTTCATAAAACTCATGCTAACTATGTGTGTTTTGTATAGTAAGCGTATTTCGCTACAAATTCATTGTTTGATATGTTCTCTTCCTGTGGGATACAACAGGAACTGGACACATTTACTACGGCTAGTCGAATTATACACACACTCTCACCCATACACACACACAAACACACTCACACACGGAAAAACTAATTTTACTACACAATCGATTACACACTCTGAGTGAGTGGATTCCGAAATCAGCGACAGGATTTGTCTTCCATTGAAAAATCAAAATTTTGACCACGTTAGCGTAAATGAATATGCATGGTGCAGCATCACTTGCAGGACCAAAACACACACCCGCCCACAAACACTCACACAAACATAAACAAACAAAAACAAAAAGCGCACCGCATGCTTCGCTAGTGTCACGCTGAAATAACTGAAAAAGCATTCTTTTCTTATCACAAACGAACACACGGACAAAGGGACAACGAAATGTATGCAAACAAAAAAATAAAGAAAACAGAATAAAAAAAAAACAAATTCCTCGCACATAAATATATGCAGTGCACAGTGCACACGTAAAGAGCAGGCATAAGCGCATAGGCTGAGGCTGAGCGCTGAGTCCTGCTCCTGCTGCCAGAGCCGAGTCGAGCCGCCATCACAATATCAGAACACAGAAATGCACACTGCACACTACAGCACACAGAACACTATGCGGTTATAGTCACAGGATTTTATCGATTTTGTTGTTGTTTTCTTTTTGCTCTGCTTCTTCGCAATTAGTTATTTTTTCTGTTAGTTTTGCATTTTTTATTCCCACCCTCTTTTCTTGTTGCGAAGGGCATATCCTGCAGGTAATCACTAATTGAAAAGATTTCTCTTCCTTCGCTACATATGTGTACGTATAAAGGTGTGTTTTGCAAAATCTTTTCTCAAAGAACAACTCGAATAAAAAAAAAAACACCGGCAAATTAGATTTTAGTGCAGTTTCCTTCGTCACATAGGCACATACACACACACTCATACACACCCACACACAGAGGTAGAGATAATTGCAGTTGCACTTGCATTTAGGACATTGATTAGGAGAAAATAGCGAACCTCATCGATGAGGAAAATACTAACCATTTGTTAAAGTAAACTGTTATCCTTAATTTTATCGTCGCAATTTTTCACTTCAATATGTTTTTCGTAATTTTTTTTTAATTTTCACTAACACAACCCGCCGAGATTGAGAATTTTTTATCCTTTTTTTTAGAAAAAAAAAACTTTGAATATGGGGAGGCAACACTTTTTAAGTGCAACTTTTTTTTCTATGTCTGAGGCTAAGGGGGGCCTTCTAACGCGCGTATCCGCTTATTCCGTTAACCACTACCGACCGAGAGAGACGATGAACTATGACTGAGAAATATTTTGGGAAGTTCTTAGTACACATGGTACTGGGAGGCAAAAATGTCCTTACGATGGAAGCTTTCCAGGATAAAATTTGGAAGCACACGGAGTCTGCAAGGTAGAGTTCATCTGGATGTGGCATGCAGACTCCAGCTTCATGGAGCGCAGGTGCATTTGGGGCGGATTGTGTGTTTTTAACTCAAATGCGTGTTACCATGTGACAGCGAGTGAGAGTTGTGAATGAAAAATCACAGTTGTGAGTGTAAAGGAAATTGAATTTGAGTAGAATAGGATTTGAGTGTGATTTAAGGGTTACCCGGAGTTGGTTGTTTCTGGAGGGGAAATGTTACTCATACGCCATACGTATGTAGTGCTTTAAGGTATAATTGAACAGATATTTGATATTGTGAACCAATTATGTCAGTCAAATTTGTAAGGAGAATTATTTTTTTCGTGTCAATTGGAACGATGCGTTTCCTTTTAAAGGGTTCTTAGGTATGGGGCTAACAACTTTTATAATCAATTCGTTCAATAAGAAGGCCTTCTTGTGGTTTAGTAGTGAGTCTACTTAGTATTATACTTTCGTCCACGGCAAGGTAAATCATTTCTCAACGCTAAAAAATGGGAAATAGAAGGAAGAAGATGTTAAACGATGAATTCATAATTCAGTTGATTTTATGTAAGGACTGAGGAACTATGTTTAGTTGCATTGTACGCGGGAGGTTCGTGGTTTGAATCCCAACAGAAGCCAAAAACGTTTTTCAACGGGTATCGCCTTTCGCGAGGAATTGACATGTCCTTCGTTAGTAAATTCATTGAAATGAAGAACGCATTCTCGATGAGCCGTTCGGAACCGGCAGAAAATTCTAGGTCCCCTTCGATCTCTGACAAGGAATGGATGTGAGAAATGCGCTTTGCTTTGGGGCTCACCGCTCTGTTGCGCTACTCTATGTACCTATGTATTGTCTTCCAAGACTTACTGAAAAAAAATTCGTTCTAAGAGAGTCTCGGAAAATGCCGGAGCCTGTACCAGTTTTCATTTTATACAAGACTATAATCTTGTCTTTAAGTCTTTTGTTTCGCAATTCTTCCCTAGGGGGGGATGATTATAGAGAAGTTGAGTTTAAAGTTGCATATGTTAAAAGAAACATCGTTCCAAATTTCTCTCGACTTTTCATCATCGAAATGGTCCCATCAGGTTCTGGTTCGGATTCCGGTTCGGATTCGGGTTCGGGTTCGAGATGATTTGCTATTGATGAAGGAGACGACGCGACGATGACTTGCCAATCTGGCTTCCATTCTCATGAGAAGAACATTTTCTTGCTTTTACACTGATGTTATTTCATTTGTTTTTGGCCGCCATGCTACAGCTTGTCAGACTACCAACGTATAGAGGTAAAGGTCGCTCAACATTTTAGGTTCGGGGCCAAGTTTTTCCCCCTTATGATCAGGCATGTTCATAAGGGCTATTGGAAATGCACTTTAGTTAAGAGTTCCATGACATTTTGTTGTCTAGGATGATCCGAACGATTTTGATTTTTTGGAGAATTGTATTGCGCCCATAGTTAGATTGCGGGAAATTAGAAGATCTATAACTGTCTTCTAAAGGTGAACGGAGAGGCCATCGTCTGAACAACAGCTTTGTGTTGTGTTTAAAACTGGCTGGATCCATCTTGATACTATAATCTTTTTGATGAACTTTGTATGACAATGGCTATGAGTAGGTATGGAGGCGATTGGGAGAGATCAAAATGATAAGAAATTAGAATTGGGAGGCGATTGGGTTATCAGTGTTTTTGCGGGTTTAGCTTGCTTGGTTGGGTGATGGTTGTATGGAGAAGGGGTGATAAGAATTTAGGTGGTGATTGGAGGGGAAGTGTGTGTAGTTGCTGTTGGATTGTTATGTTTTTTTTTGTTAATCTTAATAGTGGATGCTTGAGAATTAAAAATTTTCTGTATGGGAGGCGATTGGGATATCAGTGCTTTTGTCGTTTGGAGGCGACTGGGTTATCAGTGCTTTTGCCATATGAGACGCTTGGGATTGGGAATTTAGTCGTATGACAATTGGGTCTTATCAGTGGTTCGTTAGGGTCTTATAAGTAGCTCAGGGTGTTATCAGTAGTTTAACCAGAAGGTGTATGTTGTTTTGTTAAAAGACAGATGTTTGTTATGGTTTTGTTAATTTTGAAGGTTGTGGATCTATTTTTAGATTTTGAGAAGTGGTGTTTACGGTACGCAGCTCTTGGCAATAGGGATTTCGTCATTATATGATGTATTGAAGTTTGCAAATCGTAGGTATGAGGTATGAAAGTGTGTGTTTTAGAAAACTGTGAATAGCTTTAATTTATTACATTAAAAGTATAGAAGATACAATTAGTCATTGAAAAGATGAGTAGAAGAGATGTAGTAGATGAGTTACATAAACCAGCCCGAAGGAATTTCAAAAGAAGACATGTTGTAATAAAGGGGATAGATAGGGGGGAGCATGCTTCTGAGAATGAAAATTATCGATACCTTTTAACTGTTATTGATACTTTCTCTAAGTTTGCTTGGACGGCTCCTATAAAAAGAAAAACTGGAATAATTGTGACTGAGGCAGTGGAGAAAATATTTGAGGGTGGTCGTGTACCAAAGAACTTGCAGACAGACGATGGAAAGGAATTTTTTAATACAAATTTTCACAATCTTACGAAAAGATTTCGGGTTAATCATTATTCAACCTTTAGTGTTCTAAAGGCCTCGATAGTAGAAAGATTTAATCGTACATTAAAAACCATAATGTGGAAAGAGTTTAGTGCAAATGGGTCCTATCGCTGGATCGATATGTTGAAAGAGATGACAGATACATACAACAACACAGATCACCGTAAAATTAAAATGAGACCTATTGAGGTCAGTAAAAGAAATGAAAAACAGTTACTTTCAACTGTTTATAGTTATATTAAGCTTAACATAAACCCTAAATACAAAATTGGTGATTTTGTGAGAATAAGTAAATACAAACATGTTTTCGAAAAAGGGTATACACCAAATTGGACAACAGAAATATTTAAAATCACCAAAGTTCAATCTACGAATCCTACTACATATCTTTTAGAGGATTTTGAAGGTCGACCTGTAAAAGGTTGTTTTTACGAACTCGAACTTCAAAAGTAAAATTTTTCTGATACCTATTTAGTTGAAAAAGTTTTGGAAAAAAAGAGAAACAAAGTATTGGTAAAATGGCTTGGTTTTTCTTCCAAATATAATTCCTGGATACCTAGGAACCAGGTTTTATAATCAAATACTTATCCTTGAAGGCACTTGTCTTTGAGAAATTTTATAATTCATATTCATATAAATCAATGTCTTTCGAATAATGTATTATTATATATGAATACTAGGGTGGGTCAAAAAAATCAAAAAAAATTTTTTTTGATCCGACACACGGAAACTTGTTCTTTGGTACCTCTAGAAAGTACCTACAAAATTTGAGCTCTTAATATTAACGGGAAGATGATGCTCATCGTAGTTTTCCATTTTCAGTTTAGTATCATATTAAAATGGTCATATCTTTTTAAAAATAGATTGTTCAACCAGTCGCAAAACAGTATTTATAGGAAATTGAACGGCCTACAAAAATGGTCTCTTATACTTTTTTCATTAATCTAACCATTTAAAAGATATTCAAGGTCAAAAATTTAAGTATTTTAAAGAAAATAACTTTTTTGTTTTGAATTTTGTAACTCACTAAAAAATAGTTATTATCAAATGAACATCAATTATTTGAATAGAAAATTGAACGTTCTACAAAAAAGGTCATTTGTTGTTAATCGATTACTCTAACCATTTAAAAGATATTCGCAGTCGAATTTTAATTCCTACTAATTTTAATAATTTCTTAATAAATAGTACCGCTTGTTACAGATCTTATATGGACAGTCAAAACGTCAAACCAACTTGAAAAACCTAGATATATTATCGTTGCAATGCAAACTGATCGAAAAAATGATCGAGCAAAGGATGCGAGCCGATTTGATCATTGTGACTTAACCAATTTAAAAGTTCACTTAAACTCGGAGACATACCCAAGGGAGGATTTAAATCTCAAATTTAAACAAAATCGTTTTGCACTTATTTATGATATGTATATAAAGTTTCAACAAGGGTTTTATAAGAAACATCCTAAGCCCCTCTTATCTCGACAAGAATTTAAAGATCATGCACCATTCGTAGTAATTGACTGCTCCCATCAAAACGAATCGATTAAATCAGGTCCTGTTGATGTTAAAATAGAACTGAAAACTGATAATAACGTTCCAGCATCAACAACAATGTATTGTTTACTAATACACGACCGAATCATTGAATATAATGTCATAACAGGCTCAGTTCAAAAACGTATATAATCAACATCTTTCTTAACATGAATAACAGTCAGTAAAGTAGTTTCAATCAGTTCCATAGCTCTTCATGTTGTACAAAACAATGGTTTTCTGTTTAGATATTCAAGGCTTCAGGGGTTTTAATAATGAATTTATAGTGAAAGAACTCGCGTTAATCAGTGGAAACAGTTTGCAGCACTTCATTATACTACAGCCGTTTGACTTTAGACGTTTATCACCTGAACTTAAAAAAGAAGCACAATATCTCTCTAAAAACCATCATGGATTGAGCTGTAATGATGGATTTTGCAAATTTGAAAAAGTTAAAGACTTTCTTAAGAGTACAATTAAAGATAGTACTGTATACATAAAGGGAACTCAGAAACTACAATGGCTTCGTGGTATTTTAGAGGACGTAGAAGTCGAAATCATCGATCTGGAAGTATTGTTTCCTACATGCCCATCACTCAAAGTACTCAAAACATACTATCCAGATGTTGAAGCCAGCTGTTTGCAAAAGCATGCCAGCGTGTGTGCATTACAATCAAGAAGATTTTAGAAGAAAAAAGATTTTAATCCTATTTTTGTTATTTCATATATTTCATATTTGACAAATAAATTGTGACAATTTTAACATATTTATGTTCTGTTTTATTATAGCTTTACAGTTGATATTTAACAGATGAGTTTATTGCCTTTGATATCCATAGGGTAAGGAGCTGTGATTGGGTAGAAAGCGACGTTTTTCAGAGATGGGCCTATAGGTTTTTTGTTCCTCTTTGGTGATCAATTGATGTTCTTTTGTACGTCTTATGCTGTGGGATATTATTTTGATACCTTCTGTATTATCGTTTAAAATTGCGTTTTTTATACTGTCGAAATTAACTTTCTTTGAAGTGTCGAAATCCAAAGATATTATATATACTCTGAACGCGTAATTTTTTGGTCCGCCGCATACAAATTCTTTGATATAACTCCCTCTACCATAACACGATAGCTCATCAGTCAGATCGCCGATGAGATTACCAACTTCGGGTTCATACTCTCCTTCACGACTTACATATAATATAGAATCAGTATCATAATACAAGACTCTTTTGTCAAGTTTTTCCAAGTAGTCATAGAGCTTTAAACGCGCTTGAGTTGTTGTGTAAGCTGCTATACTTACATTTACAGTTGACAAAGTTTCTGCAACTTCTTTTTCATTAGTAAAGTTCACTACCACATTCGTATCGTTTATAGGTAATATGTTACTAACAATTAAAGCTGGATTTGTAAGTATATCATATAGCTCTGAAGGCTCATTAACAATATGCGTTTGCGTTTGATTTTCCCTCTGTCCAAACTTTCCCCAAAACGAGTTTAGTATAAGCTTTGCAAAAGATCTTTTACCTGCATTTTTTGAAATATTGTCATACTCCAACTGAATATTTTCATTTTTTAAAAATTGTTCTTTATATGTCTGTTTCTGTTTTTCGTTTTCACAACCAGTAGGCCATCCAGAAGCTTCTTGTTTGATTTTCAAGAACTTATCCATCATTAAATCAAGAAGCCCTCTTGATTTCGTTTTCTTGTTATATTGAACGATATCATATTCCCAAATTTCTAAAATCTGAAGTATTCTGTATCCTTTCTGAACAGCCTTTACTACTTCATCGACCACCAATGTACTATTGATTGCCCGTTCATCATCTGTATGTGCACAAAAACATTCGGTTGATTTCAACTCACTACATGTTTTACACAAACTAAACATCAATTTGTTGTTTTGTTTTAGTGGTAGAACTGGATGAAACAAGTATTGTGGAGGAAGAATTTTACACTTAATTACCCCGTTGATACTATTTACATTCATTTCTGATATGCTTGTAGGATCGGTATGGATTTTTGGATGTCCCGAAGGAAATTTCCCGTATTTGCACACCCATGGATATAATGAACATACATCTAAGTATTTTATTTGTTCATCTTTCCGGCATTTGTAATATGTAAATATATTACCGGTTCTACCTCCGTAAAACGCATCTCTAGGGTTCAGAGGTACTTCTACAATTAAAGGATGTGTATTTAAAAACTGTGTATCGTCTTTACTCATCCTTGAAAAAGTTCTTTCAAATTCACAACCCCAAACTTCGATAACTTCATACTTCAATGATTTAAGACGAGCAGCCTCAAGTAGGGTTCGCTCGTATCTCAAGTTGAGAGTATCGTGAATGTTTCCATCAATTGGTTCATCTCTTTTCAATTTGAAACATGTAGGATGACCATGGTAAAAACATCCATTAAATTCAAAAACTTGCCGAGTTTCTTCGCAATACCCATCTACCTTTACACCAGCAATGACAGCCTCTCTTCCATTAACAGCATGTTGAATTTCAATTTTACGCTTTCTTGATTCATAAAGCAACCATTTAATTGAGGTTTTTGAATGTGTATCAATCATTCGGTAACCATTTTTTGGAATAAGTCCAATCGAGTTCTCAGCTAAAAAGTTTCTGCGAAATACCAAATTACAGGCAGATGCAATAGTGACGCATTCCAAAAACGGTTCAACATTACTCTGTTTTAAAAAGAGTTCTCTGAATTTTATGCATGCCTCAGCTAAAATCTTAACATCGCTTCTACAATATTCAATAAGTTCATGTTGTAAATTAAAGCTATCGTTTTTGTGTTCTGCATACCATTTTATAAAATCCTCACGATCCTCAACTTTCATTGCGTCAGCTCCATAGTATTTTATATCGGGGAGATTTCCTTCATACCCTTTATTCCTTGCCAGGTTGAAGAAATGAGGGAAGTATCCTTTTTTCAGCTCTGGAGTCAAATCGAAAGCTTTCGGTAGTTTTGATAGTGCCATTGGGAAGTAGTTCAAAGAATCGATAAATTTGACGTTAGTTGATAACGCCATTAAGATTATTTTCGTTCCACGTATAATCAAAGGATGAGGCTTTAGGCTTGTTTCCGTCAATATATAATTTAACACAAATTGATGATCGTAAGCTTGACCATTGTGTGCGATAACTATTACGTTTCTGAAAAGCTTACGAATTTTGAGTATATATTTCAAAAAATTTTTTTACTACATCTTCAGATATAATGTGTTCGCGTTGATAACAATCAAAACAGTATTCAATATCCGGAATATCGATACATGAACTACATCTCTTTTGAAGTACGCATAGATTAGGTGTGTGTATTTTTATTCCATTTTCTTCATCACAATTTCCCTCTTGTCTGCTCTCAAAGTCGTAGAAAACATAAAGACATTTTTCTGTCTTAGGTGTTCTTTTATCGGGCAAAATGAAACACCTATGGTCATTTGAAACAAATACAGCGCATTTTTTGCAGAAGTATTCATTACAAATATGCTCTCTTTGTCCTCCGTATGCTTTTAGGCAATCCCTACATCTTTTTACTTGGTCACAAATGGGGAGCGTCTTTGAATTGCTTGCTTTATGATTATCGAAACAAGTTTGTCCTCTAAATTTTCTATTGCAATCGTTGCAAAGGATTTCTTCACATACTTTGTCACATGTTGGTGTTATCTGACACTGAGGACACGATTTCTGGCACCTATGTTTTGATTTTACTCTGTATGGGCAATGGCAGTCTTCACAAAAATACGAGCAAGAAAATGCTGCTGTCACAGACGTAATCAAATTGAAGTGTTTATTAAGATATAACAAATTAATTTTCTTCTCTGTTGAGGTATTATTGGGGACACCTTCAAAAATTACACTTCTCGCTCTTGTGTTATACTCATACACTGTGATCTTATAATCAGTTAGGTATGCTTGGAATAACTTAAGCTCAGGAATACCACATCCTTCTGCTTGAATTTGATCTTTTGCATTATCCACTAACTGAACTGCTTGATTATGGTTTGACATCTTCCAGTATCTAGTCGTAACTTTGAGTAGTCTGGTGTTTTATCATCAAAGGCCTTTCCTACTACTAAAGCACGTGGTAAGCAAAGATTGTCTCTGTTGTTTATTGAGACAATACCACGTCTTTTTGAACATTCTTCCTTGAAATTGTTATAAAATGTTGGAATTCGTCGTTTTCCTTTTCCAACAGGGACCTCTACGCTTGTTACATTTATAACAAAAGACTCGGTGCTTAAACCATTGGAGTTGCTCTGGAATATTTTCAACATCATATCCCATACATCTTTGAATTCCAATTCAGAAGCCTTTTTAAAATTAACCCAACCACACCCTCGCTCTTGGCAGAACCCACTACCTGAAAACGTCACTCCCACCCATGCCTCTGGAGATATATTTTCGAAGGAGTTACTAACTACACCCTCAACAGCACCCCTTACCCAACTCAATGGCTCTTCACCTTCAGGAATCGTCTTGATGCGAAACTGCATCTCCCTACCCTCAAGTCTGAATCGAGGAACCCTCTTCACACAATCACTTATTATCTGAAATCGCTTGAATAGAAAATATTATCATAATTATTTTCTATCGAAATCGTAAAAATAATAAATACGCATACCTGTTCCTGTTCAACTTCACGACTTGATAGTTCCTCGGTAGGGAAGAACTCTATTTGAAAATCCGAGTCAATCGGAGAAACTTTTAAAAAGTACCCCGAAAATTCAAACAACTCCTCATCGGTTAAAATATTAAATTTAGCTGGGAGCATTAACTTAGCGTGCTCCAGTTCTAAAACAATGCTATTACCACTTCGATGGCCTTTGATTATTCTTAATTTCTCGTTTTTAATATCGCGAAGCTCAACGAATGGTTTAATCATACCTAAGTTATTTACTTTCGAAAAAATAATCCCGAGAAGAATGCGCACAAGTTCTTTCTTTACAGAGAATAATTACTCAAATGAAATTACGAATGAAGAGCGTTATTCACCCCACTACCACAATCATTCATAATTACATACATAAATATACTTATGAAAAATATGTTTGATCTCCATTGGGGACTCGAACCACGAATCTTCGGCATAACAATCAGACATACATACCATAAGCATTCACCATCAAATGCATACATACATACCCCAGCCACCACCTAAATTCTCATCACCCAACCAAAACGGTAAGAGCATTGATAACCTAAACGGTAAAAACACTGATATCCCAGTTGTCTCCAAGTATTTAAAATCTTTAATTCTTAATCGACCACTAAAGAAAAAAATCATAACAATTCAACACATAAATTCTCATCACCCAGCTAAACAAACTAAATGGGAAAAGTACTGATAACCCAATCGCCTCCAAACGACAAAAGCACTGATATCCCAATCGCCTCCCATACAGAAAATTTTTAATTCTCAAGCATCCACTATTAAGATTAACAAAAAAAACATAACAATCCAACAGCAACTACACACACTTCCCCTCCAATCACCACCTAAATTCTTATCACCCCTTCTCCATACAACCATCACCCAACCAAGCAAGCTAAACCCGTAAAAACACTGATAACCCAATCGCCTCCCAATTCTAATTTCTTATCATTTTGATCTCTCCCAATCGCCTCCATACCTACTGCTATGTTATAAATGAGGAAGAACCACACTTAACAAAACCATTTGGAGCTTTTAATAAAGCGAAAGAGATGCAGGATATCTGTGTTCGCCAGATTAGATCATCAAGGAAATATTTTCCTAGATGCAGTTTTCTTTTAAAGGAGAGTACAGGACATAAGCAGAGGAGGTGTGAAATAGTCTCTTCCTCCTCCTCATCTAAGCAACTTCTGCAGAAGTCATTAGAGGGAACGCCGAGGCTTATGGCGTGTCTTCCTATCAGGCAATGTCCGGTGATGACATTGATTACGGAGCTAAAGTGCAATCTGGTTATGGATAATAATAAATGTCTTGTGCGTTTTGGATCTAGTCCTGGTCCTGGTAGTCCATAACTGTTTTGTATGACAATGGCTAGGTGATCAGCAAAGCTCTCTGCATGAATACCTTAAGCTGCAAATTATTTTAGTAGGCTGTTTAGGACGGTTGGCCAGATTCGTGGTGAGAGGACTCCACTTGTGGACAGCTTCTGATTGTTGATGCTGAGATTTTCATTTTATCGTTTTTGTCCAATTACGAACTACGTGCGAAACTTTGTTTAGTCCGAGAGCACGGTCTGTGAACTCGTAGGAAGTGTTATTGAAGGCTTCTTCTGTATCGAGGAAAGCGATGTGTAGTCGCTCCTTCTATCGAGAGCGTATTCAATTTTCAGTGCGTCTCTATTCCTTCCTTGCTTAGTTTCAAATGTTTTCAAATTAATCGACCTTGAAGTAGAACAATTCATTGCCGATGTTCAACAAGCTGCAGAAGAAAGTACACCAACTTACTCGAGTAGGAAGCAAACTGAAACAAAATACCCTGTCGAGATAAGAGAGTTGATATTGGAGAAAAGAAGAGCTCGAAGAAAATATCAAAATACTAAATTTCCAGACGACAAAACAGCGTTTAACCTAAGCAACGAACTGAAAAAACAAATCTTAGAATTCAAAAATGATTCATTAAGTAATTTCTTGAAAAAATTAACGACTGATGCTTCAACCGATTATTCGCTCTGGAAAGCAGTTAAGCGCCTGAAAAGACCGCAGTTACAAAACCCGCCAATAAAATCTCTAAACGGGAATTGGATCGGAAATCCGAAAGAAAAAGCTAACCTGTTTGTAAAACATCTTGCGAATGTTTTTTAGCCATTCCCAGCAAATACATCTGAAAACAGCTTACAGTTTATTGATAAAGTCGACGAAGTTGACATACCAATTGTCACACTCAAAGAAATAAAAACTATGTGTCGAAATCAGCTATCGAACAAAAAATCACCTGGGTACGATCTAATAACTGCTCAGGTTATGAAAGAAATGCCATCAAAAGCCTTCATAAAACTCCAATTCATAATAAATGTATGCCTAAAGACCCAATATGTCCCACATCATTGCAAAATTGCTGAAGTAATTGTTATACCAAAGCAAGGTAAGCCACCAACAGAAGTGACGTCTTACAGACCAATATCGCTTATACCAATAATGGCAAACGTCTTTGAAAAATTGCTACTGAAAAGACTAAGCAAAGTCATAGAAGAAAGAAATCTAATCCCAAATCATCAGTTTGGATTTAGAAATAAACATTCCACGATAGACCAAGTTCATAGAATAACGTATGCAGTTGAAAAAGCATTAGAAGAAAAACAAGTATGTTCGGCTATATTTTTAGATGTTGCTCAAGCATTCGACAAGGTATGGCATGAGGGGCTATAAAACAAACTGCAAAGGGACCTACCCAGGCAGTACTACGAAATACTAAAATCTTATATCTCAAACCGGCTCTTCAGGGTACGGTATGATCAAGAATATTCAAAGCTAAGTAAAATACAAGCCGGTGTTCCACAAGGAAGCGTCCTAGGACCTACCCTGTATTTGCTATATACAAGGGATATTCCAGTGGATAACAACACCATTATGGCTACTTTTGCAGATGGTACTGCAATTTTGGCATCCAATAAGTGCGTCGTCAAGGCTGCCGAGAAATTGCAAAATGCCGTCGACACCGTGAGTAATTGGACCAACCATTTGGTATCAAGCTCAATGAAGCTAAATCTGCACATATAAACTTTACAAATAAAAAGTTAAGCTACTTACAAATATTTACAAACAATGGATGTATTTGGATGTAAAGCTAAAATGGAAAGAGCATATCAAAAAGAAAAGGGAAGAGCTCAACTTGTAGTACACAAAAATGTACTGATTCTGAATTCTGACTTATCTGTCGAAAATAAAATAATGCTTTATAAACAAGTACTTAGACCTGTTTGGACCTATGGAATCCAATTATGGGGCTGTACAAAGAAAACAAATACTGAAATCATCCAAAAGTTCCAAAACAAAGTCCTTCGTGGAATAGTAAATGCACCATGGTATATAAGAAATAGCGATTTACATCATGACCTACAAATAGGAACGGTTACAGAAGTTGTAAGAAAACATGCTGCATCACACAATCAGCGACTGCATAGTCATATCAACTCTGAAATGGAGTCCGTATTAAATACGAGAGGGAATGTTTGGAGTTGGTGTCGAATATTGCAAACTGCCAAGTGTCTTTTGAAGAAAAAAAAAAAAAACCTTCAACAGAAATTTCATTTAGTCTCAACTAAAAAATAAAGATTTTCAAGAGTTAAGAAAACATAGCTTCTCTTTTTGAAAACAAATCTGACGAAAGTGCTACAAATAATGTCTTGAGTTTAACCTCTACATCTCATGTGTGACCCTTTCTTGGGTTAACTATACGCGTTTGCTTGCCCTCTTAGTCGAGATTTTTGTTTTACTTCTACTCTCTCTCCAACTCATAGATAAGCCAACAGAAAAGGGTTCTACTATCCCCAGTAAAAAAAAAAAAAAACACTTAACACCATGATAACAGAGTTCTCTTCCCTTACTTATGTAGCCCGATTAAGATAATCTTCTCAACTTCATATCCTTCCACAATCTAATGTAACATTTTGATTCAAAAAGTCTATCCCATTGACAGGCTCTTCACACAAACACTTTGTGCAAGTCAATTTTAATAATTTCTCCTTTCAAAACTTTTTCTTCTTTAATTTGTTTCCCTTTTTTTACGATTAATTGGCTCTGTCTAAAGTTTCCTTCTATTTGTTTAGAGAAGGGGATGTGTTGAATTTTATAGCAAAAGGCTTCACTCTAACGTACGCCTTCAGCTTTCATAATCCCAGAGGAGAGAAATTATAATGCACACGGCTCACAGCAAAAGAAAAGTGTACTAGATTGTGTGTGTGGGTGTATAATGTTTGTGTATGCTGGCGTCTAATCATTAGAAGTGAGGAGAATTAAGTTAAAACAAGGACGAAAGAAGTTCCTTAATTAGTTCTCTGAGCTCAAGGACGCGTATCTACCGTGCGTCGCGTCGTCGAGGAGCACAAAAATAAAAAAAAAACCGAACAAACAAGAGGAACACTTCCTTTTAATTTAATAAAATAAATTCCAGGCATAGTTAGCTTATTCTTATCCTGGATAGACTATGTTGTTTTACACAAGCAGATACTTTGTTTTTTCTTCTTTGAATTATATATCAATTTCAATACAGTATTTTGCTGAGGAAGAGTTTTCAGCTTAAAACTTTAAGGAACGTCTTTAATTTCTTGTGTACGTTATAGTTCGTGGAAGCCTTAGCAAAAATAAGTTTAAAATATTTTTTTTATCTAAAGGTGGCCCAGTCTATTAGCGATTTTTGAATTTTCTAATTCTTTTTGTTAATAGCGTAATGGTCTGAGTTTGTTTTAACCTGAGACTTTACTGAATGCTGTGAAAAAACTCACACATCAAAACTCAACATTCAAACTTTAAACTATTGTCAATTGTAGTGGTTCCTGGTTTGTTGTGTGCTCTTTTTTTCTCTCGTTTTTATAGTTATACAAAACTCTAAAAACGCGCTCAAGACCTTAAGAGCGCGTTTTTAGAGTTTTGTATAACTTAGAGGCAATAAAAACTTTTGTCTACCAATGCTTGGCCTGAGTATAGACAATATTACCAGCACTGAGGTCCCAAGCCAGTCTTTTCTTTGTAAGGCTAAGAAAGTAATTGCGTATAGTAAAGGCATTGAATTGTAGCTGTGCAGCCCCACCAAACTACCCAAAAGACTGAACGACTCGACTGGGTCGGACGAAATCGGTTTTAAATTCACTTTCCTTCACCTTCCTTCAGAGGATTAGGATAGATTTCCATTTTTTTCCAATAGGATATATTTAATTACTAAACAAACTAAGTTAATTATACGATGAAAGCGAAACCAGCCGTCCGGCGAACGTTGCAATGCCGTCAAATCTCAAAGGTAAATGTCAATTTGTCAACTCATCTAATTGTTGAGTTATTAGGTAGGACGTAGGAAGTGATGGCAAGAAAACCCAAATGTGCAAATCAGCTGGGTCACAAACTTTTTAAAAAATTTCGCTTTGTTTTCGCATGAAAAAAATTTGGTAAAACATTCGATCAGAGTTTTTTTTTTTGAGAAGACGTTCTGTTTTTCAATTTTTGTAAAAATATATGTTCCATGTTATGTACCTTAAACATAAGTTATCTCATTCTAAAAAATTTAAGTGACTCATTACCTCATTAGAAACGATAAGTTCCATTTCAAGTAATTAAACGTTCTATTGGAAGGCGATAAATCCAGCTGTCATTCTCGAAAGAAAGAGCATTGTATTGTCACTGAAGTGTTTTGAAGTGTTTGATATTTGCGACCTCAAAATCCTCAGTATAACGTCTGTCACCTGTCGTCTGTCACCTGTCGCCTGTCGCCTGTCGCCTGTCGTTTGTCGTTTGTCGTTTGTCGTCTGTCGTCTGTTGTCTGTTGTCTGTCGTCTGTCGTCTGTCGTCTGTCGTCTGTCGTCTGTCGTCTGTCGTCTGTCGTCTGTCGTCTGTCGTCTGTCGTCTGTCGTCTGTCGTATGTCGTCTGTCGTCTGTCGTCTGTCGTCTGTCGTCTGTCGTCTGTCGTCTGTCGTCTGTCGTCTGTCGTCTGTCGTCTGTCGTCTGTCGTCTGTCGTCTGTCGTCTGTCGTCTGTCGTCTGTCGTCTGTCGTCTGTCGTCTGTCGTCTGTCGTCTGTCGTCTGTCGTCTGTCGTCTGTCGTCTGTCGTCTGTCGTCTGTCGTCTGTCGTCTGTCGTCTGTCGTCTGTCGTCTGTCGTCTGTCGTCTTTCGTCTGTCGTCTGTCGTCTGTCGTCTGTCGTCTGTCGTCTGTCGTCTGTCGTCTGTCGTCTGTCGTCTGTCGTCTGTCGTCTGTCGTCTGTCGTCTGTCGTCTGTCGTCTGTCGTCTGTCGTCTGTCGTCTGTCGTCTGTCGTCTGTCGTCTGTCGTCTGTCGTCTGTCGTCTGTCGTCTGTCGTCTGTCGTCTGTCGTCTGTCGTCTGTCGTCTGTCGTCTGTCGTCTGTCGTCTGTCGTCTGTCGTCTGTCGTCTGTCGTCTGTCGTCTGTCGTCTGTCGTCTGTCGTCTGTCACTGTCGTCTATCGTCTGTCGTCTGTCGTCTTCCGTCTGTCATGGTAATATTGTGGCTCGTCTTGTGGTATCGATATTGTGAATCGGAAATTGAAACGATTTGCCAGACAGGGGTATGGGGCGATCAACCATTTTGACTATTTTGGCTACAAATCGTCACTGCGGTATTCTCCTCCGAAAAACTTATTCGTCCCCAAAATTCTCGTCACATCAAAGCCTTTTTTCTACCCTATCATCGTACAGTGTTTTCGAGCATAGTGAACCCTCAAATTTTCGTTAATTTTCAACTTAAAATTTAAATATAAGCAAGCCATAGTTTCAATATTCAGAAACTAACATTAAATTTGACGAAGTTCTAACTTTTTTATTCTATTTAGTGATTGAGTACTTGTCATCCATCTCATCATCATCATCATCATCATCATCATCATCCTGTAGAAAGTCATTATCCGAAAATAAATCTCACATAGTGCGCGTTTCCTCCCAGCAGAGTTTGTCCGTCCTCGAGCCCCGAATATCCGATGCCAGTATGTACTTAAAACAACGAGATCCTTACAAAAGCCACCCCTCCAACTCCATCCATCCGTTGACTTGCTATTCAGTCATTCCCATTTACCTACTACAGCTTCGACTGTATCTCAACATTCGTATCCATGTCATGAAGTAGGAGGCATGGTTTGGATGGAGTGAGTTTGCGACATTACTAAATGAAGAAAATTTAAAAATAAAATAAAAAAAAACTAAATTAAAAAAGAAATTATGTAAAAAATCAAGAAATTTTCAAGTAATGAAAGTATACTCGGCTGTTTTTTGGTTAAGAAATAAAAAAAACTCAGACAATAGTGAAATGAAAAAAAAAGATAAACAGGAAGAAAGGATGATGGAAGTGAACTTTTAATGAAGTTTGTGTTCGCATTTTACTTCGTTTCTTTTTCGCGTTTCCGGTACTTCTCAGAAGAAGAATAAATAAGAGTCTATGCTCTGCTAGGAAAAAAAGGGAAATATTTACCAACGTATACTTACATATTTTTCATTTTTTCCTCTCATTATATGAACAAATACGAATCTGAGAAGACCTTTCACTATACCTATATGTACGATGAAGGTACACAAGACACAAAAGACCTACATGGACACGTTTATTGTAAGGGTTAACACCACACTCATAATGCACAGGAATGGCATCCACAGTTTCTGTTTTGTTGCGAAACAATTTAACAACGCCACGTCTTGCTGTAAAGAAAAAATAAGAATGGAGGTTGGCGTAAAGGCCGATTATTTATGAATGTGCACCAATTGCAAAATTATAAACTGAATCTCTAGAGAGTATTTGAGCGGGTGTTTTTCATCGACGACAGTAGAAAACAGTAGAAATAGAAAAAAGAGAAAAAAATAACAATTTTAAGAGACAGATATTTGCCTAAACAATTTGATATCCGGCAAAATTGCCTTTCTATTTCGTAAACATCCGGACTCTTGATGGCTTATGGGAGCAATGGAGACGAGCTAATTTTCTGAGAGTTATTTTCAAAAATTATAAATTATTCACTTTAATCAGCTTAAAAATACTTAAAAATCAAACAGTTTGCTTAAAAAAATCATGGATCGTAATGAGAAAAATTAATTCCTAAATTTTCAGATTCGAAATGGAAAGCTGTATTTGCGGATGTTTCTATTTTTTAAAATAGTTTGAGAGGAATTGGCAATTTAGTAAGTAGGCAGTGCCTTCTATGCACCTGCTCTGTCAATGGAATGATTGTTAAGCGAACCATGGCATCGAAAATTAAACAGAGTACTAGTGCTCTGTGGTGTGATGGATAACATGTCCGCCTGTTAATCCAGAGGTTCGAGTTCGAATCCCAACAGAGGCAAAAATGTTTTTTAAACGGGTATCGCCTTTCGCGAGGAATTGGCAAGTCCTCCGTTAGTATTCATTGCCATGAAAATCGCTTTCTCGATTAGCCGATCGGAATCGTCAGAAAATTGTAGGTCCCCTCCATTTCCTCACAAGGCATGGTTGTGAGAAATGCGCTAGGCCCAGGGGCTCCTCGCTCTGTTGCGCCACCCTATTTATTTTTTACTAGTGCTCTGGTGTGTCAATGGAAATTCAAATTTCCAGTTGGAAATGGAAACTGCCGAAGTCTTTACAAATAGTGTGGCATAGCGGTATATTAAACGCTTTATTTTTTAAAGCATGTTACTGTGTTCATTGAAATTCCCACCAATTTATTTTCTAAGGAGCCTGCAACGAATGAATAGTATGCGAATTTTCAAGAGTTTTTAGAGTCACTTTTTCCCAACACGGGTACCCAATACACCTACCTACACGTCTTCAGTCATTGCTCTTTGGAGGGACCGATTCACCACACGACTACTCGACCTCGGTCGCCACCACAGAGGAGATACAACAAGAGGGCAAACCACACACACACAACGGCATCTGTCCTCAGACTGATTTTACAAACACCGCTTTATTTTCAGAATTCAAAACCAGTTTGAAATCCGAAAATAAAGTGGTGTTAGTAATTTCACTGACACAACTTTATATTCAGTTGAATACGTGTATCACAGATAGATGGCGTGTTACAAAAGGACCAATGTAAGCAAATGGTTACCCCCAAAGTTGGGGGGGCAAGAGAAGTAATGGTTTTCCCTTTCGTTCTTTATTCCTCTATGGTCGCCACTACAGGACTACTACTTGAGTGGCGTCACCATTACTCCACTGGAAAAATCAGTATATTTGAATAGAGCTGCAAGTAGAGTCTCCACTATTCAACTTGATTAACGGTTGTTTGACTCTAGTTTCTACTGCTTTTCCGAGTCACCACTACTCGACTTAGGTTACCACTAAATCAACCACTACTCGCATAGAGCTACCATTACTTAACTAGGGTCACCATTATTCGACCCAGGTTACCACAACTCACAAATACTTGAAATGAGTCACCACTATGCGGATGGAGTTACTACTACTCAACCAGAACCATGACTTCGCTTTGGAGTTACTACAGTTTCACCCGAGTCCATAACTCGACCGTAATACACAATACTCGATCTAAGTCAAACCTGTTCCTTTAAACTAGGCCCGATACTAGGAGTACTACTGCTCAGGTTATTTCCGATTTACTTCAAATAAAGCAGAGCGCTCATAAGTAGATCTGAGTTTCCCCTGATGTTCCGCACTAGTCATTTTAAACCACCTCAAACTACCTGGATTCTGGTGCCCGTGTAGCAGTGGTTAGCTTGACTGCCTGTTGCGTGGGAGGTTTGGGGTTGGTATCTCAACAGAAAACAAAAAATGTTTTTCCACAAGTATCCCGAACTGGCAATTGTTCTGACAGTAATTTTTTGACACGAAAAGCGCTTTCTCGGTTAGCCGTTCGGAATCCGCAAAAAATTGTAGGTTCCCTCAATTCCTCATAAGGTTTATAGCTGTGAGTAGTACACAAAGCCCCAAGAATCCCTGCTCTATTGCGACTGTTTAGATATGTATTTAGTTTACAAAAAGGACATGTCTATGTACCCACGGTGTGGACGGTGTAAGTTGATGTTTACACCGCATTTTTGAGAAATCTCTCAAAGAGAATAGATTGCTCTCGTTTTAGTTGAAAATTTCCTGGCGTCGACTGAGTTCGCACGAATATGGGTGATTCATATATAACTGTGATTTTTACAACTCAAATCAAAAATGATTTAAAACTTGTAATCTGGGTGCAATTGGTCTTCTATTATGCTCAAAATTAAGCCTGTAACGTAGCTCTACAACAACTGCAATAGAACAGAAGCTAGAACAAAAATTAGAAATTTCACTACCACGGTACTGACATCAAAATGAAATATTCAGAATGTTTGGCTAAATCTCTTAAAATAATAAAACAATTGATAAATTAAAGGATTTTGAAAATTAAACAGAGACATTTACAGTATTTTCTTTTTTGATTTGAACTTAAATTCTCGCACGAGTCTAAAAACTACCACACATCTGTGAATTGTACACAAATAGTCATTCTTCAGAATGCCATTAGAGCGAGCGACAGAAACTGAATACAAGATGGCGCTTAAGTGGGAAATATTTTAAGAGTCTATTAAGGAGGTGGCTTCATTGTTTGAAGTTGTACAGGCGAATACTTTACTTTTAGCAAACATAAATAATTTGAAAATAGCTGTTTCAAAATTTGCTAGTGCTTATGATGAGGTGTCAGAGTCAGAACTTCTCTCAGAGATACCAAGGTTGAGAAGTCAATTCAAAGCGGCTAAAGTGACAACATCTAATTGGTTATCTTTAGACTTCATGAAAATAATCCTTGAATAGGACTTTGCAGAATCTTTTTCGAATCTCATTGTCACATTAAAAATGTTTATGACAATCAGTTGCGTCATGTGAAAGGAGTTTTAGTAAGCTTGTAACAATGACGCAAAAGAGGCTCAACAATCTGAGAATTTTAACAATTGAACATGAGGCGACCCAGCAAATACATTTTGATGACGCTATTAGCTAATTTTCTGCTTTAAAAGCTAGGAAAAAGACGTTTTATTAATATTTTCTGTTTTTTTCTAAGCAATGTGAATATGTAGATACATATGTGCATTAGTTTTGGTTCTCCTTTTTGAAATTTCTTATTTGAATTTAAATAAAGAAATCGCAATATATAGATTAACGGGATTTCATTTATTTTACTATTTAACATTCTGGGGGTGACACCATAATTGCCGCCTCGGGTGCCACCCATGCAAGCTAGCTACGCTACTGAATATACAATAGGTTTTAGTTATAAAAGCAAAACTTTAAATTACAATAATATAATTTTGCAAATTATTCGTGATCCATGAATACTTATGCTTCAATATACATTGTCCATTGTCGACAGTAAAATACTATCAAATTCATCATAATTATCATTTTTTAATAAAAAAAAAACCTGCCGAACAATAAATAAAGTATTAGACATGAAAAATCACAGCTATTTGAGATTCACCTATATGAAGATGGTATTAGTTTTGTCATTGAAATGCAAAGTTTATAACAAAGTAGCTGACCCGGCCGGCGTAGCTCGGGTCCTACGGTGATCTACTGTGCATAGCATCGATCCTTCAATGTTTAGATGAAATAAAATCTATGTTACTAAGGAATATTGAAGCATTATAATTTAGAAAGAATTTTGGAAATCTTTTCAGCAGTTTCTATATACCCGTTCCCGTGGGATTATGGGTTCAAAATGTAGCCCACGGTACTGGGGGATAATGAACCAATTTTCATTCATATCGGCTATGTAGTTTCGGAGCGTATTGAATACAAACAAACCAACAAGCAAACAACTGTTTCCTCTTTATAATAGTGTATAGACAATTTTTACATTTAGATATCTTATTCGTACACGAATTTCAAGCCATTATTTTTCTAACTGCAAGTTTTGCGATTAAAAATAAAATTATGTTAACTTTACATTTCAAGGACTAATAACTAATAACAAAACTAGTGACTCCTAAAAGTGGCATAAATTCTGGTAATGCAATGAGATTTTCAACTTATACGACTTTAACAAGGCTATGTTAAACGAACCAACACCAGTCTACCCGAACATTCTCTCAACTCGTATTGCTCAAAATGCGGTGCAAAGCTACAAAAAGAAATTTGGTTCGAAAGTAAATATTACTCAAAAATGTGGTGAAACACAGACTTATACCCCTACCCCGTGCGTGCATATAGACACCTCTTTACAAAAACGAGGAGTAGTTTAAGATTTACAAATCTCAAGATGCCTTCAAAATCATATCAGTTCCTCTTGTTAAGTTGAAAAGGAGAGGCACTAGTCTCATACTCGCACTGAGCACGACACCAAAGAAAAATCTTTGTATATGAGTCGGTGAACATCGACCAAATGCTGTGTTTTAATAGGGTGCAACACCATCTGACTGATGAGCCTACTGCTGTACCTGAACGAAACGCATAAAGTAGTTGAGGTAACTTGAACTCTTATTCTGTTTTTAAATCAAAACACTCCCCTTAACTAAAACTCCCCTTAATAAATAATAAATAATTTTTTCCCTAAAAAATCTTTGTTGTACCTCAAGTACGAGGTCAATAAATCGTTCCACAGTATATCTACTTATATAAGCTCCAAATTGATTAACTAGATTTATCCAACCCTCAATTGCGATTTCAATTTAAAACAATTCATGTGGCCATTAAAAGTAGCTTTACCTAAAACAGAAACAAAAAACCCTTAGGAAGAGTGGCTTTCTTTTTGTTTTACGACCGACGCGACGCGACCACAATTTTACTTTCTCAAAATTTTACCAAACAAAAACGAAACAATTTCCCATGTTTCCCCATCTCATCGCTCCTATTCACGAATAATGGAATATTTTTTATTGTCTTGTCTTACCACGTCCTTTTTTTCATATCCTTAAAAATTTAAATAAAAATATACCACGACAACGTCTAGGGGGTTGTTTTTTGCCCAACGTTGATGCTTACCCTTTTTAACAAAATCAACTTAAGCAAAAATTTTATAAATAAAAAATCGGAATTTTTTGTGATATTTGCAGTTAATAATTTTTTTTATTTGCCAATATTTGATTTAGTATGGATGAGGATTACTATTTGTTCAATTGATGCGCGCTTATATAAGCCTTCCAATTGATTGCTTAATTTTTAAACAAATAACTTTGTTCAATTCTTAATTATTCAAATAATAATATTTACTACGTTTACTCAACAGAGATAAGGGTTTAATGCACGTTCGACCGATATATATTATCATCAACCGACTTCAAATTAACTCCTTCTCTCTTTTACGACTAACTACAAATTTGGTTTTTAAAAATTTTAAAGTTTTTTACTTACGTATCAAAATATATTTGTTCAGCTTATATTTTAGCTTTAACAATTTTCAATTTGATTTGCGACTTTACACTTTTTGGTACTCTCGCCTTGAGGTCAGAAAAAAGAGTGACTGATTGTGAAAAATCCCGGGCCTTTTATACGATCTTTTTGCTCCGTGGTACCGTTTTCGTGCAATGAGATGCTGCCTGCTCCTTAGTACTGTGATGATTCGTCTAAATTTGTGCATAGACAACCTTTTATTTCTTTGTTTGGCATCACCTTTTTCCTTTTTCGTGCAGCTTTGATTCTGCGCCATCTTGACTACGATGGCCATTTTTTCTCTCCCTCTAACCTATTGGGTATATTGAATGAATTAAAAGCATTAATTTTCTCAATAATTATATAAAATTTCATTACAATTGTTTCGAAATCGCGTTCGGCATTAAAAAGTTTACTTACTAAACGCGCCCATTCGTTTGTGTTGTTAAAGTTGGCCGTCAAAATTGACATCTTTCAAATGACACCTGTTGCAGGTGACGTTTGTTTTGATTTCGTGTGTGTTTTTTATCTAATTTCGTGTTGTTTTATCTAAATTGTGTAAAATTAATTGTTGCAAGTATTAATTGTTGCATTTTGTTTTGTTTAAATGTACTTCTTTGTGAACTTCAAGTGGTAAAATGTAATAGAAAATGTGTTGTCCTATTGCAGGTTATAAAACATAACCTGAAGTGTATTGAACATTTAGTTTTTTGTTCTTAAATGTGTATAATTTTAGTTTGTACTTGACAAACTTTATTGTATGTTTATTAATACATTAACTATGATCTAAAAAGTGTTTTTCTTTTTCCCTATAGCTAGTTTATAAGTCTTCTGCTGTCGGCGCTTCGGTGGGCAAGACCGGCAAAATTCTTCATATTGGCAAAGTGCCGACTTACGTTCTGGTTGGTGAGTATGTATCTTGTATATATCTAAAATATCTACTTATCAGTTTTTTCCTTTGCAGGTTTTAGTTTGTAAATGTATATCTTAGCTTTTAAGTATTATGTATATTAGGTGTTTAAGTGAAAAACAATGTATATAGTTCATAAGTATTCTTTTTTATTAAAGTTCAATTCATGTTACTTTGTTATTGTTTTTCATTGTCGTTATTGTAAGTTGGTGAATGAACATACTCCCCCTGTTGAACGGTATTACGTTCAATAATTCTTTGTTTGATTTTCTGAATCCCTCTGCGATGGTGGTGATGAAATACCACCTTCCCTGCCTTGTTGACGTTTACCTTTACTTGGTATCTGTCAGGCAGATTAACAGTAAATTGTTTCCGCTTGCTATTACGGATACGTTCGAAATCCACCCTTTTTAGTGTGTCACGATTAATGAAAATGTCTTCGCCCTCACGAGTAATGAATTTTTGGAAATCGTTGTCGATTCGCATCTCAATCTCCTTAACAGTGGATGAAGGCCTCAAGCGATCTAGCGAGTAAATCGTTGATCCGTTGATCGTCACGGGAATAGGGTTTCCTTCTATTGTATGGCTATCGGTATTTTCAACAGAGATTTCTTCCAATGTTCCAATCCCTTGATCATTGGATATATCCATCAGCTCAAGATTGGATCTTATGAGCTCTCGAAGAGGGGTTGAACATTGTAATGGGGAAAATCTGATATCTTCCAGGATTGTTATGCAATCTAGATCTTCCCATTCGGTTTGCATGATGATCGCTGTATGAAAACATATCGTTAGATTTATAAAAAACAAAACTTTGCTTTGTAGACTACTAGCCAAATCTACAACAGATCATGACGGACGCACATAACTACTACAAACAACACATATAAACGACTTTACGGTTTAATCAATTTCATGTTGCTATAGCAGGTTGATCGATAGGTAAACGACAGATTTTGACTATTGGTCTTTGACAAGTATTGTGTCTTGACCTTACTGTGACTACTCGAACTAGTCCGTCTTTACCAGGATGAATGATCTCTACGACCCCTAAGGGCCAAATGGTGGGAGGCGTGTTTTCCTCTTTTATGAGAACAACGTCTCCAACCTTGATATTTTGTTGGCTGGAAAACCACTTAGGTCTTTGTTGTAACCTATTTAAATATTCGGTTGACCATTTTTTCCAAAAGTGCTGATTCATTTGCTGAATGTGTTTCCATCGTTGTGAATGTGTTG
The DNA here is from genome assembly GCA_949752695.1 of Melanostoma scalare. NCBI lineage: Eukaryota > Metazoa > Arthropoda > Insecta > Diptera > Syrphidae > Melanostoma > Melanostoma scalare. The sequence goes on from OX456984.1 coordinate 199,587,790, forward strand.
AATTTGATGAAATTAAATTTGGTTCTGGAATGGCGTTTACTGCTCGACCAATCAGAAAATGTCCTGGAGTTAAAACATCCAAATCATCAATATCATTCCTTAATTCACATAAAGGTCTGGAGTTTAAGCATGCTTCAATCTGAGTAAGTAAAGTTGTCAATTCTTCAAAGGTGCATACTGTCGTACCTAGAACACGACGTAGATGATACTTGATGGATTTTACCCCAGCCTCCCATAAACCACCATGATGAGGTGCGGCTGGCGGATTGAAATGCCAGGTTATGTTTAAGTTTGACAAGTAATTCTTGATATTCGGTGTTGCTTCCTTGATCGCTTGCATTATTTCATACTCTAGTATTGCTTTTCCTCCTTTAAAGTTGGTTCCGCAATCGGAATATATATTTGAGCATAATCCTCTTCTTGATACAAATCTTTTCAATGCTGCAATAAAGGCCATTGAGGTGAGATCGGACACAGCTTCTATATGTATAGCTTTAGTTGCCATGCATACAAATATGCAGAAATACCCCTTATAATGTTTAGCGTTTCTATGAGTTGACATTTTTAGCTGTATGGGTCCCGCATAGTCTATTCCGACATGTTCGAAAGCCCTTGTAACATTTACGCGAGGTGCTGGTAAGGTACCCATCATCTGCTGCATTGTTGCTGCTTGCTGCTTAGCGCAGATCACGCACTTATGTATCACTCTTGTGATGACTCGTTTTGCGTCAATAATCCAAAAATGATTTCGCAGGGTGTTGAGAACCAATGAGGTGCCGCCATGGAGTGTTTCCTTGTGTACCTTTTCAATAATTAAATCACAGATTTGATGTTCTCTTGGTAAAACGACAGGGTGTTTCTTGTCGTACGGAATGTTTGCATTTCCAAGTCTTCCACTGACTCGGATCAAACCATTTTTATCTATAAAAGGATTAAGTGTTATCAACTTGCTATTCTTAGATAGAGGTTTATTGTCTTTGAATGTGTTCAACTCCATCTTAAAGGCTGTTGTTTGTACTGCTTTAAGAATGATGATGCTGGCCATGTTTAGCTCCATTACAGATAAGGCATTTGTTTGTTTCTGCATGGGATTACGACAATTTTTGATAAACCGCAACATTGTGGCTATAACTCTAATAAGTTTCGTGTATGTTGAATATGTAGGAGGCCATTCATTTACCTGTGTTGATAACAAAGCGTTTATTGATGAAGTCTTGGCTTCCAAGGTTGTACCTTCTAATTGTTGTGGACCTTTAGGCCACATTGTTTGATTTTTGGTGAGCCACTCTGGACCACGCCACCATAGATCACTACTAAGTAGCTGTTTCGCGGTCGTTCCACGTGATGATAGATCAGCTGGATTATCCTTTGTAGGAACATAGCGCCAGTGTTCGGTAGGTAAAATTTCTTGGATTTCAGCAACTCTGTTGGCGACATAGGTCTTCCATTTTGATGGATGCTCCTTGATCCATTGTAGAACAATCATGGCATCAGTCCATAAATATACTGGTACATCTTGAAGTTGCATGTCTTGAATGGTTGTTTTTGCAAGTTTTGCAAGCAATAACGCGCCATTTAGCTCTAGACGAGGTAGTGTAATTGGTTTGACTGGTGCAACCTTTGATTTTGCGGTCAATAATCTGACCTTAACACTTCCATTAATGTCTTGAGTTCTAATATACAGAACTGCGGCATATGCTTTAATAGAAGCATCGCAATAACCATGAATTTGATTTGTATGGTTGGCTTTGGAAAGTCCAACCCATCGTGGGATTTGAATTTGATTTATATTTTTTAAATCTTTTTTGAACTCCCACCATTGTTGTGAAATTTCTTGGGAAACCTTGCTATCCCAAGAGTATCCACCTATCCATAGAGTTTGGATTAACATTTTTGCAGTGATAATGATGGGTGATATCCATCCAACTGGATCGTATAACGATGCTATTTCGGATAGTATAGCTCGTTTGGTATTTGCCTGTGTTTCTGATATACTCTGTACGTTGAACGTAAAATAATCTTCTGCAGGATACCATCGTATTCCTAGCGTTTTTATAGACTCCTTGTCTTGTAGCTCTAGCGAACCCTTTACTTCTCTATCCTCTGGTGGCAAGTGAGATATGATTTCAGGACGATTACTTGCCCATTTTCGTAGGTTGAAGCCACTTTTATAAAGCATTTCTCTCAATTGTTTTTGTAATTCGAGACACTCTTCTACAGTTTCAGCTCCACTTAATAGATCATCAACATAAAATTCTGATGTAGTGGCCTTGACTGCTAAAGGATAGTTTTCTCGATCATCATGGGCTGCTTGTTGAACTGTACGAACGGCTAGAAATTGCGCCGGTGATATTCCAAAGGTGACAGTTTTGAGACGATAGTCTTGCAGCTCCTTTGTTTCTGGATTCCTCCAAAGGATCCGCTGGAACGTGCGATGATCTGGGTGTATCCATATCATCCTATACATTTTTTCGACATCTGCTGTCATTACAACTTTATGTTTTCTCCAATTGAGAACTGTAGAGAATAATTTGGGTTGTATCGTTGGACCAACTAATAGTTGCTCATTTAATGATTTGCCATTTGTTGTTTTGGCGGAGGCATCAAATACTACCCTCAATTTGGTTGTAGTACTTTGTTTGAATACCGCATGATGTGGTATATAATAATGAGGCTCATTGTTTGCTGGTGGGCTACACGATTCCATATGTCCCATTGTCAAATATTCGTCCAGGCAAGCTTCATATTCGCATTTAAGTTGAGCGTTTTTGGCTAACTTTCTCTGCAAGCATTCATAACGCCTTAATGCGAGCTCTCTGGAAAGACCTAGAGTCGGACCGTTGGGATCTATGAAAGGTAGTTTAACCATATATTGATTATTTGCTAATCGTTTATAATTGGCTTTGTATAACTCCTCACATTTCTTGTCGTTTGGAGTTTGAATGTTGAAATCTGGAACTTCTTCCATTTCCCAAAATTTTTGCAATTGAAAATTGGGATTGTTACTGGATTTGACCGTTGCGGTGAATACCTTGACCGATGTGTTATTGGGTGAAGAACTATTTCCTAGAACTACCCATCCAAAAATTGTGTTAATCGCTAATGGAGTTCCACTTGGACCACAATGAATTCCTTCACGAATAACATGGCCATATATATCAGCCCCAAGCAACGCATCAATTGCGCTTGGTTTCCAGAAAGTTGGATCTGCCAGCTCACGGTCCTGGAGATGTTTCCACTCGTGTGTTGACGTTTCCTTGACCGGCAGTAAGTCGGTAATCGTTTTTAATACAAACATTTTTACCTCTAATGTAGGTGTCTTTGTTTTGACTGGTTGAAGTTTTATTTGCACTTGTCGGTTGCAGTGTGCTGTTTGATTTTTGCTCAAACCAACAACTTCAATTGATGTGGGCATTCCACTTATTTGTAGCCTTTGGCAGGCAGACTCCGTAATAAATGATGTTTGAGATCCTGTATCAAGGAGGCATCGCAAAACCACGGAGTGACCATTGCGGTCTAACGCTGCTACCAACGCTGTTGGCAGCAAAGCGTTATAACTATCGGTTGCAAGGAAATTGCTCGTCTTTTCCACCTTACTGTTAACTTCTCCTGATATTGAATCCTTTGATGAAGATTCACTGACGTGAAGTGTAGTATGATGTGGCTGTTGACATTCCTTGCAGCGATTTTTATTCCGACACTTAGTGTGTGGATGTTTGTTGGAAAAGCAGTTCATACATCTGTTCGTTGCTTTGATTGTTTTTCGACGCGTTGGTACATCCATATTTAAATATGTTAAACAATTTCCAACATAGTGTTTTGCCTTACAAGCAGGGCAATGATTGTTGAGAGTGGTATGATATGATTGAATACCTTCCCTTTTAATACTAAAGGGAGTTGATTTGGCACCTACGTGGCCTCCAACGTATTCCCTTTTAATATTGGAAGTAGTTGGTTTTGCCTCTATAGTGCTTCCAATGGATTCTAGAACAAGAATCCTTTTGTTCAAAAAATTTAAAAAATTTTCGAATTTTGGGAGATCTTGACTATCTCCTAGTTCCTCTTCCCAAAGACGTAACGTTAAAAACGGTAGCTTCTGCACCAGCAAATAAATTAGCAGAGCATCCCATTGAGTGGTGTCTACCTTCAATGCCTTGAGCTGCTGCAAGCACTCTTCGGTTATATCAGTTAACGTCTTTAGGTTCTTTCCTGTCTCAAGGGTAATTTTTGACTGGTTGACCAAGTTTTTCAAATGAAAGTTAACCAAGATTCGCGTATTTTCATAACGCTCCTTTAGTTTTTTCCAAGCTGGTTCATAGTCTTGGTTTGTGATGGGAGTATGTTTCAATACTTTCTCAGCATCACCAGTTAAACATCCCTTTAAATAGTGCAATTTTTGAACGGGTTGTATTTGTGGATCGTCGTGGATGAGTGATTTGAATAAGTCGGAGAATGATCTCCACGAATTGTAATCTCCATCGAATTTGGGCAGTGTTATTTTTGGCAACTGGGTCTGCTTGAACTTCGGTTCTGCATTATTATTTGTCGAAATTTGATTGGCCTCTGGCGCTGTTCGACTGCAGCCTTCTTCAAGTTCCGCCATATATTCATAATATTTGACCTCCACTTCATCAAAATGTTGTTTTGTTATGTAGGCATTGTCGGATTCCACCTTTGTGGTAAGAATAGCTTCGTGAATTTTCCGATCCTGGTTGACAAACTCGAACCATAGATCGCGCATATCTATGATTCTTAGCTTATAGAAGCTAGCAGTTCTCTTGTCCAACCTGGTTTTTTTGCCATTTTCAATTGTTTTTTCAAGTTTTATTTTCAAAACTGTTTGTTTGATAAGCAATTTTTCTAGGTCACTCATGATTAATGAATTTTATTGTGTAGCCCGTTTTCGAAAAAATTGATTTTTTTTGCAGTTTAAGAAACAGAAAAAAAACAAAGTGAACAAAAAAAAAAAAAAAAAAAAATCAAATATGGATTTTTAAAAATACTATTAACTGATATCACAATTCCTGGATGGAACCACCAATGTTTTTTGCCCAACGTTGATGCTTACCCTTTTTAACAAAATCAACTTAAGCAAAAATTTTATAAATAAAAAATCGGAATTTTTTGTGATATTTGCAGTTAATAATTTTTTTTATTTGCCAATATTTGATTTAGTATGGATGAGGATTACTATTTGTTCAATTGATGCGCGCTTATATAAGCCTTCCAATTGATTGCTTAATTTTTAAACAAATAACTTTGTTCAATTCTTAATTATTCAAATAATAATATTTACTACGTTTACTCAACAGAGATAAGGGTTTAATGCACGTTCGACCGATATATATTATCATCAACCGACTTCAAATTACCTCCTTCTCTCTTTTACGACTAACTACAAATTTGGTTTTTAAAAATTTTAAAGTTTTTTACTTACGTATCAAAATATATTTGTTCAGCTTATATTTTAGCTTTAACAATTTTCAATTTGATTTGCGACTTTACACTTTTTGGTACTCTCGCCTTGAGGTCAGAAAAAAGAGTGACTGATTGTGAAAAATCCCGGGCCTTTTATACGATCTTTTTGCTCCGTGGTACCGTTTTCGTGCAATGAGATGCTGCCTGCTCCTTAGTACTGTGATGATTCGTCTAAATTTGTGCATAGACAACCTTTTATTTCTTTGTTTGGCATCACCTTTTTCCTTTTTCGTGCAGCTTTGATTCTGCGCCATCTTGACTACGATGGCCATTTTTTCTCTCCCTCTAACCTATTGGGTATATTGAATGAATTAAAAGCATTAATTTTCTCAATAATTATATAAAATTTCATTACAATTGTTTCGAAATCGCGTTCGGCATTAAAAAGTTTACTTACTAAACGCGCCCATTCGTTTGTGTTGTTAAAGTTGGCCGTCAAAATTGACATCTTTCAAATGACACCTGTTGCAGGTGACGTTTGTTTTGATTTCGTGTGTGTTTTTTATCTAATTTCGTGTTGTTTTATCTAAATTGTGTAAAATTAATTGTTGCAAGTATTAATTGTTGCATTTTGTTTTGTTTAAATGTACTTCTTTGTGAACTTCAAGTGGTAAAATGTAATAGAAAATGTGTTGTCCTATTGCAGGTTATAAAACATAACCTGAAGTGTATTGAACATTTAGTTTTTTGTTCTTAAATGTGTATAATTTTAGTTTGTACTTGACAAACTTTATTGTATGTTTATTAATACATTAACTATGATCTAAAAAGTGTTTTTCTTTTTCCCTATAGCTAGTTTATAAGTCTTCTGCTGTCGGCGCTTCGGTGGGCAAGACCGGCAAAATTCTTCATATTGGCAAAGTGCCGACTTACGTTCTGGTTGGTGAGTATGTATCTTGTATATATCTAAAATATCTACTTATCAGTTTTTTCCTTTGCAGGTTTTAGTTTGTAAATGTACAGTCGATGGCAAAATTATTTGCACAATGTATTTTTTATACTGTATCTCCTCAACAAAGTGGTATTACTTTAAAGTAAAGTAGTTTTTAGATAATTGGGTTATTGATTTATCAACTCCAACATCTTCTTCAAATGGTGAACCCAAAGAAAAGAATCAGGTTTCATAAGTAGCGGTAAAAATCACAAAAAAGAAAACGGCAAAATTATTGTTACATTGAAAAAAGCTGGCAAAATTATTTACACAACTGTACTTAACGGTTTCGGAAATGAATCGGTAGATAAGCGTGCTGACTGATCAATCCCAAATTATGCAGGTTATTATTATGATTAGTTAAGTGTCATCTTTCATTCAAATAACTTTATTGGAATGGCTAGATCCAAAGAAATTTCAATAGAGACGGGGGCAATGATTGTTGCAGAGTACAAAATCGGAGTTTCGGTTGGAAAACTTTCTGCTAAGTACCATTGCTGTCGAAGAACAGTTTATTATCAAATTGAGAAAGATAAAACGTGTGGAAGTCTAAAAAATCCGAGTCGGGAGAGGCAGGAAAAGAGTTACTTCGAATAGGGACGACACTCGAATTATTCGTTGTTTTAAATGTAACCCTTGCGAAAAGGTAAGATATGTGTTAAAAGAGTTAAGGCTCGTGAGAACAGTTTCAGCGAAAGAACATTACGTAGAAGGTTAAAGGAAAACAAAATTAAAGCCTACGTCAGCCAGAAAAAGCCCTACATTACACCAAGGAACAAGAGCGCAAGACTGCAGTTCGCAAGGGAGCATATTAGTAAGCCATCGGATTTTTGGAGGAGTGTTCTTTGGACTGACGAGACTGCTTGTTCTTTGGATGGTACTTATGGGCGAAAGTTTTTTTATTCCGATCCAAGAACAAAAGCTAAAAAACCCATCACGCAGCCCACTAGACATTCCAATGGATGGAAAATTATGATATGGTGGTATGGGACCACTTGTAAGGTGCTCCGATCATATGACACAGTCACATTATTTAGAGATACTAAATGATGTTGCACTGGTGGCAGGTTCTACATTCATCGGGACCACACCGCCTGGAACATCAAAAAGTATCTATCGGAAGTAGGTCAAGAAACTTTGAAATGGCCTCCCCAAAGTCCCGACTTAAATGTAATCGAAAATGTTTGGCATCTTGTGAAATCCAAAATTCCACAAAACATAGGAAGATCTGCAGATGAAACGTGGAAAGATTTTATTACAGCTTGGAGTACCATTCCTGCAGAGCATATTCAACACTTAATAGATTCCGTTCCAAGACGCCTTGCAGAGGTTATTGCTGCAAAAGGAGGAAAAACAAGCTATTAGGTAAAAGTGTGGCAATGAAACTATTGCGATTTTACTAGAAATTTTCTTTTATTTTGCTTTCAGAAGCGTTACTGGAAGAAAAATGCCCTTGTGCAAATAATTTTGCCACCTTTTTTTCATGTCACAATAATTTTGCCATTTTCTTTTTTGTGATTTTAACCGCTACTTATGAAACTTCATTCTTTATTTTTTTTTACCACATCAAGAAGATGTTGGAGTTAATAAATTAATAACCCAATTATCTAAAAACTACTTTATTTTAAAGTAATACCACTTTGTTGGGGAGATACAGTATGAAAAACACATTGTGCCAATAATTTTGCCATCGACTGTATATCTTAGCTTTTAAGTATTATGTATATTAGGTGTTTAAGTGAAAAACAATGTATATAGTTCATAAGTATTCTTTTTTATTAAAGTTCAATTCATGTTACTTTGTTATTGTTTTTCATTGTCGTTATTGTAAGTTGGTGAATGAACAGGGGTAGACAAATGGTTGAAAGATGGCAACGAAAACGGGACCCAATTATTTTTAAAAGCCAAAGAACATCCGAATGGTTGAGCACTCAGATTTCCCAAGATTTAATTACTCTTATCAGGTGCGGGCGAGAAAAATGAAAAGGACTTTTTAATATTTAATTACGTTCGCGTTCGGGTTTGGTGTAGGTATCCAATTATGCCCCGAAACCCAACGACTTGACAGGAGATTGATATTCGAATTCAATTACATGCAATCATCTGATCTAAAAATAATTCCAATTAATGACGGTATAGTTTTTATATCCTACGGCAACAAATTTGGGCAAATTTTGGCTTCACTGATTGGCCCAAAGTGAAATACCTAACCAATCGAACTACGATTTTTTCCACATCAACTAACAATGTTAAATGATTTGAAAGTTATATATCATCATCGGCTTTGGTGTGCATGTCGATAGTTATTTCGTTAGGGAGGGAGGAACAGAACTTGGCTTTCGTTATTCAATCAGAGTCATATAGAAACCATACTCACAATCAAATTAAATGGAAATGCAAAAGTCAATTGAACGAGGGAACGAGTGGTTAGTGGTGGTTATGTGTATTGATTAGCAAGTAAGAGCCCGTCCAACGTGTTAAAGTCTAATGGGTATCGGCCGGTGCGGCGCGGCAAGTGTTGAATGGAATGGAAACCTAGTCTAGCAAATTACCAACCCCAATCGGAAACCTGAGACGCACAAAAGGATTAGGTGTGTATACTCATACTGTGTATATCGTCAAACATTGGCTGACTGAGTGCAGACGAAGAGAAACAACTTCGAGCAATTTAGCAGGAAATGCTGTTAAGCCAAAGTTTGTTGTGAGACGCATTCCAAGGGATCGTCTTTCAAGGCAAACAAAGGATAAGAGTTGTGATTTTGATTGATGACGGCGAGCACTTATTGGGGGTGTGACTGCCTACGCCTTCTTGTCATTCTCTGTGTTTCCGACACAGGGCTTTGGTTTCCTCAAAATTTATTTGCTGAAAAATCGTCAAGTATTTAGTGTTCTATTTTTTTTTTTTGGAAATTTAACTCAACACGGGATGACTCATATCGAACACGCCACCAACAGAAACCATTTCTCAAAAAAAAAAATTCGTTGGATCGATGGCGAAAACGATGAAAATTTTCTGATGGATTTTTTCAACGACTGATAGCCAGCAGTGAATAATAGCTACAGATCATTTCACTGTCTCACATTCCTCCAGAATTCTATTCGGTTGCATTTCCGGACTCGTGGTTGTTGGTTGATGGTTGGCGCTCCCGCAATGGTTTCGAAGATTAAAACCTTTTGTTTCGTGTTTTACTATTTTCATTTTTTCAGCCTCTTGTTTGTATCTACTGTAGATAACAACTGTCGTCGTAAAAGTTGATTGCTATTTGGATGTGGCGCAAAGTTAGATGGATGGGCGAGATAGATGGCATCCGCGTTTGTTGTTGTCTGTGCGGTAGCAGTCCTAAAACTTTTTACTTCATTCATGCACTCCATTCAGTTTTGTTCTCATTCCACGATTGGTTAAGTACTCTACTTCTGTTTTCATTTAGGTATTGTTTCAGGTTTTGCATTTGGTATTTTATTTTTCTCTCAATTGCGATGAGGAGCTTAAAAATTGTTTCAAATCAGCAGAGAGGAGGATTATGATGAGGCATTGATTTGAAATATTTCACTTCTCCCAGACGATTGTGGAATGGTTGGTCGCCATCCAATACAGAAATTGTGGCATTATTTGGAGAAGACTAAAAGTAATGGATTGGCGTTTTATTTTTCTTTTTTGTTCAATGAGGCCAATCCCATTTGAAAGTTTTTCTTGTTTTTAAACACACACACTCCGTGCTTACTTTAAAAAGTTTGTGAAAAATTTGAAGATAATCTAGTATCCGCCTTTTTTTAAATTATCAATGAGTATCAATGAGGACTGTAATTCTACACAAAGCCATAGGAGATTTAGATAAACCATTCAGTGAATCAAATAACGTTTTCCAGCTAGAGTACAGTTCACTGAATGCATGTTTTCTCAAGCGTTCCCCAGGGTAGTCTCTTCGGGCCACATCTTTTTAATAAAAGCTATTAGCGATGACATCCTGAGTTTTTTTTAGTGGATATCAAAAACCAGTTCAAACTTATTCGTTACCAGTGAATCCTTCAGTTTTATTTTAAACACATGCCAAAATATCTATATTTTTTCGCTCAATAGGTAAGTAATGAAAAGAATGATGAAGAAGTTGATAAAAAATCGAGGATTCATTGTGTAACGTTTCAAAAACATTTACGTAGTTCGTAGTGCACTTAGCTGGTAAACTTTCCTCAAAGTCAAGTAGATACAAGTATTTGAAACACAAAATGGGCAGGCCATAAATAGTATAGTTTCTTACAAATGTGATTAGTACCTATTTACTGGATTTCAAATGAGAATAAGGGAAAACAATGACTGGCATCATCATTCAATTATTTTGATGAGGAAAAAGGAAGGTGACAAGGCTATTGCAATAAATTGCTTGGACGACTTAAATAACATTTAATATTTGTTCATTCATATTTCCTATTTCTTTTCTTTTATTTCTCCTTTCGTTATTACTTGCATCTAGTTTTCATATGCCACTGTCAAATTTAAATGATTTAGAAACAGATGATAATGTTGTAACTTCTTGTACATTTGTTAATGATTTCTTATGTAAAGTATTTCGAATAAGTCAAAACCACTCTTTAGATTCTTTTATTGTTCAACAGAATATTCGAAGTTTGCGTGCTAATTTTGATTTGTTGTTGCTTTCCATTGAAACGTTTTCAAACAAGCCGGATTTTATTTTTGTTTCGGAAATTTGGATTTTTGACTACGAAATATCTAATTTTGTAATTCCAGGATATACTTTTTTTTCGACTTGTAACAATTCCTATTGCGCTGGTGGTGTCGGTGTATTTATCAAAAAGAAGTTCACTCATTGCGAAATTGTAAACATAGACTTAGAGACAGCAGATGTTATAAAAGTAACTTTGAATCTCAATAATGAAGCACATTGTTTCCTTTGTCTCTATAGGCTTCATATTGCTAGTAAAGATGTTTTTCTTGAAGATCTTAAACAGTTACTATTGAATGAGAATTCTAAAAGTTTTTGTTTTTTAGGAGATATTAATATTGATATCCTGTCTAACTCCCCTTTCGTTGAAAACTATTTAATGATATTAGCAGCCAATGGTTTAGATTGCTGTATAAGTGTACCTACTAGAATTACTGATAATTCCAAAACATGTATTGACCATATTTTTTGCCGAAGAAGCTTATCTCGTAATTTTAAATTAGTTAGCTCATTAGCTGACCTAGATATCACGGATCATTGTATGACAAGCCTGCATTATTTGAATGTTGTAGTTAAGACGGATTCTTGTGTAACTAACAGCCAAATTAAAAAAATCGATTTTGAGAAGCTAAATTTGAATTTTGGGATAGTGTTTATAATGAGAGTGATCCATCGATTGCCTTTGATAATTTCAAAAATATTCTTGGCAACTTCATTGAAAATTGTACTATCAGACTCAGACACCTCTTTACCACTGGGCCCACTGGGCCCAGGCCCAGGGCCCCGCAAGAACCAGGGCCCCCGAAATTGCCCAAAATTTCGATACATTTGTTTTGTTTACAACAACTTTTGTTGAACGTTTTAAATCACATTCCCTCCGAAATTATGTATATTCAAATTCAAACAAAAAAAAGAGGTCTTCCAAGTATCAAGTAATGATCAGGATAACGAAACCATACACACACTTGTGTTCGTTTAAGCGCACTTTTAAAAATCCAATCATAAATAACATCCAGTCGTGTATATTACGATCAAAATTAAATGGTGTTGTGATGGGAAAACTTCTTGTGTATCTTTCTGACATTTGCGATGGTCCGAAAGGGTTACAATTAATAATTTTTGCCTGTTTTCATTAATTGTAAGTTGTTTTTTTTTTTTTGCTGTCTTTTGTTAATGTGCTTTGCGTTTGTGTAGAGCGTGTTCCTACTCATTATTAGATATACTCTTGGATGACCGCACTGAGTGCCAGCGCGAGCTGATGCACCAAGCGCCTTATATAATGGTCATCAAGAAATTGAAGAAGCTTTGATGTCCATCGCCAACGATTTAGGACAGGCACGAGAGGCCAGACAGGAAGCTCTTAGTCTTTGCAAAAAAATGATAAATTTGCTGAGTGCAATTGATGAATTTATAATTAGGATCAGGGACAATTTTGATAACTTTGATTCATCATACAGACAAAAAAAAACAGAATTCCGAATATAAAGACCTTTCTGAAAGGACTAGGTATAGAAGCTCATGCCAGACTATTCTGACGGCTCTGAACACTCAGTAATTTTGACTGGGAAAGAAAGGTTCAAAATTGAAACATTTCTTCCCATTGTTGACACTCAAGCGTTCATCTGAAACCACGCATAGGTGCGTATACGAATATTGGCCAACGTTTTGACTTTTTAAGAAATCTGAATTCAGAAGACTGAAGATGTGAACGGAGATGAGCTACATGCTGAATGCCTGAATTTAAAAGAATACATGAAAATTATTTGACACGAAAATAAAAAACGGGCGAAATTCTAGAACTTAAAAGTTTTTTAAAAGCAAATAAAATTGACTCCAGTGGTGAACGTTCCTTCTCTAAGTTAAAAAGAATAAAAAACGAACTCAGAACTACAATGATTCAAAAAAGATTGAAAAGTTTGTTACTGATGTCAATCGAAAGCAACATCTTCAAATGTATCGATTTTATAGATATAATCAATGATTTTGCTAATCTTAAGTAAAGAAAAAGAATCCTTCAGTAAACATTCCTCTCTCCATCTTTTTGCATATCAATATTTTGTTCCTTAAATTACATTCCTTAAACTATATCTGAATTAATTTTTCTATTATTTAAATTTTATATGAAAAATTTATTATTTTGTTTTTATTTTTACATTATTTACGTTTATGTTAAATCATAAACATGCCGCAATAATTATTATTTACTTTTGTAATGAATTAAACAAATTTTTTATTTATTTAATAAAATAAAAGAATAAATGTTATTTCAAAGCTTTGTGATTTTTTCTATATACTTTTATTACACAACATTACATTTTTATACAGGGGCCCCATTTTCAAAAAGTGCCCAGGGCCCCAAAAAGTGTAAGGACGGCCTTGATTCAGACTAAACCAAACAAACAATAGACCTAAACGTTTGAAGGAATGGATGTCAGGGTACTTACTAACTAAAGTAAATGAAAAAAACAAACTTCGCCAAAAGCTCAGGAAATCTCCAAATAACTCCTTACTTAAAACCAACTACAAAAATGTTTGCAGTTCATTGTTGAAGGAAATTAAAACCTGTAAAGAAAAATATTACTTAGCGGAGCTGGAAAAATATAAAGGAGATGTTAAATCTGAGTGGAATGTTGTTAACAGAATCTTAAATTGCAGTTCTGCAAGTGAAAAACCATTGACTATAGATGATGGTAATATAAAAATAACTGATGCTAATGAAATAGCAAATCGTTTTAATGAGTTCTTCACTTCATTATCTCAAAATGTTTCTGTTGATGTATTTCGAAACTACAATGTTGGTTTTCACGATGAAGGAATAGTCAATGACAATATCCGAACTGAAAGTTTATTTTTTGAACCAATTATGCCTGGTGAAATTTTGAGTATTATTAAATCACTTAATAATTCCAATTCAATTTCTAATGATGGTTGCTCGAGTATGATTCTTAAAAGAATTGCTTTCAATGTAATAGATGTACTTGCTCATATCTTTAATAAGAGCGTTTATGGTGGTATTTTTCCCAGTGCACTTAAAGTTGCAGAAGTCATTCCTCTTCACAAAAAGGCTAATCCTAATGATATGAATAATTACAGACCTATTTCTTTATTACCTGTTTGCTCCAAGATTTTTGAAAAGGCATTGAAAAGTAGAATTTTAGGGTTCTTAAACAAAAATAACTTTTTTAGTGATTCACAGTATGGATTTCGTATCGGAAGGTCTACCGAAGATGCTTTACTAAAATTCTGTAGTGAAGTTTACGAAAACTTAAATCAAAACCTGTTATCCGCAGGCCTTTTTATTGACCTTACTAAAGCGTTTGATTTAGTTGACCACAATATTCTTTTATCGAAGTTGGAGAATGCGGGTATGCGTGGTTTTATTTTTAATTGGTTAACTTAATACTTATCTGATAGAAAGCAAAGAGTCAAAATAAATGAAAGTTTGAGTAAATTATGTGGTCTACATGCTGGTGTTCCACAAGGCTCTGTTCTGGGTCCTATACTTTTTTTAATATACGTCAACTATATCTTTAAACAGAATTTTAAAGGCTTAATTACAGCGTTTGCTGATGATATGGCTTTTTCTAATGGCTCTAATTCCTTGCCTAACTTAGTTGCATCCATTAACTCAGACTTGGATCTTTTAAGGCGATGGTTTTCTTGCAACAAATTGGTATTGAGCAATAAAACTAAATTAATGCACTTCCATCTCTCGGGAACAATTAGCCTGAGTGATTGTGATATTTTCTATCATTCCCCTGGATGTCTTAAATTTAATCTTTGTGAGACATTTGATTCCAATGGAGTTTGCTCGGACCATTGTTTTCAAGTGAATTTTGTTAAAACATTCAAATATCTTGGTATAATACTTGACCATCGAATGAATTGGGCCGATCATACCAGTGCGCTAAAAAATTATTTGATGTGTTGCTCTAGGCAGCTGTATAACCTCAGCCTGTATTGTTCACAAAAATTATTAAGTATGGTTTACTATGGTCTTGTTAATTCTAAACTTCAGTATGGTATAAGTTGTTGGGGAGGTACGTATAAAAATAAAATTAATCCTCTTCTTATATTACAAAAGCATCTGGTGCGAATTATTTGTAGAAAAAATCGCCTACATAAAAGTTTTATTTAGTTCCAGGAACTGAAAGTTCTTCCAATTAAACATCTTTACTACTATAAAGTTCTTAAATTGTTTTTTGTAAGAAGTGGCTATCTTTCAGTAAGGAGAAATTCAAGGCACAATCTGCGGTTGAACTACTCGTTCAATCTTGTTAACATACCCCGCCACCAAAAAGTTCACTTTAAAAAATTTTCCACAGTTGTTGCCCCCTCTATTTTTAATAAATTACCTTTTAGAATCAGAAGTATTAGTGTATTAACAATTTTCCTAAAATCAATAAAGTCTTGGCTATTTACATATGACCATACACAAATAGAAAACCTATAAAAAAAAAAAAAAAAAAAAAAGGACAGCCACTGGCTATAGCGCATTTCTCACAACCATATGCCTTGTGATGGAATAGAGGGGACCTACAATTTTCTGACGATTTCGAATGGTTAATCGAGAAAGTGCTTTTCATGGCAATGAATGTACTATCGGACGACTTGCCAATTCCTCGCGAAAGGCGATACCCGTGGCCTATATTATTATAGAAACCTAGTCGCAACAACTTTAGTAAGCCCTCATAAGTCCAGAGCCTATAAACGAAATGTTTTGCCCGGGGCGGAATAGTTAGCATGTCTCCTGTTACGTGTGAGGTTCATGGATCGAATCCAATCACCTTCCGCTTCAAATTGGTAAGTACTACGATGGTAAATTCATAAGCATGAAAAGCGCTGTCTCGATTAGCCGTTCGGAATCGACAGCAAGTTGTAGGCACCTCCATTCTCTCAGAAAACTGTAGGTACACTCAATTTTGGAGAAATAAGCCTCGTTAACGTCGCAGATTTTGTCTGCTGTTATATGTGAAAATCTAAAAATCCCAAGTTCACAATTTGATAGGTCTTTATCGATGTGGTTTTACCAGAAAAGTCCACAATCTTACCAGTTTTCATATTATAGCAGACTTTGGAAAAACCCCGAGAACAGAATATCGGTATACACCATCTTTTTATCGATTTCAAAGCCGCCTGTGACCGTGACGAGATGTACAAAACGTCTAATTTCGGTATCCCTTCAAAACTCGTACGATCATACAGGATGGCTTTGGAGAATTCACACTGCTCCGTCAAGGTCGGTAAGAAACTCACTGAGACCTTTTGTGTCGAAAAGGGCTTTAGGCAAAGCGACAAACTGCCATGCCATTTCTTTAACATCATACTTGAAAAGATTGTACAAAACTCAAACGTCAACACCAGAGGAATCTTTCAAAAGTCTGTACAGTTACTCGCGTACGCAGACGACATGGAAACTAGATTGGGAAGAAGGAAGCGCGATGTCAAAGGTGCTAATGCGAGCATTGAAACAGAAACGACAAAAATTAGTTTAATGGTTAATGAGGGTAAAACGAATTATATCTTCAAAATTTGGAGTTTGGGTCTGTGGAGCAGCTTACAGAGGGCTTTTTGGAATTAAGTCTCTAGGTCTTAAAATAACGGTACCTGCCATACAACCATTATGATAATACATATTTTTCTTGAAAACGGCTACAGCGATATTGATTAAATTCTGTTTGAGGGATCAGTTTTTGGTTGTCTTTCTTATGATGTAAAAAATATTTTTAGAAAAAGTCTCAAAACGGTACCTCCCATACTGTTTTCCATACCGTTTTCTTTAAAACCGACTTTCTCGTCAATGGCTTTCACGATGTTGAATAAGTTTTGCTTTTTAGAAGTCCTAAGTTGTTTAAGAAAGATTGTATTAAAAAATTTAAAAATTTTAGATTTATAAATTTTTTTTTAAATTTTGATTTATAAAATAACTTCAAAAATGTGCGTTTTTTCTGTAATTTTTGTCAAAACAGTCTCTGTCCTTAACTTTGCATTCTTTATTTTTAAGATAATCATTTTTAAAAAAGTGAAAAATAAAAAACCGTTTTTTTTAAACATATATAACGATTCTGATTAAATTTTCAGTGTATATATGTACTAGCAACTGAAAATGACTGGCCTTTTAAGACTGTCGCTTGAAACGGGCTAAGAATAGCGATCGAAAATTGAGTTGTTGCAAATCCACCCTCTTTTTAGTCAATGGTAAGTACTAGTGCTCTCAATTTTACACGGGTAGTACCCATTGTAACAATTACTCGGGTACCCGGGTACCTGGGCAGCGTGGGTATTACCCAAGTTGGCGGGTACCCGAGTAACGCGAGTAACGCGTCGGGTACCCGGTTACCCGACAAAATAAGCTATAACTGACAGTTTTATGTTATGGGTAGCGGAGAGTGAAAATTCTTTAATGCACATTGAAACATCCATCGGGTATCGACATCAAATGATTTATTCTATTTCACGGTTGCCAATCCTATCATCAGATTCCTTTGGTTTTATGTGTTTTTACTCCTCATCAATATTATTTTTACGCTATAAGCGGGTACCCGGTACTTTGGTACCCGGGTAATACCCGGTTCTTTGGTACCCGGGTAATACCTGGTTCTTTGGTACCCGGGTAATACCCGATATTGCGGGTACCCGGATACCCGGGTAGGTACCCCGGTATGCGGGTATTAAGAGCTCTAGAGGTACTTCTTTTTATATCATTGTGTCTATACTCAACAAGGCAATCAAACACGAAAAAAAATAAAATGAAAATTCGACGCACTTAACGAACACTGCTTCCACCCCCAGCAAATCTCTTTTGATTTTGGAGCAAATCGAAGATACCGCAAATTTTTGGCGAGGCATTAGTACAAAAATTCAAATCTTTTAATCAATTCAGAACGACGTTTTGGAAATGCCCGCAAATAAGGGAAACGAAGTCAATCTTTCACAAACTCCTCCTCCTCAGTCAGATGTGAACATTCAAAGAAAAGCTAAATCTAAATCTAATTAGCACTGAGCAGTTAAACTTCTTCGAAAATTAAATGACTTGGTAACTGAAAAAAAAAAATTATCAATAAGCTACTACGAAGTGAAGATAAGGAAGAATCAAATACCTTTAGCCAAATTCTTAAGTTACTTCGCCCAATAATCCAAACAAATCTCTTCCCTCCATCTTAATTATCCGTGGAACTTACAAACTGTATCAAAGTTGTTTTCATGTAACTGTTTTTTCAGGAACCACTCAGCAGTTGAGTCGAATTTCATTTCCAAGTTTTAATTACACACTTCTGAATTAGAGGCATCCCCTCGTTAACTAAAATAACATAGATATTGTTTCATTAATATAAAATTACCCAACGAAACAACCGCAAGATACCGAAATTGCGCCCATAATAGTCTGCTGGAAGGATACGAAGATATGGCTCCTTTTTCAAAAAGAAACAAACTTGATTTCGGCAATTCCATTCTATCCCTTGGATCCATGCCATCCAGTAAAATCCAGGATATTAAACAATTCCCTTACGGACCATCAGGTAGAAATTGCAAATTTATGTTCGACAAGATTTTTGTTCTCACAGAACACCAACCTTCCCCCTTCGCATCCGAACCGTATAATATCGAAAACTGCGCTGTTAACCATGAGAGGCAGAAGCGTATCCTTTTTTTTTTGTGGGGAAATAATATTGTCATCGAAAGACTTCTTGTGCAATGATCCTGCATAATGTTTAAGTGCAAAACTTTTTTCCATTCCAATCAATCACAGATGCTGCGGTTGTCTAATGGAGTGGCTGTTAAAAGGGTTTTCGGTGGTGATAAGTTTTCATTGAATAAACGTTAAAGACCATGACGGTTGACAATATTTCTTTTTTGGTTGGAAGCTTTCGTCGATTTTTCAAAATATCCGCATTATCATGGCTCCATTGCACACACGTCACGTTAAATGAGTTTGTCCGACAGTAACATCGGATAGGAGTCGCCTTAGTTTGACTTACAATAAGTAAGCCAAGAACGGGGAATATCCTTGGTGTGGTTTTATCATTAATCATTTGCACACTTGAAGAATGTCAAAATGCCATTTGGTGTTTTTGTGGATTTTATTTCTGGTTGTCAATGACTGAGAATGTTTAGTGAGTGACATACAGTAAAAAGAGTTGTTTGTGGTTTTTAGGGGGCTGTGTTATAACAAGCATTCAAAATTACTCTATAAAAATACTTAATTGTTTATAGTAAAATCTTTCGGTTATAAAAGATGGATGTAGTGTCCGTGGGGTAATGGTTAGCATCTTCCGTGAGTAAATACTTACTTACTTACTTAAGGTGGCGCTACAGTCCGGGTCGGACTAGGGCCTCAACCAACATGCTTCTCCAGCCAGCTCGGTCCCTAGCTAGCTGCCTCCAGTTTTGCACGCAAAGTTGGTTGAGGTCCTCTCCTACTTGCGTGCGCCACCTGAGTCGCGGTCTTCCTCTACTGCGCCGTCCCTCGGGATTGGATTCGAAGACTTTCCGGGCCGGAGCGTTGGTGTCCATTCGCTCTACATGACCCAGCCATCTAAGCCGCTGGACCTTGACTCGTTTGACAAGGTCAGTGTCGCTGTACAGCCCGTACAGTTCGTCATTAAATCTTCTTCTCCACTCTCCATCTATGCAGACGGGACCAAAAATCACCCGAAGAATTTTTCTCTCGAAGCATCCTAAAGCGTTCTCGTCTGCCTTTGACAAGGTCCATGCCTCTGCGCCATATATAAGAACCGGGATGATAAGTGTCTTATACAGGGACACTTTAGTTGCTCGAGAGAGGACTTTACTACTCAATTGCCTTCTTAGTCCGAAGAAACAGCGATTGGCAAGAGTTATTCTTCGTTTGATTTCAGGGCTGGTGTCGTTGTCTGAATTAATAGCGGCGCCTAGGTAGACAAAGTCCTTAACTACCTCAAAGTTATAGCTGTCTATCGTGACGTTTTGTCCAAGACGTCGGTGTTGGGTGTCCTTTCTTGATGACAGCATATACTTGGTCTTGCCCTCATTTACCACTAAACCCATCTTCTTCGCTTCCGTCTCAATGCTCATAAACGCGCCATTGACATCACGCTGCGTTCTTCCAATTATGTCAATATCGTCGGCATATCCGAGCAATTGAACGGATTTTTGAAAGATTGTGCCTCTTGTGTTGACGTGGGAGTTTTGCACTATTCTTTCAAGAACGATGTTGAAGAAATCGCATGACAGTGCATCGCCTTGCCTAAAACCTTTTTTGACATCGAATGTATCGGTGAGATCTTTTCCGACCCTGATGGAGCAGCGTGCGTTCTCCATCGTCATCCTACACAATCGGACAAGTTTGGTAGGGATGCCAAAACTAGACATGGCTCTATATAACTCCTCTCTATAGATGCTGTCATACGCGGCCTTAAAATCGATGAAAAGGTGGTGGGTATCGATTTGAAGCTCCTGGGTTTTTTCCAAGATCTGCCGTAGTGTGAAGATTTGGTCTATGGTGGACTTTCCTGGTTTAAAGCCGCACTGATAAGGACCTATCAGGTTGTTGACGAATGGCTTCAGACGCTCACACAATACGGCAGAGAGGATCTTATATGCGATGTTAAGAAGACTGATACCTCTGTAGTTGGCGCAGTTCAGAGGGTCTCCTTTCTTGAGGACCGGGGAAACAATGCTAAGGTTCCATTCATCGGGCATGCTTTCTTCCGACCATATTTTGCAAATGAGCTGGTGCATACTCCTGACCAGGTCATTGCCTGCCGCTTTAAACAATTCGGCAGTGAGGCCATCAGCTCCAGCAGCTTTGTTGGACTTTAGCTTGGATACTGCTGTCTTCACTTCGTTCAGGTCGGGTTGGCGGAATTGTTGGTCTACGTCGCCTAAATCGAATGGTTCTATCTCTCTAACAGCGGAATTGGGTTCATCATCGCCGTTATAGAGCTTGGAAAAGTGGTCTTTCCATATCCTCAGCATTGACTGCGGTTCCACCACGATGTTCCCTTGGTCGTCTTTGCAGGCTTCGGCTCGGGGCTTATAGCCCGAGGCTGTTGTTTTTACCTTTTGGTAAAACTTCCGAACCTCATTCCTGCTGTGGCACCCTTCTATCTCCTCGATCACGCGCTTCTCATGTTCTCTCTTTTTCCGTCTGAGAAGCCGGTGTTCGTCTCTCCTCTTCTGCTTGTAGAGCTCGTAAGCAGTTCTAGTCTTTTTGTGCAGCGCCGCTTTGTATGCTTCCTGTTTAGCTGCATGTGCTTGCCGGCATTCGTCGTCAAACCAGGGGTTTCGTTGTGGTGGCCGTGTGAAACCCAGCACTTCAGAGGCGGCATCTCTGATGGCTGATTGGCAGTGCTGCCACTGGTTCTCTATACTTGATGCTGGCGGCAAAGGACTCCTTAAGAGGTTGTAAGAGACTCGATCGGAAAAGGACTTGGCGATCTCTTGCGATTGTAGTCGTCCAACGTCGAATTTTCTCACAGTATTTCCTTGTGTTGGCTTGGATCGGGATATCCGCAGTCGTACCTTGGCTACAACAAGGTAGTGGTCCGAGTCAATGTTGGCCCCTCGGAATGTTCGGACATCCTCTATACTGGAGAACTGTCGTGCGTCGATCGCAATGTGGTCAATCTGGTTGACGGTTGATTGATCAGGAGATTTCCATGTCCCTTTGTGGATATTGAGGTGCTGGAACCGCGTACTAGCTACCAGAACATCTCGCCCCGCTGCGAAATCGATCAGCCTGAATCCGTTATCGGAGGTGTTGTCGTGCAGGCTGTATCTTCCGATTATTCCACCAAAGATATACTCTCTTCCTAGCTTGGCATTAAAATCTCCTAGAACAATCTTAATGTCATAGCCAGGGCACTGCTCATATGTTTTGTCCAGGAGCTCGTAGAATACGTCTTTGGTGTCTTCATCCTTTTCCTCTGTGGGGGCGTGTGCGCAAATGAGGCTTATGTTGACGAATTTAGCCTTGATGCGGATTGTTGCTATGCGCTCGTTCACATAGTTGAAACTTAAGACTTTTTGCCTGAGTCTAGTTCCAACAACAAATCCACATCCAAACAATCGCTGCTTTTGCTCTCGGTAGCAATCGCCGTAGTAGATATCGCAGTCTTTTAATTTGCGTCTACCTGGTCCATCCCATCGCATTTCTTGGATAGCGGTAATATCTGCTTTGTAGCAGTTTAGGGCTTCCGCTAGTTGTTCGGCTGCACGTGGTCTATTAAGGGACCTAACATTCCACGTACAGATCCGATGTTCGTTGTCCGTTTTTCGTTTGCTTGGTTCGTCATCAGTAAATCCGTCCGTATCCGAGGCTTGTTGGTGCTTCGCAACTAACAATTTCTTTACGTGGCCGGGAAGTCACCCCGACAGCACGACCCCCAACCTGGAGGGCCAGATCCTTGTATAACTCCAAAGATGGGGAGCCGGATAAACCGTTCCTTATAGGCCTGAGCTCCAAATATGTTGTAGTAGCCCTATAAGGTGTTCACTAAGTAGTTCAACCTGACTGGAACTGTAGACGCCACCGTTGATTCCATCTAGGGAATTCCTCCGCTGCCGTCTGGATGAAAGAAGAGGTGCCTTAGTGGGAACACCTCTCCCCCCCTCTCTCGTTTGCTGCCACCAACAACCTTCCACTGGGGTTGAGACCCAATCTCCAGTTGAGGTACTAGGCACCCGATGTTCACCACGTGGAGGTGAGAGTAGGAGTTGATAGACAGAGGTGGGTTTTAAGAAAAACCTATGAACGCTAGGGTCCTCTTGGGTGCACGTGTCTACCATTTAAACGTGAGTAAATACACACTGCCATAAAAAGCGAGAGCGCTCACTTATCCTTTCGAAATCGGCACAAAATAGTAGGTCCTTGAAATGGCTCCGAGGTATATATGGAGTACATCAGTATTTGCTGCGATTCGGGACATTATTGTTGAGAACCAGCTTTGAAAGATTTTGTAATCTTTTTGACGGGCTTCTAAAACATCTTCCCAAAGCTTTTGGATGGGACTTTGAAAACCGTCAATAAGTTGGCAGCATGTAACATATAATTTTGTGTACGTTTATAGGCATTTTGGACCAATTACTTTAGGACACAGATGCTTTTTCTATGTCCAAACAGCTTTTCTATTGAAGCTGATAGGTGACTGCAACATAGGTTCTTTTCGAGACTCTACCTAGGCTTCGAAACAATGCATGACCATGAATTACAACATTTGAAGCTAAATATCTCATTAATTTGATGTAATAGAGGCATTTGCATTCAGCGCATATCAAACTACTGGAAAAGCATTGGTTTGTTTCCAGGTGTAATGCGCCAGTGCAATTCAGGACAAAAAAAAAACCTTCAGAAAACATAGTCTGCTCCCTGCGACTTAAAAAAATCAAATATTGTTTCGTAGTGTTATAGGTACTAAAAGGTGGTTACATTTTAAGGGAACCGGAAAAATATTGCAAGCATTTGAGCAAAACGGGTCTGTAGAAGATGTGAAAACACCAGTACATGCTCGTATACTTCGTACTGCAGAAAATATTGCTGCTGTGAGCGATAATGTGGCTGAAGAACCGTCCACTTCAGCTCGTCGTCGTGCCCAACAATTGCACTTCTCACGCTCGTCGCTGGCGAACATTATGCCTAAAGACTTGCATTTACACGCTAACAAGGTGCAATTGACTCAAGAATTAAAGCTTCTTGACTATTTCAAGCGTCGTCAATGGTTAGAATGGTGGCAAGAAATGGCAACAGTGGATGATCACTTTTCGAAGAAAATCATCTTCAGTGATGACCGATGAGGCACACTTTCAGCTCAGTGGACTCGTCAATAAGGCAGAATTGCCGCATTTGGGCGAATGATAATCCAAGAGTGATTGTCGAAAAGCCGATGCACCCACAAAGAGTGTCTGCTTGGTGCGGTTTATGGGCTAGCACCATCATCGGGCCGCATTTTTCCCAAAATGAGGACGGTCAGGCAGTTACTGTGAATGGTGTTCGCTATCGTGAGATGACAACGAACTTTTTATGGCCCAAATTGGAAGATATGGATGTGGACGATATATGTGGTGTCAACAGGCCACCGTCGACACAGCTATCGAAACAACATCTTCACTGCGCGACAAGTTCAATGGCCGTGTTATCTCAATTTGCCAATTGGCCGTCTACATCATGAGATTTGACGCTGTTGGAATTTTTTTTTTGGCGAAATTTGAGACAAAAGGTGTACGTCGATAAGCCAGCAATATTTCAAGAATTAAAGGATGAGATAATTCAGCACATTGACGGCATAGAACTTCAATTATGCCTCAGCGTCATCGTAAATTTAGACCATCGGATGGAGGTGTGCCATTTGGCCGATATTTTGTTCCATACATAATTTTACCATATCAATACTATCATAGTAAAAAGAAATTACAATAATTTCCCAAATAAATTTTTTGTTTTATTCAAGTAAATGAAAAGATTAGTAATTTTTAACAGTTAAAGCCTGAACCGCTTGACCGATTTTCTTCAAAATTTGCAGTTAGACTCGATGGGACCAGCCTACAGAGGGTTTATATGGAATTTAGTTTCTTGGTTTCGAAATAACGGTACCTGCCGTACAACCTGATAATACTTTATTTTTCTGGAAAGCGGCCTCAACGATTTCGATTAAAATTTTGTGTGAAAGATTAGTTTCAGGTTGTCTCTCTTACGATTCAAAAAATATTTTTGGAAAAAATCTAAGAACGGCATCCATACAACCATTTCTTTTTCTAGACCGACTTTCTAGTTAAGAAAGTGAAAAATTTTAGTTTTTAAAATTTCTTTGATTTCTTAAAATAACTTCAAAACTGTATCTTTGATTTTTTCAAATTTTTTTTCAAAATAACTTCTGGCAAGATCTTAAACTTTGCATGCTTAATTTTTAAAAAACTGGTTTTAAAAAAATAAAAAGTAGAAAAACGTTTTTTTAATATGCTACAATCATTTGATTTATTCAATTTTCACAGTTATTGTGTTCTGAGTTCTGAAAAAAAGTGACCTCAAAGTCAAAACTTTGTTTTGGGAAGAAAATTTGAACAGCACTCAAAATTGAAAATCTGGCAACCCCTTAACCTATGGAAGCTCAACTTAAATTTAATCTTAAAGGTTGTTATTTCTATAAACAATTAAGTCTTAGATTAGGTCTCTATCATCAGTATTGACAAAAATATCGAATTCAACACAGGTCAGGGTACACCAAAGTTAGCCTTTTTTTAAATTGTCAAAAAGTGATGTCAAAGTTGAGAAATGAGCTTTACTGTATAACAATTTTTTTCTTAGAATATGACCAAGAATCACACCCCAAAGGATAATACACGAAGTACGGAACACCCTGTATATTATGAAGAGCGTATATAAAAACCTAGTACTCCGCCTTAAGATTTTGATGTCGTATTTAGCACACAATCGCAAGATCGTTCGATCCAGTCGTGCCCATTTTTATAAATGAAAGCTTGTCTGAAACTTCTAATCTTCTTATACTAGTAGTTTCGCTGACGACTCACCCGTCACCTTTGAGACCTGTTTGTGCTTGCCATCAATGACAATTGGCGGTATAACATCATTCTCAGATCTCTCCGTTTATGCAGACGACATTAAAGTAGTAAAAGTTATTTCATCTGTTCAGGACTCTCCCCTCCTCCCAACAAGACCTAAACACTTTCTTTATTTAGAGTAGTAAAAACTTTCTTGAGCTAAATGTTAAAAAATGCCTTTAAAAAATTACTTTCTCGCGTAAGCGCTTATACTTTCTAGTCCCCAAATTTATTAATTCCGTAACATGCCTGTCTCTATATTATCGTCTATTCGCGATCTTGGATCTTGGAACTACTTGTGACAAAGAGATTAATTTCCACTCTCACATCAACCATATTATTGCGAAAGCAAACTTTTACTTGGGGTTTATCAAACGCTGGTCTAAACAGTTTTCCAACCAATACGTTACTAAATCTTTATTCACCAGGCCTATCCTTGAATATGCTAGTCAAGTCTGGTTTCCCTACCAAATAACTGAATCTCGCAGAATTGAAGCTGTTCAACGAAGACTTTTAAGATTTGCTCTGCGTAACTTACCAACTTGGTCTGATCCTTTAATTATACTCGCATATGAAAACCGATTGCTGCTCATTGATCGCTGACAAAATTATTGTTCATCAGGTTATGACTGGTACAATTGATTCCCTGGCGCTACTTGAGGTGATAATATTAATTCCCGTAACCTGCGTTCTGTCCTCTTCTTTCGCCTTCCTTCTCTTCTTCGCTCCTTCGTTCAGCAGGAAATATTTTAGATTTCTCCATAAGCTCCTCATCCCTCAGAAAAATTAAGTACATACATTATTTTAAACTAGTATTGAGTAATGTGGTAACCGTGGTGTGATGGATAGCATTACGACCTTGAGAATAGAGCCTTCGTTGGGCACTTCTATCTTAGAGACGAGAATCCTGGTTTCACTAGGTTCAATGACGACCGACCTGCAAATGCAGTCATCGCCCAGCGAAACGGGGATAACACCCTGTTCGTTTCTAAAATGGACCTCTTGGACATCTTTCACAAAATAAAGAAAAAGAAGTCAGCAGGAGTCGACGGCATACCCAATGTTGTGATGCGAAACCTCCCTTCGGAAGCGGTGGACATATACACCACGTTGTTCAACAATTCGCTGAATAATGCATATTATCCAGTGCGTTGGAAGACGGCAGTGGTCCATCCTCTCCTTAAGAAAGGGAAGGATGGTTCCAATCCAGCAAATCTCCGGTCAATTAGTCTTCTTCCGAGTATCAGCAAAGTATTCGAGAAAGTTCTCAATAGAGCTCTGTCCACATGGGCTGAGGACAAACATATTATTCCAGAAAATCAGTTTGGTTTTAAGGCGGGCAATGATACCACACATGCCGCGTCTAAACTAGTATCAGATATTCAATGGAACAAAGCTAAAAATCAGTGTACGGGTGCATGTCTGGTTGACTTGGAGAAGGCTTTCGATACCGTTTGGTTAGACGGTCTTTTCTATAAGTTGATCAGATATGGCATGAGTAAACCACTGCTATATATTCTGAATGACATGCTTCATGGTAGAACGTTTGTTGTGAAAAGTTGCAATAAAACTTCTACCAGAACTTTTAAAATACAGAATGGTCTGCAACAAGGAGCGGTGAATTCGCCTATTTTGTTTAGCATTTTCACCGGCGATCTAATTGGTTCCCTTCACCATGCCATAGCGTACGCCGATGACCTAATCGCGTACAGAACAGGTCCAAAGATCGAGGTCATCAGAATACTCTTGCAGCTTGACTTCGATAAGATTCAGCAATATTGCGATGACTGGAAGTTGAAAATCAACTTCCAGAAATCGGAAACAATTGTGTTTAGAACCTCGTTGGCTCGGGCCTCGAGGGATACGAGAAAGAACTGGCGAAAGCTGGTGATCGTTGATCTATATGGCCACCCACTGCCAAGCAAAGTAGTAGTCAAGTACCTGGGCATCTGGCTAGATCAGTATCTATATTTTAACAAACATATGGATGCGGCTCTGGCCAGGGCTAGAGGAGCTTTTGGTCTGACAAGGCGACTGTTTCACAGCAGTCAACTTGATAGCAGAGTGAAGGTGATTTGCTACACGGCCAATGATTGTCTATGGGTGCCCTGTATGGTTCAATGTTACAGCGTCTCAAATGGAAAAGATTCGGGTGTTTGAGAGACAGTGTCTGCGTACCTGTCTTGGATTGCACAGAACACCAGAGTCGGAGTACAGAAAATATTATCCTAATGAGGTCCTTTACAACGGGGCTCAAATAAACAGAATCGACAACTTCTTGATAAAACTGACTCGGGGTCATACTGCAAGGTCGATGTCTTCGAACAATGGCCTGATATTTGGGGCTTACTACCCCAACATACAATATATGGAGAGAACACGTTTCAGTGGATTTGTCCCACCGGAGGCTTTCCTCTATTTTGACATGATAGGTTTGATACAGGACAGATTGGCGGTTCCGTTGATCTACCACGTCTGCCGTAAGTCCGTGGAACGACGGCTCCTTTATGGCCGGGACGTCGCCGCAGTAGGCGGAGAAGCTGAAGAGCTCCTCCGGTTCAGTAGGGCGGTATCAGATCGCGATCGACGGGACGTTATTAAAACGTCAGAACAATTCTGGTGGTAGTCTGAGCAACAGACAGAAAATGATAACGATAGCGAGTCGCCAATGGCTGGCTTGCACAGGCTTGTGTAAGACTTAGGGTATAGGGGGTAGACACAGTGGCAACCAAAAAAAAAAATTTAAAAATGTAACAAAAAAAAAAAAAAAAATTTAAAATATTAAAATACAAAAAAATGAAAAAAATTAAGCGGCGTCGAAAATCAAAAAAAAAAAATTGTAAAAAATCAAAATCCAAAAAAAAAAAAAATAGAAAAAATACAAAAACCAAAAAAAATTATAAAACACAAAAAACAAAAAAAAAAAAAAAAACAAATAAAAGCTACTGTGGCTGCTCTAGTTTTAAGTAGTTTTAAGTAGTTTTAATTAGCTTAAGTAATTTTAAGAAAAACCGAAAAAAAGTGTTCAAGGAAGCTAAGTTTTTTTAGAAATTTTCTTAGCTTTAATACTAGTTATAGTTAGAAACAGATTAAATCATTAGGCCGAAAGGCATTAGAAATAAGTTATAGTATAATTTAGAGTACCCGCCTAGGGTCAGTAAGTTAATTAAGTTATCATGTAAGCTAGTTTAAACTTTTTTTTTAGCACGTAAGTAGTTATAAGAAAGAACAATAAAAATGAATTTAAAACTGAAAAAAACTGAAAACTGATAGCATGTCCGCCTGTTAATCCAGAGGTTCGAGTTCGAATCCCAACAGAGGCAAAAATGTTTTTTCTACGGGTATCGCCTTTCGCGAGGAATTGGCAAGTCCTCCGTTAGTATTCATTGCCATGAAAAACGCTTTCTCGATTAGCCGTTCGGAACCGGCAGAAAATTGTAGGTCCCTTCCATTCCCTCACAAGGTATGGTTGTGAGAAATGCGCTAGGCCCAGGGGTTCCTCGCTCTGTTGCGCCACTCTATTTATTTTTTTATTTATTTTATTGAGTAATGTACATTTGTAAATTGCTTATACATTGTTGTTCAAGTCAATTTATTATTACTATAATTATCATTATTATTATTGTCATTATTATTATTATTATTATTATTATTACTATAATTATTACTATAATTATTATTATTATTATTATTATTGTTGTTATTATTATATCCGCTTAAAAATAAGCTAAATAAATAAATAAATAAACTCCCAAATAGTAAATAAGTTAAGCTAATTTTACGATGAAAGCGAAGCTTGAAAAACGTGAACAAATCAAAAGAAATAAAGTTAAAAACATTGCCGGCCAGCATTTGTTGTAATGTGGTTCTGATCTTAAGAGTGAATGTCAAATGGGCAATTAATCGAGACGTTGAGTTATTATTATTAGGCAGGAAGTGTTGGAAAGAAAACCCAAATGTGCAACCAGCAACAAACATATGCTGCTACCACGATCAGCTTAGCTGTGTGTGTTCGATGGTTACAGCTATTTTCGTTGGATAAGTTAATTAGATTGAATTGAGGGATATAGTAACTTATTATGAGTTCGATTAAAGGAATTGTAGTGTTATGAAAATCGAAAGTAAGAGCCAGAAAATTTTTACAGGTTCAAATTTTTAAACTTTGAAGCTGAAATGTTTTAGAAAGGAAATAACAATAAAAAAAAGAAAAAGCCGACACCCGAAAAATTTGACCATAATCGTGGGACGTGCGAAATGATTATATAGAAAATTCCTATAAGCTGAGCTTACATATACCTTAAATCAGATGCTTCCTTTTCCTTCCAATAAATATTATTTTATACCCTTATCAATCAAAACGTCATATTCAAAATTCGGATCTCTAAATACATTGGGCAGCATACTGTTCTTGAGTTTTTTTTTTTTTGAATCAGAATTTATGTTTAAATTTCAAGTAAAGTTTGCAAATCAATCAAAACATTTCGCAACAACTTTCAACTAGGTATGAGAGTTCTGGTACCTGCTTGTAGGTACGCTTAAGTTACTCAAAATAAATCCCTCTTATTGCGACTGTCAAGAAGAATAATTATTCGAAGCTGATAATTATTGCCAAATGGTTACAAAACTTTTCAAGTGATTATCCAACATGGCCCACTTGCCATTCTAATTTAAACTTATTTCGCATTCATTCTTAAATGCACATAAAACTTCATTCTACCCTTATCCATCCGTCTTGATGTAACCTAATTTCGAAGATTTTATTTACCCAAATAGGAGCATCGTCTACTCGGAGTGTTCCTTCCTAAGCCTAAAGCTTGAATATCCATCCCCCCGCATTCGAAGTGACAAATTCTTCCAAAGAAATTTCAAACAATTTCATTTCAGAAAACTGCGTCGTCCTCCCCCGGGGACATTCAATGCTACAAAACTCGACTTCACAAAGTTACTCCACTCCATCGTTTCCCTGTGCATCTGCTGCTCTTTCAGTCCCCAGCCATTCTATTATTATCATAAAAAGAAAACTTTTTTATCCACATAATAAATCAATTCACTTCTTGTCTTTCGATCTCACTTCATCCATCTTTAAGGACTCCCCATTGCCCCTTTATACACCGTTTCAAGGACTGCACTTTCTCAGTCAAAACTTTGGCAACCGGAACCATGCCGAATAGAGAACAAAATCGGAACAACCAGAAGCAACGGTAAAGACGAAGAAGATGAAGAAAAAAGGAATATAAAAATTATTATAACGACGAGGACGATGGAATAAACGACATGAAGATAATCGAACGGTAATAAAAATTTGTCTTCTATTTTTCGTGAATGGGCTGTGCTCACATTTTCATCCAACTTAGAGCCGATTCGATCAGATCCTTAAGCAAGCAAAATTGCACTCGGCTAAAGAAAAGTTCTCTAATAGAAATTGCACAATCACCTACCTATATGGACAAGTACGACGACGAATAGTGTGTGTGGGCCGGAAAGTATTCCTTTTTCCTCGTTTGCGATATCCTGGCACAGAGGAATATAAAAGTTGCATTCATGTAGCACGTAGGGCCATCATTGTTGGTGGACAGCGATAGCAAGGACGATAGGTAGAACACCAAAATGGAACCGGATGTTGGAATAAAATCGGAAGACAAAGTACCTTCAATAATTCGGAGTCTCATTCTAGATTCCCTCATGGTGGTGGTGGTGGTGTGTTCGAGGACGGTATGAAGAAAGGACATGCCGCGCAACAGCAGCAATCCACACTGAACAGACTTGTGTCCACCCACTTGATGCGCGACAAGGACAATGCCGGGCAACAGGTGAATGAAACGTATAAGACTTAATCGATGGATTTGATTTAGTTGGAAAAGTTGATTTCGTTCATTTTTCTTTTTTCTTTTGTCTGGTCGTTTTCAGAGTTTTTGGTTTTCGTCCTTTTTCACTGTGTGTTCTGTGTTGGAGATATTATAGCAAAGAACACATAAAAGTTCTCATGAAGTGTGTGTTGGACAGTGGAATAGGTAAATACAACTGCAGTAAATGTTAATGGTATGCATGTCGACGTCGAAGAGAACAATTGGAAGTCGCTTAGAACAGAATGGACTAGAAACTATAGATGGTGTAGGGGGCATTTTCTTGTGACTCAAAAACATTTTCCCAGGATACTTACAGGATTATTCTTGTCGATTTGGAGATGGAAATTGTGTAGTGGGATGGAAATAATCGGAAATAATCCGTGGAAAGGTATACGAAAGGATTACAAGTTTTTTTGTTGGTACTAGTAATGGTTGGCAAAACATTGTTAGGATATAATGTCCTAAGGATTAATAGTCTTAAAGGACATGAACGGGGGTACATTCGGTAGACGGAATTTCCATTTTGGCGAATTTCATTTCTTTGAAACTAATAAGTTAATGAATTGAAATAAACCATTGGCTGCAGGGGTTTTGCCTTCAGAATTAAGAGACTCGAAATGTGAAAGTTTTGCATTTCTACAATAAAAGTGAAGAATTTGGGAGCTCAGCAAAAACTGATAAAACACCTTTAAAAAATTCTGATTGAAGCTTGGATATAACCAAAAATTTTCAAAGAATGATCAGCATTTTCTTTATGATTTTCGATTTCACATACGAAATTCATCGTCTGATTAAAATTGTTGAACACTGGTATGTTTGAAATGGTGGCAATTGGTTTCCAGAGCCATAAGACCGTTTGTCTATCTTGAAAAAGAGAAAGATTATTATTTACTCCAAATTCAAGAACAAAGATTACCGGAAATCAGCACACACCAATTCTTAGACATAACAATTGGTCTGGAAGTATACTCCGAATTTTCGTTAAGTCCTTTGTTGCATCAACATTTTGAAAGAGAATAAGAAAAAATTAACATTTGAAAGCCATGGGTTAAAAAGAAAATAGTGAGCCTCAATACCAAACTTTAAAATGAAACATTTTTTATTTTTATGGTAATCCCCCACCAGTGGTAAGAAATTTAAAAAGAACATCAAGCAATGTTGGAAAGGTGGTAAGTTTCGTGGTGTTAGTGTTAGCTTCGTCCCGATACATAGTTTTGCAATGCGATACCCTTGTGATGTAAGCGTGTCAAGTCCCTTCGTAAAAACAATTCCTTTGCCCTTATTGCTCCTTTTCTTATTTTCCTTGCATATATCCTCTCCCTGATTCTGTGTTCATAACACTCATGTTTAGCCATTTCCTCAGTCAGTATAAACTCACCATTTTTCTGTTGTAAGTTATATACTTTTTCCACGAAAGTTCTTTCTCGTTTAACCTTTACAAAGTTTTCATACCCATCCTTTTACCCCCTCCTTCAAATTTTTATTACAAACGCGGCGGAGTACCCCACAGATGAAATATTAGTGAAAGCGATTTGGCGTTACAGTTTTGTGTACAATTTTTTCTAGTATGATGTTTACTAATTAACTTTGTGAAAAGCCTTAATAACTAAAGTATTGCTTGGTTCTTTACCCACATACTAGAAAACAACGTTCAAAAAAAAAGTCGATCGAACTTTGGCACATAGATGTCAACTCTTAACAGCATCTTTGTAAAATTTCTTTCTTCAGATACTTGCTATCATAGGTTAGGTTGGGTAGAATGGGCTGACGGTTGATCTTATTACCGTCACACTTAGATCAATGTAGATCCATTGTGATACCCTGGAGTATTGTAGCGTCCTAGACACTTATGAGTTTTATGTTTGGTCAGTATTTAACCATTTTGTGGCCTTAATGAAGTTTAACAGGCTGCTTCTTGAAGTGTCTGATAATTCTTCTAGTTCATTGAAGAAGTAATTGTCTAGAAATTTTTTCCTAAAGTGGCAGATTGCTGGGCATTGACAAAGGAAGTGGGTGGTGTCCTCATGTTCATCTTCGTCATTGCATCCTCTGCACAGGTCATCGGTGCAAAGACCCATTTCCTTTTTGTGGTAACCTAGTAGGTTGTGTACAGTTATGATACTGATAAGCATTCGTAATGAAGGTCTATTCAATGATAGCAGCTTTTCAGATCCTTTGTTATCATATTTCCGCCATAGTTTCCTGGAAGTAACACAGGAATCTAGGCATTCCCATCTTTCATTGGATTTTCGCATTAATTTGTTACCAATGATCTGTTTGATTTCGCAGGGTGGAATCCTAATTGATTGATCAATGAGAGGTCAAGTGCTGATCCTTTTCTCGCTAGTTCGTCCGCTTTTTCGTTTCCCGGTATACCACTGTGACCAGGAACCCAGCCGAGTCTATCGCTATGCTGTGTGCCAAGAACTCTTAGGTCTTCGCGACAGCAAGAAACAAGCTTTGATTTGACAAGAGTGGCAGAAATCGCTTTTATTGCTGCTTGGCTATCAATGAAAAAAGTGATATCAGCATGTGATACTTGCTGTTATACGCGGCCCATAAATCGATGTCAAACTGAACTGTTTTGGTCGATTGAGGACTTTCCTGATCTAAAGGCGCATTGGTAAGAGCCCATTAAAAAGTCCACACCCGACCATGTTTTCACATTACAGGAGTGGAGAGACTAATTACGATGGTGGGGTAAGAAAGAGCAGATGGATATCAACGGGCATGGCAGGGAAGAGAAGAGTAAATCAACGGGCATGGCAGCCTAAAGAGAAAACCTGGTCCTCGGAGACGCAATCATGTGAAAGAAGACCTCATAATGACATAGAATAATACACAACTGGAGAGAGCTCAGGTTAAGATATCGATTGAGGCCCAGTAAAGCGTTGAAAATGATTGGAAAAAGAACCATAACGGACAAATTTGTTTCACTCAAACATCGTAGAAACGTTTTTTGTCTTTATTTGTATTATCGCTACTTTTGTAAGCAGAGCTTCAGTCAAATAGCCAGTTGCTTTCCTTTTCCCTCAAAGAATTCAATCGTAATAGGTACTCGTGCATCCAGGAGCACCCATAAGTTAACACTTGAGTATAATCTCGAACGTATGGTCGAGTAAAGAGATTCTCTTACAAGCCGAAAAATGGAATACTTTACCGAACTCAGTTTTTCCACAGCATAACAATATTCAGACATTGGAAACCAAAGTGCATCGGCATCTCCTTTCATCCTTTTTTCTAAACTTCTAAGCTCTCGTGCTGTGTTAAAGCATATTAAGGGTATTCAAATCTCAAATCTCCGAGGCACAGTGCCCACCTAAATAAGAAAGGAAGCAAGATTCTATGGAAGAGCTTTATGGAGCTGAGTTGCACAATTTTTAAAGGCTGCGTAACATTGGGCCTGGTGAATGACACCTATTCACCAGGCACGCTTTCTCCCTACCGACTTTCAGCTCCTCCATACTTTTTTCCAACGCCATTAATAGTAACAACTGTAACAGTAACAGGTTAGGTTAGGTTCGATGGAGAGAGGAGCCGCAAGCGGCAGCACTCCACTCGGATCTCAATGATCCATTTTGCTCCCTGGATAACAGAGGATGAGAGGAGGTAGAGGAGAGGTGAGGCAGAGGACTAGGTTTGTGGGTTAATATCGCTGGGAACATCCACTGAACCATTTGGAGCCCTGAATGAATTTAAGGATGCTGTTTAGTAGGAGGTTAGAGATGTCGCCCAGATTGTTGAAGAAGTATTCTCTGAGGCCTTTTCCCTAGTGTGGGCCAAGCTAGGACACTCACAGAGAAAGTGGAAAGATCCCTCCTCTACCTCTTAGTCTTGGCATCACCTACATACATAAGTCGGATGTGCTAATGCCCATTCTCTTCGTGTGGGTACCCAATGAGTTGTGACCCGTCAGAATGCCAATCAACAGAAGAAGAGTCGAGGCCTGCTTAGCTGAAGCAAGAACTCTGATTTTTTGTTGGAAAAATCTGGCCATTTGATTCTTGAAGCTCAGCGTGTCCACCTGTCATTGGCGGTTTTTAGGAAATATTGTTGGATTCTGTTTTTTTCTTGTTCTAGTGGCTTGAGAACGGAGGTGATTCGTGACCCTACCCCCTAATCCGTTTTGAAACCGCATGTGAAGACGGAAAAAAGATTGACTGTTTTCTTCCCAGAATTCTCTTGTCGGAATGAGTATTAGGGCAACTCGACTGAAATCAGTATACGGGAGGGGTGTAGTTTGTTTAAATGGTTGCATCAGTATGGCTCATAATGGTTCTGTGGCCTGATATGCCTGTTTTCCAATCATCACAGTACGCTTTAGGCCGCCGCGCCCGCCGTCTCTTTAGTGAAAAGGTCTACTGTCACAGTAACAAACTTTGCTTTTCGTCTTATTGTTGGACGTTGCAGAATTGATTTCGATTTTTCTTTTCCTTCATGAGAATATGGTGTACTGCCACTCTTTCGTGTTGCGTTTGTATGTCTGACACTTTCTTCGTTAAGCCATGTATACTTCGTTTCGGTGGTCGAATGAAACCGAAAACCAAACTTACTACATGTTCTTACATCCTTCAAGTGAAGAAGAATGTAATCTGGTAATGATGAGGACGATATAAGACTCAAAGTCAAATGAAAGAAACTTCCCGGTATAGTCACTCGCAATGCTTTTTGCGGTAACGACTGTAGCAGTCGGATCAAAGAACTCGTTTTTATGCCTTAAAAAAGAAACTGAATGATTTATATCCGAAAGAAGATGCTTTCTTTCACAGCAATAAGGCAGCTATCCGTAGCGGGCATAGCCATCGCAAACGGTGCACTTGAACAATCCTATACGCTATCAGTTCCAACTGGATTTTGTGGTTCAAATTAGCAAAAGATACCTGGTAAAACGATCTACACAAAAAAGAACGCCCTACCTTCCTATTCATCCAGCAATGTTTCGTAATAAAAATCAATTCGATCGTCTGAAAGCAACCACACAATCTTCCACAAGAACACCCATTTGATGGCCCACATAGAAAGTCGGAGTATTTTCCCTCGTTATGTTTAGTGTCGTTGAAAATCGAATGCATTCACTTTTCAGCTTCTAAAACACATCACATAACCGTATTCGTTACACATAATACTCTGCAATATACTTTTTAAAAATATAAAATAAAAACATGAAATACCCTTCCGACAACTCCTTCATTGACTATTCTCATAAAAAAAGAGTACTGCAACGTTCAAAAAAGAAAACAACAAAACTTTTTATTCAGCGGCTCTGAAAACAACATCTTGAATCCCTCCTCCAGTTGTATCCCTAGCAAATCCTCTCAATCCTCCTCTCGATTCTCATCTTTTATTCATTTTTCATATTTTGTGCTTAGAGCTCCTTCTATTATGCTTGCGATACAGTTTGCTGAAGCAAACTCTTCTCGCTTTTCTTGTTTGCCCAAGGGTATACCTTATAAACGAAGTAGTTTTGTTCAAAGGTTTTCCGCAACCAATCCGCGAACACCCTTAAATGAATTGAAACTATTGAGGATGATTAGCTTTTTGAAATTTTTTGTGATTCGTACGTAACTCATTCTGAATTGGAAAACTGAATGAGAAAAAAAGCGTGCAGAGTTCAGAACTGGCATCGTAACCAGTGTACCAGAACTATCAAGAACTTGTTGTTGGACTAAGCCAAATGAAGACACTCAGTGCGATAAAGACACCAAAACGATTAGGTGAACAGAGAACAACAAACCGGCGCGGCGTCCTCAGCACTCACTGTATTCAATCCAATTCAGAACACTTAAAGCACTGAGTGGATTTAGAATGCTGTCGTACTCAACGTGCTGAGAGCTTTCAAAATACTTAGAGCTGTAGTTGAGCTTAGTGCTCTGGAACCATAGTTCTCACTGCACTATGGGATCAGTCAAAGCTCCAGTGCACCGTAAGCAATGAGAAACTAAATCGGCTTTAGGTCAATTCAGTACGATCAGGGCACCTAAAGCACTTAATGCACTCAAGCCACTCAGTGTACCAAAAGTACAAAGTGCTTTCAATGTCATTGAAGGTACTCTCAAGAAACTGAAGATCCTCAGTGTGAGCAGATTTCTCAATGTACTCCAAGTACTTCAATAACACCTTTTGCTTCAACTTTGAGCATTCGGAGCACTACTAGCAATTGGAGCAATGATAATACTCTGCTTCTGCGAAAATCTACTGCGATACTCAGACTTCTCAATGTACTCAAACACTCAAACTCTAAGTAGCACCTTATGCACCTAGTTTGGCCATAAGAAGCACTATGAACATTCAGAGCAACGAAAATACTGTGCTTCTCTAAAATCTTCTGCATTACTCGGAATCTGCACTAAGAACACTCAATGTACGCTGATTTCTCAGAGCGCTCAATCTACTCAAAGAACTCACATCAATCAAAATACTGTGCTTCTAAAAAAATCTACTGCTTTACTTTGAATCTAAAGACACTTAGAACCCTCAATACTCAGATTTCTCAGAGCACTCAATGCATTCAAAGCACTCTGCTCCCCTCAGTAATAGTAAATTGTGCACCTACTTAAAACATTCAGAGCATTGAAGACATTCAGAGCATAGAAAATACTGTTGCCTTACTCAGAAAGTTTAAGACCCTGAAAACAACTATCGCATATTGACTGCCAAATGACTCAATGTACTTAAAGTTATCAATACCATAGAATTACATTGTTCACTTGCTTTGAGCATTCACAGCACTACGGACATTCAGTGCAATGAGAATATTATACTCAAGACTCTGAAAACCCACAGATTTCTCGAATCACTCTATGTGCTCAAAGTACTCAGGTCGTAAGTGGCATCTTACGCACATAAATTGTGCACTTAGAGCACTGCGGACATTCTGTTCAATGAGAATACTGTGCTTCTGTGAAAATTTACTGAATTACTTAAAATACTCAAGACACTCAAAACCCACAGGTTTCTCAAACGAGAATTGGCCTCCTGCCAACCTCGAAAGCAACTTTGTACTTTTCTTTTATACCGAAAAGATTCTGGGTTTTTATCCAGGTATCAACCACGGTTTCCCAGACACCCTAAAAATATAATAAAAATCTTTAATTTCCTTGAGAAATTTCATACTGTTTCATTTCTTTTCTTCCTAGTCTTTCCTTCTTGTTTTCACTACTATTTCAGGTTTGGTTAAGGCAAACCACCATCTTAAAAGGTTTCCTGGCGCCCATATTAGAAGTGAGCTAGTACGCCCTTGTACTCTCACTCATCAAATTGAGTTTATTAATTCTTGGTATTATTTTATAACCATTTGATATTCCCTTTTAATCAAATCGGATTAAAAAGGAATATCAAATCGAACCCACCCATCAGGCTGAGCTACGGGAGACAGCACTGAAGTGTTGTTGGTTGCCGAAAACGAACCTGTGTCAATTTGACATTTCGTTTTGATTAGACAAGTTGCG
This sequence comes from Melanostoma scalare, assembly GCA_949752695.1. Classification (NCBI taxonomy): domain Eukaryota; kingdom Metazoa; phylum Arthropoda; class Insecta; order Diptera; family Syrphidae; genus Melanostoma; species Melanostoma scalare. The sequence goes on from OX456984.1 coordinate 199,626,707, forward strand.
CGGCCGTCGGGATTGTTGACATCCCAATTTTAGTTTTCGCGTTTTAATATTAATTTATAAAGTTTCGCTTTAGATATAAATTGTCTAGTTTACTCGCGGTGTGTGGAATTTATTCCCAACGTTTAAATAATAAATTAAAGTTCGGTTCGTAAAATATTCGGTAACAAATTTTGTAAACATACAACAAGCGGAATAGTTGAAGCCGGAAATAGCCATCAGAGACCAATGTCGCTTTTCATTGGTTTCGCTCGGGGAAGCTCCAAAATTTTTTCTATTCAATTTAACGTAATTGCCGTTGTGTGAGTGAAACACCTATGGTTCTCAAAAAATATTCAATGAAGAAAATTTTCTTTTTGGCATTTGAGTAACATGTGTTAGTGCTTCTTGAGTCGATTCTCACTTCAAATCGATGGGCGGCTGTCACTCCTCAGAATCAAGAGAAGCGATCTTCTTGCAACAATGTAACGGTTTGAAAATGCTCCTGGACGCTCCTGGACGTTCCAATGGAATGCGACATAACTAAGACAAGTTGTTTCACATATTAAAAGAAGTGAAATTACGACACGACGACATATGTATGTACTTCAATTGCTTAGCTTCCCTGTGAATCTTTTGCTCAACGAACACGTGTCGCAAAATATGCAGTACCTACTTTCGAAAATACTAACTTCAACACTAATGAAAGGGTTGGGAATAAAGAGAGACGATATCATCATTGTGTCGTACATCCCGCCCTCATAATAAGTAAAATTGATGAGAGGAATTAAAACAAAAATACATTACAAGACATAGAACACCTCTACGCCGAGATGAACCACCAAACTCACATCGTACAAGAAAAAAAAAAATGAGATGAGTTCACTTGACGTAGCAAGCCTTATCACAGGAACAGAGGACAATTTTCGGTCACCACCAGACACTCCTTTGCCAAAGAATCAAATCCATTCAACTCGATTCAGTTCTTCTGACGAGCATAGCCTATTCATTTTCTTTCGTCTATAAAAAACGAGGCATTTCTGTCATAAGGGTTAGGTTAGGTAAGGTTAGGTAATTTTTAGCTTCGGTTGGATTTTGGAGAGCACTTTTGTGCTGAGCTAAATTGGTTCCAGTGGTGCCACAATAACCTCTAGTACCAACGACTCGACTACCGATTGCTGGTTACATGCCGAGGCAGACGTCATGTCATCTATCCATGTGTGTCATTTGTGGGGTTGGCAAATGGGATATGTGTAGAATTGATGCTTTTGCTCGTTGGATCATTTCGCATGAAACGAACATCACTTACACTTATTACCTATGGGAGTGTCAAGTGGGACGAGAGTGTGTGTAAATTTCACTCCCGTGCGCATATATCTGTGTATATGCGGGAGCATAGATGTCGGCGATGCTTTTCCCGGATTCCGCACAATGAAGGACATTTTAGTTCTATGGGTTTGACTATTTTTTTTTTTTTCGTTTTTGTTGTGACTGCTGATTGAAGGGACCACATCAGTTGCGATGTGACATCAGAACCCATTAGTATTCCTGAATGAATGGGAAAGAAAAAAGGGTTCCATTGCTGGGTCTTTTGTTTTATAGAGGTTGGAATTGTATACAGCTAGAAGGACTAATTGGTCCCAAATAGAACACACGTGAAGTTCTGGTTGACGAATCATTTAAGCGGCAAAGCCTTACAACATATCGACATTCTATTTTGTTTTGTTTTTGTAACTCATGTTGACATTTGGAGTCGTTTTGAAGGAACTCTTCACTGCCAGTTGTAAATTAATTCAACCAAAACTTGGCTTTCAACAGACAGATGAATATACTCTTGAGCCTATTTTTTTTTGCATTTTTTTGTGTGTGTCAAAATTGAAAAGGTATTTCAAAAAACGTGTGATAACAGAGCAAGGCATGTACATGTACATTGTACAATCCTGCTCTCGGCTTCTCTTTCTGCAACTTGATGTACCCTCCTAAAGAAGCTCACTTTAAAATAATAATCCTTTACTTAAATGTTCACGAAGTGGAGTTAAATTGTCCAATAGCAATGACTTTGACATGCAAGGTGATGGACGTGTCTAAATGCACCCACGGTGTAGTTCGTTTAGGTGGTGTTACACCGCACTTTTGAATAACCACTACACCGCATTTTAAATGATGAGTGGAAATAAATGGAGTAGGTCCGTGTTACACCGCATTTTTTTAGAAATATCTCAAATCATTTGACAGAAACGAATGCTTTTTAGTAGCTTTTCAAGTATAAAAACAGTATGAGTCAAAAAATATGCGGTGTTACACCGCATTTTTTAAAAATCTCTCAAGTCATTTAACAGAAAAAAATCCTTTTTTGTAGCTTTAGCTGTAGGCCATTTAGCGCTGTATAGAAAAACAATGAAGGAGCTTTTCGCTATCATTTGGTTACAGAACCAAATTCGCTATGGCCATCTAGAGTTGTATAGAAACATGAAAGAAATAAGAAAATAGCTATTCACTATAACCAATCAGAAAGATTAAAGTGATGCCAGATAGTAGCTATAATTTTCTGCTACTTTGTTATTTTTTTAAGAATTTTTTAAAACTCGAAGGAAGTTACTTATACTCGTATCTTCGTAACCTTCTTCTGTGTTTTAAGTAAAAAAGAATTTTAAGCCACTCCTTCCTTTAAACCACTCTCCTTCGCTACGCTCTTGATAAATATTTTGCCGATTCAACTTTTTTGCGGAGCTCGGCATAGGCTGACGCTTACACCTTGGTATAACTTTCGTAACTTTGATGTCTTGGGTTTTAATTTTGCTGAAAAGGGATTTGCAGATCCTGCATAAAAGAATATCTAACTTTGAATATGTTTCGTTCTTTCTGCTTTAAAAGCGTTATTGCTGTTTGTCCTATTATGTGGACGTATTAGAAAGTTATTTTACTTAAACGACAATAGTGGCAACAGGAGCTTTATCATTTTACTGGTGTTTTAATAAAACGTTTACTGTAGTAAGGGTGATTTACTTACGTTGCAGACAAATCCTCCTCATTATCTGCGTCGCTGTGATATCTCGGATCAACTGATAATTTAGTATCACTGTTTTCGACATTTTAAGTTACAACCTACAATAACACCAAGGCACAAAAGAACTTGGTGCTGCGGCTAACAAAAAAAATACAGATGTGTAATGTAATTTATTTGATCGGTTTTGTTTGCAAATAACGTAATTGTAACATGAGCTTAACAAAGAAGCTACTACCAACGCCATCTCGAACTCACTGTTCTGAATGAAAACCAACACTAGGTGTGTTTCTTTACTGAAAATTCGAACGAAATGCACTGAAATTCGGCGAAAGTCAGTCTAATGCCGTTCCAGCACAGCGATTTTTCGTAGCAGTGCACAAAAGAGAGTGCTCACGAGAGAGTAAAAAATTTCCCCACTCTGTGAATTTCTGCCACCTAAATTTCTGTGGACAGAAATCGTGCACAGCCAAAACAAATACAACAACTGTCAAACTGACATTGTTCCAAGCGTTGCTGCGATTGTTTTGTTCAAGGCGTTTCTTTACTTTGAGGACAATTACGCTCTTTCAGAGAGTTTCTGAGAGTTTCTGAGAGAATTTAACCCCCACTCCTTATAATACGACAGATTGTGAATTTCTGTCCACAAAGTAAAGAAACAGACCTACTCTTTTGAATGACAACCAACTTCAAGGGATACAAAAGCAAAAGGGGAGAGCAGATCGTTTGGTGAAACGAACTGCCATTATAAAAAGAGGACGCCGATCGTAGAGTACAATTTATCGTAGAGTACAATTAGACATTGAGATATATATATTGTAAAGTAAAATTCGACATTAAAGATGCTAATATCTCTGTTGGCATTTTTCGTTTCTAAATGCAAATAAAGTTGAATGTAACTTAAGGGCACTGTCACACTTGGAACGTCGAAAAAAAAGTCAATTTGTCTTACTTTTTTTTGTAGGAAAAGTATGAAATGCATTTAAACGAATTTTTGCACACATATTAATACATGTTTGAATAATATTTTGTAATTTTTCCCACATCAAAATATTCATTACAACTGAACTTATGTGTAAATAAGTAAAGACATGTAAAAATATTTTATTTTGCGGTGAACGTGAACCTTCAAAAATTATCTTAAACAAAAAATTTAAATAGATTTCGTTAAATCACATATTTTTCTGGTAAGTATTCGCTTGGTTTTCAAAAGTATCGATTTTTGAATTTTAAAAACCAATGGAACACTCAAAATTGTTTCTATTCAGTTTAACAGTTCAGTGAGCTCTTAAAAAATATTCCCTGAAGAAAATTTTCTTTTTGACATTTGAGTAACATGTGTTAGTGCTTCTTGAGTCGGCACATGCCCCGGGCGGCAAGTTTAGGGGGCGGCAAAGACAAGTTCAAAATTCGCTCCCGCTCGCCCACAGGAATCACAGAGCGCTGCAGCACTCGTGTCTCGTGTGTGCGATAGCGAGTCATAAGCGAAAAAAAATAAGTTACTTTTCGGTTTCAAAACAGCAACTGTGGTTGCGAGCGAAAGGAAGCACAGTCAAATGGAAGTCAAAAGTCAAAGTGGACAGATCGCATTATATTATCATTACTATTTTTTGTACTTTCTTGTCGATCATCACACTGATTGTGCTATTGTCATATCAATAAATCTATCACAGTTCATCGATCGCTTTTCAAGGTTAGTTTTTTTTATAACTACCTATCCGTGTCCGTCCGTGATTAAGTCCTGTTCTACTTACACCTATAAAAACATTATCCGTTTGTAAATTGTGGTGTTAGTGAAATTGAAGTCAAATCGTATAGTAGGTATAACTACTTTGCGTTATATAGAGTTGAAAATTTTATTATTCCATGCAATGATCTTGTTTTCGGGTTGATTCACTTTAAAAATATTTTCTATAGATTCAAATGTTTCATCGGTGAAATTGAATATTTTCGTTCACAGTGTGTTATAATGAGCGCGAAGAAAAAAACTATCGTCAGCGACACGCGTCGGCGGCACGCGTCAGCTGCACGCGTCGGCTGCACGCGTCATCTCTACGCGTCGGCTGCACGCGTCGGCTGCACGCGTCATCTGCACGCGTCATATGCACGCGTTGGCTGCACGCGTCATCTGTACGCGTCGGCTGCACGCGTCGGCTGCACGCGTCATCTGCACGCGTCATCTGCGTGCTGCATGCGTCATCTGCACGCGTCGGCTGCACGCGTCGGCTGCACGCGTCATCTGCACGCGTCGACTGCATGCGTCGGCTGCACGCGTCGGCTGCACGCGTCGACTGCACGCGTCATCTGCACGCGTCATGTGCACGCGTCGGCTGCACGCGTCATCTGCACGCGTCATATGCACGCGTTGGCTGCACGCGTCATCTGTACGCGTCGGCTGCACGCGTCGGCTGCACGCGTCATCTGCACGCGTCATCTGCGTGCTGCATGCGTCATCTGCACGCGTCGGCTGCACGCGTCGGCTGCACGCGTCATCTGCACGCGTCGGCTGCACGCGTCATCTGTACGCGTCGGCTGCACGCGTCATCTGCACGCGTCATATGCACGCGTTGGCTGCACGCGTCGGCTGCACGCGTCATCTGCACGCGTCATCTGCGTGCTGCATGCGGCATCTGCACGCGTCGGCTGCACGCGTCATCTGCACGCGTCATCTGCATGCGTCATCTGCACGCGTCATATGCACGCGTTGGCTGCACGCGTCGGCTGCACGCGTCGGCTGCACGCGTCGGCTGCACGCGTCATCTGCACGCGTCATCTGCACGCGTCGGCTGCACGCGTCATCTGCACGCGTCATATGCACGCGTCGGCTGCACGCGTTGGCTGCACGCGTTGGCTGCACGCGTTGGCTGCACGCGTCATCTGCACGCGTCGGCTGCATGCGTCGGCTGCACGCGTCGGCTGCAAGCGTCGGCTGCACGCGTCATATGCACGCGTCGGCTGCACGCGTCATCTGCACGCGTCGGCTGCACGCGTCATATGCACGCGTTGGCTGCACGCGTCATCTGCACGCATCGGCTGCACGCGTCGGCTGCACGCGTCATCTGCACGCATCGGCTGCACGCGTCGGCTGCACGCGTCATATGCACGCGTTGGCTGCACGCGTCATCTGCACGCGTCGGCTGCACGCGTCGGCTGCACGCGTCGGCTGCACGCGTCGGCTGCACGCGTCGGCTGCACGCGTCGGCTGCACGCGTCGGTTGCACGCGTCGGCTGCACGCGTCATATGCACGCGTTGGCTGCACGCGTCGGCTGCATGCATCGGCTGCACGCGTCGGCTGCACGCGTTGGCTGCACGCGTCATCTGCACGCAGCCGACGCGTGCAGATGACGCGTGCAGCCAACGCGTGCAGCCGATGCATGCAGCCGACGCGTGCAGCCAACGCGTGCATATGACGCGTGCAGCCGACGCGTGCAGATGACGCGTGCAGCCGACGCGTGCATATGACGCGTGCAGCCGACGCGTGCAGCCGATGCGTGCAGATGACGCGTGCAGCCGATGCGTGCAGATGACGCGTGCAGCCGACGCGTGCAGCCGACCCGTGCAGCCGACGCGTGCAGCCGACGCATGCAGCCGACGCGTGCAGCCGACGCATGCAGCCGACGCGTGCAGATGACGCGTGCAGCCAACGCGTGCAGCCAACGCGTGCAGCCAACGCGTGCAGCCAACGCGTGCAGCCGACGCGTGCAGCCGACGCGTGCAGATGACGCGTGCAGCCAACGCGTGCAGCCGATGCGTGCAGATGACGCGTGCAGCCGACGCGTGCATATGACGCGTGCAGATGACGCGTGCAGCCAACGCGTGCAGCCGACGCATGCAGCCGACGCGTGCAGCCGACGCATGCAGCCGACGCGTGCAGATGACGCGTGCAGCCAACGCGTGCAGCCAACGCGTGCAGCCGACGCGTGCATATGACGCGTGCAGATGACGCGTGCAGCCGACGCGTGCAGATGAAGCGTGCAGATGACGCGTGCAGCCGACGCGTGCAGCCGACGCATGCAGCCGACGCGTGCAGATGACGCGTGCAGCCAACGCGTGCATATGACGCGTGCAGATGACGCATGCAGATGACGCGTGCAGATGACGCGTGCAGCCGACGCGTTTAGTCGACGCGTGCAGCCGACGCGTGCAGCCGACGCGTGCAGCCGACACGTGCAGCCGACGCGTGCAGCCGACGCGTGCAGCTGACGCGTGCAGCTGACGCGTGCCGCCGACGCGTGTCGCTGACGATAGTTTTTTTCTTCGCGCTCATTATAACAAACTGTGAACGAAAATATTCAATTTCACCGATGAAACATTTGAATCTATAGAAAATATTTTTAAAGTGAATCAACCCGAAAACAAGATCATTGCATGGAATAATTATTTATGCTTATTTGTAGCAAATAAAGTAAACAGTGTAAATAAGAACTAATTGTGCATACAAAGACACACATACATATATACATAACCTCAAGAATCAAAGTGAAAATCTGTGCAATACAATTTACGAACAAAATCAAACATTTTTTTTACAAAATTCTTAAACTAAACTTAAAGTTATAGTTTTCAAAACTTAAAAAAGCTAAAATCGGCACCATCAAGCAGTGTGAAATACAGCAACTTGGATTGACGAAGAGAAGTGGCAGTAGCAGAATCAATCAGCTTAGCACCAGCACCAGCAGAAGCAGTAGAAACAGCAGCAACAGCAGCAGAATACAACGCAGTAAGTGTTGCCTTCATAAGTGTTGTAAACTCGTCAGTTTAAACATTGTCTTTTGCGTATCTATTTTGATATAAAATATACATTAATATAATGGATAACAAGGGTTTTAAATATGGAGAACTCCAAAAGGGAATTCTTAATAAAATGTTAAAGGACCTTGAAAATTTTAAGAAATCGTCCAAAGAGCGTTTAACCAATGAAGCATATATAGCTAGACGATTAGAAAAACTAATTGAAGTGGAAAATGTAGCCAAATCGTATAATGAGGCAATAGTCGGTGGAGGTTGCCTAGAAGAAAAATTGAAAGTTGATGACTTAGTTGTCATTTACGCTAAAATAATCGATACTTACATTGATTATAAGGCCCTTTTAGTGCAAGCGTTGAAAAAGCTTTCGCCGGCGGCAACTACCGACAAAAATGCAGACAATTCTTCTGAGTGGGGACAACATTCATCGACTTATTCGGAGGTTAGGTTACCCCGCATTGATCTTCCCAAGTTTGATGGTTCATATATCACTTGGAGAGCCTTTCATGACAGATTCCAGACTCTAGTGCATGATAATGCAAACTTAAAAAAGTTGGATAAGCTTCATTTTCTTCAATCCTGTCTAACTGATGACGCAGAGCGATTTTTGCAGAATTTATCTGTTGAAGCTGCCAATTATGACAAGGCGTGGGAACTTTTAAAAGAGCGGTATGACCATAAACGCATTTTGGTGCATATCCAGATGCAGCAACTTTTCGGTCAATCTTCACTACCGCGTGAAACTGCGTCCGGTTTGAAAAATCTGTTGTATACAACAAAAGAGTGTTTGCATGCTTTGGAAAACATGGAAGTACCAGTTGACAAGTGGGACGTTGTCTTGATTTGGTTCCTCAACCAAAAATTGCCCACAAACACTCTAAAACTGTGGGAAGAAACGTTGTGTGACAAAAAGGAATTACCAAATTTTAAAGAATTTACCTCGTTTTTGGAGAAGCGCTTCGAACTCTTGAAGTTTTCGATCAAAAGGAGCAAAATACATCCAATTTTGCTAAGGTAGATTTATCAGCTAGTATGAAACCGCGTTTTCCATTGAAGTCGAAAGTTTTACATGCCAAGCAGAAGTTTAAGCCTAACAAACCAACTGTAGCGGAGGCTTTAGTATGCAAATTATGCAATCAAGAAAAACATTCGCTGAAGAGATGTCAACAATTTTTAAATATGGACACCAGGGGCCGCATGGAAGTTGTTCGTAGGTTGCGAGTATGCGACAATTGTCTCTCATATAGACATTCCTTGTATGAGTGTCCAAGTCCACTTTGCTGTTTCTTTTGTCAACAAAGGCATCATTCTTTGCTACATGTCAATCATCAAGCAACTGACAGCAATAATTTGTCGAGAAACGCAACCCAATCAACCATGAGGTTTTCAAATCAACCTAGGGCAACCACTTCAAAGGTGATTCAAACAAATTTGACTGCAAATGCAGCCGATTTTCAACCAACTAATGGAATTCAAAATTCCACAACGTTGAACTATCATACGTTATATGGTGATCGAGATTTTTCTCATCAGGTGCTTTTGGCAACCGCCATTGTCAAGGCCCGTGCTTCCGATGGTCGATTACATCATTTACGAGCCATGATTGACACAGGTTCTGAAACTTCATTCATCACTGAAGCTGCTGCACAATTATTAAAACTGCGCAAGTTGCGTACATGTGTTGAGGTATCAGGGCTGGGGTTGGTCAGTAGTGGCACCACGCAGAACGCTGTACAGGTACAGATCACATCTTGCCATTCATCGTTTGAAACTGCCATCCAGGCGTTAATCTTCAAGTCACTTACTGGCCTTCTACCGACCCAACGTATGATACCCGACAAATGGAATCATTTAAAGGGGCTTCCGTTGGCAGATCCACATCTCCATGTACCTGCACCGATCGATTTGCTGTTAGGTAGCGACGTTTGTGCTCAAATATTTCTTCCAGAAATCCAACGTCCACAGGATGGCATCGGACCGATGGCCCAAAAAACGGAGTTGGGTTGGATCGTACTGGGAAGAGTTTCCACACAAGCTACTCAAAAAATCCAAAGTTTTGTGCAAATAACAGATCCCACACAGATCGATTTGAGCACTCAACTACAAAAGTTCTGGGAAATAGAAGAATTGCCTTTTCAAGCCTATGAAACCGAAGAAAATGTAATTTGTGAAGAACATTTTGAGAAACATACTCTTCGTTTACCTGATGGAAGGTATCAAGTTAAAATGCCGTTTAAAGATGAGCAGTTGCCAAAAATGGGATCCAGTCGTAACATGGCATATCGACGGTTTCTTCACCTCGAGAAAAGACTTGATGCAAATCCAACTCTTCGAAAGGAATACACAAAATGCATCACAGAGTATGAGACACTTCACCACATGGAGCAAATCAGCAACGATAATGAAATTCTTAGTACTCCAAATCATTTCATTTTACCCCATCATGCGGTGATCAAGGAGTCAAGCACAACGACTAAAACAAGAGTTGTTTTTGATGCCGCAGCAAAAGATTCGACAGGAAAGTCGTTAAATGATTGCCTGTTGGTAGGTCCAAAACTGCAAACAAGTATAATAGATCTGGTTCTACGATGGCGGGCTCATCAATATACATTTACGGCCGATATTGAAAAAATGTATCGCCAAATTTGGGTAAGCCATCCAGATTCCTTTTACCAGATCATTATGTGGAGAAATGAACGAACAGAGCCGTTGAAACTATACAAGCTAAATACTGTTACGTTTGGCACAGCAAGTGCACCATATTTAGCCATCAGAACATTACAAAAACTCGCCAAAGATGAAGAGACGAAGTTTCCTGTGGGGGCGAAGGTCTTGCAACGGGACATGTATGTAGATGACTTAATCAGCGGTGCAGATTCTATGGAAGAAGCTAAAATTAAAAGAGACGAATCAAGAGCACTTTTAGCCTCAGGTGGTTTCAACTTAAGAAAGTGGGCAGCCAATCATAAAGGTTTGATTGAAGATATTCCAATTCAAGACCGTGAATATGATTTTGAGCTTCCCGTTGATCTTTCCAATCATGTAAAAACTCTGGGTATCAAATGGTTTCCGAGTTCCGACTTCTTTTCTTACAAAATTTTACAAAACCAAAATGCACTAACAACGAAACGCTCGATTTTATCTACAGTTGCCAAGCTCTTCGATCCACTTGGGTGGATCTCACCTTGTATAATCACTGCGAAGATCATTATGCAGAAACTTTGGGATCTAGGGTGTGATTGGGATGAGCCAGTTCCAGACAACATTAAGGCAGAATGGGAAACCTTTCAACAAGAACTCCCAATGATAGAAAATGTTAAAATACAACGTTGGAATCGAATGAGTTCATCAAATCAAGCAATCGAATTGCATGGCTTTTGCGACGCTTCAATGAAAGCATATGGTGCTGCGGTTTATCTTCGCGTCCAGGATAATCAAGGAAACATTCATTTAAATTTACTTTTGGCGAAAACGAAAATTGCTCCGAGTAAGCGGACGGTTACTCTACCACGTCTGGAGCTTTGTGGTGCAGTTGTTTTAGCACAAATATTAAAATACACTAAAGACGTTTTGGAGATTCCTGATGTTCATACCTTTGCTTGGACAGATTCTACAATAGCTCTTTCTTGGATACGAGCAACTCCAGCAAAATGGACGACATTCGTCTCAAACCGAGTTTCGGAGATACAGCGATTGGTAGGCAGCAAATGTTGGTCTCATGTTCCAACGCATCATAATTCAGCTGACGTAGCATCTCGTGGTGTCTATCCATCAGCCTTGCAGTCCTTGGATGTTTGGTGGAATGGTCCAATATTTCTAAAATCACAATGGGAATTTGATGTACCCGATCAAGCTGAACTATTTGAAACGGAAGAAGAATGTAAAATAAAAACTCATACAACTTTAGTAAAAACCGAACTTATTAGTACCATCGTTCACAAATTTTCGAATCTACTCAAAGTAATTCGTATCATCGCGTGGTGGATTCGTTATAAAACCAACCTCCAAGCAACGAGTTGGTCCAGGAAACATTCAAAAGGCAACAATCAAATAATGAAAACATGTAAAAGGAGCGGACCATTAACTGCGTCTGAATTGAAGGCAGCGCTTATGCTAGCAGTCAAGACAACTCAAGCCGAAATGTTTTCTAATGAAATAAAGGAGCTAAAAGAAAATACGAAAATTTCAAAGCAGCTCAAAACACTCAATGCATTTATTGATGGCAATGGTATTTTAAGAGTGGGGGGTCGTTTGCAAAATTCACTTCTACCTTATGAAGCACAACATCCAATCTTATTACAAAACAACCACCATTTCACAAAACTTGTGGCAAAAGACGCTCATAAGAATACATTGCATGGTGGAATTCAGCAAATGATTGCCTACATACGCCAACGATTTTGGATTGGCCAAATTCGAAGAAGTGTGAAACATCAGCTTCATCAATGTTCAACATGCTACAGACAAAAGGCAGCAGAGATGCAGCAGTTGATGGGAAATTTACCCGCTGCTAGAGTACGTATGGGTAGGCCATTTTGTCAAACCGGCGTAGATTATGCGGGCCCTATCGAGATAAAAGCCTGGAAGGCACGCGGAAGTAAAATCCTCAAGGGATATTTTGCAATTTTTATTTGCTTAGCGACAAAGGCCATCCACCTTGAAGTCGTTTCAGACTTAACGACGCAAGCGTTTTTGGCCGCATTCAGGAGATTCACTGCCAGAAGAGGGACTTGTAAGCAAATCCATAGCGATTGCGGTACAAACTTTGTTGGTGCTAGTTCAGAACTAGATAGAATGTTGAAGAGTGCACAGCATAGCTGGAAGGAAATAGCTGAAATTCTAGCAAATCAGGGTACACAATGGCACTTTATTCCTCCCGCTTCTCCTCACTTCGGTGGGTTGTGGGAAGCTGGAGTGAAATCAGTGAAGTACCACTTAAAACGAATTGTCGGGATGGAGAAATTAACCTTTGAGGAGCTCACCACACTTCTTAATCAAATAGAAGCGTGTCTGAATTCGAGACCTTTGTGTTCTCTGTCGGATAGTTTGGATGATTTAGATGTGCTTACTCCAGCACATTTTTTAATCGGCGAAAGTCTGCATGCTGTGCCACAAGGTGACATCGACATCAACATCACATATATGGATAGATGGAAACGAGTTCAATCAATGACGGAGACATTCTGGCGCAAATGGAACGCTGAGTACTTGGCCAGACTTCAACAACGCCCGAAGTGGACAAAAGTTCATGAAAATATCAAAGTTGGAGATATTGTGCTGATAAAAGATGAGAGACTTCCACCGACCAACTGGAATTTAGGTCGTATTGAAGAAACTCATCCCGGATCCGATGGACTGATTCGCGTTGTGTCGGTAAAAACTAAAAGAGGATGTATAAAACGACCAATCTCAAAAATATGTCGCTTACCTTCGAATGAAACACCACAACAATCCAGCATCATTTAAAATTCGAATACCAGCCGCGTAGCGAATCGAACAAACAAAACCAAAATCGAACAAAAAAAAAAAATAAAAGTCAAAATACAATTTGAAGAAAATCGAAAACCCGATACTTTAATACACACTAAAATAAACAAATGAAACAATCCATAAAAGTTTAAAATGAATTTATTCAAATCGAGCAAAAGGGATGCAATACAATTTTCTTAAAATTAATGGGTAAAATCTAACTTAGTATATTACAATTACAAATACATAAATCAAATAAAACTCTTGCATAAACATCAATAAAATTTATTTTTTCACAATCAGCGCAATAAATAAACACAATTCAACTTAAATCTAAAATTTAAAATCACAATTTTGATTACTTAAACTAAAACACTGCATCAAGGCATGGTAACATTAAACATCACAAGCTGCGTCGATGCACTTGTCCGAAATAAACAAATTTAAGTACTTATAAAACACTTGTCCGAAATAAACCTAAAATAAAAACGATTAAAATCCAAATTTAATCACTTCACACTCGCGCAGTCAAAGAAATTAGACTTGATAAAAAAAAGGGAAAAACTATTTCAAAATGGACACATGAACCACAAGGCACTAAATAAACACAAATCTGTCCAACCTTCAAAATAAAAAACACAACGTAACTCGCGATGTCAAATCCGAAAACAATAATGTTTACAAAAAAAAGGCATTTTAATCACTCACATCAAATATTAATGACGTCACCAAAATGTCATTATACAAATCGTTTTATTTTGTATACCTATGTTTGCCGAACATAGACGATGTAAATAAAATGCATCAACGCATGTATGTACATGCAAACGAACTTGCAGTACATATATAAAAGATAACACCGAACACCGGACACCGTTTACGCAAAATACATAATGCGAAATACATAGGGTGATGTGGTCATAAATGCACCAGTGGTGCAAGATGCACCATAGCTATATTTGCCAAATACGCCACTGTATTGGCGTATGGCTCACTCAAATGTATCCGTTACTTCCAGTTACCACGGTAGAGTTCAGTCTGGTAGTGTTTCTCTTAGCTGTCGCACGTGTGCGGAGATTTTTTTACTTTCATAGCGAAAAACGAAAAAAAGAAGGTGAGTTAATTTTTGTAATATTTCCATGAAATTCCAGTGTTAGTTCATTTGAAAGTACTAAAAGATTTGCTTGGACTTTTGTTCTTATTTTCATGTGAAGAGTGCGTAGTTTTGTTACGTTCTTTTTGAACAGCTATAATTTGTATCAAAAATTCCATGGTGGTGCAAAATGCACCAAACAAGCATAGTGCTCAATGCACACTCAATGATCCTACTGTATCGGGACCTACCAAACGGCAGCACTCCTTATATAAATTTTCCGAATCCCTGGGTTCACTAAATATTCGTTGAAAGGAATTATTATTTGTTATTTAGTTTTGTTTCTTTTTTTTGAGAATAATTTATTTTTGTTAATTTTTTGTGTGATATGAAGTCTTTCGGTTTATTTTTATTTATTGTTTTTCTGTTTACTTTTGTTTTAATAAAAAATAGTAATGCTTTAAATCAATTTGTGGTGCATTAAGCACACTGGTTCATTGTGGACATATGACTGGTGCATTTAGTACCAATCATGGTGCTCTATGCACCATTTGCCATTTTTCGAACAATTTATGTTTACTTCAAATTTTCAGATCATATCGACAGTTGAATTTTGTAAATATTTTCAGAACTAATCTATCAAAAGGATATCAAAAAGCCAACTAGAAACGACTTATTTTAAAAAAGTTATGATCATTTGAAAAGAGGGTGGTGCATCTATGACCACGTCACCCTACTTATAAACGTATACGCGAATTAAAATCTTTAAAATTCAATATTTCAAAGAGAAAATCGAAATGAAATAAATGAAATATAATCATATAATGAATTGATATATCTACGCAAGCAATCACAAAATTGGAAATTCACACACATTCAACAAACACTCACCTGAATTAATTTCCCACGTTGATGGCTTCAATTGATTCATAAATTCATAGTTCAAATATTAACACTTTAATCTTTAAAATTACACAATAATCAAACTAATTAAATGAACACACGCACAATAACATACCGAACAATTAATTATTATATTATTAATTATAAAACACACGAGTAAAACCACGCGCCCGACGATCGACATGGAGTACACACGGAAGACGAAACGAAATGATCAATCAATTATTATCAATGTAATAACTCTACACACATCGTAGTAAACAAGCTGAAATAGCAAACGGAACTTTCCATTCATATAGTACATGGAGTATGAAGACATGGGGAAATGCAAAAAAAAATTGTTTGTGTGCAGTTATATTGTTGTTATTTTCTTGCCTTGTTTCCTTTGCTAATCTCTTTAAATTCTATTTACATGTCAAATAAGAAGCGGCGTTTCATGGGAGACAAAATAGACGTGTTCAACGGTGGCGATAATGGCATTTCATAGGAAACAAAATGGGCCTGTTCAGAGGTGGTGAAAAAACAGAAAGCAATCTGAGGGCGAAGAATGTGCGATTATACATGAAAAAAGAATAACTACTTGTTAATTTGAATTTGATTAATGTTTAATACAACTAATTGAAATTAATTGAATTGATTGTCATTATGTTAAAAGCTTAAAGTAACGTAGTACCAACTGTTAAAATTATAATTATATGAAACAAAACTTATCGAAAGTATTAATGATTTTAAGGTCAAAAGAAGGTTATGATTGATGGATTCAATATACCAATCGACTGTACAAATGGAAAATAAAACTGAGTCTTAAAACTACATTTGATTGAGTTGGTTCTTTTTTTACATATCGTTTTTCTTAATTTTTGTTAGTAATAAAATTCTTGTACAATAAACAGGACGAAAAGAACCGTCCAGGAGCGTCCAGGAGCATTCTCAAACCGTTCCATTGGTGCAAAAAGATTGCTTCTCATGATTCTGAGGAGTGACAGCCGCTTCTCGATTTGAAGTGAGAATCGACTCAAGAAGCACTAACACATGTTACTCAAATGTCAAAAAGAAAATTTTCTTCAGGGAATATTTTTTAAGAGCTCACTGAACTGTTAAACTGAATAGAAACAATTTTGAGTGTTCCATTGGTTTTTAAAATTCAAAAATCGATACTTTTGAAAACCAAGCGAATACTTACCAGAAAAATATGTGATTTAACGAAATCTATTTAAATTTTTTGTTTAAGATAATTTTTGAAGGTTCACGTTCACCGCAAAATAAAATATTTTTACATGTCTTTACTTATTTACACATAAGTTCAGTTGTAATGAATATTTTGATGTGGGAAAAATTACAAAATATTATTCAAACATGTATTAATATGTGTGCAAAAATTCGTTTAAATGCATTTCATACTTTTCCTACAAAAAAAAGTAAGACAAATTGACTTTTTTTTCGACGTTCCAAGTGTGACAGTGCCCTTAAGTTACATTCAACTTTATTTGCATTTAGAAACGAAAAATGCCAACAGAGATATTAGGTGCGTTTTTTTGCACGCGCATATACGCTTGTTAAAATTTTTGCATGCTAAAAACAACAACAAAATAAGCGAATAGCGAGGATAAACATCTACGTTTATTTCTGAAGCGAATATAAACTGCAAGTGCTACCAAGATGGTGTAGATGAATTTTTGGAAATGTCAAAAAATTCATTCAAAATTCATCCGTTTGACAAAGCAAATAAAAACAAATTCGGATGTTTTTTTTTCTTATTTACCAATGCCTGAATCCTGAAATGTTGAAACTTAAGGACTACCTCAGCGGTGTTGGAGACTTCCTGGACGTGCTGGTAGTTAGCGGCTAAATTGGCAAAGAAAAGCGAACTGGGATCTACGGAGGCTTTCTATTGGCCTGCTACGACGCCGACAACGAGGAGTACCAGAGCATTTGCAAAATTGGAACAGGTAAGATTGCCACAGTGTCTCTATTTCAAGAAACTTCTAAACCGCTCTTAAAGGTTTCAGTGACGAAGACCTTCAAACGCATGCTGAGTTCTTCAAAAAGCACGTGATCAAGACGCCCAAGTCATACTACCGCTACGACAGCTCCCACGAGCCGGACGAGTGGTTTGACGCCGTTCAAGTGTGGGAAATAAAATGTGCCGATCTCTCGTTTAGCCCTCTCTGCTCACAAGGCAACCATCGGCATTGTGGATCCCGAAAAGGGCATCCCACTGCGTTTTCCGCGATTTATTCGGATACGAGATGACAAATCACCCGAAGATGCCACCTCTGCATCCCAAGTGGCTGACATGTACTCCAACCAAGACCTAGACCAAATCAAAAACCAGCAACACAAATCCAAAGACCCCGAGGAAGATTTCTATTAAAAGTCGAGTTTATTTTTAATCGTTTGTTAAGCATGTATGTATGATTGTGGTAGAAACTAATAAATTTAATGAAAAACTAAACATCGACTGTTTCCTTCTGGTTTTTGTTACGCTCCACTTCACGCATGCTTGTCCAGATGTAACCACCGGGCTTGGTGTCGTAGTCCATCGAGTCTGGCGGTGGAAATGATGTCGTTTTGTCATGGTAGTAGCTGCTGGGAGCATGCATCACAAACTCGAGACATGAGATCTTTCGTAACTGTTCTTCGTCGAGGCCTAAGAACACAAGAAACCATCACTTTGAATCCTTGAGATTGTTTCACAGAGTACTTACTGATCAGGTACGTGCTGGGGTCAAAACAATCGTTGGGATTTGGACTCGACCAATGGTGTATTTAAATGCTTTTGTGTAAGGACACAGCCATCCACTTGAAGGCTAAAAAGCATTAATGGAATCCCTACTCCCTCACATCTGCATCACATCTGTTTAAGTTATGTTCTGGTGGTGTTGCAGGGTTAGGTGCGATTTCTGTTAGCACGGTCGTCGATTCTAGAGTTTTAATAGAATCTATGCAGTCTAGGACATGCGATGTTGAAGTCAAAGTAGATGCGGTATTTGTGGATTGCTTATCAGATTCTGGATTCCCCGAAGCCTGTGGTGATTGTCGATTGACAGAAGGATTTTCCAACTGATTTGGAACTGGTTGAATCTGTGGTAATGCATTTGTTGGCTTGGTACTTCCTACTTTTGACATACCAGCATTTGTTGTCTGAACACTCAGTTTATCTGGGACTCCTGGTTTCACTATTTGAGCTTCTGGTACCTCAGCATTGCTTATCTGGGAAGAAGGTAAACAGGGTAGTTCCACATTTGCTGTTTGGACAGTTTCTGTAGGTATCCTCGACAAAAATTGTGTGATTATACCTTCTTGCTGTTTTCCACAACCGCCATCGTAGTCTACAGTTTAGTACAAACAGCTGTTAAATAAAAATTTTTCATTTATGTCAAATTGCAGTGCTGCCAAATATTTGAATAATTTGGGGAAGCCGTTTTTTTGGGCGAAGCTTATATCCGCGTGCAAAAAAACACGCCTATTAGCATCTTTAATGTCGAATTTTACTTTACAATATATATATCTCAATGTCTAATTGTACTCTACGATAAATTGTACTCTACGATCGGCGTCCTCTTTTTATAATGGCAGTTCGTTTCACCAAACGATCTGCTCTCCCCTTTTGCTTTTGTATCCCTTGAAGTTGGTTGTCATTCAGAAGAGTAGGTCTGTTTCTTTACTTTGTGGACAGAAATTCACAATCTGTCGTATTATAAGGAGTGGGGGTTAAATTCTCTCAGAAACTCTCAGAAACTCTCTGAAAGAGCGTAATTGTCCTCAAAGTAAAGAAACGCCTTGAACAAAACAATCGCAGCAACGCTTGGAACAATGTCAGTTTGACAGTTGTTGTATTTGTTTTGGCTGTGCACGATTTCTGTCCACAGAAATTTAGGTGGCAGAAATTCACAGAGTGGGGAAATTTTTTACTCTCTCGTGAGCACTCTCTTTTGTGCACTGCTACGAAAAATCGCTGTGCTGGAACGGCATTAGACTGACTTTCGCCGAATTTCAGTGCATTTCGTTCGAATTTTCAGTAAAGAAACACACCTAGTGTTGGTTTTCATTCAGAACAGTGAGTTCGAGATGGCGTTGGTAGTAGCTTCTTTGTTAAGCTCATGTTACAATTACGTTATTTGCAAACAAAACCGATCAAATAAATTACATTACACATCTGTATTTTTTTTGTTAGCCGCAGCACCAAGTTCTTTTGTGCCTTGGTGTTATTGTAGGTTGTAACTTAAAATGTCGAAAACAGTGATACTAAATTATCAGTTGATCCGAGATATAACAGCGACGCAGATAATGAGGAGGATTTGTCTGCAACGTAAGTAAATCACCCTTACTACAGTAAACGTTTTATTAAAACACCAGTAAAATGATAAAGCTCCTGTTGCCACTATTGTCGTTTAAGTAAAATAACTTTCTAATACGTCCACATAATAGGACAAACAGCAATAACGCTTTTAAAGCAGAAAGAACGAAACATATTCAAAGTTAGATATTCTTTTATGCAGGAACTGCAAATCCCTTTTCAGCAAAATTAAAACCCAAGACATCAAAGTTACGAAAGTTATACCAAGGTGTAAGCGTCAGCCTATGCCGAGCTCCGCAAAAAAGTTGAATCGGCAAAATATTTATCAAGAGCGTAGCGAAGGAGAGTGGTTTAAAGGAAGGAGTGGCTTAAAATTCTTTTTTACTTAAAACACAGAAGAAGGTTACGAAGATACGAGTATAAGTAACTTCCTTCGAGTTTTAAAAAATTCTTAAAAAAATAACAAAGTAGCAGAAAATTATAGCTACTATCTGGCATCACTTTAATCTTTCTGATTGGTTATAGTGAAAAGCTATTTTCTTATTTCTTTCATGTTTCTATACAACTCTAGATGGCCATAGCGAATTTGGTTCTGTAACCAAATGATAGCGAAAAGCTCCTTCATTGTTTTTCTATACAGCGCTAAATGGCCTACAGCTAAAGCTACAAAAAAGGATTTTTTTCTGTTAAATGACTTGAGAGATTTTTAAAAAATGCGGTGTAACACCGCATATTTTTTGACTCATACTGTTTTTATACTTGAAAAGCTACTAAAAAGCATTCGTTTCTGTCAAATGATTTGAGATATTTCTAAAAAAATGCGGTGTAACACGGACCTACTCCATTTATTTCCACTCATCATTTAAAATGCGGTGTAGTGGTTATTCAAAAGTGCGGTGTAACACCACCTAAACGAACTACACCGTGGGTGCATTTAGACACGTCCCAAGGTGATTGATTCCTCATAATTTGTAACCATGATTCGGAATGGATGCAGGAACATGCATTCGTTTTTTTTGTTGCCCTGTAATCTTATCACCTCATTGATTTGTTCTCTAGTTCATTTCTTCGCTTCGTTAAAAGTGAAAAGCTTCATTCTTGCTTCCTTGTAATCGCTGGAAGGAATACGGATTCTATAATTTAAAGCGATGAGCTCCTCTAAAGAACTTGATTTTGACTGGAACTACCATACCTACACATAATAAGGTGTGTAAGGCACCATTTGCGTTTCAGTGCTTCATGGGTCTTCCCATGAAACCAAGAGATTGACGTTTCGGGAAGAAAACTGCAAACCTTCAAACAAACAATTTAGAAGAAAAGGTGCTGGTGATGGTGGTGGTATTCTATGATGACATCCTTCAGTGTCGAGGTTGTTGCGTTTTCGTAGGTCGTTGGAAATCTAAATATTTTAAAACTTGCTTGGTTACCGATGGCCAATATAACCCCATGTTGTTTCATAAATTGGATTTCAACACGATGAACTCGTCACATTCATCTACAACCACAAATTGTTGAGAAAACATAAATTGGCTCGAAACATACATCTCCTTATACACTTGCTGCTTCTCCTGTTCTCCTAGGAACACAGCTGTGGGTGTTGTGCAGCCAAAACATCTTAATCGCCGGAACTATGTCTGCCTTGGTCACATGATTGTGAATCAGAACCTTTTAGTTGTCGAAACAAAAAACCATACTGAAATCGAATAACTGTGATCTACAAGTAAACACTTGTAGTTGTAACTTGTATTTTAGTAAAATATTCCACGGTATTGTTATGGCCACCGGTTTGTTGCATTTGTAATTGTCTCCACAGTTAGACTTTTCTGGACTTGTTCAGCCTGAGGAACCAGAAACCAAATCCCCAGAAGTTGGTTGTTATTCAGATTGATGGTGCCCGTAGCCTAGTGGCTACCTTTTTTCACCGGCATCCCTTAGCGACGAATTGGCAAGTCCTCCGAGAGTAAGTTACTACACACTGCCATGAAAAACGCTTTTTAACTAAGCCGTTTGGAATCGGCATGAAATTATAGGCCTTTGAAATGCGTTATGATTCGTTAGCTTTGCTGCGCCACTGTATTCATTAACTTTTAGCTTGAAAATAATTCCGTATTTACTTCCATAGGTGTTTGTCACAGTTCAGAGTGACCCTGAGCTTTTTGGCCCATAATTTCGATTTTGGGCGAGCTATCTTCAGTTTTGCAATCCAAGTCTGTTGATGTCTTCTTCAACTTGATTGCACCACCTTAGACAAGGTCGTCGCCTTCCACGAATTTCGTGCAGTGTGGTTTCGAAAACCCTGAAACCCGGAGCGTTGGTATGAATCTGCTCCATATGTCTGAGCCATCTTAGTTTCGAGATAAGTTCTCTTCTAGCAATATTCACTTCGCGATACAGCTCGTACAGTTATATACGTTCAACCTTTTTCTGTCCTCAGAGTGAAGATTGTTGTTATTGGGTTATCATGGTTTATCCAGTGAGGGTTTTGTTTCTCAATTGCTTTCCTAACCCACAGTAGCAGCGATTGGAATGATCTATTAACAGATGTTTTTTTTTTTATTTACATCAATTTCTAGGTAAACGAAGTCCTACACTACCTCGAAGTCATGTCTGTTTCTTGTGACAGTTAGTCCACTTCGCCGCTTCTGTTTTAATGCTCCCAAAAACACCATCAAATGATTATTTCCTCCTTCCTGACAACAATATTGTCTGCGTAGGCCAGGTACTGTGCAGAGAAATCAAAAATTTTGCTTCTGGTGTTGACGTTTGAGTTTTGCACAATCTTTTCTAGTATGATGTTAAAAAAGCCTGAGAATGTAACGCTTTCTCGAAAGTCTTTTAGGACATCAAAGGCCCGACCTTGAGCAGATTGAGTTCTCCAAAATCACTAGGCGGAGTCGTACAAGCTTTCCAAGGATACCAAAACCAGATTTCAAGAATGTTTCCAGAGCCCTCTTTTTGGATTCAAAGTCTAAGAAGATTCCGGTCTAGAATTTTCGAAACGCAGCTTTTCGCTACTATATAAGTATAGGTGGTTTGGCTTCTTTAAGAGGTTCAATTTAAACTGTGACCTCGTCGAAGAAACATTAGATAAATAAAGCAAGAGTTAAGTGGTTTAAATGGTTGTCAGGAAAACAACTGACATACTTTGACCAGTATTAGGTCCATTGTCATACTATATGAAGTGCTTGAAGGAGTACCTCACTTAACTAAACCATTTGGAGCTTTTAATAAAGTGATAGAATTGAAGGTAATCTGTATTCACCAGATCGCTTGGATCATCAAGGAAGTTTTCTCCTAAATACAGTTTTCTTTTGAGGGAGAGTGCAGGACATGAACAGTGGAGGTGTGGGATTTTCTGTTCTTCCTCCTCGTCTAAGCAACTTCCAAGTGAGCATGGAGGGGACGACCTACAATTTTCTGCCGGTTCCGAACGGCTAATCGCGAAAGCGCTTTTAATGGCAATGAATTTACTAACGGAGGACTTGCCAATTCCACGCGAAAGGCGATACCCGTGGAAAAACAATTTTGACTCTGTTGGGATTCGAACTTCGAACCTTTGAATAAACAGGCAGGCATGCTAACCATCACGCAACGGGTACCACATATCTGTTTTGTTGCCACACAATTAGTTCTGTTACTCCATCTATTGTTTGTTTTTATTATTTATTTATTTATTTCACCTACGAGCAAACAGCTCAACAGATTACATATTACAACAACATAAAAGAAAAGTCTTAAAATTAATTTTAATTTAAATAATAGCAAGGTTTCAATTTCTTAAAAGTAAGTAATACAATTCATTTCGGAATTTATCTCTGGAAAAGGACAGATCAATATGACAACAAATCTCATTAAACTCTCTAATTGATCTTGAAATTGGTTCACTCATGCCATAGTTAGTTCTGTGCCTTGATTGAAAAAAAAAAGATTTCTATCCCTCAACGGAGAGGACCCGGAGCATAAATACAAATTAAGGACCACAAGGGAGGACACTTTATATGATAATATAAAATATCTCGCACAAAAACTATGTCATGACTAGTTCTACGTGATTTGAGGGACTGCAAACCCAGAAGATTTTGCCTGGCTATGGAATTTGGTTGAAAACACCATCGCATTTTGTAAAATGCATACTTCGTAAATCTATTCTGAACTTTCTGAATTCGATCTGAAAAATATTGTTGGTGAGGGTTCCAGATGATGTCTGCATACTCTAGGTTGGGTCTTACTAGTGAGGTGTAAGGAGACACAAGTGTATAGGGGTTAGTAAAGTCTGTTGAGTTTCTTTTGATAAATCCTAACATTGAGTTAGCTTTTGATATAATACCTTCTAAATGTGGTGTAAGAGAGAATTTGGTGTCAAAAATTACGCCTAAGTCTTTGAATTTTTCAGTTCTCTGAAGAGGGTTGCAACCAAGATAATATGAAAACTCTTGCGTATGATGCCTTCTTGAGAGAGAAATCACAAAACATTTCTTGGTGTTAAGATTCAAACGATTCAACATACACCATCGACATAGATTATCAAGATCCAATTCGAGTTTTTGACAATCACTTATAGAGGTTACTTTCAGAAAAAGTTTCAGATCATCTGCGTATATGAAACATTTGCTGAAGCTAACACAGTTAACAATATCATCAATAAATATGATAAACAGTAGAGGACCTAGATGACTACCCTGTGGAACACCAGAGGTACATTCTATCTGCCTTGAGGTAAATTTGTCAATTTTGACTTTTTGAACCCGTCTTATGAGGAAGGAACAGATCCATTGAAGGAAGCTTGAGTGGAAACCAAACGATTCCAATTTTTGAAGCAATATTTTGTGGCAAACCGAATCAAATGCATTGCTAAAATCGGTATAAATAACATCCACTTGATCTTTGCTTTCAATAGCGTCAACAACGAAAGAAGAGAAACATGTTAGATTAGTGATTGTCGATCTTCCCGAGATGAACCCATGTTGTTGTTTTTTCACAAAGCTTTCAAAAAACTTCGGAATTGCAGATAATTTACAAGTTCCTCTGTAGTTTTCTACATTGTTTTTGGATCCCGACTTAAAAATTATCTATGGCATCTTGCTTTACGATGAATTTGCATATAGCGATTGGTATAATACTAATATTCAACCTGCAGATTGAGATCGGTAAAACGGTTCCATTTCTGGCGAGTTCGAGCCTTGCAGTTACCTAGGATACCTCCGATTCTCACGATAGGACCTCGTTGATTGCCAGAATTTCCGCTTGGAACACGCTACAGTGCGGTTTGGCAGGCGGAATGAGAGAGTCTGAGCCAGCCCCGGATCTAGGGGCACATGCCCCGGGCGGCAAGTTCGAAATTTGCTCACGCTCGCCCACAGGAATCACAGAACGCTGCAGCACTTGTGTCTGCTACAATAAATCATTGCTCCCTAAAACAAAAATCCCACAAGAAGAGCATCAAAACCATTTTATACTACATATTCATTACCAGACCCAGCATATCTTGTGCAGGTAACGAGGGTTGCAAGCGCAAAAAAAATTAGCTACTTTTCGGTTCCAAAACAGCAACGCTAGTTGCGATCGAGAAGTACACAATTTTTCTACCTTTCCGTTTCAAAGCAGCATCGGTTGCTGCGACCGAGAAGTGGACAACTTTTCCTTCAGATTTTTAAAATGAATGTTAAGTGTACTCAAAAAAGTGTATGTTTCAATAATCTGACAATTTGAGTCTGGCCATAAGTCATGGCTGATTTTTAAAAATGTAAAAAAAACACGTGACCTTGAAATACACGAGCGCGTCAGATTTTTATACAGAGTTATCAACTTGATGTCTTCGTCCTCCAGGATGATAATCTGACAATTATATGGGGGCGTATTCTTAGTCTGACGATTTGAAAGTAACAATTATTTGTTGTTTCTATTTTTTATTATTCAGCTATAAAAAAATATGTACCTGCACATATTATGTATTTACAAATTTTGATTTGAAATTTTGTTGAAAATACTAAAAAAAAATAAGCCCTGAAACTTTGAGCCCTTTATATTAATTGTAAGTGCTCGATCAAGAGGTATGAAGATTTCCCATTGAAAATACACGGAAACTCTGATTTTTTATTTTTATATTTCTATAGCTCAGCGGCATTTCATGGGATCGCTTCAACCAAAGATGTTTTTTTCTCAAAATTGAACGCTCTACAAAAATGTTCTTTTTGGCAAAGTCGTTACTCATACCGGCCAAGTGGTACGGGCCACTAAACCGGATTTTTCCATAAAATTCACGTTTTCTCGCCGTTATCCTTGCCTGTTCCGTCGCACTAATGGATGATCTGCTCAAAACTTTACAAAAAATGAGACAAAATCCAATGGAGTATTGGATAAATGAGGCTAGAGAAGTGGCTGAAAAAAGTGGTGTTGACCCTATCTTGCAAAACAAAGGAATTCCGAAACATAAAAAACATTTCGATGAGATATGTGAAGAACACTCAAACCTGTTCAACTCTTTTCTAAGGAAATAATGATGGCATTTGATCGAATCATATCAGAAATTAAAAAGAGATTTGATTGTGCCACCATGCTGAATATGAACTTCGCTTTTCTTAATGGCTCTAATATTTTGAAAATGTCAATTGAAGAACTGCAAAAGTATGGAGCGGATCTGGCTAAAAAAAATTAGCGAGATGTGAGCACCGTTGAATTCTGTCAGGAACTCTACGTTTTTAAAGAGCAAGCTCCGCTTTTATTTAGTGACATTCAAAAAGCTAACGGTTTCTATCTCTTGCAACAGATCTATGCGCATGATTTGCAGGATGCTTTTCCAAATATTTGTATTGCCTTGCGAATTTACTCTACGCTTCCCACTACATCCGCAAGCTGAGAGCGAAGTTTTAGCAAACTAAAACTAATTAAGAATTATTTGCGATCATCTATGAGCCTGGAACGCTTATCCAGTCTAGCAATCTTAGCGATAGAAAATCGAATCGCACACGAATTAAATTATGATAAGGTCATATAGATTTATTTACTGAGCAAAAAGCTCGAAGAGTAAAATTGTAATTGCAAATGATAAATACATTAGTAAATTTGATTTTGTCTTTATTATAAAAATTTTTATTTTAAGTCCTATCATATCTGTAAATAAATAGGATTAAAACAGAAAAAAGATGAAGATATCTAGATGTGTGAGAATAAGGAGATAGTCAAGTGGTTACATTGAATTTAGTGGTTGTAACGATTGTGTTTGTCTATTGCAAGTGGAACAAAAAATAAATAAAATAAAAAGGGTGTCGCAACAGAGCGAGAAGCCGCATTTCTCACAACCACGCCATGTGAGGGAATGTAGGGGTCTACAATTTTCTACCAATTCCTCGCGAAAGGCGATAGGTACCCGTGGTCCGTGGAAAAACTTTTGCCTCTGTTGGGATTCAAACCCTCACACACCGGTAAAAAGTGGAACAAAAGCCTACATAATAAGCGTGAAGAATAAGTTTTATTATTCGAACGAAGTTGACCGACACAATATTGCCAAGTAATATCTAAGACCCTAGACCCTAGAGCGTGACTAGTTTCGAGCTTCATATGTTTACTGATAATTATCTTTATAGTTTGTCAAGCAATCCAAGTAGAAACGCTGACAATACGGACAGTAGGTATTGGGCTACTCCAGACTGGGAACTTTTTTGTGACTGGGAACTGATCGTGGGAACCTTTTGTGTTTTTATGATAGGTCAGTATTGTTTAGCCACGGGTGGTGTTGTTATTTTTAGTGTTGAAGAATGAAAAATAGTTATGTGCTGTTGAGGTCGTTCTATTTTAAGAACTGTGTGTGTGGAAAGAAATTAGTGGGGCCACGGGTGGTGTTATTTTTAGTGTTGAAGAATGAAAAAATTGGTATGTGCTGTTGAGGTCGTTCTATTTTAAGAACAGTGTGTGTGTGGAAAGAAATTAGTGGGGCCACGGGTGGTGTATTTTGGAGGTAGTGATAGATAAGAGTGGTGTTGTTTGGTTTGGAGTAGAAAATATGTTTGTGGCTGGGAAAAATATGTTCATTTGTTGTAGAAGTAGGTCACTGAAAAGTACTGAGGTTAATGACTTATTGTAAAAAGTAGGTCAGTGTTGTTTGCCGATGCGTAATGAGAAAAATTACGAGCCTGTAGAAAAATGTTTTATTATATTTGAAAAGAAAAACGTTGGATATTTCAATTGTTAGGTTTTATTCAGAAAATATATAAAACAAAAACAAAAAAGAAGAAGATTATAGTCAATTTAACAATGATTGTCTTTTGAATCCATATGGAAGAGAGCTATGATCAGATAGAAAACGACGTTTTTCAGCTCGTGGTTTGTACGTTTTGATTTCTTCCGCTGTCACTACAATATGCTCACGCGTTCGCCGAATATTATTTGATCTTATAATAATACTGTTATCATTATCATCTGAATAAGAGTTTAAAACTGCTTCTTTAATTGTATCAAAATTTATTTGATGTGATGTCTGATAATTGAGAGAGATCCCCTTTACTTTACAAACTGTGTGCTCTGTTTTATCATTTGTACTATATATTTTAAAAGAATAATTTTTCGGGGCTCCACTAACAAATTCTGTGATATAGCTTCCTTTGCCATAACTCTCCAGCTCATCGGTCATGTCGCCGATGAAATTTCCTGTTGATGGTTCAAACTCTCCATCACGGCTTACGAAAATTACCGAGTCTGTGTCGTAATAGAGAACTCTTTCTTCCAGTTTCTCTAAATAACTGTATAGTTTAAGACGAGCCAAAGTTGTAGTGTAAGCAGCAATACATACATTTGTGGAAGTTAATCTATCAGATGCTTCTTCTTTCATCTCAAAATTTACAATTACGTTATTCTCATTCACCGGAAGAATATGTAGAATTTCTGAGGAAGGGTTAGTTATGAGTTGAAATAAATCTGCAGGGTTATTGAGAATACATGTTTGCTGTTGATTTTCACGTTGACCGAATTTACCCCAGAAAGAATTTAAAATTAATTTAGCCAAAGATCTCTTACCAGGATTATTACAAATTTCAGATGGGTTTAATTGAATTTTTTCCTTATCAAGAAAATCTTTTACATATTTGTTCTTTTCTTCTTCTGTAATACATGAACTAGGCCAGTCGCTTGCTTCTTGTTTCATTTTAAGGAATTTATTCATCATTGAAGTGAATAGACCCTGAGTATTTGTTTCAGGATTGTATTGTATTACCTCATATTCCCATATTTCAAAAACGTGTATCAGTTGATAACCCTTCTCTATAGCTTTAAGAACCTCATCAATAACCCATGTACCGGTTAATGCTCGTTGTTCATCATTATGGTTGCAGTATTCTTCTAGATTCTTTTCATTACTGCAGCTCATACATAGTGAGAACATCAATTTGTTATTCTGCTTAACAGGTAGAACAGGGTGTAATAAATTTTCCGGTGGTAGTATTTTACATTTAACTAAACCATTTTTGCCTTTAATCTCCAACCCACATTCGATTTCAACTTTAGGATGTCCAATGGGGAATTTACCGTTTTTACACACCCAGGGGTATAGAGAACAGATGTCAATATATCGAATTTTTTCATTTTCCTTGCATTTGTAATAATTGAAAGAATTGCCTGTTCGCCCTCCGTAAAATGCGTCTCTTGGATTTAGTGGAGTACTTTGTAGGAGGTTATGATTGATTAACATGTTTTTTTCATCTTTTTTCATTGATTGCAAATGTCTTTTGAATTGACAAGACCACATCTCTACAACTTCGTAACCAAATTTTCTCAGCCGTTCGGTTTTGGCCAATGTTTTCTCAAACCTCATATCTAAAGTATCATATTTATCCTCGTAAAGAGGCTCATCTCGATTATGTGTAAGACAGAGCGGGTGTCCGTGGTAATAACATCCATGGAATTCAAATATCTGTTTAGTTTCTTTGCAGAACCCATCAACCTTCATACCGTTTATAACGGATTCTTTACCTTTACCAGCATGTACTATGTTAATTCCATGATTTTGTTCTTCACAGATCAACCACATAATAGCCTCTTTGGATTGATTATCTACCATTCTATATCCATTCCGTGGTATTAGGCCAATAGTTTCTGGTTGTAGGAAATTGCGTCTGAATACTAAATTACATGCCGAGGCTATTGTAACTGCTTCTAAAAATGGTTCAACATTATTTTCACACAGAAAAAGTTTCCGAAACTTTAAACACGCCTCTGTTAAGATTTTCACATCACTTTTACAGTATTCCTCAAGATCACGTTGCATTTCGAAATTGTCGTTTTGATGTTCTTCAAACCATTTTAAAAATACTTTACGATCTTCTTCTTTCATTGTATTAGGACTATAATAGTCTTTACAAGGTAAATTTCCTTTATAGTTTTTGTTCTCTTCTGTGTTGAAAAGATGCGGAAAATATCCTTTTTTCAGTACAGATGTTAATTGAAAGGCTTTAGGAAGTTTTGATAAAGCCATAGGAAAGTAGTTGAAAGAATCAATAAATTTAACATTCATGATTTTCATCATTATAATTTTAGTACCACGCATAAGTAATTCAATTGCTAGATTTGTTTTTTCCAACATATATCTTAAAATGAATTGATGATCATATGCCTGTCCATTGTGTGCCACTACAATGACTTTCTTAAAAGCCTTTCGAGCGCTTAGGATATGCTTCATAAATCGATGAATAATACTTTCATTTGCGTTGTCATCTCTTAGAACATTTAATGAATATTTACACGTTTGACAGAAATAGAGGTCAGGGTTATCTATACACTCACTGCACTTTTGTTGAAAAACGCATAAATTTGGTTCATGCTCTTTCATTAAAATGATTTCACCATCGGTTTTCATATGACTGTTGATCTTCTCTTGGCGACTTTCCAAATCGTAAAAAATATAGAGACATTTTCTTAAGTCCGGTGTTTTACTGTCTTGAAATATATAACATTGATGATCATGAGGAACAAAGATAGCGCAATTCTTACAAAAATACTCGTTACAAATATGTGTACGTTCTCTTCTACATGTTTTTAAACATAAAGTACATCTTGTTATTTCATCACATATAGACATTCCATTTGAATTAATCTTTTTGTGATTGTTAAAGCAGGTCATACCTCTAAAACTTCGATTACAATCTTCACAACTAACCTCCATTATAGATTTCATGCAGCTAGGTGTTTGTTGACATTGAGGACAAGAACCTCCGCATTTATGAGAGTTTTTGTTGTTGTAAGGTATATGACATAGTTCACAAAAGTAGCTACAGGAAAATGCAGCTGTTAGGGATGTTATCACATTGAAGTGGTTGTTGTAGTATAGTAAATTTAAATTTGTTCTAGTATTCAATAATCTAGTTGCTTCACAGGGAGTTCCTTCGTAAATTAGCCTCAGGCCCTTTGTTCCATATTCGTAAACAACTATTTTATAGTTCTTCAGGTAATTTTGAAACGCTCTCAGTTCAGGTATTCCGCAACCATCAGCTGGTATGACAATTTGAGCATCACTGATTAATTTTAAAGCTTTCTGTGTTTGAACTTTACCAACATCTCGCCTGATATGTTGTCTATTAGATTCTCTATCAGCGTAGGCCATAGCTACTACAATAGCTCTTGGTAGACACAGGTTATCTTTATTGTTAATAGTAATTATACCTTGCTTAACGAGACATGATTCGTTGAATGTATTAAAAGAAGCCATTGGTTTTCTTCCTGTTCCTGAAGGTAGCTTTACAGATGTTACAGTCATTGAAAAATTATCAGAACTTATTCCTTCGGAATTACTTTGAAATATGTTGGTTATCATATCCCAAACATCACTGAATTTAAGATCCGAAAGATTTCTAAAAGAGATCCACCCGTTTCCTCTCTCCTCGAAAGCTGCTCCACTGAAAGTAATTCCTACTTTATCTGAGGGGCTAAGGCCTATGACAGAATAACTAAGCATGTCATTAATTCCTTCTTTTACCCATGAAGTTGCTTCCTCGTTACTAGGTATGGGTTTCAGTTTGAAACAGATTTTTCGGGCTTTCAAATTAAATCGCTTTATTCTTTGCTCTCCAGTGCTCAGAATATCGAATCGCTAGGTTAAATAAAACAAAGGGAGAAAAGAGGAACATTTATAAAAGCCGATGATGCAAAGAGGAAATAAAAACAAAATTTGTATGTATGTATATTGTAAAATTTTTATTTTATTTCAAAAACATTTAATTAGCTAAGTCGCTATAAAAGATAGCTTTCTGAGAGGGATGAATTACCTCTGGAAAATTATTGACTTCTTGAGGAATCTGCTGCTTAGCTTTCCTCTTCCTCTGCATCGATTGCTGCTGTTGTGTTTGTTGTTGTTGCAGTTGCTGCGATTGGTAATTCAACATTTGTTGCACTTCATCCGGATTAACCCATTGTTGCTGCATTGGTTGATGAAAAGTTTGGATTTCCTCTACCTCTTCTTGGTGGAAATCCAATTTAAATGTTTGATCCTGCGGTTCTACCACTTCCATGGAGCACTTCGATAACTCTTGGATATCGTTGTCATCTAGTTCAGAGTTAAATCTTTTTGGTAGGAACACCATACATTCCTCCAATTCCAATATAATTTGAGGTCCAAATTTCGTTGAACATTTTTTAGCACTATGAATTTTATACCGTTTTTTAAGGTCTAATGTTTTCAGACTGGCTACATTTTTCTGAGGCGCACAAACATTGCTTCCAACTTTCTTGAGTTTTTGAAGGAAAGACATGTTTCAAAAAGAACAACTGGTTTTATAATTTCAAAATTAAAAAGTCAAAAGTACTCTACGCGAATACGGAACAGAATGTTTTCTTTCAAGGAAAAAGCACCTCTTTTATACTCTAGAACGGTAGACTTTTCAAAAAAAAAAAAAAAAAAACGCCTAATATATTTTTTTTATGTTTGATATCTTGTGGTTTTCTTAAAGAATATTTTTTGGGTATAAATAAGCTCTTCACAGTGGAAAAATGAATAGTAACCTAAACAATCTAAAGGAAAAATGTTCGTGCAAGCCATACATAAATTTTTGACTTTGGTGGATGCGGCCTGCTGGGAGTATCCCGAGTTAGTAAGCGTTATCCGAAACGAGCTAAGTAAAACGGACCATTCCCTGCAAAGCTATCGGGTGATAGCGCATATTTCAATGGGGCTAACGGAGGAGCTCATCAGGAAGAATTGGAGTGTGGCCGATGAAGCTCCAAAGGAGATAATGGACTTTGTCCTAAAAATTAAATAACTTATACATTTCCATCTTTAAAGAAATAAAAAAAAAAAAAAAAAAAAAAAAATATTTCGTTGTACTTGTGTTTTGTTTTTATTTCATTGGTTGTCTCTTTTTTCTCTCGTTGATATGAGTTAATTTTTTCTGCTTTGCTTAACCTAACGATTCTTTTGTTGAAGAAAAGAAAAATTACTATTTATGTTAAAAAGAAAACATCATTAGTTTTGATTTATTTATTTGAAATGGATTTTGAATTTAAATTTACAGAAGTATTTTCAACGTTTTTATGAATTATGCTTTGAAATAAATAGTTTTCAATTTTTTCAATTTCCGTTTTAATATATCGGTTAAGAATTTCAAGTTTTTCATCAACATAGTTTTTTGTAGCAGCATCTTCTTTTTCCAGAGGTTCTTCAAGGTTTTGTATCCGTTTCTTGTTTAAGTTATAATTTCCATCTATAGTCTTAAGAAATCCTTCACCAGATGGACCTCGAGGACCTGGTAACCCTCTTTCCCCCTGTAATCCTCTTGGCCCTATCTCTCCACGTTCTCCTTTTGGTCCTATTAATCTAGCTTTGGATGGAATTCTGTTCGAAGAACGACCAAACTTGTCAACACTCATTCTATAATATCTGCTTCTTTTAGTTCTTCAATTATTGAAACAATCTCGCTAGAGTGATTATTATGGCCAGCCTGATGTGAAGCAATAAGCAGTCTCAAACGAACTACGAGTTCATTTGGATCATCCCAAAAGATATAGTCTTTCTCTTTTTTTGAAAAATTAATTAATCCCATACCTTGAGGAAGGTTTGGAGTACTGGTGGTATCTTCAAATAATTTACTTATGATTTCTTTGTATTTATATCCTTTATGTCCGAGTATTTGTTTTCCTGAATCATGATTTCGTCTATAGGCATTAGTGTCGTACATAATTGATTTATACATATCAAGATCTTTATTATCGAGCAGTTCACGTTTTGGTCTTTTCTTGAATATTAGTTCAAATAATCCAGGCGTACCTTTATATGCTTTATTATTTATTTCAATATCATCTCCATGAATTTTGAAATCTTTATCACCTATTTTTAGTTTTCCATTATCAACGTGTATACCGTACACATCGTCTATAGCAGTCGAATTATTTATATATAAATCCATATATTTCCTTGGGATTACATTGAAACTGTCTAGATCAATCTGATTTGCAAAGTCGCGAACAATTTGACGACGACGCCATCGCCCGCTTCTTGTTCTACTGCTTTTAGGTGTATCAGAGGTTTTTGGGGGTAACATCATTATTGTTCGAGGTATGCTCAATATCTATGGTATTGTTAGGAGTAATAAACTCATTATTCTCAAAATCATGCTTTATTTTCTTTTTTACAGGATATTCAAATTCAGATTGCTGTTCTTTAATTATTTGCTTGGTGTTAGATTTTTCAACTAGTTCTTTAAGTGGTTTAGTGATAGGTTTAAATGTCTCTTCTAATTGAAATTCGTAAGCATCTTTTCCATTTCTTAAGGCCTTGTATTTTTTTCTAAGAGCATTGGTAGTTTTAATAAGTTCTTTTGTTACTTCCTTATTTAAATGCATCATATTGATTTCTTTATTATAATTCAATCTGATGATCAACAGCTAACCAACTGCTTCAATCCGATTACTGTTCGCACCTGTTCCACTCTGTTGCGGTCTAACGATACGAATGTAGTAGATGAGTGTTGGTGAGTGGTTTTTATAGCATTATGAAGTCGTCAAAACCCCTTCTATAACGACCCTTATTATAAGGACTGTCCTTATCGATCACCAAAAATCCATATTTTGCTTGCCAGCACTCGTTACAAGCTCTTTGAAATACTTGATATGACATATCAGAATTGACATGATCATTATATATATGTTTTAGGTTCATATCATCTTGTTTAAAAATGATTAGAAAATTTGCATTATCTCGTATTAAATGTTTCGGAATTTTTGTGTAAGTTTGACACAAATAAAAACAATCAATATGATGATGACGACCCATGCTGAAGTAGTTTCGAACTACATTCTGCTTTTCACATGCAATATCATCAAAAATAAACACAGAGTCTTGTTTAGCTTCTTCAGGAGGTATAACATCACAATTATTTGAAAATGTGTAGAACCCCATAGACTTGATTGGTTTAATAGCCTGCCGTAGAAACTCATACTTGGGTTGATGCAGAGACTTTGAGTAGATATAAATGTTTTCAAACTTTAAACCATTTGGTTGTTGTATTAGGCTCATCATGACATTGGTTTTCCCACAATTCGACGGCCCTGTAATTAAACCTCTTATACTATCAGGTAATAGTATCCCATGCTTCTTCCTCTTCGATTCTGTGCTTTGAACTAGATCCATATTTTTTATTGGTAGAAGATGATGTTGTTTAATGAATCGCATGATAATAAAAACTAAATAAAAATACTATAAATGAGTAGATTATATATATGAAGTCTCATATGGTTATTAACGTTTGTTCAATTGAGATGAGAGAGAAATAATTGTTATAAAATGATTGATTTTTCAAAAAAGACCATTAGTCAACAAAGTCGTGTACATGGAAGAGGACTGTTAAACTCTGTAATCAATAAATTACCATTCGAGCTACATTTGCCAGGGTATCAATATTGTGGCCCTGGAACTAAGTTAGATGTTCGCCTAGCCCGAGGAGACCCCGGAGTTAATTTACTCGATCAGGCTTGTAAACAGCACGATATTTCGTATTCTAAATTCAAAAATACAGACGAACGACATATAGCGGATAAAATTTTATCTGAAAAAGCCTGGGAAAGAGCTGTTTCAAAAGACGCTAATATATCAGAACGAGCAAATGCATTATTAGTTACTGGTCTTATGAAGTCTAAACTGAAATTAGGTATGGGTAGTTCACGAAGTAAAACAAATAAAAAAACAAAAAATAGAACAATTACACTTGGTACTGCTATTAAAGATGTAAGGAAACTCCTTCAAAGAAAAAAACCTCATAGCCTTGAAAAAGCTGTCAAAGTAGCGTTATCTGCTGTCAATAAAACAATCAAGAAGAACAAGAATAACATAAAGACACCCAGAGTTATATCATTGCCGAAAATTGGAGGTGTAATTCCATTTCTGGTTCCATTGTTTGCTGGACTGTCAGCTCTCGGAGCTCTGAGTGGAGGAGCTGCTAGTGTAGCAAAAGCTGTAAATGATATCAATATTGCCAAAAAAGATCTAGAGGAGAAAAAACGTCATAATCAGAGAATGGAAGCTGTTTCGATTGGCCATGGTCTACATATTAAACCATATAGAAAGGGTCTAGGTCTATATTTAAGATCCATGCCAAAAAACCAATAAGTTCGTTACCCAATAGACCACTTAATGAATTGGATTTGCGGAGTTTTGCTTCGAAATGGATTCCGCATTTTCGAGGTGTTTTTATGCGTGACAGCTTACCAAAAGGTAAACCCTTCAAAAATGAGTGCGGAGTTGTCAATCTTGATTCTTCAAATGGTAGTGGAACACATTGGGTAGCGTATTGCAAAAAAGGGTCTAAAATAGAATATTTCGATAGTTTTGGAAATCTTCAACCACCGGTTGAGATAATCAAATATTTGTGTGAAAAGATTAGCTATAATTATTTTCAGTATCAAAGTTATAATTCTGTAAATTGTGGTCACTTATGTTTAAGATTTTTGTACAACTGTTATTTCAATAAATAAAAGTTATTATACTATCACAGTCTCATTATTCGTTTTGACATCATGTCGTTTACACTTACGCTGAGTGGTAATACTTCTAATTTAAATGCTGAATATTTTCCCCCTTTACAACTAGAACAGAACTATGCTTGTGGATTGATTGATTTTCAAACATACAATTCGATACCTAATATTGATGAACATAATAACCTTTTTCATATTGGAGAACATGTTATCGAAATTCCTGTAGGATCCTATGAAATAGATGATATAGCAACGTATATTACAGAAGAACTGCTATTACAGAATTCTAAGATATTTCTATCTATTGAAGCAAATAATAACACTTTACACTGTGAAATCACAAGCAATGAAAATATACATTTTGAGCGGGACCGATCAATTGGAAAATTATTGGGTTTCAGTAAAAAGGTGTTGACTGGAGACATTCATAACTTTCATATATCAGATTTACCAGTCGATATAAACAAAGTTAGTGTTATTCGAGTTGAGTGCAATATTATTACTGGTTCGTATCTGAATAATGCTCCTGTTCATACGTTGCATGAATTTTCACCAGAAGTGGGGCCGGGGTATAAAATTATTGAAGTTCCGAGAAATGTGATCTATTTACCAGTGAATACCAATCGAATAACATCGCTAACGTTAAAACTACTGGATCAAGACGGAGACTATATAAACTTTAGAGGAGAAACAATAACCGTACGACTACATCTAACTCCTACCCCTTAGTAATGCTAATCTATAATAATATAAACACCTCTAATCACAATCAGGTGATTAGTTCAACTAGTACTTCGAGAACGTTGAGACCTAAGCTTACTACTGCAAATAAGCTCTATTTAATTTCTCTAGGATTTACCTTAAAATAAAAATATGAGTGAAGTATTGAATATAAATCAAAGACCTATCTACGACAATAGTATATCTAAATACGAGTATCATAGTTATTCTCCATTTCTTCAATCGTTCAATCCAAGTGATGAAATACGCATCCCTATACAACAACAAGATCTGAGTATTTTACCCAGTGAAAGCTTCATTTACATAGAAGGAGGATTTCAGAAGAGCACAGACAATGAAGTATCACCAAATGTAAAGCTTTATAATAATTCTATGTCATTTCTTTTTGAGGAAATTCATTACGAGCTTAATGGAGTAACTATTGAAAGCAATAAAAATGTTGGCATAACTACAACTTTAAAAAATTATGTATCACTGAATAAGAATGAAAGCAGAAACCTAGAAAATGCATCATGGACAGGAAAAGAAGAACTATTAGTTGCATCGGGTTTTTTCAACTTTTGTGTTCCGTTAAAAAATCTTTTAGGTTTTGCTGAAGACTATAAAAAGATTTTAACAAATGCTAAACACGAATTGATTTTAATACGTACAAGATCTAATGACAACGTCTATTTTTCTAAAGAAGGCGAAGATGTAAAACTCTCAATTTTTAAGATACAATGGAGAGTACCACACATTACGCTATCCGATTCGGATAAGCTTACACTGTTAAAACAAATACAAACAAATCCTATACAAATTCACTTTCGGAATTGGGAAATGCATGAGTACCCTAGTTTACCTATAGGTACTGATCATATATGGAGAGTTAAGACTTCAACACAACTAGAAAAACCTAGATTCATTATTATAGCACTTCAAACGGGGCGAAAAAATCATCGTAAAGATGCCAGCAAATTCGATCATTGTGATTTAACTAATTTAAAGGTACATCTTAATTCTGAAGAATACCCTCGCGAAGATTTAAAATTGAATTTTAAAACTGATCGTTATGCTATTCTGTATGATATGTACAGTAAATTTCAACAATCATACTATAAAAAGGAATCACAACCGCTCATGACTCGTCAAGAATTTAAAGACAACGCGCCTGTTGTGGTTATAGATTGCTCTCATCAAAACGAAACAATTCAAACCAGTCCTGTTGATGTTAAAATAGAACTTAAAACACAGACATCTGTACCTGCATTAACAACCGCATACTGTTTGATTCTACATGATCGAATAATCGAATATAATCCAATTACCAGTGAAGTTCGTAAGATTGCATAAAAATAACAACAATTAATTTTAATATATAATCATGAGCAGAAACTTTCCAGAATTCAGTCTATAATTGAATAAGCCTTGATCAAGTCATACACCATGTCTAATCTAAATACTTCATTAGTTTTAGATAAAATTTTGAAATTATTGAAAGCCGATCCCGATCGTAATATTATATTAAGTGAACATTATGAGTACTTATTGGATTGTATATCCTTTCTAAGACGATTTGAAAACGTATCTACAACATCATCAAAACATGGATGTCATTATGCTAGCTGCTCTTGGTCTTCCGACCTTTGTAAGGATGGTCCTGATACATGTGCATGCTATATGCTTGAAACTAAATTAATAAAAGTGGAAAATTTGTTATCATTATACAAAAGATTGAAATAAATTTTTTAGAAAAAATAAACAATGTCTTTTCATAATTCGAACTGTTATTTTAATTATATAAGGGTAAGTATGAGGTATTTTTCCAATCATTCTCACACAATATGAGTAAAAGAGACATTGTTGATGAACTACATAAGCCCTCTCGTAAGAATTTCAACAGAAGACGTGTCATTATCAAAGGACTTGATGATCTATGGCAGGCAGATCTAGTAGAAATGATAATTTATTCACCAGAGAATGATAACTATCGTTATCTTCTTACTGTGATCGATACATTTTCAAAATTTGCTTGGACATCTCCTATTAAAAATAAATCAGGTAAAGCTGTTACCGAAGCCATGAAAAATATACTAAGCGAACATAGGATTCCAAACAATCTACAAACAGATGACGGGAAAGAATTTTTCAATTCTCATTTTCATCATTTAATGAAAACACATAAAATTAACCATTACTCTACTTATAGTGTTCTAAAGGCATCAATTATCGAAAGATTTAATCGTACCTTAAAATCACTTATGTGGAAAGAATTCAGCGCTAATGGTTCTTATCGTTGGATCGATATAGTAGATACACTAACAAAAACATACAATAACTCAAAACATCGTACAATAAAAATGAAACCATCAGAAGTCAACTGGTACAATGAGAAAGAGCTGCTTTCGACAGTATACAATCATATCAAAATTCATATTACGCCCAAGTTCCATATTGGCGATTATGTTAGAATTAGCAAATATAAACATGTATTTGAAAAGGGTTATACACCTAATTGGACTACTGAAATTTTCAAGATAACGAAAGTTCAACATACAAACCCTCTGACATATTTAATTGAGGACTTTCAAGGGCATCCAATTAAAGGAGGATTTTATGAATATGAACTGCAAAAAACTAAGTTTCCCAATACATATCTTATTGAGAAAATACTTCAAAAGAAAAAAAATCGTATACTTGTCAAATGGCTCGGTTTTCCTTCTGAGCACAACTCATGGATAGCTTCTTCATCGGTCAATTCATCACATCTTAAGAAAAACAACCAACAGTAATAAATGCAATAAAACAATATTCTTTATTATACAAAAATTTCACATGTTTTTTTTATTTTACTTTTCTCGATTTAAGAAATACTCATTTTATATGTTTGTTTCATCGTTTTGAAATCCAATAATTCCACTTGAGATTTATAGTTGAGATCCTCTTTCATAAACACTTCAACTTCTCCATTGCTCAATACTCGTTCTGTTTCATATTCATGATATTCATAGCATTTAATAGAAAGCGTTTTAGAGTTATAGTTACTATCATATGTGCATCGTATTGTCAGGCCTTGATCTTCATCAAATTCCAGCTTAAAATGTCTATAAAAAACATCTTTACTTTGGATAATGCCTGCTATTTCACTTTCTTTTTTTATTAAATCTTGCCTAAAACTCTCTATAGCCTCATCCACTGTAACGATTTTCCTTTGTGTATTTTTTTCCGTTGTTGTTTGCGGTGATTGAATATCATTTTGAAATGTTGTATTATCTCCATTTGAGGCCTTTAATAAGGTTTTACCATCCGTAAATGTTAACAAACGAAATGATAGACCAATTTGCACCGTATCATTGTTGGGTAAATTCAATGAAAAAGAAAGATTATTCACTTTATCTGCCTCTTGTAAGTTTATATCCATAGGAAGAGGAAATCCAGAAATTAAAACCGGAATGACCAGTAGAAAAGAGAACAATGTTAAGTAAAACATTTTTACTTTCAGTTGAATAGACTACTAATAGCTCGGCCAACTGAAATTGAACTAATAAATCAAAAAGTCTAAATGAGTGGTATTTATACCATTTTTTATTTTAGTAGAAATGAATGACAAATATAAAAACAATGTTGATTCATGAATCATCTTAAACCGTTTCCACTTCTTCAGTTAGAGACTTAACAATATGTGGTTTTGGATCTTGTTTATGCTGTTGATGATGATAATGCTGTCCTTCCTCTCTCGTAATCTTTTCAGGCCGATGATTTAAAATTTCCGTTTCATTAAAAGGACATAAGACAGGATATTGACCTTCATTACGACTAATAACATTCGAACTAGGGAAAATTGATCCAATAAGAGTTATTTCACCACCCATAACTCTTAACCGTACATGCTGTAAATGTTGAAATTGTAAACTGTAATTCGTGATTGGGCATGTTGACTCTCCATTTCTCAGACGAAAAAAAGAACATTCTCTCCCATGTTGAGGTGTTATAAAAACCTGTAAGGCATTCGCAAAGAAGAGTGCATCAGAAAATCTTATCTCAGCCCATGCCGCTTCACAAATACAAAAAGTTTCCCCCTGTTTCAATTTTTCACACCAAAACATTTTCAATTAATGATGAAGAAAAAAGAAAATCGCTAGTTATATACATGTTGAGACATACATAATACCATCTATTCCACCTTCACATACGTAAGGTCATTGAACCTTGACTCAAAGTCATATATTTCAACATCATTCTAACATTTTATTCAATTTTAAGAACTTCTTATCTAAATGGCAAGATGGTATAATGGGTAAGCGCGACGTATTGTAAATATCTAGATCTAACGGTCGTGAATTCAAGACCCATTCCAGCTCCTACTTGAATACCTTCTTGTCATTTTTTTTATATTACCACATAAAATTCAAATTTCTCAAAAAACAACGATAAATTTAAAACCCTACAAAGGCGAGTTCATTTAAACCTCGTTAATCGTTTTGTCAAACGATCACATTTTTATTTAAAGAAACATTCAGTACAAACCACACAAGTACCCCAGTATTATATTTTTCATAAGCTCTAGCAGACCTCCCAGCCCACCAAACCATGCTACAAAACAACATCAGCCTTATTCATCAAGTCAGCAACCGCAGTATTTTTTCAACGACCTTGACTTCTACAATAAACAAACATATTTTCTACTCCAAACCAAACAACACCACTCTTATCTATCACTACCTCCAAAATACACCACCCGTGGCCCCACTAATTTCTTTCCACACACACACTGTTCTTAAAATAGAACGACCTCAACAGCACATACCAATTTTTTCATTCTTCAACACTAAAAATAACACCACCCGTGGCCCCACTAATTTCTTTCCACACACACAGTTCTTAAAATAGAACGACCTCAACAGCACATAACTATTTTTCATTCTTCAACACTAAAAATAACAACACCACCCGTGGCTAAACAATACTGACCTATCATAAAAACACAAAAGGTTCCCACGATCAGTTCCCAGTCACAAAAAAGTTCCCAGTCTGGAGTAGCCCAATACCTACTACGGACCTTCGTCTCTTTAAAAAAAAGTCTTATTCAAGACAAAAGAAAACAATTTCTACTGCAATTTATTACTCTTTAATTGTATCTGAATTTCGACTTATAAATCAGAGAGTTATTGAAACACGAAACTGCGAATAGAAAGTAGGTAGAGATACCTTATGTGTGCTACCACTGCACCTACCTGTGCAGTGATAAAATTACTGTAAATCAATATCCAATCTCATTCCATGTTATATGAAACGTGCTGCTTCAAAGAAACAATTGAAATTTTCTTGTAATCGAGAGCTTTTCAAAATCAGGTTTCAATGGGAAATATTAAATCATATCTGTTTTGGAAAACTGATATGATTTTCCAATAACCAATTATCTGAAAGAACACTTTTGTCTCTCTGGGACAAAAGGACAAATGTATAGTCTGTAATTCTGTATGGTCGATGTGTACCTATATGCACACAGTGCTCTTGTATAGTACAGAATTTCGCAACTGAATATATTTGAACTTCCAGCAAACTGCTCGCTCTGGCTCATGTAACAAGAAAATCAGTTAAACGTAAACTGTGAATATATGGAATCGTAAGTTTTCTTCTTTCATATCCTTTAAAATAGTTTCGTCAAAGCAAATATAAGTTTGCAGTAAAATGTAGCTATATAGTTACAAAACCTGTCAACTTCCCAAAGAAGAAAAAAAAAAAAGAAACTTAACCAAAACAGGTTCAAGCAGGTATAAAGTCATGTTGCGATTCAGTTGAGTTGTTGCACAAGCAGAAGCCTCAAAGGAAACTAAAGGACCTTCCTCTATCATTCAACTCGTTTTTGCTTTTCCGTTAACGGCACTTCTATCACAAACGTGCATATGTTTGAATGTTTCTGACTCTTTTTTAGGATGTTGTAGTTATAGAGAAACAAGTCATGTTTAACTGATTTCTTCGTTTGATATTTGTGACTCTGTTCCGCAGGAATACGCAAATCCAATAAAATGATCTGATTTGTAGCCAACACATAAATAGATAGAGTCACCAACATCAGTGGGTCATGTTTTATGCGAGACGGGTCTGAAGAAAAGGAAGCAAGTCCCGGGAGTGCTATTTGGTATTATGACATAATATACCTACATCGCTTGAAAAAGTTTTCTTTAACGATATCCAAAATGATGTAGTTTTCCTTTGGGTAGGACGCAGGAGTCTGAGACACGTTTTATTTAAACTCAATTTTCTCTTGCCACTACACAGATAGATATGTGTTTAAAGAAACGATGGTTTATTAAGAAAATGGAGGCTTTTTTGAATTAAATTATGTCATCAAGAACGAGAAATGTACTTTTTGATTAAACAGAGTAAGTAGGTAAATAAAAATAGCATGATGAGTTTCAGTGTAAATTACAAGATGGCGCAACAATCCTCACTCTACCAAAAAATGCCGTAGGTACTTTTTGCAAATGGTGGCAAAACTTAGTTCGACATTTTTTGTGAAGTAAGCAAACGCAAAACCTTCGTCAAGAAGGCAAGGAGCTCTGTACTGCTAAAAAACTTGTTTGATTGAATTTTTTTTTTAAATATTTTATTAGAAGTCTTGGGGCAACAAAATTTCAGACACACATCTCTCCGTTACCCACCACCAACTGGACATACATTATGAAATCATACATGGGACTATAAGCTGGATGCCGAATGCCGGTGTATCGAGAAGGGGACCAATTGCGATACTTTTTTGAGAATTATCGCCTAGGTTGCTTCATGTAACTCAACTTTCAGTGATTGGTGGAGGGCTACTTTGCTATCATTTCACAAATTTTGGTAGCCCTTTGCCATGCAACTGAGCACCAGTAGGCGAAAAACTTGAAAATATCCTCATCTGTAGGTGGCTGAATTTCAAAAGCTATAACTAATACAATTTTAAGCTTTGGTGTGGGGGGGGGGGGGGGGGAATGGTTGTAAAAGCATGTTAGTTCTCTTCGCAGTAAAGAAGAGCAAAGGTAATTTCTACTCCTAAAACATCGAGAGTTTTTTCTCTTCAATATAAATTACCGAATGACTGGAGTTAAGTTGCACACTATTCAGTTTGCATGTATGTATGTCGATGATACACAGCTCTACATATGATGTCTTTTGGGGCCAGTTGAATAATCGGTAGCGTTCTTGGATGAAGATTTCGACATGATTGATCGATGGGCAATCCCATCGAGGAAATCTTAGTGTTTCGTTATATCTTAAAACAAGACTTTAATGTTAAAGTTACCTCAAATATTGTTAAAAAATATTCTTATTTCTTGTGTAGAGTCAACAAAAACATTAGATGTAATTTTAAACCTGACTCTAACTTTGGGGCTTCATGTAAATAAAAAAATTGGGCACGACTGGGTCACACGAACTTGCGATTGTGTGCTATATACGATATCAAAGTCTTAAAGCTGAGTAAAAGAATTTAGTATTGGCTCTTC
Source organism: Melanostoma scalare (assembly GCA_949752695.1). Taxonomy (NCBI): domain Eukaryota; kingdom Metazoa; phylum Arthropoda; class Insecta; order Diptera; family Syrphidae; genus Melanostoma; species Melanostoma scalare. The sequence continues at coordinate 199,671,356 of OX456984.1, forward strand.
ATAATATATTTGTTGGTACAGGGTTGCCAACTACACATTTATTATAAAAATTGAATACAAAAAAGTGAAAAAAAATAAAAACTAAATATTCCAAAGCAAAAATCTAAAAACGCCATTTTTTCTGAAAATTTAACCAAAATCAGCAGTTTTTTAAAGAACCGGTTTCTTATTTTTCATTAAGAAAATGAGTTTTCCAAAAATGAAGTATACGCAAGTTTTAAGACTTTGCCAAAAAATGTACTGACAGTAAATTTGAAAAAAATCAAGAAAACGTTTCTGAAATATTTAAAAAAATTTAAATTTTGTTTCCAGACCTTTTCAAAAATAATTTTTTACATCATAAGACAGAAAATTGAGAAATAATGCTTCACATAACTTTTTATAGAAATCGTTAGTGTTCCAAGACCTAGAGACCCAATTCTTAAAGCTCCACTGTAGGTTGCGCAATATAACTGCAAGTTTATAAGAAAATGGATCAAGCTGTTCAGGCTGTATGTAGATCCATATACGGACAGAGAGACAGAATTGCAGGATCCACTTATTTCGTATTCTCTCTCATCGTAATATCATATTCAATTGTTATCTAAAAAATTTTTCTTTCTACACGATTGCAAAAATTGCAATCAAATGCAATAAGCTTATGGTGTCCTTCAAATGCTTCGGCTGATTTAACACATAACTGCAATAAAAGTCAGGGTTCCTTTGGTAAAAACCTTTTTTCTTAATGTGCCTACTTATTGTTGTGAACTTTTTAAAAATTGGTTTGAAATATGAGAGTTAAATGCCTTTTAGTTAACTATCGTTGTCAACAGTGCAATGTGTTTTGTCCAATGTAGACGTATGAGCGCCAGATTTTTTTAAGCTATCTCTCTCTCACTCTCTCTCTCTCTCTCTCTCTCTCTCTCTCTCTCTCTCTCTCTCTCTTCTCTCTCTCTCTCTCTCTTCTCTCTCTCTCTCTCTCTCTCTCTCTCTCTCTCTCTCTCTCTATCTCTCTATCTCTCTCGCTCCTCTCTCTCTCACTCTCTCTCTCTCTCCTCTCCTCTCTCTCTCTCTCTCTCTCTCTTTCTCTCTCAGGCTTACAATAAACTGACACTGGAAGCTCTTATTTATGTATTACTTTTATGCTACGTTCAGAAATATTCGATCACCAATGTTCGAACAGAAAAGACCAGGGACTCACAGATCATTTGGTTTATTTCTTCTTCAGACACCATCGCGATAGAACCAAAAGCAAATACAACAAACTACGTAAGCATTTTAAACCAATTTAAAGCCCGCTAGTCTGCCCGAGACTTTCTTGAGGTCAACGTGAATCACGAGTATGTGAAGCAGATAAGTGATTGTTCCATTTTGCCCCCGACTTCTAATCCACTTAATTGTTTTGCTGACTAGTAAACTCTCAACTTGTCATATTCGGGAAGGGTTGCGTTGAATTTACATGGAACCTATAAGAACAGTGCCCTATTTTGTCGTTTAATAACGGTACCTGTAGGTATAAGAAAGGTCAAGTTTTTTTTTTTGTTACACTTTAAGAGCACAGAAAGGACTCGGCTGATTTTACATTTTAATTAAAAAGATATCTAGAGCTAAAATTTACTTCTTTCTTAATTCTACTACGGTGAAATGTAGAGATTTTTTCTTTGGCCGAACGAAACGGAGGTGGAATGCTTTATCTAACTCTGTCTTTCCCTCGCATTACAATACACAGAAGTTTTAGAAAAATTTTGAGAATGAAGTGCATGAGGACAGCCTACACTTCCTATTAAAGACTTCTTCTTTTTCTTCTTTCACTGGGCAAAGTACAGGACTTGGTCGTGGATATGATGTGGTGATGTCGTTGATGCCTTCATATTTCAACTCTGGTAGAAACCTCACTATTGATGATTTACTTACATTGCACAGTGGTGGAACCACTGTGCAATGTAAGTAAAGTAGGCCAAAATTAAAAAAATTAATAGCAACGGTTATAATAAAAACCCGTTATAATAAGCTGAGAACATCCTAAAGTCATAATAAATGGAAACCTAAATGCCGTTAACTATTTATTTTCGAAGTTATAACATTGCAAACACATGACATTTGAATTTTAGAGCTCCAAATGTTAATAAGACTTCATTTGTTGGTTTTGACGTTTTCTTATCTTTTTGTGGAGCGTTTCTTTGATGTGGATATATTATTGGAAGGTAAAACCTCCACTAATTTTTCTTTTTTTGAGATTCATTGTTAGACTCTTTGAAAATCTTAATGTTATTTGCCTTAAACTTTTAACTGTTACGCCCCGCAGTGCCCCCGAAATGTTTTATATTGCCAGAAAGGTTACTTAAATGTTCTATTTAGCGCACGTTTAATCAGCTGCGGAAATTTGCAAATTGATTTTTAATTAATTTTTAAGCGAACTAAGAAATTAATTACTTTTTCAACATTAATCGTGAATAACTTCTGAAGGAAGAACTTTATTGAAAAATATTAAAACACCTTTTTTGTAGAGCAATAAGTTTTTTCTAAGAAACATGTTTGCAATTTATCGTATATTGATGTGTTGTTAATTAAAAAAATAAAAGAGCAAAATCAAAAATACATACCAGTTTCTCAAGCTAGATTACTAGGAAACGGTTTAGCCTGACAAAAATTTTCAAATTAACATTTTTTTTAAGAAAATCTTATTTCCTACAAAAATACGTGTCGTTGAATTTGTTTGGCTCAAAATGGTTTAACAGTTTTGACGCCATAAGGTAAGGTCTAAGGAATAGAAAACACCATTGATAGATCTCTAGAAATAGTACCTACGTTTCAAAGTTAGTTTTTGAAAAACTTATACGTACCTACCAATGTACATATATATGCATAAACCATAAACCTATATTTTGTACACAAAACACTTTTTGAAAAGTCTTATTTAAAAAAAATAAGCTTAATTTGAATACTTGGATAGCTAGCTGTTTCTGTGTTTTGCTAAGAGTTCAATTTTTACACAATATAGTACGAGCATACTGTTATAAGTTATGTAAACATATTTAGAATTAAAAATTATATTTCGGTAAATGTAGAAACATACCTATTACAGGATTTCTTCTAGTCCCAATAGCTAAGCTGAAGTAAACCGACCTTGAACCATTTTACCGCACTTATCTCAAGACATTGAGATACATCAAAACTAATGGCAGTTTCGTAATTAGAGAGCCCAAATCATATTAGGAAAAATAGTTTTTATATGTTATCAAGTGAGTAAATAATTATGGCCGCCTTTGTTCGAGAGTGGAATCACTGTGCATTGGTGCATTTGGCATTGAGGTTGCTTGATAAGATAATCACCAGTAAGGAAAAGCAAAAGAGATGTGCCTAAACCATTCGAAGGCGAGGAGATTCTTGATGACCACAATGAGACTGTTAAGATCAATATCATCATTTGCGATACTTCAATCATCCAAGAAGAAACAAAAATTTGTTCAAAAACGAAAAGCTTATTAAACTATCGCAGGAACTTATGGAGACAGAACTGAATAACCGTACACAACCTGCAACACAAAACAATGTTGGAAAATCTGCATTGGACGCTTTGCGTATTTCGGGGAGAGGCTCATTTTTAAAACGGACACATGTCACTTTTGTCCAAGAGCAGAAGACCGGCACCGCCTGCGATGGATGTGGTAGATTTAGTTGCATTTGCTGCACAACAACCTGAGGGAGTGTCCGACTTTAATTGTTTTAAATTCACAAAAGTCCCTTAATGACTTTAATACAAGCACTAATCTAAGTCTGACGGGAAGAACTTCCACCGTCAGCCTATTAACTTACTTTATTTGAAATTAATAAAATCTAGCCAAAAGAATTGGTTTGAATATTCAACACTTACACACTCGGTCTCGAATAGCCACAATTTGATTTAGCCCACAAAAAAGTCATCCCAAAAAACCATATCCCAACCTGCCATTTGCATTTGAATTTATTTGCCAGCCAAGCTTTATTCTATTCATAAATTAAAATCGCTTCATTTCCCCCCAAATTAATTATGAGTCATTATAAAAGCAAGATGGGTTGGTATAGGAAAGGCACTTTACTTCTAGATCCAATGGCTTATTGGAAATTCTGGTAAGCGCCGCAGATTCCAAGCGTATCTATTATACAATTTTTCTTGGCTCATTTTCATTATTTTCAACCCTTTTTTCTTATAAAAAACAATGAGAAAAATAAAATTCCCAGTCCAGAATTCATTGTTATTAAAATCAGAACAACCCACCGCACTTACCCATCCTTGTTTTGGGCCGTTTTTTTCTGTTTTCTAATTCACTCCCCACAGGCCAGCGGATGGGATGAGTTTTCATTTATTTTCAAAATGTTTGCAACACACAATCCAACCAAACCAGTCGCAGCGCCAGCACTCTCGATAAATTTGCATAATAAATCGGTCCAGCGGCAATTCAGATCGAGTCAACGCTTTCAATTTGCTTAATTGCTGGCCTCGCGTGGCTGTCCGCTTCTGTCGCAACACCAGTACATAGACACGCCACTGGCGCTGTAGCCTCCTAAAAATATTCAAAAAACCAAACACTTGGAAACATCCACTCTTCGTTCATCCTGACAGCTTGTTTATTTATTTATGTTTTATTTATTCTTTTTTTTCATTTTGCACTCTCCCTCTCTCTATCTGTACATACCACGAAATTCAGGCCAAAACATACCTTCGGCGTATCTGAGTCAAAGCAATTTATACGCAAAGGAGTCCTTGTCACGAAGCTATTTGGTTGCCACCACCCACAGTAATCCATCATTTATACCCAAATTAATGGCCGATGAAAGTGTTTTTATTTTCATCGGAGATTGGTTGTCATGCATTAAAATGATTGGAAGGTAAATTCGGATGGAGTACTTAATCACCTTTTACGGATAGCAGCAAGTCAATACCGTGACCCATATAAATTGGGTAATGCCAATAGGCCAATATTCCGACCGTGATTTGTATTTATTGTCACAATAAAAAGCCAATTTGCGTACCTCCATGGCTACAATGCCAAGTAGCGGTATTCGTATTATGCAAACAAAACATTCGCTCAAGCCAAAAAGAGAAGCACGAAAAGAAGGAAAAGGTAAGAACAACGCAATACGCGCAACAGTGAGGCTTGGATTGGAAGCGGACGTGCTTTTGCCAACAGCGCCAGCAGTGGTTTGCCCGCAATTTACTTTCAATTTCGTCTACCACTAGCTTACGCGTCTTGAATATTAAATGGCAACTTGCCAGTGGTATAAAACCGTCTGCCAACAGCGATAACATTATCAAAGTTCAGTTTTCGTTCAATCGAAGTTAACCAAATAAACCAACTCAAACCACTCAAGATGTTCAAATTCGTGAGTAGAAAGAGGATTACCAGCATAAGGAGCAATCTGAGGACTAACACGGTGTTTTTATTTAATTTTAGGTTGCTATCTGCTTCATGGCTGTTGTTGCCCTTGCCAACGCTAAGCCCGGACTTGTTGCACCATTGGCTTACTCATCGCCGTTAGTTGCTGCACCTGCCGCCTATGCTTCATACGTTGCACCATACGCTTCCAGTTATAACGCTCACTCCATTGCTCATTCCGCTGCATTTCCAGCTGCCTATGCTGCGGCTCCAGCTTTCGCTCCTGCTGCCTATGCCGCCGCTCCAGCTTTCGCGCCTGCTGCCTATGCTGCCGCTCCAGCTTTCGCTCATGCCGCCTATGCTGCAGCACCAGCATTCGCTCCTGCCGCGTATGCTGCTCAAGCTCCTTTGCTCTTGAAGTGAGAAGGCGGATTTGAACTGATTTTGAGACCATAATTTGATCACAGAAAATAAAAACCAATAACTAAAGAATTTTTGAATTTTTTTTCAATCAAAACTTGAACCATGCGTTCAATCCATTAGAGGAAATTTGATATTATCCTAAAGTCTGCAAAGCTCATCCATTAATAGTATTAAGTATGTACTTTCGTCAAGGACGAAAGCAATTGACACTTTCAAGCTAATGACTATTGAAAACCAGGTCCATGGTCTATTGTGTTATTGTGTATCTTTAATGCCTGATTTGATACAAGGCTCTGGATAATTTCTTTAGACCAAGATACCTCTTTGAAAATTTTTTGGAAAAAAGGCCAGAAGAAAAACTGAATTTTAAGATGTTACTTTACAATTTTTCAAGGCTCTTACTTGATTTTTTTTCCATTGAAGGAACGTTAGAAACGATTTAAATTTCGCTATTTCAATCTTTTTCGCCTTGAGGAATGATTTTCAAGACTTCATAACTCCGGTTCTATTTAAGCTACAGACTATCCCTTTGTCTCATTTTGAAGGTAGAAAAATAAACTAGAGGTAGCAAAAACCGTTTCAATGTTAAACTTCAGAATGATCAGCGAGTCACGGGCACCGAAGAGAGTAAGCAGGACGCTGAAAGCTATAAGTTCAATTCAAAATAAACCATTACAAATAAGTACGAAAAACGCTGGCAAAGGGGGGAACGCTTACAACTTCGAGTTGCAATGAAGACTATAAAAGGGAACAGCTTTCTCTACTCTCGATAAATTAGAACAGCGAAATCAAAACCGTTGCAGGCCCCGGCACCCAACACAGGTGAATGTTAAACTGCTCTGACTTCTCCCTGAGAGATGATCGGCAGTTAAGGGCTAGAATAGAATTGAAGGAATTTGATGCCAGGGATTTGATGGCCGCCTGACTGTCTGAGAAGATGCAAATATTTTTTTTGAATATCATGTTTTCTCTGAACCAAGACAGAGGTTCGCTAATTGAAATCATCTCCGCTTGGGACACACTAAAATGATCTGGAAGATGAAGAGAGATGTTTAATTTCATTTCGTCTGAATATACACCACAACTTATTCCTTCATTTGTTTTTGAACTGTTCGCGTCCGTATGAAAATGAACGTATTCGTTTTCCAAGAATGATTGGTCCTCCCAGTCTGTTCTGGATGGAATGGTCGACCGGAAATTTGTGTCAAAGTCGAGTTTGCGTGTGGCGTTAATCTGATCTTAGACTTTTCGAATGGTGGAAATTAGACTTTTATCGACTGATATCGGCACAATAAAACTTTATTTCTGCACAGACACATTACGGTCGTATGTCGAACTAAAAATAGTCAGAATAACTTCCGGGGAATAATGGAGATTTGATGAGAAATTGAACATCACAATTCGGAACGAGGGAGGCCAGCAACTTTCAGCGCTAAGTTGGGAGCCCGTTCACCTGTTAGCCAATCTTTCAGCTTCCAGCTTTGTGCTGTTTCTTTAAATCAGGGAGCTAATAAGACAGTTAAATCTTAATTCCAATATGGAATTATTCTGCGCTTCTAGAAATCATCTCCGGGGAAATATTGAATTCCCTCGTCTCAAATCTAAAGGTGTTTTTACACGACGAGCGGTTTTCAATCTGGCTGGTCTTTTCGACAGCTTTCACTTGATTTATGCTTAGTTTCTAGTTTGCTTGGCTATTTCATCGAGGAAGAATTAAAGCCGGCACGACCACTGGGCACTTCGTACGTTCGGCAAATTGTCTCGAAACGAAATCGCTGTTTAACCGGATTTCTACATAATTTCGATGTTTAAACCTGTTTGGTGGGGTTATGTCAAGTCGTTTGTCTCCAAGCAAATAAGCTCGAAACGATTGACGCCTTTGAAGAGAATATTCGTTGCGTTATTGCTGACATACGGCCCCAAATGCTGCACAAAATGGTCAAAAATTGGGCCTGTATGCTGGAATTTAGATGAACAAAAAGTATAAATTGAATGATTTTGAGTTTGGTGACTCCTAAATTAGAATTTCAAATCGGTAGGTAGGTGCTAAGACTCTTACAAACCAAACGATTCTGTCAATCGCCTTTTGTGTTGCTATATAAAATCCCTCTGGTTTAGGAGAGCTTTTCTTCAGCAAGACGGAAAGTTCGAAGTTCTTTCAGGGGCTTGCTAAGTAGACTTAAGTAGGTACCTGCAAAGTTATATCGTGATTTATATATTTTTTATTATTTAAATCTGACATCACGACTTTGAAAAATGTTAATAAAATTTCAGCCTTCATGAGTGAACATTGCATCTGTAGATTGAAATTCCGTTTTTTGTTATTAAGATAATGTCAAAATTATGGTTGATAAAGGGTGGGCCATTATAACCTATACGATTTTTGAATAGCAATGTATCGAAAATAGAGGTAGCGGGGCAGGGAAAATGGAAATAAGTACATAGCTCGGTCTGCGGAAATTTAGTTACCATGGAGATGGAACGCTTCACTGGTGCACAGCTTGCCTTCTGTGTAAAAAAAATTTCAAATATCACAGTGCAGTGTTGTTCGACGTTTATACAGTTCTGAGTACGGACTAAAATCAGTGAAATTGTGATTAAATCATCGATCGGTCAGAAAGTTAGAGTCAACAAGTTCAATTCGTTATCAGAGGCTTTCGATAGACCCAAGGCTACCAAGCACAGAAAAATTAATTTACGAAGACCGTACATAGACATGCATTGACATGTTAGGTATGAGATTTTCTCTTTCCACTACTGCAAGACTTCGAAGGATGCAACCGTGCTTACATGGTTTCGACAATATAATGCGACATGCCGTACATCTGATGTCTGAATAGTAGTCGTAAATGAGAGATTTAGAGAAAAACTCATATGGCACGGAGATGATATTGCGTGGCCGCCTAGAATTCGACACCTCCAGACTTTTTTTTATGAGGATATATAAAGAGAGTAAAGTTTATCACAATAGTTCAACCACGACTGTCCAATTGAAGACCAATCGATGCAGAGGGGCACGTATTCTAAGAACAATGTGCAACTAATTTAAAAAATTTTTTGTATCGCGATTTTGAGCATTAAGAGGTTGTCATTTTCATAAAATAGCTTTCCCACGTACCTATTTTTAATGAAATAAAGATTTGTTCGAATAGTAGTTGTCTCTCTTTTAATGACCCTGTACTACTCTCGATAGCGTGAGAGATTGCGCGAAGAATTTGCAATTTCTCCGAATGTATTTCACGCCATGGAAAATGCTTTATCAATTAGCCGTTCGGAACCGGCAAAAAATTGTAGGTCCCTTCCATTCTTCCACAAGGTATGGTTGAGAGAAATGCGCTAGGTCCCAGGGCCCTCTGCTTGGCTGTGCCACCCTATTTATTTGCATATTTTATTTTAACATTTACAAAGTTATCACTTGTTCTTTGAATATCTTTGAAAGCATTGCGCTGATTTACACCAAAAACTAAATTTATCTGAGAGTGTGGTTCAGATGCAAGTAAATCTAACCAAATTTTGTTTGTGCAAACTCGAAAATATGAATATTCTCTGCTTAGTTGGAAGCTAAGGAAATGGATTTTGTCTCATGCAGTGAAATAACTATAATTTAATAGCAGGTGCACGAAAACAGTTATAATTTCTTAAGTGTGAAGAATTAAAACGCATATAACCAAATGTTATGGCCAAGAAAGAACTTAGCTTTATTATTTTCAATAAAAGTAAGTGTTTTAAAAATGTTTTCGGGCAAGTGGCCCTGCCGAGAAGGCCAACTTTCTACTTTATGCAGAATTTGGGGGCCGTATGTCAGCAATAACGCGCCAAATATTAATTTCAACGGCGGGCGTAAATCGTCTCGGACTTATCTGTGGAGAAAAGCGACTACACATAGCCCCACAAGAAATAGTCCAGCGGTGTTAAATCGCCTCATCTAGAGGGTAAGTTACAGCTGTCCAAAAAACCAGCTTCAAAAATAGTATTGCCGGATTGTAAACCACACGTCTAAAACCCTTTACATCTGATAAGAACAAAAGCTGCAACAATCGGCTATTTTTCAATGTAAACAAAACATGTGCGTTCCAAAGCAAAGACAAATTTTTTGAGTTTTCGAAAGCTAATTACCCACTGTGTGGGTGGATTGTTCCCATCGTCTATTAAAAACAAAATTAACGTGACTTATTTTTAAAAAAAGCTCGTATAGCTTGGAAAGTACCAATTGGAAATTCATTAGGAATTCTTAAAAAGAGAAAAAACAAAGTATTTGGGCGATTCCGCTATAGATGACTTCCGACATGATTTTTTTAATAACGCTATTTGTTGTTTTTTTTTTATTAGTGCAAAGAAGAAAGTCTAAATATAATAATCAATTTATTTTTATTTGATTTTATACCATATCTTCTTTTTTGGCGCGTTTGAAAATATTACCATCCGAAGAATTGGTATAAACTGTGAAATCATAACTAGCAACACTGCACTGGCGCGAAACAGTTGTTGTTGACAGTTTGAGGTTATGTTTTACCAGCTAAGCGTGAAGTGGCAATATTCATTTATCTTCGTCTGTCAAAAAATGTAAGTATTTGTTGTTATTTATTAAGAACAATTGATTGCTAGAATACACTGTCAATTTGTTGCACCCGCGATGCAAAAGATATAAAAGTTTACTTTTGCCACAAAAATAAAGAGCTAATGTTTTGAAACTTTCCAAAAGTAAGAAGAAATCAAAACCAAACTTAAATTATTTGTTTTTAAGAGTGTAATGAGTGTAAGGTTAAAGTTAACGATAACTTAAATTGGTTGCAAAACAAAAATAAACAATGAATTATTATTTTTTTCAATAATTGCGGGTGCAACACTAAATTATCGATATTATCGATCGATGACGTATTTTAAAAGAAATAATTAATTTAAACGACAAAAAAAGTATAACTGTTAGTAATTAATATGATTTGATCTCTTATTTGGTTCCTATATAAGTAAAATTGATGTTTATGTTCACTTAAATTAGACTGGTTGCACCCGCGATAATTTAGTGTTGCACCCGCAATTATTGAAAAAAATAATAATTCATTGTTTATTTTTGTTTTGTTTAGAGTTTTTATTTTATGTTCTTTGTTACTTTAATATATTTCAAAACATTAAGGCATAATATATTAAATATGTAAGAATTAACAGATTTATGTGTTTTTTGTTTGTGATCTGGAAAGGCTGGGCCAAACTTGTTGCACCCGCGATGGCAATTTGAACCTTTCTCCTAGCTTTTCGAGTACTATATTAAAAAATTTGTTAATTAATATAAAATAAACATATTAAAATGTAGTCTTTCATAGACTAATGAAATTAAAAATGTGTTTTATTTCATTAGGTTAAACTAAAACAGGCGTCTAAATGTTGCACCCGCGATAATGGAATGACCCATTTGTTATTTTTTACCCGGAGTTGAATAAAGTCTACAAAGGCATGGCGGATCAAGAGATCCAGTGACCACAACCTCAAAAATTTGCTTTTCGCTCAGGTACGACAAAATGCTCATCATTCTATGACAGACGGAAACTTGGTTCGTATTGTACCTTCACTTATATGCATGTACCTATATGCCTTGGACTCAGACCCCTCTTTACCACTGGGCCCAGGCCCAGGGCCCGCAATCACCAGGGGCCCCCAAATTGCTGAAACAACACTCAACCTCTATTGGTCTATTTTCAAAAAAAAAAAAAAAAATATTTTTCTATTCATTTAACAACAACCTTTGTTGAACATTTTAAATCACATTCCCTCCGAAACTATATTCAAAATCAAACAAAAAAAGAGGTCACTCAAGTTATGACGAGGACAACGAAACCATACACTCCTTGTGTTCGTTTCAGGGCACTTTTAAAAATGCAATCAGAAAAAGCATCCATACGTGTATCTTACGATCGAAGTTAAATGGTGTTGTGAAGATGGGAAAACTTCTTGTGTATCCTTCTGACATTTGCGATGCGATGCGATGGTCCGAAAAGTTAACTATTAATAATTTTTGCCCGTTTTCACTAATTGTGGGTTTTTTATTTTTTGCTGCCTATTGTTAATGTAGGTGTTGCATTTTTTGTGTAGAGAGTGTCCCTACTCATTACTAGATATTCTCTGGAATGAACGGCACTGATTTTTTTAAGATTTCAAAGATAGAGTGTGTTGACTGCTCATTTAGGTTCAAAAAAAAGTTGTAAAAAGTCTTTCTCAAACAAGATGGTCAGCGCGAGCTGATGAACTAAACTATAATAATAATGATCATCAAGAAATTAAAGGAGCTTTGATGCCTATCGTAAACGATTTACGACAGGCACGAGAGGCCAGACAGAAAGCTCTTAGTCTTTGCAAATAGAATATTAGATTTGCTGAGTGCAATCGATGAAATTATAATTGGCCTCAAGGACAGTTTTGATAACTTTGATTCATCATCCAGACAAAAAAAAACCCGGATTCCGAGTAAAAAAAGCTTTCTGAAGGGACTAGGTGTAGAACAGACTTTTTTTTGACGACTCTGAACCCTCATTAATTTTGACTGGGAAAGAAAGGTTCGAAATTGAAACCTTTTCTTTCCATTGTTGACACTCTAAGCGTTGATTTGAAACAGCGACTAGGTTCATACATATACGAATATTGGCCAACATTTTAACTTTTTTTTCGATTAAAAAACCTGAATTCAGAAATTAAAATAAAACTGCAAATCCTTTGCTAAATTTTACACTGAAGATTTAAACGGAGATGAACTAAATGCTGAATGCCTGGATTTAAAAGAATACTGGAAAACTTTTCGACACGAATAGTATAGAAAATAATAGAAAAACTGGCAATATTCTAGAACTCTATAATTTCTTTATTATTATTTATTATTATAAATTCTTTATTAAAGTTCTCGATATTTTACAAGATTTTATATTTTTCTAAGAATGATTGCATGGCAAAATTTGTAATAATTTCTTTAAAACAAAAAAAGTTGAAGATAAATTTTTAAGTGTTGAAATTGCACTTAGAATTTTCTTAAGTATGATGGTGACCAACTGTAGTGGTGAACGTTCTTTCTCTAAGTTAAAAAACGAACTCAGAACTACAATGGTTCAAGAAATATTAAAAAATTTGTCGCTGATGTCAAACGAAAGTGACATCCTCAGAGGTATCGATTTTGTAGATATAATCAATGATTTTGCTAATCTTAAATCAAGAAAAAGACTCCTTCAATAAACATTCCTCTTTCCATCTTTTTGCATATCAATATTTCGTTCCTTAAACTACATTCCTTAAACTATATCTGAATATAATTTTCTGCTATTTAAATTTTGTTTATTTTTTAATTCCTATATGAAAAATTTACTATTTTGTTTTTATTTTAACACTAGCTGAGCCGCCCAGCTTTGCTCGGGTCTGTAGTTTTAAGGTTCCCGTTCTCGTTTTTCCTCTTCCGTGGGAATTTGGGTATAAAATATAATCTTTCTTACTGTGGGACTATGTGGCATCCTAATGCTGAAAGAATTTTTGAAATCGGTCCAGAAGTTTCTAAGTTTCCATATCCAAATTCGTTCCTGGAGGAATCTTCCGTTCCCGTGGAAATATGTGAATTAAATATAATTCTATGTCACTGAGGGATAATGTTACATCCTAGAGTGGGATAACAGGAATGAAATATAGTCTAAGTTACTGATGAAGGGAGATAATGTAGCACCCCTAGTGCTGAAAGAATTTTTGAAATTTATGTTAACGTTTATGTTAAAACATAAACATGCTGCAATAATTATGTACTTTTATAATAATTTATAACGATTGATGAAATATTGATTCAAAGTTATGTGTTTTTTTCTGTATGTATACCTTTACTACACAACATAACATTTTTATAGAATCATACAGGGGCTCCATTTTCAAAAAGTGCCCAGGGCCCCCAAAAGGGTAAAGACGGCCTTGCTTGGACCTTTTATGTGTCCGTACAATTAGGACAAAATTTGAGTCTTTCTAAGAAGAGTACGACTAGATCTAACTGATGAGCCTATTGTCATACCTGAGGTCACTGGATCTCTTGATCCTCCATGTCTTTTTAGACTCTTTTGCTATCATATAGAATACTTGCTATATATAAATATTTCTCAATGTCAAAAGTTTAATTACAAGAACCTTGTCTCCTGACGAGTTAAGATCTCTTTAAGCTCCTCGCTTTTTAATAACTCATACCCAAGATCATATGCAGAAAAAGGGAACAACAAGTGTTGAGCGTTCATGGACATCTTTCAAAAGCTTGTCCTTACAAATAAAGTATATTTAAGAAAATAATTTACTGGTCAGTTGTTACATGTTAAAATTACAAAAACAGTTTGATATAAAAAGAACTTACCCCGTTCTCTCCATACTTTTCCAAAACTCATTCGCAAAAATCAATCTTGTGGTGACAATGTTGCTAATGTAACAAAAAAAACACTTTCCCTACACAGTTTAAGAATTAATACACAAACTTTTTTTTTTTTTCAATTTAACACTTCTATTAATTTTTCCATAATCCACAGCCCAATATTGCACCGCACTGCACACAAATTTGAAACAAGAAAAATCAGGCGACAGGTAAGATAGTGGCAAAGTATTCCTCTGAATACGGAAATTACCTCCTCATCTCACTTTTGCTGCTATTAACTATTTTCTAATAAAAACGAACAAGCACCGGTCATTTTAAATTTTTCAAAGCATTCTTTCAGTTTAATGCAATTTTTTCTATAAATTTATAGGAGAAATATATTTACTGTAGTTATTGAAAATACCAATATACAATTACAATACAACACACACATTCCTTCACACATAATATAGTACAGTCAGAGTTCAGCTATCAAACCAGGTTTGGTTGCGTTCAAGATTAACGCTAAGGCCGGACTCTACGCTAATAGGGCGGCCTACACTGCAAAACTGGTTGACTTTTCGTCAAATATAAATTGTTGATAAATTAGGAAAGATGATGTACTTATTAATAGTAGAAAGAAAGTAAATTTTTGAAACTTAAATTCACTTATACTACAATTGCACTAGAAGTTTATATAGGTTTTTTTCCAAGATGGTTTGTGTTAAGCAAGAAGTGTTTCCGTCTGGACGCCAGCTTGCTTTTCCTTGTGGTGCTTGGTTTCGTCTTTAAACAAGAAAGAGACATGTAAAAGAATGTTAGTGAATGAAGAATGTTAGAAAGAGACATGTAAAAGAATGTTACTGCAGAACAACAACGGAACTGCTATCAAACGTCAAACTTACTGGTTGGAAATAGTGCGCTCAGAATGGTATTTGTCACTAGGTTGCGAGAAGGTTTCATTGAAACCTAATAACTGAAAAGGATTCATTTTTTATGGCAAGCCGCGTATTTTCATGTAGGTTTGCGGTAGTTTCGCGTTTGCCTAGTTTAGCCAGGTGAAAATACAGTATCGAGTTCAATCGATGGTTTTTGTTAGAATTCTGGCAATTCCTTTACCTCCGATGTAAATCTATGAAGCGCCAAGCGCGCCATCTGAACTTCATTCATAATATGTATTATTCAAACTTTCTTATAACGAATAAAACACTTCTTTCTGTACTTTCTAACCAAGCGGTTGACTTTTTAATTCCACTTCTCTGATAGTTTTTAATTCAAAGATCAAAGTTCAGCTTGGTTTTTTTATTCCAGATCTGTAAACAGAACAGCCGGAAGCTTGGTCACTGTCAATCAACTCTTTTACTTGTTGTTTGCCTGTTTTATTAAAACTTTTCTTTTGCTTTAAATTTTGACTTCAAAAAATATGTAAAACTTATTTCAATGTAAATATACATATGCCAAAATAATTTGATAAAATTCATTGAAAAAACCGAAAAAAAACAGCCGAGAAACTAGAAAACTGCCTTGGTAAATTTCTGGAAACATCAAGCTCATTTCTTCTGAAAGGCATTTCTTTCACTGAAAAAAAAAAAAACTAAAATCAAACAGCTTAGCAACAGAAACGATATCAATTCGTAATAGTGTTTCATTAGCAACGGAAAGATTCAATTCTTTGATGGAAATTAAAATTTACCGAAGCAAAACCACATAAAAAATTATCTTCAATAAAACTCGATCATATTTTACGCAAAAAACAACGATCTCAACTTGGAAGTTGGAACGCGGCCACTCGTTTAAATTCCTGAACTCACTCTTATATCCATTGCTTTCTCTGCTTTCTCCAATCTCCAAAATAAAAGGTAAGAATGTGTGCGTGTGTTTTGCACACCGGTTGCGGCTTGCGGGTCATGCAGCTCGCAGCTGCAATGATATGATGACTGAAGGCCCCGGCCCATAGAACGCGTTGCGCGCGTGCGGCACCGCTTCCAACTGACAGCTCGATTAAATACACACGTTCTTATGAGAGGTGACCCATAAGCACCGCGAGTAACGCGCCGGACGCGCCGAGTAGCCCAACTTTCTACTTTGCCGCGGCTCTCACGCGGTGACAGAAGAGAGACATGCGCAGTCACAACCAATTTGAAGTTTTCTCTTATATGGAAAAAGTGACAATGGGCGCGTTCAAGAACCTATCGGATAGCCTATCTCGGATAGCCGTATCTTAGATACCTTTTTGAACGATCGACAACAGACAACAGCTGTGAAATATTAAAATTCGACTTTTGAAAACAGAAAAACATTCAAAATATCATTGCTAGACGATTATAACTTATTTTTTTTCGATTTCCCACACGTAAACAACAACAACAAGCTATCCGGATACGATTTTTGAACGCCCCCATTTTGACTAAATTTATCTGTCAAAACACCGCAACGGATTCTATGGGTCACCCCTATCAGTTGCGTGCGGCAAAACCCACCGCATCAGTTGCCTCGCCGCTCCTACCGCGCGCAACGCGTTCTATGGGCCGGGGCCTTGAAAACGGTAAATTACTTTGTCACAGACAAAAAACAAACGATGCACTTTGTATTAATTAATACATAAGCAGGTATATGAACACATCATACTCTTTATACTCAAACGAATATTGTTAAAATTCTTGTAGTTGTAGTTGTTAGTTCTAAGTTCTACCTCTCTCCGTCTCCATTCGTCTCCAATTAGTTTCTCGTTGAAGTTGAAGCTTGAAGGCCAAGGTCTTCGTTTCACTTCGTGATCTCGGGATTGAGCGATTTTTATAAAATATCACGGTGTAATGTTTGTTTTTCTATCCGCCGACAACGTGACGCCCGATGACAGTAGATCGTGGATCCGTCTCCGGTATCATTTTAGTAAAAATGTATATAAAATGTAAAAAAAAATTCTTGTTTAATTTCGAAAAAATGATCTTAAGATAAAATCAGAAATTTGTCAACGTATAGTACCTACCTTCGTTTATTAGTATTCAATTGCCTTGTGTAAGAGTGTTTCTGTTTGCCCCTTTCCCTGCCCCTATTCGTTTCGTTTCTTCAGTTCAAATTTAGCTAACGTTGCCTTTCTCGTCACGTTAAAAATGAAGTACCTACCTAATTTCAGAGTTTAATCCAATTTTATGTTCGATATCGTTTAGATATCCGAAATCTTAATTGAAAATGTGACACAGCAAATAAGTGTTCATTTGCTGTCAAGCAAAAAGCTTTATGATACGAGTGTGGCATTAGTGTATAGTGTTTGATGAGTGAAATTTGTGTTTTAGTCAAAGTGTGTTGATTTAATTGAACGAAAGGCACCCAACGCCAAAATACAGCTTATAATACGCAGCGTCTTACAGGTTAAATGTACTTAAAAGTACCTACCTACCAAATGAAATAATCGAGGCAAGAGGTGAGTTTTATTCTTCCGCATTTTCCGCTCATAATTACCTTGAACACTTTTTTCATTAAACATAACAAAGAGTCATTTGCCATTTCATCCATTCACCATTTTGGGAACATTAAATTTATCGCTGACGTGACACAATCATCTTCAAAAGCAGCCATCAAATTTTACCTTCTCTAAATTTTTTTCTTTGAATGGCAAAATAAAAATGTTCACGCAATCAGATTTGTTAGTTTTCTCGTTAAAGAAGCAATTGAGTAAATTGAATCTTAAAGCTTTGAAAGCAAAAAATAAACAACAAGTCGAACCATTTTCCCGTCATCAGTGCTGACAAACAAGGACACGACAGGGTATGGGCAAAAACACTCAGTTTGCTTTCCTTTTTCAATTCGTAATCCTTGTTACTACCTTTATTTTGATTTTATTAAACCAAAACAAAAAAAAAGGGAACATCTAAAAGGACCTTACTCATTAGAAATGGCATTCTGCCTGCCGTTGACGTACGTCATTGAAATTAACATAAATCTTCGAAAAGGGTACATGCGAATAAAATATTTCAGGATCCGTTTGCATAAATTATAATGTTGGTTTTCCTTCCACCATGAAACTCTACAGCCTGACCTTTTCATGCATATGCATAATTTTTGTAGTTTTTGAAACGTGCGGAAGTTTGACCTTCGCAGTTGATCCATGAAGCTTTGCTTCTCTGTTCAACCTTTCCTACTCGTATCAAATATTTAAGTACACATATGTGGTTTTGGAATCATGACAAGTTGTTTTTTTTTTTTAAATAAAGAAAATCATCTTACAAATAAAAAGGGTAGGTACAGCAATGTGAGTTTTTCATATAAATCCCCACAATTCTAGATATATATTTCCACAGCATCTTTTTTGTGTCTACTACTGTTCTTATTTAGTGACATTTGTAGAGACATTAGTTGTGTTTAAAAAGAAAAAAGACAGTATGGATGCTTAGATTTAAGCCTGAAACATGAAAAAGTAGGTATCAGGCAATTTAGAGCAGTGTCAGCTGTGCTAGTTAAATTTATTCCATGTTAAATTCGAATGCAAAACACAAAATATTCAAAGAAAATGTTTGAATAAAATTCCCATCTGATTTTGACGCTTTGCTCGATTCTGTTCTTAGTCAAAAGGAGGAGTAGAAAATGCTGTTAAAAGCGGCAGGCTGCCAGGTCATTAAACATAATGATTGTTAACAAAAAACGGCTGTGTAACACAAATCATAACGCGTGTCCCATTACCACTGTATGATGATTGAAACGTGTCATGGTAAGAGAGTCTTGTACCGTGAGGGGTTAGATGTTAGAATATCAGTGCAGTGGTTCTACTCTGTGAACTGCAGTGCATCTCGCAAAGTAATGTGAGGGAAGGAACTTAAAACACTTGAGCTGGAGGGTTGGAAATATGACTGATAGGAGTCAGTAATTGGAAAAGGATGAATTTTAGATTGATTTTCTAAGTAAGTTGTGAAGTTATATCTCAAAAGAGGAATTTTTGTTTGCTTGCGGAGATCGGAACGGACATGTTAGGAAGACGAAGAGGATTGCAATGACCGCGATTTAGGTGTGGTAGACGACACCAAGGACCCTCTTTGTGAAGATATCCAAAGTAAGGAAACAAACAAGAACTAATAAAAGAGTCGAGTGAAATGTTCTTAACAGCTCTGGGTCCTAGCGCATAGCATAGCGCATCAACCATACCTTGTGAGGGAATTGAAAGGACCTACAATTTTATTGCCAACTTCGAACGGCGCCGGCGAAACGGTAATGTGGTTTTCATGGCATGAAAATACTATCGGAGAAATTGCCAATTGCTTGCGTAAGGCGATAATAGAGGAATTTTTTTTATTGTTGACGTTTCTGCGATTTGAACCACGAACCTCCCGCGTAACAGCCGTACACGCTAAAAGTTACACCACCGGCACCACTGTAGAATGATCTTGAAAGAGGAAAATGAACAAATTCTGAATTGTCTGCGAAGCAATCCAAAATACAGAGAGCATAGCGCAAAGAATGTGGAAAGCCTACGATAAACTTGCTTGAAGAGAGCCAAACCGTTGCTAGGAACTTCTAAAAGACACTTCCTAATCCAATATATATATAAGGAAACATGGTGGTGCAATGTTGGAGTTAAGGCAGTGTACGTAGAAAAGGGATTTCAAGGCATAATAGAGGTGAAGAGGCACGTCTCGAAACGGAATACAGAAGCTGATGGAAGAAAGAAGCGAAGACGAAGTCCGCCAAGCAAAGAGTGTGAATGGTATGTATCGGGACCTGCAAGAAGTATATGCTTCTGCTTATGTAAGCCATTTCATTCAAGAGCAACTAAAAATAACTTCAATTGGAAAGAAACCATCTTAAAAGTGGTCATACAAATGAAGGAAATGCTAGAAGATTCTTTAGACGAATTTCATTGACAATGCTCAGGGGGAACTTCCTGTTAATGAGGAGAAATTTTTTATGAGGTAGTGACAGTATTGTGAATTGTGATGGTCTTTTGAACGAACAGTTTCCTCGAAAGATGTTTCCAGAAGCTGAATCTTACTTGACGCAAGTACCTGAACTTCAAAATTAGAAAAGTTGCTGGGCAAGACGAGCTACCATATAAATTTTGGAGAAAGATGGAAGACATACGGGATACGGCTCACGATTCTCATCTCCAGGCGTATAGTAAGTGACAGTCTGTCTAAGCAATGGACGGAAGCTTACTTTCTACCAAATATTTTCTTGCTTGAGATTACATTGCAGTGCGGGTTGAACGTAGGCCTCAACCAACGTCTTTTAGCTACATTTTCGAATTCGGGAAAGCTCTATCTTGCTTTGCACTCTTAGATGGTTGAGGTCAGATTCAACCTGATGATTGCCATCTTAGTCGAAGAATTTGAATTGAAGCGCTTAAAAGCTCCAAAAAGTTGAAGGTCCTGTTCCAGTCAAGATACCCTATGAGTTTTGAAAAAAATGGGAGACATTAGTCTTAGATGGCTCAAGGTTTTCATCTGAACTATTGGAGAATCGTACAGTGGACAAAAATGTAACCACGGTTTCATCCTGCCAAAAAATTTGTTTCCAAAAATGAAAATAAAAATTACCAAGATAATGGTTGATTGCGAATAAGTTAAAGAAAAATGACGCCCCTGGCAAACAAAGAACCAAGCCCGTAAAGACCACAAAGCAAACATAGTGGTAGAACAGCTTCACTTCTGAAGATCTGGAAAATTTACTTTTGCCGAAGAAGTTAGGGTTACCAAACTCGTATGCTAGATAAAATCAAATAAAACTGCATTTGCAAACGGCCGGCCGGCGCGGCGTCGACGCAGAAAATTTCAAGGCGACGATGGAAATTAGCTAGAATGGAGAATGCACCAGCTGCATGATTTAGTCGGAGCAAAGTTCAATTAATTGAAAACCTCACAATTGAACCAATTTTTGTTGAATTCGCCTCTTCAACGTGACATCTCTTGTTTTGTTAAAGTGACCGTTTAAAAACCGCCACAGCAAATTCTAACAGCACACGGGAGATCTTGTATGACAGTATTGACAGAAACAAGCTTTGCAGCGTCACGTTGGCGCTGGTTGCCAAAAAATAACCTTGGTTTACGGTTCACTTAAAGAAAAACACGTGTCATTTGACATCACTGTTTATTACCTGAACTCTCCCTAGCAGAGACCTAGTTCTACTTCAGGGCGAGTTGATTGCAAACCCAAAAATCTCCTATCTTGATATTTAGGGTAAATTAAGGTTTTTCAAAACAACGCATTGTGGTTACCTCAGAGCAATCCTTGGGCTTGCACGGAAACTTATTAATTTACTTTTAACATCATACGATAAGGAAACTGCTTTATGTACAAATTTCATTTTTGAGAATCGAAAAACTGAAGTGTTTTTCTTATTTCATTTCTTTGAAAAAATGACCAAATGGAAAATTACCATGTGGCCGAGTAAAAAATAAATGACCGAACTGGCAACCTTGAGTGTTCCTGGAAAATGTGTCCCTCGGCTGAAAGCGCATTTGAGCGCCCAATACGCAGAAAGTATAAGACTATAGGAAAACTAGAAGTACCAAGGTCCGTGATAGCCTTCTCGTCAATATTTCCATAGAAAAATATGAAGACCCGCTTATTTGGAACAGCCATATTTTGAGGAGGTATCCGGAGAACCCCATCAAAAAAGAAGTATTATACAACGCACCGACACGATCGCGAAGAAAAAGACGACATGCGACCAAAAAACTCGTGATGATTGCAACGACATCATCATTTTGTTTCCTCAAGCATGAAAAAAAAAAATTTGGGAGTATTGCCGATTCCTTCGGAGGCAAACGTGGCGTGTCTCACAGTTGGATAACTAATATAAAACAGGCAAGTGGAAGAAGTTTGATACTTTCAGCATCGTAATGAAGAAAAATGCTGTGGTTTCAAATAATTCAATTCAGTTGTTGGTTAGTTGCTTTTCCATTTTTAAAAAAATTTGTTTGAAAATTCTTCTTCCCCCTTGCGCTGCTCGTGCAAAGACTAGAATTTTGTAATTTTTTCTGGTTCGGTCGTATTATACGATTCAAGATTATTTAAAAACTTAACTTTAAGTACCTAATCCTCAATCTCGCTAAACAAACACTAAGACGTTTTCGAATTTTATGTCAACATCAACACAGAAGTTTAAAAGCTCTACTCAACGTAGACAAAGGTACATAATTCGCAAGTAACTTAAATTTGGAAAGCCAAGAATCTTTTCCCGTTCATAAAATTGTAAACCCAAAAACCTCACCTGAAACTCTTATGAAATACTTCCCCTATATGAATATGCCTTCCAATTGTCTTTCGCAAAGGTCATCAATTTCCTATACACCCGCACCTGAATCTAGTCCGTGATGAGAATAGAAGATGAATATCAACATCTCCAGGCAGTTGGTATACCTAAACAGCATCATCTCATTAAAGTCGACTTACCGTTTGTGTATATGTACTTGTCAAATCCCTCCATGAAAAACCCTTAACTTGAACGACATCCATTAGAAGTTAAATGTTGTGCGGAATTTCTAATGACACACGTACCTTCCCATCTCCAAAAATTTTAATGCTACCATTTAGCTGCTAAACTTGGCCTAAATTATTGATTCCGTAAAAAGATATTGGAATATTAAATGCGACACACTTCACACCAGGACTACATTATGCGTTGACAGTGACTTACAAACATACAACTGGGACGAATCCTTTCAACGCATAAACTTCCCTTCCCGAAGGCCCACTTTTCGAGCGAAAGGGAAAAAAAACCACAAAACCATCGAAAACTTTGACTTCATCAGCAACGTAATCTCGTTTATTACGTTTGAATGTTGTTAAAAGTATCTTTGGATGTTTACTTTTTGGAAAAACTTTCGTTGTAAAGGATAACCCACATCCAATGCAAATCCAAAAGTCAATTTCCAAAGAGCATTGATATATCCAATATCCCGAAAATTGTTTTTTCTTCTTCATTCGTCCTTTTTATTTTCCTTTTATTTTTTTTGTCAAGCCAAAGACGCAGCAACACAGGAAAGGAGAAGAAATATGAAATCGATTTCAATAGCAGGTGGTTCTTGAGATTGAAGTCTCGTTTCGGTGGTGGAAAAAAATAAACTTATGCTTCAGTTAATTTACTCCTTGGCAGAATTATTATTACCGTCTTCGTCGTCCTCGTCGTCGTCTTCGCCATTACTCGTCTCTGGAATGGACTTCGATGGTTAGGCGAAACTTTTTGCCAGCTGAGAAGTTGCATAGTTAAAAACATTTTCTTGTCAACATGAAGCTTTACGTTTAAATAGTTTCTTTTAGGTTTTTCTTGGAAAGTTTACCGAAGGAGAAAGTTTTTCTTTTGTCCTTTTTCGTGCACTTTCTATACGAATGCGAGTAAAAAAAAATCACTTCTAAGCGAGATGGTTTGGATGAGGGAGAAAGAGTGAGGGTGTGGGCTGTTGGCTTTGGGTATAAAGTTGTGGGAGAGAAAAGTCAGAAACATACGGAAGAGAAAAATGCTTTTCCGATGGAGATGGAGACGGAAAACTTTGTCCTGTTATGGCATTGATTATTGTTTCCTTGTGGCTAAGTGAAATTTCCGGGAAATGATGGTGGTTAATGTGGGGAATTGATTGAAATTAGTTTTGTCTGCTTCTATTGGCATTTGTGATGCATTTTGGTAATTGTAAGTGTCGTTTATTGAAAGCTAATGGATTGAGTAAATTCAAATTGTTTCACTTGAGTTGGTGTTTAAGTTTCCCACCCACGGTTTTCAAGCTGTAAGCATAGAACTATACAAATCTATAGTGGGAAGGAGACTAATGTCCGTTTTATAGTTCTATGGTGTAATTATGCTCCTTAAGAACAGAAGTTCAATGGAGGACCATTTTCTATTAAATTTTTTGCTTAGATCGGTATTAATGTTCAGTTTTAACTTGGACGCCAATCAAAATTCTCTGTCAACAGTTTTCTCTGAATTTGCGCTTTAAGTCGGTTGAGGTATTCTTCCATTTGATTGCGCCAGCTATGTCGAGGCCTCACCCTTCTGTCACTTCCAACCTCGGTTTTGAACCCATTCTGTTGAGATGGATTTCTTCTTATTAAGAAAGCAGTTTTTACAGCGTTCGGTTCAGATCCGCCTTATCCAGCCGCTTTTTAGCCACATCCGGTGTTCAGCAAGGCAGCCATTTAGGCCCTCTCCTCTTCATTCTCAGTATGAAATGATCATCAAACACTCCTCTATCTCTCTCTAAGCGGACGATAAATAAAAAAGAAATGAAAATGAAAAAAAATGAAGACTCTTCCTACCTCCAACAGGATCTCGACAATTTTTCAATATGGTGTTCCAAACTTGCCTGGAGCTAAATGTTTCCAAGTGCCAATCAATAACCTTCTCACGTAAACGCATCAAATTTCCTCCCCGTCTCTATCTTCTAAAGTCTAAACAGTCAAATCATTTCCCGTTGAGGTGATCCGTGACCTAGGCATTATTTGCGATCCCTGAGCTGAATTTCCTCAAGCATATAGAAGATATAATCCTTAAGGCAAATTCAGCACTTGGCTTCGTGAAACGATGGTCCAAAGAATTTGCAGATCCCTACGTAACCCGATCCCTTTACATTTCATTTGTTCGTTTGCTTCTTGAATAAGTTTTTCAAGTCTGGTTGGTTGTTGGAAACATATGCACATTGCCAGAATTGAGAGCATACATCGCCGTTTCCTCCGATTTGCTCTTCGAGGTTTTAATTGGAGTAATCCTTTGATATTACCTCCTTATCCTCTTTGCCCTCATTAACCATCAAAGCCATTCTTGCTGGTTCTCTTTCAAACGCCATAGCTGGCTTCTTTAAACTCTTCTCAATTTTCACATTCCAATTCCAAATCGGAGCATTGATACCAGTGAGGCATTAGAAGAACTTTTTTCAATCCATCTTTGGCTACTGGATCTTGTGTTCCTACGTGTGCTTACTTTGGATGTTTACCATACATCTGCCATTTTGATTGTAGATGCTTCACTTATCAAAGGAAAGTTAATTCAACGTAATGATTAGTTCATGGCTGCTGTCGACGGCATCCCAGCCAAATAATATACATATAAAGAATTTCTCTTTTTCTATCCACATATCTCCTCTTGACTAAAATCCTTTCCCTATCCCTATTTTAAGGAGGTATTCTGGTCTAGAGGCATGAGTTTCAGCTGATTTTTGAAGTGTCGTAGAAAAGCAATCAATATTTTTAGCATCCACTTTTTATGTGTTTCAACATTCAAAGAATACAGAAAAACGAAACATATTAAAAGCTGATGAAGTGAGGAGTCTTCAGAATTTGGCGTGTGGCCATGGCCATGGCCACGATTGCAACCCTTCGAGCAATTAAAAAAATACAAAAATGATTATAATCTGGAATAATGTCGCTATAGTCGGAACTACGGAAAATTTTTCACAAAACGGTGACTACCTGAAAAAACCATTTTCACTACTTTTTAAAATTAGATGAGTGACGAGCTCGGACGATAGAGAAGGTTTGGTAAGGTTAGGTTAAAGTGGCTGTTAGCTCGGCTAACACACTTTGGCCCGTTGGGCCCATTGTGATACCACAATGGATCAAATGTATCCTTATCCTAATGGAACCATTTCGAGCTTTCAAAGAAGCGGGAGAGAAGCAGGGTGTCGCGTCGATGCGAGTAAGACCACTAGTGTCATTAAAGAAACACGAACTTGAGTGTATCCTACGTTTTGTGAGCCAAAACGGGGCATAAACAGAGAAGTTGGATAATAGACTCCTCCTTTTCTCCTTTCTCATCCATAGCTCCTGCAAAAATCGTTTGAGGTGACTCATAACCTTTCGGCATGTATTTCAATGATATAGGGTTCCGTAATGACACCTATCGTTTCAGTAATGTGTTTTCTGTTGAGAGAGATTAAGCCCTTCGACCGCTTAAAATCTAGCTTGGGTCAGATAGAGAAGACTCTCAAAAAATTTCAGGAAAATCGGTCCACTAGAACTCGAGAAATCGTGGCCATAGTTTTCAAGTAGTCAGTTTAGAAAAAACGCGTTCAAAGCTTCGCTATAAAGCCGATGTCCGAAAATAGTTTAAATTTTAAAAAATCGTCTTGTAGACATATCTTTAACAGTTGAACTTTGAAAAAATGTAAAAAAAAAAATCGAAATCCATTTCTTCAGAAATGGAATAGTTTTTTCCCAAAAAATAAAAAAGATCTTGAAAACAAAAAGGGATCTCTAAAGTTACCCTCTCATTGCCTTAATGCGAAAACTGGTCGACCAAACTTTAAAAAGTATTTTGTTTAAAATCTTAAGCTTTTATTGGAAGTCATTCACTTCGCCTACCCGTGGTGTGATGGATAGCATGTCCACCTGTTAATTCAGAGGCTCGAGTTCAAATCCCAATAGAGGCAAAAATGTTTTTTCCACGGGTATCGCCTTTCGCGAGGAATTGGCAAGTCCTCCGTTAGTATTCATTGCCATGAAAAGCGCTTTCTCGATTAACCGTTCGGAACCGGCAGAAAATTGTAGGTCCCCTCCATTTCCTTACAAGGCTTGGTTGTGAGAAATGCGATAGGCCCAAGGGATCCTCGCTCTGTTGCGCCACCCTATTTATTTATTTATTTTTATTCACTTCCCTTCTACATCATTGGTTCTCAAATCCAGTTCTACACTAATCTCGTGTAACTTGTGTCATTTACCATTTGAGTCAACGCGAAAAGAAATTAATTTGATCTATAAACTTTTGGTAAAGCCTTTGTATTGAGATGAATTTCTTCCGCTAAAACAGTGTTAGGTTTTGGTGCCCTTGGAGTTAGCATGTCTGTATGACGTTCGCATCCCAGAAATGTCCAATTGTTTTTTAACCAAGGAATCACGCAAAGAAGGAGACTGTGATTTCACTGCCATGAACTTTCTCGATTAGCCGTTCCGAATCGACAAAGAACTGTAGGTCCTCATCATTCTTCACAAGATATGTTTGAGAGAAATTACGCTAAGCCCCTAGGCTCTATGGTAAGTTGTGCAGCCTTATGAAACTGTGTTCATTTCTGATCTATTCTGCCAAGGCTTCCCCCAGGGCAGTTACTTTAGCCCCCTTCTTTTCATTCTTACTATCAGCGACTAAGAAAATGTCGTTCACTATACCCTTATCCCTTCCGTATATGTTCAGTACTCTGGTATCATCAGTTAGGAAATTCAATGATTACTGTGGTCCCTTGAGGCCTAATTTCAGATTTGTGTCCCCCCCCCCCCCCCCCCCCCTACCGTTTTATTTCTGTTTCTTGGTGTCTGGTATTCTGAGGATACCGCAGGCTAACAGAAACGAAAATAAAGCGTAGGGGGCACATAAAATTCAAATCCGAAAAGAAGAAGTGTCCCCCCCCCCCCTACGCTTGATTTCGGGTTTTAATTTTTGGTTTTCCTCCTCCCATCTATCTCCAAAAGTCTGGTATCCTTAGTTCTGAAATTCAATGATTACTGTAGGCTATATTTCGGGTTTGTGCCCCCTTGCGCTTTATTTCCGTTTCTGGGAGCTTGGTATTCTGAGGACCCCAGGGGAAGTGTGCTGGAGTTCTGAAAGGATTATGTCTCTACCCATTGATTGAAAAGAAGGGTTTAGTAACGTTGGGAAGCCATCTCAATCCGTTCCATTAGTGCAAAATGATCGCTTTCATGTTTCTGTGAAGTAACAGCCACCTCACGATTTGAAGTGAGAATTAACTGAGTTTCTTCCGCTAAAACAGTGTTAGGTTTTGGTGCCCTTGGAGTAATGGTTAGCATGTCTGCCGGTTACGTGGGAGTATGACGTTCGCATCCCAGAAATTTCCAATTGTTTTTTAACCAAGAAATCTTGCAAAGAAGGAGACAGTAATTTCACAGCCATTAACTTTCTTGATTAGACGTTCCGAATCGGCAAAGAACTGTAGGCCCTCATTCCTCAATCTTCACAAGATATGTTTGAGAGAAATTACAAATGCATGTTACTCAAATGTTAAAATGAAAATTATCCTCAAGGAAAATTTTTTATGAGCCGTAGGACAAGCCAGTAGAAACAAGTTGAGTAGAAACAGTCTAAGATGCTCTATTGGCTTAAGAAATTAGTACTTCCAGGAGTGAAATCAATGGGAAACGATGTAACTGATCGATCTTTCTGATTTCACTGAAATGCAAAAAAGTGCAATGAGCTATTAACTTTTTCACTTATTATCGACAAAGAACTTCATGACAAACATGAACAGATAACTCTACAAGGAAACAACTTGTACTCAAGTCATTTTAGGGAATAAAAAGCATCAAATGGTGCGTGTTGTTTCGTGTAGCACGAGCTTATTGAAACCATTTGAATGGAAAAACCAATATGCTGAGTTTGTTTCAGCCAGTACGAATCACATAATGACACATCATTAAAGTAAAAAAAAGACTGAATGATAAAATCTGACTCCTGATTTGTTCAATGTTATGTATTGAATAGAAATTTGAAAAGATCTTTATTCGAAGACTTAAAATGAATCACATTGAGCTGCGGCTAAGACTGGTATAAACGAAATTCACAATACTGCAGTGGATGACATATATATGTAAAATTATTCTAAATTATACTGCCCTTTTTAGAATATCCAGTATCCACCAGGAAAGGCCGCCGTTTTGTATTATGATTCTGACTTAGATTACACACAAAAAGAACAGGGCTTACTGCATTTCTCATAACCATGCCTTGTAAGGGATGGTGTAAAAAATAAATAAATAAAATAAAGAGGGTGTCGCAACAGGGCGAGGAGCCTCTGTGATGAAATGGAGTGAGGGGACCTACAATTTTCTGCCGATTCTGAACGGCTAATCGAGAAAACACCTTTCATGGCAGTAAAAATACTATCGGAGGACCTGCTAGTTCCTCGCAAAAGGCGATACCCGTGAAAAAACATTTTTTCTCTTGGGATTCGAACCAAGAACCTTCCGGCTAACATATGCGGACATGTTTACTATTACGCCATGGGCACCGCAATCTCACTCAGATTATATTGTACACATATCGGGATGATGAACAATTCGTTTCTCCACGTTTCTATTAAAGCAAATTAGCTAAGAAGACTTGTGAGAAAAACGATAAGATGATGCTAAATTGGATTTTCCAACAAAACAAACAAATTAGAGTTCAAGGCCAATTCGAATTTTGTTTTTGTTTTTGTTTTGAAAACCTCTTGTCGCCTTGTTCATAATAAATATCACTTAAATACTTGCATACCATCGAGCTCTCATTTAAATATCCAAACAAAACCAATTCACTCAAACAAATCCCATTTTTCTCACTTATAATCTTTTATTCCATTTATCCTGATTTCAACATTCTGTGTAATGTCCTTCTTGTAGAACCAGCCTTACAAATTATCACATTCATTTTGAAATAAGTTTTAATGAAAAAAGTTTTGTGTTTTTCAGTGTAGCTTTTTTGTTGCCACCCAAAGTCGTTTACTTTAAACACAAATTCATACACTGCAGGCCATCACCAGAAAAATAAAAAAAATTGTGTATATATACGAGTATACCTTCTCCTATTTGGGATTGCCTTTGATAAAGTTTTCCAATTGAAACAACGACAATGGGAGTTTTATGGTTGATTTGGGAACCATTTGGCGCCAAGAGAAAACTCAAATAATAATGTTTTCATTTGAAGTTGGACAAGAGATTGATTGGTTTTGGAGAACCCCAATTGCGTAAGAAATTAATGTAAATATGAAATGAATTGAATATTTTGAGACCATTGGAGATGCGAATTGTGATTGAGTTGAGAAAGGGAAGATGAACATTTCTAGAAGTTTTTGGGGTTTTGTTAAATTCTTCGGTTAATTGAAATCAAAGCAATCAACTGTTTTTTTTTTCATTTGGGTTTTGCTGATTTGGCATATTGTCTGTCTTCAGAGCTTGTTTTCAACTTTTAATGAACTCCCAGATGAAGGAAAACTTGAGGGTGACTCCCAAATTTTTTGTCGTCAAATGAATGGAAACTTGAAACGGCTAAGTAAATTTTGACAGAGTTGTATTCGACGTATATTTACCAAAGATGTAACTGCAGAATGGAAATTAATAAATTTTTTTTTTCAAAACAGTGGTGACAAAATGTAGTGTGTATCACTGCTTCTAAGAACTCAAGCATCTCCCATACCATGACTCTGAATGAAAGTCTATCACGAGATGGTTTTTGCATAAAAAAAACTCAAAATTCAACTTTTATAAACAGGAACGTAACAAATTACTTTATGAATTTCAATGCGAATTTCAAATAAATAGAAAAAGTGTAATAAAATGTAAGCAGCCAAAGGAAAGTGTAGGTATCGATCTGCTTTAGTCAATGATAACTTTGATGGCGTTGGTGCAACGCTGCCAGAGAACATGGTGTTGAAGTTGAAGTGGACTGAATATGTTACAGCCGGGATGAATAAGGACTGTCCACAAGGTGCCGTTCTATTTTCTCTTCTGCGGTGCAGACTGATCGACTCTGTACTTGAAATACTCAATGGAATCAACGTGCACGCCAAAGCATATTCCGACGACGTGCTATTTGTTCCAGACTACTCTAAACTTGATTGACGCCTGGCGTGTTAGAAACGGTCTCCCTGTCAATCCTCTTGAAACCGAAATTATTCTCTTTACGAGACACAGAAAATTTACTGGTCTGACCTTACACTTAAAGGCGTTTATATTCCCTATCCAAACGAAGCCAAACTAAGCATGTCGAGCCGAAAACTGCTGAGGCACTGTCAGTTTCTGGCAGTAGCTCTCACCATAAAGGACCTTTTGGATTTATTCGACTATGATAAGACCAGTCATCTCTTCTGCGTCAGTTGTGTGGTGCACCGAGCTCTCGCACGTAAATATATTATTGCCTCTTTCGTCAAATCTCAAAGAACAATATATCTCGGTTTTACTGGGACCTTTCCCAGCACTCCCTCAGGGGCTTTTCTCGTAGGTTGTATTCTCAAGATCATTTCCTGTTTAAGGAGATGTGGTCTCTTGCACGATTTGCACTGGACTCACGTGTAATGAATATGCCCATCCAATACGATGACCCAAAAGCTCAAACTGCGACTAAAATACACGGTCATCTTTCTATATAGGACTAGTATCTCGAGAGATTTTCACTAGCATCACTTTTTGCACAAACTCGCTTAAAGCAAACGCACTGTTTGGGCACTCCGCAATAGCTTTGAAAATAAGTTTTTAAAATTTCCCAATCTTGTTCAAGCGTAGAATGACTTATTTCATTCCGCTGGTGTAGACACAGACTTTCTGAAAAGAGAAGCAGCTGTCAGTGTCAAAATAACCTATAATTTAAAAATAAGCCATAAGGTAGCCCATCCTTGACTCAAATAAACAAATTATAAAAAGAAAACGTGAGGATTCTCTTCAAGTTCCAAATCTACTCCGGAAATTTCGCATTAACTTAATTTTTTATTTTTTTTAATTTACTCCAAAATTTTATGACTGAAGTTCGAACCCTGTCTAGGCTTCTATTAGTGTTTCTCCAATTTTTTGAAATTAAATAAGTAAATAAATAAATAGAGGGAGGAGCCCCGGTGCCTAGCTCATTTCTCACAACCATTGCCTTTGTAAGGGAATGGAGGGGACCTACAATTTTCTGCCGATTCCGAACGTCTAATCGAGGAAGCGTTTGGACTTGCCAATTCCTCGCGAAAGGCGACAACCGTCGAAAAACATTTTTAGCTACAGTTGAGATTTGAACCTGGAACCTCCCGGCTAACAGGCAAACATACTAGCCATCGCGCCACGGATACCGTGCTTTAGCAAAAGAAAGTTGATATCTGGTAGTGCAATGGATCGGTATTTTAGTCTGAGAACTCAAGCTAGTATTTTTAATACCTCCAACAGAAAACTTCCATTTCCATTCCTGCGTTTGAAAGACTTGAAGCTAAAATCTGCGAATGTGGCCAATCTAACAGAACTGTCCATTGAAATATCCATAATTTATACAAAAGAGAAAAAACTGGTCCTAGAATACTTACTTGTGGCACGCCGACATCAATTTACTTGACTTCCCATTACTCTTGCCCATACCGTAACCCTAAGAGCCGACAAGGACTTCTGTATAGTTCATAGCACCGTGAAGCTCTCTATGTAGTTTGTATTTAAGTCCCAAGAGGCTTGAACATCAACTAAAACGAAGGTGGCAGTTTCGGACTAGTCTTATTTTTCTTTTATTAGCATGCACCATTTGAAAAGTGTTTGTCGATATTTTTGCCATTGTTGCTATGCATAAGCAATATTAGTCTGTCCTCTGTCAGATGATACTTCCGATGGCAGCTTACCCTGCTTGTGCATAATACTAGCTTCTGTAATTCCGCAATGATATGGCAAGTAACGGAGCCTTATGCATGCACTTATTGAAGTTTTCTGTGGGCTACTGATGGTGTTTTTTTTTTTTTCAAACTCAGCAGAAAAATAAAATCAGCAGTTGTCGTCAAAGTCTCTATTGGTAAATCGGCTTAGCATTGAGGTTTTCACCAACAAAATACGCGTGTCCTAGCTAATTCAAATGTTTTGGGGTCCAACTATGCAACTCTATGCAACTTTCCAATCATTCGAAAGTTATTTTTGATTATGCTTTAAAATACCCTTAATGGATTCCTCTTCTCGTAACAAAAACTTAACAGTTCAAAATTTCCGTTTACGCGAATGTCCCTAAGAATTACGGAGAATGAGTTTTGGGTATTCGAAGACACAGTCGCGAATAAACAAAAGAAAGGCGACAAATTCCTGTTACAAACGAGTTCAGCGACACCTGCATTTTGTTGAATTCCTCAGATATGGAAACATCTGAAACCGGAAAGCTTGCCGACCCTTGCTTTGGCCAAGGCGCGGCGTATCGCACAACTGACTCACTATTGTGAAGCAGATTAGTGGGAGAGCGGTGATCTTTTCAAGATCACGCCGACCGTATAGGAAGACGTAGTACACGACTAAATATTGTTTGTTGCGTTTCCTTATTTTCGAAGTAAGATTTTTCATAGAAGAAGCTTTTTTATATAAGTATCGCTGAACCTCCTTTACGAGTAGTGTTGTCGGCAGGATGCGATACGTTGAATAGGTGTATAGAGTGGCACAATGGCACTATCATGGTTTTGCTTTGTCTCGAAATGACTATCGGACACCGTTCGTATTCCATGTTCCAATCTTTAAAGTTCTGTTCATCTTTTTAAGCACGACTTTTAAAGGTGACCTTAGAGACTTGCTCGTTGTTTTCAAAGTAAACCGATTTTTAAAGCTATCTTCAATTAAAAACTTAACCGCAGTGTCTAAAATTGTTCGCACCATGATTCCCATTTCAATTTACAATTAGGTCCTAGACCTTACCCTTCTGGCTTTAGTGAGACATTTTGTGTCATAAAATTTGAAAGAATATAATTTTTCTCTTCTTAACTTTGTAACGAAACTTCCTCACAACAGTTTCTATTCCTTGGAGTCGTTTGCCATCAAAGATATGAAATATCTTCCCAGTAAAACTTTTGCGGCTTCAATCTCAGTTAAGAAAAATAAAAAGAAAAACTTAAGCAAACACTCATCCGACAACTTGTCACCAGAGCTATCCTCTCTCACGCAGAGTCCCACATGAACCAAAAAATAAAAAAATGTAAGTACGTTAGGGTATTTCTCGAAAGTGGATATATCCCCGTCTCAACATTGTCTTAAGGGAAAAATGTTGAAGACCCGCCAAACTTTCTCCTAACTATTCAATTCAATTTATTGTAAACGTATATAGTATACTCGTACATCCATCCCATCGTGCGTCTTTGTTGTCGTGTCGTTCGGTTCAAAAAGTATGCGACAGAAAACTTCCACACAATTATTATCTCACACTTCTGCCTTCAGGGTATAGCCTTTTTTTTAACTGCACCCTTGTTGACATATAAATTCATGGCCTGACTTTTTGTCATTTTTATCATTTCGCACACTCTTCCGGCGGCACTGAGTGAGACTCTGAGGGATCAGTGTTTAGTTGAAGATGAGGATAAAGTTATGAGCTCTGTTGCGAAAAAAAGAGTCGCTTGGTTGGAAAATAGGAAAACTTTTAGCAACAATCAATGAATTGGGATTGGGAGTAAAGGTCCAAGGTATTTCCACTAAAAAGGGAGGTATAAATATCTGCCGTAGGGATGTTTTCTTTAAGTGTAATTTTCGGATTTTCTCATAAAAAACCAGTTGCTTTATTAGATTCCGGGACAAAGTCCTTAATCCTGTTGGAGGAGCAAATAAAAAAAGGAAAAATGTGTTTGGTTCAGTTGAGTTTATTGGATGTGCTTGATCGATAGTCCTAAGCGTACATTTTGTAATCAGTCAAATTCGACACTTCACTTGAAAAGAAGGGGAGCAGGAGCAGCGGCATAAGCAGCTGGTGCGAATGCTGGAGCAGCGGCATAGGCTGCTGGGGCGAACGCTGGAGCGGCAGCATAGGCAGCTGGGGCAAATGCTGGAGCAGCGGCATATGCAGCTGGGGCAAATGCAGGTGCAGCAGCGTATGCAGCTGGGAAAGCAGCTGAGTGAGCAACTGAATGGGCATTGTAGCTGGAAGCGTATGGCGCCACGTATGAAGCATAAGCCGCTGGTGCAGCAATCAAAGGCGATGAGTAGGCCAATGGAGCAACAACTCCTGGCTTAGCGGCAGCAAGAGCAACAACAGCCATGAAGCAGATAGCAACCTGGAAAAAGCAATTAATTAAGTTAATAATCCTTTGTATCCTTGCGGAGTAATCCTTTTAATTTGATGGACTTACGAATTTGAACATCTTGATTGGTTTTGGGTTTGTGCTTGGTTTACTTCGATTGATCGAAAAGTGAACTATGATACTCATTTGTCGTTGTCTTTCGGTTTTATACTGCTTCCCAGCTGTCACTTAGTATTCAAAGAGTGTAGGCCAGATGAAATTGAAAGTGTCTCTGGTATTACGTGGGCCATGACTGTTTGAAATATTCATGCGTTGGCATACTGTGCTTTCATTGCGAATACGTTTTGTTATTCCTTTTGTTGCGTATCGGTATCGGAATCATATTCGCTGGGTATTTCTTGTCTTCGCAATGGTCACAGAGCAGGGACTTGAGAAATTTTGGTTATTTTGAGTCAGTCACTATGGGCTTTTTTGTTGCGTTCAAAATCGATTTCAATAGCAAATATTATCAGTTTGGCGTACGAAGAGTGTTGTGGCATTCCAAATTGCATCATTGAATGCAATGCAAGTGTAAGTGGCCATTGTTCGATCAGGAAACAATATAATGCAATGCCCAATGTTTACTCGTAGATGACGATTGTGTAAAGCAAACTTATCCAAAAATTTGATAGTTTTACGAACTTGTCTCTTGCCAAATGCCTTATGCTTATTTGGAGCACTCAGACCTAATTGCCGGCAGTTCTGCGTTTTTGTGGTGCAGTCGATGGAAATAAGGTGGTTGTAATTCCACATATTACACAAGGGCGGGGACGCCCGCCGCCCGAAACTGCGAGGAAACTGAAAGAAAAATAGATGCCCAGGACGGGCCAAATGCCTTGACCCTTGAGTGGTGTTGTTTGGTACTCCAACAATTTTTTTTCAATGCCTAAAAAATTAATAAATGGAAAATATTTCACTGTCCACTCTCGCAATTCTGAATCCGTCTGTGTTTTATAATTCGTGATAGTGGCAGAGTATGACGAGAGAACCGGCGCCGCCGGCCGGCGCGGCGATTAGCTACTGTCATAGAATAATCGAAGTATATTCAAATGGCGGCCATTCAATCCTTGAAATAAAGCTGCTGGGGTCAGAGAGTTATTCCTAGAAACAGCATAAAAGCTTGCAAACGGACTTCTAAATTCACCGCACCAAAGCTCTTGATTAAAGAACGGGTCACACACGATTGTTTTGCGAGCAGCGAGTCGAGTAGCCGCTACTGTTAGCCCATGATCAGAAGCAGGCGAGTAGAAGCGGAAAGTGTGACCGGCTGCTTGCTTCTGCTACCGCGAGGCGCTGCGCTGGTAAGAAGCGACTGCCAAGCAGCGCTATGTGGCCCGTTCTACATGTAAAGCAACAAAGTAAATCTGGCTCAAGAGGATGATAAGCGATTAAATGGCTTGATCTTTCTGACTTTGGGGCAAATCAGTATGGCCGTAGATGTCATTACAGGGCGCTGTGTTATATTCAGTCATGACAAAGCGCTCGGAATAAATCCTGCAGAAGGTAACTTAGCACCCGTTGTGACCTAAGCTTCTGGTACATCGAATCTTACTCTCTTTTATCGCTTTTTCTACGCTTTTTCTTGAAACAATTTATCCACACAAACCGCCTCGCTAAGAACGCTCTTTTGAGCACATCTTGGGAAGTACAGTTAAAAGTATATAGATTCATACTTTAGTTGCTGGCTGACGGCAAAAGCCATGCCATAATTGTGAAATTGTAAAATAACAACAAAAAACCTTTAATTTTGTTAAATAAAATCACACACTACTACTACTACTACTACTACTACTACTTTAGTTGCACTACCCGAATGTGGAACGCTTTGCCAAACTCTGTTTATCTCCTGCATTGCGACTCTCAAAAAATCTCACTGTGTTCTTAAAAAGTCGTACTGTGCTTTGTAACACAATAAAAAGTATTCATTACCCTTGATGTGCAGCTAGTTTAAACAAAAGTAAGATATTAAACAACGCTTTACTGGCATACCTCTTATCCACTTTACACGTATTAATTGTTTAAGGGAGGGGTGCGGATTTCAGCGTAAGCATACTTTCAACTATATTTTGTATAATTTTATCATGCAGGAATATTGAGTATTGAGATTGGTAACAGAGCTCTCCCCAGAACGTTTTGGAAAAACCATTTTGCGTTGTTCTGTAACTTGGCCGAAATTTATCTGAAATGAAAAACTTTACTGGTTTTAGATGAATAATTATCAAATCTACCCCCAACGTTTTCCGATAAATTCTCCTTTCATTTAAAAACTTTTGGTAGCCATCTAAAGTGAAAACTGTTATTTTTCACCTAAAATTCCGGCATTTTGTAGGTAGGAAACACCCTTAATACAAAAAAAAAATTATGAACTAAGCGTAGACGGAAGGTATTTTATAACTAGAAGTGTATACAAAATTTGAAATAAATCGGTCAAGTAGTTTTCAATTGGCAGTGAACATTTAAAATTTGTTGTTTTATTTTATATTTGTTTTTCAGCTTACATAGAATCATCGATTCCAACTTTATAGAGCAGACTTCTTGCAGCGTCTTCGATCTCTCAAGCCATTTTCTCGCAAGTCTTTGTTGTATCCAGGCTTATTTGCTCTGCTTCTCAGCTTGAATCTTGGCTCTGCCAATGCGATTGTTGTCCGCCAGTGTTGCATATTCATAAGCGCTTAGGCCGACGCTGACGTTCATTCATATAAGACAGAACAAAACTAGAACAGCACTAGCACCTTCATTAAAGGTGCATGCAGCTATATAAGATACAAATTCAACAATTTGTCTGCTGCCAGATAATTTTTTCGGTGCAATTCTCCAAATTAGCTGGTTTAAACTTTCGTTGGCATTTTGAGTAAAACCTCCTGGACACCATTCTAAAATCTCATTTTTAAATAAATCATCGTAAATCGATTTGATCCCTTGAATGACATCTTGTGGAAGTGGAGTGTTTTATGCTTGAATATTTCCACTCATGTTGTGGCCAAAACTAACGAACGCTCGCTATTAAAATTCGAGGACATCAGGAAACTAGTAAGACAATAACTTCAAGTATTTTTCTCAGATTGGCTTAAAATTTTAGGAACATATTCTTAAAATGTTCAGCAATAAGATTAGACAAAGAAATTTTCGATTTTTCGAAAGTGAGAACCCGACTTCCCCCGACTTTCCTATACCTAAAGGACCTGGTATGACTGATGTTTTGATATTCAAGCTCTAAAGCTCGTTTATTAAATATGCTTACTCTTAGTTCTTACAACAATCAACGGCATTTAAAAGCTCACACACTGAATATTTGTCGTCGCAATTTGCATTCTGGTGCATAAATACGCCAATGTCAGACGAATTCTTCTATGGTGTCGTCAACATCATAATACAACTTCCAACATCTTCCTTAACCTCCAAAGTTAGTAAATATTATAAGTTTTCGAAAAATGTAGAATGGAGTACACGGTTCTGGAATTTTGCTCTGCTTGAATGCAACACAGTTTCGGGGCATTTAAGATCGCAATCGATGTTATTCTCAACAGATTTCAGCAAACGCAAAAAAGTTATTATAGTTGCAAAGTAGACAAACCAAAATAAAATCGGCAAAAAAAATAGAATGCCTTATTTTTACCGTTCACGTTCCAGAACAGCTACCTTAGACAAACGAATTTATGTCATGTCTTCTTTTCGCTAAATCCTATATTATGAAAATTTTCGAGTAAAATTATTGTGACTTATTCGTCATAAGTTTTTTATTCCTTTTTAGTGAACTTAAAAGCATAGCCTTTCTAACGATTATAAATGGTGCCTTACTCTTGGATTGTCTTGTAGTTGTAGGAACTGCGTATTTTGTCAAACATTGGCCAAACACCGACTACCCAAAAAACAACAACAGGATGGTTAAACAGAGCCGTGAACTCTGCATCCTAGCGTACTTCTCACTTAATAATATGTATACATACTTATAATAAATTTTGATCGCAAATAAGATTTATATCCTTACTTTCGTCGTTTTGAATGACTTTCGTTTGTATACATATACTGCCCACAGATGAGCGGGTGCCCTTATTATTATTATTATTATTTTGTATGACTGTAGAACTACGTGGTTCATCTAAGCGTCTCAAATTATAATAACATTTTGGCCTGAGACACATACTAATGTTATAGTTCCTTATTTTGATTTAGAAATTCAAGGTTTGAGAGTCAGTTCTGTCTAAGATATCCATAGGAACAAATTACTAAGTTCGAAAACTACAAACTGGAAATTCAAAAATAGTACGATAATGTAGCTTTATTGGGTCCGTCGTTTTAAGGTTCTCGTTCTTCCGTTCCCGTGGGAATGTATGGATGAAATATAGTCTAATTCACTGAGGGCTAATGCTACATCCTAATGCTGAAAAATTTTTTGAAATCTGTCCAGTAGTTTCTAGGTTTCTCTATCTCGTTCCCGTGGGAATATGAGGATTAAACCTTGACCTTGTTAATGCGGCTATCCTTGTTGCGTCGTACCTAATTGTAATTCCTTTATATTTTTGCACTAGGGTTCGAGTTTGAAACTACTGCAATTTAAACATTTAGGACAAAATGCTCCTTCGAGTTCTGAAATTTGTAGACAGCAGATTCCTTGATAGTTATGTGATCACTGCGAGGTCTCGAAGTCATTATTTTACTTGCGTATAATGCACCAGCTGATAAGGTTGCTTGTATAGCCTATGTAATAACAATCCAGGTTGTAGTTTGGTTATCTTATGGTGGCACTGCATTCTAATATCGATTCTTTGGCGTTTTGACATCGAAATGAGATTCTCGTAATCATTTGGCAAACTATTCAGAGTTGTGCAAGGAAAGAGGGTCCTAGTTGATGAACGATACTCTCCAACATCAAACCATCTTGTTTGACTGAACCCACATAAGTCCATTTTTAAGTGTGAATTGTCTCTCCAGTTGGAGAAATATCTCACTTGGGAATTGGGATCGAGAAAGGTTTTTACTTTTTATAATAAAATCTTTTTATACGTAGGCAATTCAAGGCTTATTGTCCTAACGTGTGCCGTCTGTATATGCGAAGTATTTGTCGGACGGTGGGTTTTTCCTTTCTTTTTTTTTGCGAAGGACATGCCATTTCTGGTCTTACCTCGCAGTTTTGAAATAAATATCCAAAAGGTGCTTTGAAAATGTTTTAAAGTAGGGTTGACTATAGTAGAGCTTCAACGATCTTGTCTGCCAAAGTTCTTGTCGTTTTTCCAAAAGACCGACACCGACTGGAAGATGCTGTTGCGACCTTTTCCTTTGAAGCTCTCTATACTAGGCACCAGAATTCAAACTGGAACTGGGCCTGGATTTCATATCTTTTTAGACAGTTATCGTCCAACCGTTTATCGTTGGTTTCAGCTACTTTACTATAATCAAATAAACTTTAGGAAGCATTTTAGGCTATTAAACGAGAATTCAGACGAAAGTTGTCTAAAAAGTTATGGAATCCTATCCCTGGTTAGTGGAAAAGATATTCGAAACCTTTTCAAATCTAATTATCCTGGTAGATCCCTTGAATTTTGCATTAAATTAACAGTTCTTAATTAAGTCAACCCTCAGACCGATAATTTTGTATCTTCTATGAATATCGTCTGAAACAATTAAATACATACCTACCTTCCTTCCCACACTCATTTATGCTATCCCAATCACCAGTTCCAAATCGAGAAATATTCTGCTACAGACTAAAAGAAAGTCCACAGTGTTTGGAATATTTCCACTCGTCAATGATTAAGTGTCAACGCTGGCAGAATGGCATTTCATTTGGTATTTGGCAATTGAAAATCTCAAACACGTCCGCAAAACGTTTATTTCCTTACGAAGTTGTCCAGATGCTGACTGCACAAATGTTCTCCTTCGAGATCCATATTCCACTCTGTGTGTCTGTATTTCGAACAAACGTCTGCTATTCGATTAAGGTATGTGTTTCTTTTTTCTAACATTTCAAAAGCTACCCACAAACAAAGCCAACAAGTATCCACAGAGCAGAACGAAGAGTGTTTTATTGACTCCCTTTCCCATAGGTAAATACAGCCACAGACGTGACAACCGAAGAACATGGCAACACCAAATCACTGGTTTTTAATTTAAAATACTAGAAAATTAATTGAAGCGGATTGGTGTTCAGATTCAAAATCAATCAGAAGAGTGGCACACAAACCACAAACCAATCCCACCGCTCGCTTCGACGACCGACGCGACGAGCGACGACGGGAGATCACTAATTGCATGATGAATCGCATCGCACTTGTCGCCTTCAAACGTGGCACTCTATCAAGGAGTGTCTACTGTCTATATTGGCGGCGGGCGCGCAAATACATTTCTTAAATTTGAAAATAAAAGAAAACAC
The DNA here is from genome assembly GCA_949752695.1 of Melanostoma scalare. Taxonomy (NCBI): domain Eukaryota; kingdom Metazoa; phylum Arthropoda; class Insecta; order Diptera; family Syrphidae; genus Melanostoma; species Melanostoma scalare. The sequence goes on from OX456984.1 coordinate 199,712,486, forward strand.
ACAAACGACGGTATTTTGATTAAAATTGTTTTCACATGAATATTCATTGGTTCTTCTATCGAGGAGTAAGACGAAGACAACGACACCAACATAGAAGAACTCAACGACGTGACGCGACGCTGCGAGGACGAGGAACTGTGGATGACATAGAACGGCGACAACTGCGACAGGATTTGCTCATGTGTGTGCTGGCATATCGTAACGATTTCCATTCCTTATCGCAGGTACGTGCGGTTTTGTGAGTCTTCTCGGTGAGCAGGTGAATTCGATGAAAATAAAGGAAAATAAACATTGCTGTGGAAGGGAAATTCATAATTGAATTCCAATCAATGAATTTTCTTTTTTTACTCTCCGTGTTTTGTTTTTTATTTCTGACAAGAAGACGCTTTTTTGAGAATTTTTACCACAGATGATTAGATCAACAAAACTCAAGCTCTTAAAACAACTGCCATTGGTGGGTGTGAAATTGCAGAGAGTTTGATGAAGAGTTGTAGTTTAGTTTTTTTAGGTGTGTTAATAACTTCGAACCTCAACATTAAAAAGCATTTTCTGTCGAAGCTAGCCGAGGCGAAAAGAGCTATTTCATCAGTATAAGGACGTTGCATGAACAGTAAGTTTGTCGATCATAGTGCAAAGATGAAGCTATTTCGTTCAACTGCAGCCTCAATATTGCTGTACGGTGCACAAGTGTGGGGATACTGCAAATATGATGAAGTGGAAAGGTTTTTAAGGTACTTCCTCAAGCGAATTTTTCGATTGCCGGCATGTACACCAAATTATATGCTTCATTTGGAAACTTCTGTGCCGCCACTTTTTTTAGACACACTCAAACTACATTTTGAGTACATATTAAAAGTGTTTGAAATGGAAGAAGGACGGCTTCCTAAGCTTGTGCTCAAAAACATTATGTTGTCTAGAGGTAACCTTGTTAAAAAGTGGGAGGAGTTAGACGGGGAAACCGTTAGTATTCAGGCGGATATTAGTGTCGTTGACTTATAGTGCTACTTTGGAAAGTTGTTAGCAAACGAGAGCCACTCTGCATTTGAGGGATATACGACCGAAGCTCAATCTTCTCAATATAGGATGATATATAGTCAACTTAACTTAAATCTACAAGAAGAAACGTACCTACTAAATCGGTTTCCTATTGAAATGATAAATTTAATTTTTAAAGCAAGAGGTGAAATAATAAAATTAAACTACATACCGCATCGGCCGGACCTGCCGATTTTGTGCGACCTTTGCAACCTAAAGGAAAGAGAGGATGTATACCATTTTATTGCCATATGCCCGATTTTAAGAGAGTTCAGAGTGAGTTACTTTGGTAAAACATCGTTGGATATGAACGAAGTGATATATATTCTAAATGGTGGTCTTGGATGGGAAATTTTATATAAATATTTAACCATAGCACTAAGATATAGAACCCGAATTATTGAAGAAGACTTTAAAAAAAAAAAAAAAAAACCAAACTTGTTAAATACCTATAAATTCAATAAAAAAAAAAAAAATTGTATGTTAAAATATTGTCAATCTGGTAGACGGCCTTTGGCCAAACCATATTAAACTTTAGTATATCCAAATTGTTTACTTTTATATACAAATGAATTCAAATAAAGTTTCTTAAACTAACTAACTAACTAGTTTAGTTTTAGGGAAGACATTTGGGCTTGAAAAAGTATGATGGAAAAGAATTGTCTTTCCAAAAAGTTATTAGCTTTTGTCTTGAGTCTCGGCATAAGTTCCTTTTCAAATTTTTCTTCTTCTTCTTAAAACAAAAAAAAAAAAAACAAACAAACGCACACAGCTTTGGCATGGCTGTGTATCAAATGAAGTCGCAGAAGGGAATCCAATTTCCATCCTTCGCCCTTTCTATGTTGTGGCGTGGGTGGGTGGAATTGTTGTGCGGTGCATAACGAATTGTTGTCACGTTAGTGCTTCTTAAAATGCAATACTTGTTACGAAATTCCGTTCTTATTTAAATTTTCAAACAAATCATTCCTTGTACAAAATTATTTTCGTAGCAAAAGCAGAATTGCATCTGCTGTAAGGATGCATGCACAGCGTAAAATTTCAATTCCCTTCCATAGAAAACTTCCATTTCAATACTCTTCCAGAGAAAACTGCATTTTTGTATGGCTCCATAAATAAGAATTTTGTTTCGCCAAAACGTAATGTGTACATACCGTCTTCAAGCCACCCTTCAAATATGGAAATCGTATGAAGTGGAAGGGGCAACAATGATTAGATTTCACAATTCTTTGAAGTTGTCCTTTCCCCTGGATGCGTATGCGTATGTATTTGTATACATTCTGTGTGAATGCGAGACCACTTTGTATTTTACTTCCGTGGAATTTCTTCACAGTATTATAAGTGGGAGGAGGTAGGTAGGTACTTGAAATATAATTCAAATCATCATTGATTTTTATAGCCATGAACCATTCCTGTGTTCTGCTTGGGTTTGAAAATGTTTGTTTTTATAGCAAAGCAACGAAATTTTGCAGAAGGATTTTTGATTTGCAAAGTGCAGTCCATTCCACTTGTAGCTTCATCACCGAGAATAGCTCTTTGGCAATTTTTTAGGTTTGAAATGCGTTTCAATTCTTAAGATGAAGGCAAAACTCTGATGCAGTGCACGGTTGTCGAATTCTCACATACGAGTAGGTATTATTTACAATGTTTGAGTATGCAGCTTAAGGAAGTCACGCTTCACATGACATCAGGAGTAGCAACGCTTGCATTAGGAACCCACTGGTTCACAGAATTGGTGTTCTGTTGTTGTGTATTGGGCTGTGTCCGTGTTCAGTAACTATCGCCTCTATGAAATCTGGTATTAAACGGTAGAGACTGGATAGGAATTCTACGAATTCAATATTCAATAAGCTTTCGTTCTAGTTTCCATCATTTCTCGATCGGTGTTGTCGATGCAATAGTAACAGAACATTGGTACAGGTCACAGAAATCGATGATACCCTCAGGTTGAGATATATTTGATCCACTAGTAATCATTTCAGTTCTCGTTATGGTTGTCCTTTCAAACTGCCGTGATTTTGCAGCTGGAGCATGTGCTGATAAAAAGGGATGACTTCGTATAGTATCTTCTGCCTCGTATAGTATCTTCTTTCCAATAAGTTTTCGAAAATAATATACCTTCTTCATACCTTCTTCATTCATAAGGCCTGGCTGGCTCCTTTTGTATCAGAACAAGCTCATTTTGAAAAGTTTGAATACGTTATAGTAGTAGTAGTAGCAGTAGTAGTAATAGTGACTTTATTTAGCAATATTTATAAAATTGATGAGCTTGATTATAATTATAATTATTTTGGGATATCACTAATTTAAGCATTGGCTTTTGCCGTCAGCCAGAAAAAGAAAGTTAAACATATAATTTGCAAAGCTTTATATACATCTATGGACAAAGAGCACACTCATTCATTTTCTTATGAAAACTGCACTTATTTTTTCCTTTTGAACTTAAATATTTTTTTTCCTATTTTATGACATGAAGTGACTTCTAAGGATTAATAATAATTAGTAATATGGAATTATTTCTTTAAAATTCAATTTTTAAAAATATATTTTGCAATGATGATCAAATTTCTTGTGGACAAGAAAATAGCACACTTACCTATAATCGTAAAAACAAATTATTTTTAGTGTAAATATTTATTTTTTCATAAATTTTGGTATTACCAAGTTAGTTCTTAGTTGGTTGACCACGATTTTTTAAAGTTGCTTGGCACCTCCTTGGTAAACTTTCAACTAACGCCTGGCATCTACTTTGCGGGATAGAGTATCAAGCTTCTTTGATTCCGGCCCAAAGATCGTTTGAATTTTTAAATTTTGTCTGCCCAATTTTGACTTTAGCATCATTCCATAAGTGTTCTACGGGATTAAGATCGGGACTTTGAGCTGGCCAGGTTAGGACATCGATTTGTTCATCCACGAGCCAAGCTTTTACTATATTTGATGCGTGTTTGGGGTCATTGTCATGCATGAATGTCCACTTAATTGGCATGAACTCAAAGGAATATGGTTCCATTGTATTCTTCAGTTTAGCAAGATAAGCGAATTTATCCATTTAGACATCAATCCTCACCTGTGCCCCTGTTCTGTAAGTATCGCCTCGATAAAAGCAGGCGATAAACGGTGGAAAATGGAACGAAATCCTACTAAATTCATAGAATTTCGTTCCATTATCCACCGTTTATCGCCAAGGCGAAAGTTACAGAACAGGGGTTGAACTGGTTTGGCAATCCTCAATGGTCCCACCCCATGCCAGGAAAACGCACCCAGACCATTAAATTTCCCACTCCATATTTCACCGTCTTTAAAGTATACTTAGGATTGTACGCTTCGCACTTAGGATGATGCAAAAATTGCGGTACTTTTTAGGCTTGATAGACTGCATTTGTTTATCAAATCTACATACCCGAAGAAAAAGAAACATCACAACCATTTCACATAACGGAAATTTTGAATTTATGATTTTTCTTAATAGTGTTCTATTTCTTTGTCCATAGCTGCGTATATTCAAAAAGAACAAAGCCGGATCCAGGATTTGGTCAAGGGGGGGTCTATTACTCCAAATTTTATTTATATATATAAATATATGTATATTTATATTAAGGTGGCCCTTATTTAGGGTTTGTCCGAATTTTTTGTCACGATAGTCCTAAATCGGTTCTAAATCTATTAAAAAGAATTCATGCCAAGTCATAGCTCTTAATTTTAATTTTTTTTTGTCTCGAATAGGCTCCGAAACTACTGCACCGATTGGAAAAATTCTTTCACAGTTGGAAAGCTACACTATCCCTGAGTGACATAGGCTATATATAGTTTTCAAAAAAAAAAAAAAAAGTTCCTTACCAAAACTCCGATAACTAATAATCTTACTTAGTTGTGTACGTTGTTATAGTAGGCAGTTGTAAGTAGCTCAAAAATATGACAGGTAATTATTTAGTTCAACTTTTATCATTTTAAAATGCCCAAAAGATCAAGATCTCAACTTTCTAGAAACAATTCTCAGACCAGGACCAAAAAAATATGTCGAAATAAAGAATCTTCATCTGGAACTGAAAATCGTCTTTTAAGTCAGAGAGAATATGTGGCGCAATCGCGTTCCAGAGAGTCGAGTACCGAGCGTTCGTAACGGCTCACTGAACAAAATACAAAGACGCGTCCGGGAGTCCAGTATTCAGCAGTCGCAACGGCTAGCTGAACAAAATGTAAAAACTTCTCGAGTCCGCGCACGAGAGCCAAGTACTGAGCGTTTGTTGCTTTTTTCTTATTTGTTCTTTTATCTTATTGTTTAACATTTCAAGGATATTAGCACGCACGCGTTGGCAGCACGCGTCGGCAGCACGCGTCGGCAGCACGCGTCAGCAGCACGCGTCGGCAGCACGCGTCGGCAGCACGCGTCGGCAGCACGCGTCGGCAGCACGCGTCGGCAGCACGCGTCGGCAGCACGCGTCGGCAGCACGCGTCGGCAGCACGCGTCGGCAGCACGCGTCGGCAGCACGCGTAAGCAGCACGCGTCGGCAGCACGCGTCGGCAGCACGCGTCGGCAGCACGCGTCGACAGCACGCGTTGGCAGCACGCGTCGGCAGCACGCGTCGGCAGCACGCGTCAGCAGCACGCGTCGGCAGCACGCGTTGGCAGCACGCGTCGGCAGCACGCGTCAGCAGCACGCGTCGGCAGCACGCGTCGGCAGCACGCGTCGGCAGCACGCGTCGGCAGCACGCGTCGGCAGCACGCGTCGGCAGCACGCGTCGGCAGCACGCGTCGGCAGCACGCGTCGGCAGCACGCGTCGGCAGCACGCGTAAGCAGCACGCGTCGGCAGCACGCGTCGGCAGCACGCGTTGGCAGCACGCGTCGGCAGCACGCGTCGGCAGCACGCGTCGGCAGCACGCGTCGGCAGCACGCGTCGGCAGCACGCGTCGACAGCACGCGTCGGCAGCACGCGTCGGCAGCACGCGTCGGCAGCACGCGTCAGCAGCACGCGTCAGCAGCACGCGTCGGCAGCACGCGTCGACAGCACGCGTCGGCAGCACGCGTCAGCAGCACGCGTCGGCAGCACGCGTCGGCAGCACGCGTCGGCAGCACGTGTCGGCAGCACGCGTCGGCAGCTTGCGTCGGCAGCACGCGTCGGCAGCACGCGTCGGCAGCACGCGTCGACAGCACGCGTCGGCAGCACGCGTCAGCAGCACGCGTCGGCAGCACGCGTCGGCAGCACGCGTCGGCAGCACGCGTCAGCAGCACGCGTCAGCAGCACGCGTCGGCAGCACGCGTCGGCAGCACGCGTCGGCAGCACGCGTCAGCAGCTTGCGTCAGCAGCACGCGTCGGCAGCACGCGTCGGCAGCACGCGTCGGCAGCACGCGTCGGCAGCACGCGTCAGCAGCACGCGTCGGCAGCACGCGTCGGCAGCACGCGTCGGCAGCACGCGTCGGCAGCACGCGTCGGCAGCACGCGTCAGCAGCACGCGTCGGCAGCACGCGTCAGCAGCACGCGTCAGCAGCACGCGTCAGCAGCACGCGTCGGCAGCACGCGTCGGCAGCACGCGTCGGCAGCACGCGTCGGCAGCGGGCGTCGGCAGCACGCGTCGGCAGCACGCGTTGGCAGCACGCGTCAGCAGCACGCGTCGGCAGCACGCGTCGGCAGCACGCGTCGGCAGCACGCGTCGGCAGCACGCGTCGGCAGCACGCGTCGGCAGCACGCGTCAGCAGTACGCGTCGGCAGCGGGCGTCGGCAGCACGCGTCGGCAGCACTCGTAACCAAATAAAGTTCTATCTTAGAACCTTGATTAGAATGCTTCGTTCGTTATTTGGCTTCGGTAGCTTAAAGCTAGAATGACGAATTTGGATGGTGCGGTCCAGTTCAGTCCATTTAGGATTTCTTTGACTTCCTCTAGGTTCAAAATAGTTTCGCCTAAGCGGCGGATCGATTTTAAAATAGGGCAAATTCCTAGAAAATGGAAAACATCTTCGGTTGCGTGGAAATTATATAAGTTGCATTGGGTTTGTTCGTCTGCACCATGTGGCTAGTAATTTAAACGAAGCAGTTGTCCTCTAGTCTTAAAGATAAGGGATATAAGCTTAATCGGGATTTGGTCGCTCAAATAATTGTTAGAACCCATATCTAATTGCAGTTCTTTGTATAGAACTCGGGTTTTACTTTGACGTGCTGACTCCGCGAATTGAACAAACATTTGCTCTTCTATTTTCTCCAATAACGGTGGGAAAACATTTTCCCAGGTTTCTGAATCTATCTCTAGTAATCGAATGCCATGTTCCATACCAATGAGGGTCCATTCTTCGAAAAATTGAGTTCTTTCCGCAAGTAAAGATCTTGCGATAACATTTTTGAGCCGATGACTTAGGAGTGCCAATACCTTTGTAATATACTGGAATACGTAATATGTATCTGCATGCCTGATCAGTTTATCATTACGTCTCAAACCCGTCGTCAAAGAAATCTGCAGTTAAATTACAAGACATGATTAATGTCACTAAGGCTACTTTTGTTTCCTAGTCTTTGGAAAGTCGTAGCGGTCATAACGAACCCTTTGAATGAAAGTGGCCTAACTCAAAATTCCTGTAATTTCTGAGTTCGCAATAACCTTACTGAATATACTTTTTGGAAGGCTTTATTGCTCATTTCTCACAAATTTAAAATTGCATGAATGAGGTCATTTTCATTCTAAGGTAGGTAGCGACAAAATGACAGAATTAGAAGAAAATTTTGAGCTCAGCGGCAGAATAAATTTATAATAAATATTTCCCAGAAAATCACTAAATTAAAAAAAAGGATTTTTACTGAAGAAATGGTAAGGCCCAGGGCGTAATATCATCTCTGCCTGATACGTGGGATGTTCCAGGCTCAAATCCCAACAGAACAACAAAACAATGTATATCCATAGGTATCAATTTTCTTGAGGAATAGGCCAGTCCTTGGCTTTTTGATGAGCCATCGGAATCGGGAAAAAAATCCACAAGGCATGGTTGTGAGAAATGCGCTGTGCCCATAATTTCCCACTCCGTTGCGCCACTCTTACTTACTTACTTAGGTGGGCATTACAGTTCGGGGTGAACCTGGGCCTCAACCAACATCCTTCTATAACGATTTCGATCTCGGGCGAGCTCTCTCCAGTTTCGCACTCCAAGTCGGTTGAGGTCTTCATCCACTTGATTGCGCCACCTAAGACGAGGTCTTCCCCTTCCGCGATTTCCCTGCAATGTGCTTTCGAACACCCGACGAGCCGGAGCGTTTGGGTCCATCCGCTCTACATGGCCCAACCATCGTAGCCTCGCGATGCGTACTCTTCTGGCTATGCCCATGTCGCGGTACAGCTCATACAGCTCGTTGTTGTATCTTCTTCTCCACACATTGTCTTCGCATACGGGACCAAAGATCATTCGGAGAATTTTTCTTTCGAAACGACCAAGAGTTTCCTCATCCGCTTTCGATAAGGTCCATGCTTCCGCGCCGTACAGCAGGACTGGGATGATTAAGGTCTTATACAAGGTCACCTTGGTTTTTCTAGAGAGGGTTTTGTTTCTCAATTGCCTTCTTAACCCAAAGAAGCAACGGTTGGCAAGAGTTATTCTCCGTTTGATCTCCGCACTGATGTTGTTGTCCGTGTCTACAGCGGATCCTAGGTAGACGAAGTCCTGTACTACCTCGAAGTTATGTCTGTCTATTGTGACGTTTTGTCCAATTCGTCGATGTTCTGTGTCCTTGTTTGATGACAGCATATACTTCGTTTTGCCCTCATTAACCATCAAACCCATTTTTGCCGCTTCTGTTTCAATACTCGCAAAAGCACCTATGATATCACGCTTTTTTCTTCCCATTACGTCAATATCGTCTGCATAGGCGAGTAATTGTACAGACTTTTGAAAGATTGTTCCTCTGGTGTTGACGTTAGAGTTTCTTACAATCTGTTCAAGTATGATGTTGAAGAAATCGCATGACAGTTTGTCGCCTTGCCTAAAGCCTTTTTCGACATCAAAGGTCTCGGTGAGTTCTTTTCCGACCTTGACGGAGCAGCGTGAATTCTCCAAAGTCATCGAGTTTTGCATAGTCGTACGAGTTTTGCAGGGATGCCGAAACTAGACATGGCTCTGTACAGCTCGTCTCTGTAAATACTGTCATACGCGGCCTTGAAATCGATAAAGAGGTGGTGAATATCGATATTATGTTCTCGGGTTTTTTCCAAGATCTGCCGTAATGTGAAAATTTGGTCTATTGTGGACTTCTCTGGTCTAAAACCACATTGATAAGGACCTATCAAGTTGTTGACGTGGGGTTTCAGACGTTCACATATTACAGCAGACAAGATCTTATAAGCGACGTTAAGGAGGCTTATCCCTCTGTAATTGGCGCAATTGTGAGGGTCTCCCTTCTTTAGGATCGGGCATACGATACTGAGGTTCCATTCATCGGGCATGCTTTCTTTCGACCATATCATGCAGATCAGCTGGTGCATGCTCCTTTCCAACTGATCTCCAGCTGCCTTGAAAAGTTCGGCATCAAGGCCATCTGCACCTGCAGTCTTATTTGATTTAAGTTTGCATATGGCAAGCTTAACCTTTTCTAGGTCGGGAGGACGGCATTCTTGATCATCGTCCAAGCTGAATGGGGCAATCTGCCTGACAGCGGAATTTGTGTCTTCATCGCCGTTAAGCAGTCTGCAGAAATGATCTTTCCAGATCCTCAGTAGCGACTGTGACTCTATAACTATGTTTCCCTGCTGGTTTTTACAGGCTTGAGTTCGGGGCTTGCCACCCTGGCAGGATCTTTTTACCTTTTGGTAAAACTTCCGAATCTCGTTCCTGTCATGGCACCTCTCTATTTCCTCAAACGAGCGCTTCTCATGCTGCTTCTTTTTCTTTTTGAGAAGTCGGTGTTCTTCCCTTCTTCTCTCCTTGTAAATCTCGTTATACTGAACGTAAGCAGCCCTTGTTCGTGTTTGCATAAGCATTTGTCGTGCTCTTTGTTTGGCTGCATTTGCCTGCCTGCATTCTTCATCGAACCATGGGTTTCGTTTTGGTGGCCGGGTGAAACCCAGAACCTCAGAGGCAGCGGTTCTGATGGCTTCTTGGCATTGCTGCCACTGGTCTTCAATGTTTAATGCTGGCGGCATGGGATTCAAGGATAATTGAAGGGAACCTCGATTGGAAAAGGCATTGGCAATCTCTTGCGATTGTAGCTTTCCGACGTCATATCTCTTCACAGCGTTAGTTCGCGCTGGTCGTGAACAAGATATCCTCATTCGTACCTTGGCTACAACAAGGTAGTGGTCCGAGTCAAAGTTGGCCCCTCGGAAAGTTCGGACATCTAGCACACTGGAAGAGTGCCTTGCGTCGATCGCAACATGGTCAATTTGGTTGACGGTTAATTGATCTGGGGATCGCCATGTACCTTTATGAATTTTGAGATGCGGGAAGCGCGTACTACTTACAACAAGATTCAGCCCCGCAGCAAAATCGATTAGCCTCAGTCCGTTTTCGGAGGTTTTGTCATGAAGGCTATGCTTACCGATTGTGTTTCCAAAGATGTCCTCCTTCCCTAGCTTTGCGTTAAAATCGCCAAGAACGATTTTCACGTCGTGTCTAGGGCACTGCTCATACGTTTCTTCGAGGAGCTCGTAGAAACAGTCTTTGGAATCGTCGTCTTTCTCTTCTGTGGGGGCGTGGGCGCATATGAGGCTAATGTTAGCGAATTTAGCCCTGATGCGGATGGTCATTATACGCTCATTGACTGGATTTTGGCTAATCACCTTATCCCTGAGTCTTCCTCTAACGACAAATCCGCACCCAAATAAGCGTTGTTTCTTTTGTCTGTAGCAGTCGCCATAGTAGATGTCACAGTTTTTCATCTTCTTTATGCCCGGTCCACTCCATCGCACTTCTTGGATGGCGGTTATGTCTGCTTTGCAGCAGTCCAGGGCGTCCGCTAATTCTCCAGCTGCACCTAGTCCGTTAAGAGACCTTACGTTCCACGTGCAGATCCGGAGGTCATTGTCCTTTTTTCGTTTGCTTGGGTCGTCAACTTTGAAATCAATATCGTTATCCGAGGCTATTAGTTGTTTCGGAACAAACTTTTTTTAACGTGGTTGGGTAGTTAACCCTACGCACAACCCCCAACCTGGAGGGCCAGGTCCTTTTGGATCCCTTCGGACACAAAGGGCTGGAATATCCAGTGTCAGTACCCTGCTGCAGGGGTGTGAGTGCTGCCGTTGGCTCACCAGGAGCTCATCCGCCACCATCTCTACTTCAATACCCTGTCCTAGTATTGAAAGACCCCGAAAGACCTTTAAACCAAATATGTTGGAGTAGCTCCTTCAGGGGTTTCTGCTTTTATGGCTGCTGAAGTCCACCGTTGATTCTGTCCTTCGAATTCATCCGCTGGAACATTTACACGAAAGCTCTCGTAGACCACTGAGATTCGTGCAGTCAGTCATAGTTCGCAGAGCAATTATAGTTGACCGATCACAATTCTTTTGTTCCGGATTCCCTTGTCAACACTCGCACTTACTAGTTTGGCAGGTCAGCTCTGGACGGAGCATCCCAGGTCCCAGTGGATACCGCTTGGAGGTATAGTAAGCACAATTGACGTGTACTATAAGTTACAGCACCTGGGCGCCGCCAAGTTGGCACCATTCAGAGCCTACCCGAATAGTACAACGCCCATCCACTCTACCTATTTATTTATTTACTTCAGTAAACAGTAAAGGAGAACTTCTATTCAAGCAAAAGCAGTTACTCTTTTTTCTAATCGGCTGTGCGACCATTGTGCAGGTTTTGCTTATAAAGCGATGGGCTATCCCTGTAAATTATAACAGAACATCCAGCACCTCAATGAGATCATAACCTTGAATAAATTTAAATTCGCCCACCCACAGAAGACAATTACTTTCTGGTCTAATTTTGGAGTAAAAACGTCGCCTCTCATCCATACGTGAAGTTCTGATTGCAGGATTATAGGATAGTCGTTTATTATGACTCCACGTCCATCCAAGAAATGTTGAAGTAATACTTTGGTGTTCGGTTCTTTACCTTCCAGTGATAGTAAAGGACTGCAGTAAAATCAGAGGAATCCAGACGCTTCCTTGGTGTAAACGAACATCGGTTACCCCAGCTATACTTTTCGTCATTGTCACTGCTCTTGTTCGTTGTCTGACTACTGCCAATGTTTTTTTCTTTTCAAAATCAATTAACACGACATGCAAGTCCTCTAAAGACTCAACCAGTGCCAAGAGAACGACCCCAACGGCAGCTCTGGAAACTTACCTGTCGCTAACCCCCATAGACCTTTTTACTAAAGAGATGGTGGCCAAAAGCGTACTGTGACTTAAAATAATGCGATAATTGGAAAACAAGCATATCAGGCCATTGAACCGTCTTGAACCATACACCCCCCTCCCCCCGGTAAACTGATTTCATTTAAGTGGCCCTAACAGTCTTTCCGGTTTCCGACAAGAGAATGCTGGGAGGAAAACACGGTTATAAAAGAAAATCACATTTCCGTCTTCACAGAAGGTTCCAAAGCGGACGCAGAGTTAGGGTCAGGTATCTTCTCAGATTACCCTACTATGAGTGCATCAACTCCCCGACTTTTTCAGTGTCTTCCAAGCAGAAGTACTTGCAGTCTATGAAGCCGAAAAACACCTGACCACGCAAAACTTGATCAACAAAAATATTGACATCTTCATAGACAGCCAGGCGGTCATTAAAGCTATCTCATCCAGTATCACAAAATTCAAATTAGTAGAAAGCTGTCGCAGTAATAACTTTAATCTGGGTTCCAGGACATCGTGACATAATTGGTATTGAAATGGCTGATAAGCTGACTAAAATCGGGTCAGCACTCGAATCCAGTGAAACGAACATCTGAAGCCACATCTAAAAGCCACTAAAACAAAAAAAAAGAAGCAGAATCAAACATCTGGTCATCTTTAGCAAACATGCCGAGTCTCCAGAAACCTTTGGCCAGATATTTCCAAGAAAAAAAACAGAATTTCTGCTCCAGCTTAGCAGACCTCGGCTCTCTCTGTTGATTGGCATTCTTGCGGGCCACAACTCGTTGGGTACCCACATGATGAGAATGGGCATTCGCACATCCGACTTATGCAGAGGATGCCAAGACGAAGGATCATTCCACTTCCTGTGTGAGTGTTCCAGCTGACCACAATGAACCTTGAGATCCGGGTAAGGTACTACCACTTGTGCCTGCACCCCCATCTAACCAAACCTAAGTCCTCTAAGGAATCATGACGTTCTTTCATTGCAGGCCTAATACCTTATATCCGAAACAAATCCGCATTGGTCTTCAAAAGTTCTTCTGCAAAATTTTGTCGTCATCAACAAGAAGCTATGGGTTTTATTTCTATTACCACTGTAAGAGACAAGTTGTCAGCCTTGTTTACTGAACATGGTTGATAAGATATCTTCTCGTCTCATCCCCACTCTCTTCTTCTCGTTGAAAACTTCATACTCCCAATGTTAAAACTCAAAACTTTTAAATTTCGTCCAATCCGTCAAATTATTTTGATACTCCTCGTAGCTCTGACCAGAGTATTTCTACTCAAAATAATGTAAATATTTGCAGTACTTGTGAATGTTTGAAATACATATTATAAAATGTTGGAAAACAAATTCGCATTTCTTGACACGGGTTTGATCTGTAGGAAGCGAGGATCAATTAATTTTCGTGGCAAAATCAATTGGTATTCGTCTTCCAATGACAAGGCTACTTTGTTTGTCGTAATGCTGATTCAAAGCCACTTTGTGAGATAGTTTTACCGGTGACGAACCCAATTTGTGGGGTTGGTTTATCAAAAGCAAGCCAAACCAATGCTAACCAAAAACCTACCAATTGTTTTTCAGACCAGAAGGTCCTACTTTGCCATAAAAGAAAGACCAACCGCACTGAAATAACTGAAGTAAAAATGAAACACACCTATACGTGAAAAAAAAATCCCTACCCCTATTTCAAAACGTCCCTTATAGAACAGATTTGCCACAAAAGTTTTTTCTTTGAACAGTTCTTAAAAATTGAAAAATCGTTGTCCATCGCTTACCGAACTTCATTTGTAGGTAAAATTAATATTCTCCTTATCCTGCCCTAGAGTTGATCAGGCATTAAACTGGAATATGTTTCATAAAACCTTCATATCATGTCTTCTCCAGTCTAAGAAGCACAAACACAAAATAGGTATTCACTCTTATGTCCTTTACGCAACTAGAAATGCAAACCATTCACTTTTTAAACAACATTTCCCAAAAGCATGTCACTTGGACTAGTAAAAGATTAGAAGCAAAAAAAGAGAAGAAAGGAAACAAGAAAAATATTCAAGAGTTCTGCTCACATCACTGTTAGAAACATTATCCTTCAAGCAACGAAGCCTTAAGCCTTTTTTGTGGAAATTGCATCTGAAGCTTAAAACTGCCATGAAAACCCCAAACATGATTCAAGAAGAAGCAAAACACACATAAATGTACATAGTCCTTTTTACCTAGTAATGCAAACTGTAAAGTCCTTGTCGTGTCTTAAGATGAAATCCTCAAAACCCATTCTACTTAAGTTAAATCATTTCTTTGATCAAAAACACTCTCACTACAAAAAAATAAAAAAAAGAAGAAGAAAAATAAATAAATAAAAAAATGCACATCACCTTCAAAGAAAGTGCTCCAGAAGTTCCTCTCATCGATGTACCGAGCAAACACGAAGCACGATTTTAAAATCAAAACCACATCACTCTTCTTAAAGATGCACATTAAAAGCTGAAATTACGAAATGCACTTACAACCAAGCCAAATTCCTTTACCCTCTGTCCCACCTACACCCCGTTTAGTCGCCCAGTTCGATACACACTTCGAATCCATTTGCATTGACAGCTCTTTGCGGCAACGATGGCGATGGTGGTTTTCTATGTGCCAAAGCAAGGACTTGTAACACTGTAGCTGCTCGTTTGCATCCTTTCCATTGGAACATCACAAACTTTTATGTTTACAGTGTACCCTATACTCTTTCGATACTCGATATGCCGTTGTTGCTAAACTCAAACTCCTTACCATAGCCAAACAGCAAAATGGAGGAATCGTTTGTTGGCCCAAAGGTGTCAAAGAAACTTCTTGAAGTTCTCTTTTTTTCTACTCGTCCTTTGCTGTTTATTGTTCACTTTTATGAAATAATGTTCAACTCTTGTACTGGCTTTGAGCGAGAGTGGTAGGTGGTGTCAGCATTCATTTTTGTCACACCCCAGCTCCTTTGGTGTAGCCCCACTCTATATTTGACTTTACAGTGTTCACGCAACATGAAAAGTTATATGCGCTTTGATGTTGCATTTATGAAATTTAACCCGAATGGGCGAGGAATGAGGTTGCATCGTTGCAACAGCCTTACTGTAGAAGAAAGAGGTACACTTGAGACGAAAATTGTCAACTCAAGTGCTTACACTGGATGGAGTTTGTGCGGATGTGATGTATTGGAGGATATACATATACCAGCTGCAGGAGGGGAGAAGACCCATGCTCTCATTCATATTTTGGTTTCACTTTTTGCAGACATTATTCTCGTTTCTCGGGGCTAGACAACAAAGTTTAAAGTTCACAACTTGAAAGTGTTGACATCTTTCGGAATTGTTTGGTATCACTTGATTAATGGATGGGACTGCAGTTAGGGATTGCACTTCGGTTAAGCAAAATGGGCCGAGGAACAATTAAAAGTTTGTAAGTTTGGTACTTAGTTAAAGTGACAGGTGAATTGATATGAAAATTTTGATACCATCCTTTACTTACATACATAAAATGCCGTTCTCTGAGAGGATGTTATCGGACTACCTTGTGAACATTTTGGTGCAGTTGCCGGTACTTTGGCCACTTGGTTCTGAATTTTCCAAGAGAAGGATAAAATTAGACTTTATTCGATGATCAAATATGAACTAGACTCGTGCAATTTGCCCATTTTATTGGATAATCAAGTGGTTGCAGCTGTAAGAGACTAAGCGCTGGGTAGGAAGAAATTGCACAAAGTTTGCACATGATTACGGTTAGTCTGGAAGGATATAAATCCTTGTTTCCGGTTTGGAAAATTTTATGGTGTCAATGCGATTTATTTTTTAAATGCGGTACTTATGGAAGCAACTGACATAAATTCAGCCAACAGGACACAGGTTTGAAATTTGTTTATCTCACACGTCCCTTGGTAGCTTTTCGTTTCATAAATTTCTGGAAAACAGTTGGTATGACTCTTTTGATACCATGCCTAGACAATCACTAGAATTTAATACCACCGAAGAATGTATAATGAAGCAAGGCAAAATGATACAAACTGTCCCAAGCGACGCATATTGTCGCAAACTGATGCAAACGAGTTAAACTGTCGAAATTTGAACCTTAACTGTCATAAATTGATACAAATCAACGTAAATAAACACAATCTGATGCGAATTGACGAAAGAAACCAAGCAAAACGCAAATTGACTTCAAGCAAAGGACACTTTTGTAATCTGTTGCAAACTAAGGGAAACTAGTGCCAGACGATGTTTCGTGATCGAGCTCGCTTAGTCACACTTGTGATTCTTCTGTGGCCATGGGGAAGGTTAGCCGGGTTAACCTCAGAAAGCATCCTGTTATTGTGTTCTTCCATGTCAGAGGCCGATGAAGCACAGAAGCATACTGTTGCAAAGTGATGCAAGTGATGCAAACTAAATCTTAGTGATGAAAAAAGATGCAAGCTCCTGAAGAAAATCAGATGCAAACATTCCCTACTTAAAGCAAACCTACCTAAAATGGCGGAGACTAGCGCTAATCCAAAATGATGTAAAATAAATAAATAGGGTGGTGCCACAGAGCGGGAGGACCGGAGCCCAGCACATTTCTCGCCTTTTCGCCATCATATCTTGACAGGGAATGGAACAGATCTACAATTTCTTGCCAGTTCCGAGCGACTACGTGAAAAAACGCTTTTCATGGTATGAAAATAAAATTGAAGAAATTGTTAAATCGTCGCAAAAAGCGATACACATGGGAAAATATTTTTTTGTGATGTTTCTGGGATTAAAACCTCGAACCTCCCACGTAACAAGCAGACACGTGGGAGGTTCAGTTACGCCACGGGCGCCTATTTGTGACATGATGTAAGAAAATTAAATCTGACTATTTTGAATTTTTTCTGATTCGATTTCCTGATCGCTTAAACTGGCCCCTTAGGTGGGTAATACAGTTCGGGTAGAACCTTAGCGTCATGGTAAGATAGATTAGATTATATGATGGATTGAGCTTGCGCAGCTCTAAGCACTGCGGTGTCTGAATGAAACCTATTATGCCAAGACATGGGCCTCATTTAACGACTTTCAATTTTGCTCTCTTAATCAATTGAAGTGTTCTTCCACCTTCAGCGATTACCTACCCTGCAATAAGCTTTCGAAGCTTTTAGTTATGCCCATGTCGCAGTACAGCTCATACAGCTCGTTGCATCTTCTTCTTGTCGCAGAATATAGGGCCAAAGATCATTCGAAATATTTTTCTCCCATATCCGCTTTCGATTAGGTCCACGCTTCTGCGCCGTAAAGCAGGACTTGAATGATCAAAGCCTTACGAAGGGTTACCTTGGTTTAACTATAGTCAGGGTTTTATTTCTCAAATGCCTTCTCAACCCAAAGAAGCAACGGTTGGCAATAGTTATTCTCCGTTTGACCTCCGCACTGATGTTGTTTTCCGTGTCTGATGACAACATATACATACTTCGCTTTACCCTCATCAACCATCAAGCTTATTTTTACCGCTTCTGTTTCAATGCTCACAAAAGGACCTATGACATGCTTACATCTTCCCATGACGTAAATCTCGTCTGCGGAAGCAAGTAACAGAAAGCCTTTAGCAGAAAAGTAAAAATTTTTTCGTTCAAGCTATCTCTTGTCATTTTTAAGAACATTTGAAAAAAAAGTAGCAAAATCAGTCAGGCCGTTTCCAAAGGCTGCGCAAACAGCTTTGTAAATTTAAGAAAAATAATTTCACAAATGACAGTTCGGATAGCTGTCCAAATATCATTTTTTTCACAAAGCTTCTTCTGTTAAGAAAAACATGAACAAAATTGCATTTAGCAACACATAAAGCGATTAATTTTCATTTGTTTACGAGTAGCAATAAAAATCTAATACCGAAAAACATCACTTGAAAACAAAACAACGAAAAAAGGAAGAACCACTCGATGTGAGGAGCCATAGTTTTATAGACCTATTTAATTTCCTGCATTGATTTTCACACAAAAGTTCTATGTAAGGAGCAATCAACAAAGTTTTACAACAATTTAAAACACACATAAAATAGACACACATAGAGCACTTTACTTAGCCTAAAGTGCGTCCACTTAACAGCTTCGTAAAGTTGTTTTACGACAACGGAAAACCATTCAAATCTAACCGCAAAGGATGTGGGCCTGGTCATGTGGAACACGAAATTACCATAAACAGAAAACCATCTCAAATCCTTCCTTAGCCATACGTATAAGCCTTTGGATCCTGTCTGAGCACAATACAAAAATACAAGAATACACCAGGAACAAATGAGAAGGACAAACTTCTTCAACTCTTTTGACCCTCTCAACACTTTAGAATCTTCTGCCCCATCACTAGAATCCTTTTGGAGATATATACGTACGTACATAAATACAAGATACTGCGTCTTCGGGTAGGACTCAAAAGAATTCCCATAAAACTGTACAAACATGTAGGTGGATGCTTTGCCTTAAAGTGCTTTTGACTTTAGTTAACGGTCGTCTCATAAAATTTCCTAAATAAAGGACATGGAACATCGATCGAATGATGGACGATAAATGACGATGATGGTATACAAAGGCATTGATGCTTCGGAATGTGCTTCTGTATACTCGAGAGACTGTGTGGGCATAGCACATCCAGCAAGGGCAACGTACTGCCATTGTGCCATCGTGTATACCATAATATCCGTCTTTGTGCGGTTGTTGTCCTTGTTACCACAGATCCAATCACCAAGAAGGATAATAAATTCCGCTTGAATATAGAGGTATGCGATATGAATTTTAACGATACTTAGCAAACGGAAATGCTTGGAATACCTTTCCTATGGCAGGTACCTCTATATATATAGCAAGACAGAGTGAATGGAAAGAGTCAAATACCAGGTTAGAGAGAACAATCGGAGATATGCGTGTATATCTATCCCATCATAACCCTCTAAATTGTGATAAAAGAATGCTGCAGGAGTCGCAAATGAAATTCTTATACTAAATCGATAATAGTGTAGAGGAATCCTGAGAGCCTAAGAACAACATTAACTTATATCACTGTATGTAGATGTGGTATCTATCATCGCAACTACACGCATCTGAAACTGTATACAGCTTATAAGTCTGAAAACCGAAAAAAACATAGTTCAGGAGAGTTTGATGGAATGGAATTCTCGGTTATTTGTAAGGGCATTGCTGTTTGTGGCATTTGCCTTGATGTTATTAATTACCGATACGAAATTCATTGGTTTCTTAATGGGAAATTAATTGCAGGTAAGTCAGGATTTGTTTTATATATCCACAGAAGGAGATATAGTCCAAGGAAGGAATCATTGTTGAGTTGAATTACGCTGAGAATTGAGAGGTAAGAATTTGGATCTAAGAGGGTTTTGGAAATAAAGTAAAGGGCTCAGATGTGAGAAGCTTTTTAAGTAAAAGACATTCCTTTGATCATAAATTAACATGAAGCAAAAAAGTAGAACAGAGTTACGAGCAAAGATAAACTTGAAATTGCATTTGTCACCCGAAAAGAGGATAATGCCCTATTAATTTCGAAAATAGATCTCAAAAGCCTTATCCTCGCAATAAAATAGAAAGAAATGAGCAGAAACCGATGACATACCCAAAATTGGGCTGCAGCATCTCCCTTTGGAAGCAATGGACATATATACACTACTTTGCTCAATAATACTTTAATCAGTGCTAATATTCATTGTTCAGAGCATTATTATGAGTTTGTTGGAAGATGGCAGTGTAGCATCCTCACCTTTGAAGAGGAAGTGGCGCTTCTAATCCGACAAATCTCCGGTCAATCAGTCTTATTCCCAGTGTTAACAAGTCATTTGAGAAGGTTTTCAATAGCCCACTGTCCACATGGACTGAAGACTTAAAACTGGTCCAGAAAATCAATTTGGTTTCAAGTCACCTTCTCATTAAGTTGCTCAGATATGACATGAGTAAACGACTGATAGGTACACTCATAACGATATATACTTCATGGTGGAAAGTGGACAATATACAAGTTAGAAAGGTTTAAGTTATTTTAATTTAAAAAAAAACTTTATTTATCAAATCAAACTGGCAGCGTTTCTGCCTATTACACAACTGAACAATGTTTTCTTAAAATCTATATCTTAAATACTAAAATTGTGCTTGCCTAAGCCATCCTAAGCCTCGTGCACTGGTGTCTATGGAATGCGGCAGGTGTTGAGTATTAGGTGTCACAGACGCAGACTCGCAGTAAAATGAGTTGAATCGTGGGATTCTTGTTTGAAGAATATTTCTCATTAATTGTGGCGTTAACTCCTCCACCTTTTAGAATCGAACGCCCTCGTTCGATACCGCTGATTTTAATGTCTTTACAGCTTCCTCTACGCCAATTGTTCTGGGCGTTGAAATTGGTTGCTCCACCGAAACGTTTACTGCTGTATTCGAGGTTTCCGCTTTGATGACTGATTCCCTCATTGCAATTTCTTCTCTCTTAGCCTCGCGTTTGCGAATGTTGCAAAGCTTCAAAGGGTTTCCCGATATTTTAAAGAGAATGAATATGACTGCCAAGACTGCGATGGCTGCTAATAGCAACATGGCCATGCTCTTCTTTTGATTGGAGATTTCCAGCATTTGAATGTACCGGGTGTTGTTGGTTTCGATCTCCTTAATCATTTCCAAGGAGAGTAGTTCTTCAAGCTTGGGCTTGATTGCAGAAGGTTGTAGCAGTGCCGGAAGGGGCTTGTGTTCTGTAACCTCAGTTGCGGTGAAGGTATATTTTTCGGCTTTTATGGTAGCGTTGTGGAAGTGGATGATGTAGGTTCCGTTCAGTGGAACTCGATTTTCGTCTATTTCTATATTACCGTCAAACTGGTTTAGAAGGATGACACCAGGAGTTAGTTCTTCTACGGCGGGGACGTGTTGATTGTTTATTTGTGTGCAGGAAGGCGGGCGGCTGGATAATAAATGGCTAATGCACTTGTCGTTACTTACATCTAGAATAGAAGTCTGTTTACAAATAGAAAGTTTGTTAATAGTCTTACAATTATCGATTAACCCATAGATTGCTTTTCGGCATTGCAAAATTTCCTTAAAATCTAACTTAATTATGTTTTTTCCTCTTTTTACCGGCTTTATTAGCAATTTTTTACATATTTCTGGGTCGGCTACTGGCAAACTTAGGATGTATAGTAATATTGAATTGTTTGATGCTATTTTTACATTAGCGAATTCTATTGCTTCAATAATATTATCATAAGGCATGTTTTCTCTGTTTATTACTTGTTCAATTAATTTAATTTCAGTGTTGGATAAAATATATGTGTTAACAACGCCAGTTTTTGCCCATTGTATGGCATATTCAATATTAATTATTTCCTCTTTTAACATATCT
The DNA here is from genome assembly GCA_949752695.1 of Melanostoma scalare. Classification (NCBI taxonomy): domain Eukaryota; kingdom Metazoa; phylum Arthropoda; class Insecta; order Diptera; family Syrphidae; genus Melanostoma; species Melanostoma scalare. Next base: position 199,734,140 of record OX456984.1, read on the forward strand.
AGTTTAAATTTCAAGTTTAATAGGAGTTCTTGCTTAAGGCTTGCTTCCGAACTTCTTACAATTTCGTTTGTTACATTACTTACTTCGTTAATTTTATTTAACAACAAGCTGTTAACAATCCTTTGTTGGTTGTTATTTGACAGTACATTATTAACTTTCTCCTCTACTATCTCAAAGTCGTGCCGGTCTGGTGTTCCAGCGATCCACTTCCAGGCGGAACCAAGGAGATCTATTGAGCGTTTATTTCTTAACTTGGGAAAGAGGCAGTTAAGGTGAATTTGTATCTGTTGGATCTCGTGGGATAGGAACGGAAACATGGGATGTGGAAGGTTACCGAAATCGCGAATACTTAGGTCTATTTTCTTTAAGGATTCTTGATATTGATCAATTTCAATGACGTGTATAATTTTGAATGTTCCGGTCTGCACTTTTGCAGAACCGGAATTTATTGCTATCAGTTGGGCGTTAGAGTAATCCAGCATTTTGACATCCGCGATGATGGGTGCAACGCAGAGCCTAAAAAATTTAATTCCTTATTAACGACTTGTGAATTACTCTGCCAGATGTGGTTAAAATTGTCGTTGACCTATTTTCTGAAACTACTTCCTTTCTGTACCTTGCAGAAAGCTTATTGCCTAATCTCTTATTTATTTTAACATATATTACGTCGCCTGCGCTATACGTTTTTGGTGGTTTCCTACTTTTATTGTGATAGTCTAGGTCGGCTTCTTGTTTGCTTTTTATTCTCTCCTCATTTTTCTTTCTTTCTGATTCTAATAGTTCTGGGTTATTAAGCGACTCCTTACCAAAGAAAACATCGATAGGTTTCCTTTTAATTGTTGAGTGCACTGACCCGTTATATTCGTACACCGTCATGTCCAACAGCTCAGAGAAGGAGTTGTGAATCTTCTTGGTCTTCATGCAGCGCAATAACTCGGAGAGTGTGGAATGAAAGCGTTCCACTTGACCGTTAGCAGAGCTTGTGTAGGGGGGAACCTTGAAGATTGTGATTTTAAATAGATTTTCTAACATATGGGTTATGGAGCTTGAGCTCAACGATTTCTCGTTATCAATCACGATTACTTCGGGAACTCCAATTCCAACACGAGTTCTCTTAGAGGTTGCTTGATGTCCTCTGTGGCTCTAGACTTTAGCATTCTTGTAAGCGCGTATTTCGAAAACTTATCGATGGCAGTTAAGATTATTTTGCCGTCCGTGAAATATATGTCTACATGAACGATCTGACCAGGGAACTTAGGGATTGGTGTTGCCTGAATTTCCGGCTTGTTTGGATGACGGTCGTACTTGTTTTCTATGCAGACTTGACATGCTTTCGTAACTCTGCGAATTTTCCCTATCATTCCCGGAAAATAATATTTTTTCAGGATTTGAACCTTGTTCTCTTTTGCGTCTCTATGCGCTCTCCGGTGAGTACTGGTCACGATGTTCTCCTGATCCGAATCGTCAGTAACATCTTCGACCTGAATCTGAGTGAATCTAATTTTGAAGCTACTAAAGTGGGACACGTATAGTGTTTGTATTAGGCCCATTATTGGTTCTGCGGCTCTGATACCATTAATAACTGAAGGGTTCAACACTTTCTTCAGGATTTCCTTTAAGTTCCCCTCATTGAACTCAGGTTCTGTCACGACATGTCGGTGATAGGTTGGGAAAACAATATTGAAACTCATTGAAGAGATTTCGCCTACCTGTAAAACAATCTGATTTTTAAATACATTAAGGGGGACTTCCACACTGTGTATTAAGTTGTGGGACGAACTGTCGTCACTGTGCTCGGTGACCGTAAGCGAATTTACTAGCGAGTTTATCTGGGGAGGACGTGAAAGAGCGTCTGCTACCATGTTTGTTTTACCCGGTTTATAGTGCAGTTCATAGTCGTACTCCTCCAGAATAGCCTTCCACCGCTTCATCTTGCTGTTATTGTTTTTGCTGCTGAGAGCATATGTGAGAGGCTGGTGATCTGTGTATATTTTTACATGCGCAGATCCATATAGGTACTGGCGTAAAGCATTTAGTGCCCATATAATTGCCAACATCTCCTTTTCGTTGGCTGCGTACCCCTCCTCGGTTTTACCAAGTGTACGGGAGATAAATGTTATTGGCCTATCCTGTTGAGCCAAGACCGCACCAAGAGCGAAGTTGGACGCGTCTGTAGTTAGCTCAAATGGCTTCGTAAAGTTTGGATATGAAAGAACTACGTCTTCAGAAGCGAGAGTGCTTTTAATTTTTTCAAATGAATCAATTTCTTCGGGGCCGAGATAGATAAGCTTCTTGGCGGATTGGGTTTTGGACATACGTCCCTCTTCCCCTCTTAAAAGAGCTGTCAGGGGCTTCGTAAGCTTCGCGTAATCCTTCACAAAGCGGCGATAATACCCTGACAGTCCAAGGAATGATCGTAGATCTTTCAACGTTTGAGGTTTTGGGAAATCCTGTATTGCCCTTACCTTTGCTGGGTTAGTTTTTATTCCTTCGGATGAGATAATAAATCCCAGGAATTCCACTTCGTTCTTAAAAAAATGACACTTGTTCAATTGAACTTTCATATTTGCTTCATCGAGTGTTTTGAAGATGTCTACTATGTGTTTGGCATGATCGCTTTCGCTTTTACTAAATATCACTATGTCGTCTATGTAGACATAGCAGATCTTGCCTATGTGGTCCCGCAAGATGTCGTCGAGAGCCCTCTGGAAAATTGCTGGGGCGTTTTTCAGCCCGAAAGGGAGCCTGGTAAATTCAAATTTACCACTATTTATGGAGAAGGCAGTCTTCTCGATGTCAGATTCCTTCAAGGGAATCTGATGAAAGCCGCTTTTCAGGTCTAGAACGCTGAAAAATTTGTTTTCTCCCAATTGCGATAAAACCTCATTTATGTTGGGAATTGGGTAACGGTCGGCTATGGTGATACCGTTCAATTTCCGGTAGTCAATCACCATTCTGTATTGCTTTTTTCCTTCGGGATCAGACTTTTTGGGTACGATCCACACCGGGGAATTATACGGCGACCTAGAAGGTCTAATAATTCCATCAACTAGTAGGCTTTGGATTTGTTCCTCGACCTCGGATTTGAGAGCCATTGGGAAAGGATAGTACTTGCTGTAAGTAGGAGCATCGGTAGATGTCCGAATTTCCCCTACGACTTTCGTAGTGAAAGTCAATTTCTGGTTAGGTTCAGAAAAAAGGTTTGGACAGCAACTTATGGCTGAGCCAATAAGCTTCTTTTGCTGTTCTGTCATGTGATCAGAATGTGTTGTGAGGGTGTTCACCCCTGGTGCTTTTAACTGCCTTATCTTAATCTTAATGGAGTTTAAAATTTTCATAGTATTGTTTTTGGTATCTATGATTGCAGATAGTTGTTTAAGACTATCGTTGCCAATAATACCATTGAATGTTTTTAATGTAGGCAATAGGTAGAATTTTAAGCCTAAATTCTGATTGTTGAACAGATGGATGGTTGTATGTTGAGTTATCTCAACATCTCCAGCTATAGACTTAGCAAAAAAAGGATTTTCATTTTGCTGAGGATTCTCAACAATTCCTGGTTGGATATAATTTTTTGAGGATCCTGTATCTATCAGGAATCTAAAAGTCTCACCTTTTTTTGATTTGCATTCAAAATATGGCAGGGAGGAGTCGCAGAGCCCGATGAAGTTAATGTCGATATGCTCTAGTTCGGCGACTTCTCCTCCTCCAATGTTGGAGGCTGCGTCAGTGTTTTCGAGATATTCAGCAAAATTTTGCTCTTCCTGTTCGTCACTTAAGTCGAGGTTTTGGTAGTATGAACTAAGTTCCTCTTCGGACGGTTGGATATGGAAATTGGGTTGATAGTTCCCAGTTGGAGGGATCTTGTTAGCACCTACCTTCCAAGCCGTACCGCCAAAGTTCTGCCGGTTTCGGTTGTGAATATCTCTGGCCTGGTTACTAGGCCCTTGGGTGAAAGGTTCCTGTTTTACAGGTTGACCCTGTGAGAAAGGTCTTGCAAATCTATCGTTCTGATTATTGAAACTTCTCTGTTGGAAGTTTGGTTGGCCACGGCCAAACCCTTGATTATGCTGATTTGGTCGATAGGGTTGAGGCTGAGTGAAATTAGAAGGATTTGCCCGATTGGGTTGGAAGTCCGGGTATTGCTTACGGTGTCCAGGATTGGTATTCCTTGGAGGAAACGTGTTTTGTAAACGTGTTGGAGTAGGTTGTGGAGCAAAATTTTTTCTTATTGCTCCTTGAGTGTTCTGAACGTATTGGGATCTATAATGCTGGTTTTCGTATTTTTGGCAGAGGTGTAAGGCTGTGGGAAGGTCTGCGGGTTCTTTCATGCCGAGAAGATCGGACAGATTACCCTTCAATCCCCTTACAAAGGTATCGAGAGCCTTGTCCCGATACGTTTGAACCAATAACCTCATCGCCTCTTGACCGATGTCCATGCAGGCAATGTTATTGGTTATTAACGTGAGTTGCCAGGTTACCGTTTGGTAAAACTCCTGGATGGTTTGATTACCTTGAACCAGCCCAGACAGTTGATATTCGAGGGTTGTGATATCCCTCTTGTCGGCATAGTGTGTTGCCAAACAGTCAACGATACTGTTCCACTCAAGGGGCGTACCGTTAGCTTCCAAAGCAGCGTCAGCCTGACCTATAATTTTGTTACGGATAACGTTAAGTATCCCGTAATACTTCATGGTATTCCTCATTGGTTCGTAAAGTTTTAATACCCGGTCTACACTTCTTTTCCACGAAGAAAACTCGGAAGCCTCTCCCGAAAAGTTTCTCAAACTTTTTACCACGTCTGGAATTTTTTCTAGCTCACTGACGGACTGGTTTTGATTTACTGAAAAGGGATTCAATTGTTGCTCGAGTACTCGACCAACAATTGATGTAATTAAAGCATCTAATTCGGCGGAAGACCTAACGTCTTCAGCCGGAAGTTGATTATCTAATGAACGTCTACCATTCTGGTGACCATTGGAATTGGAAGATGATGCAGCGCTTGCCGCGGTTACGTAAATTGGTGGGATATTATTGCTGCCAGAAGGGCTATAGGTAGTTATTGGATTAGGTTCGGCCTGGTCTGGATCTGACGTAGCACCAGCTCCTCCCCTTGTTAAAACCATTTCTACTATAATTTTCTTAATTTCACTTCACAAATATGTTAGATTTAACTAATTTCTTAATTTTTATTATTTCTTTAAGCTTTTCACTTTGGGTTTACTCAATTTTGACTAAAATTTATTGCTCCTAGACTAATGGTTCAGTTTTATAATTTTCAAATTTGAAGGTTCAGTTTCACTTTCCTAATTAATTATTTCGTTTCAATTCTCTTTTCAATTAGTTAAAGCTAATTTCAAAATTCCACTTTCTCTTAGTATGCTTAGTTCTATTTAATGATTCACAAAATTTTCAATTGGTTATAACTTAATCTTAATCTTACATCAACCAGAATGCGACGACGGCCATGGGGATGAATTCCTTTTTGCTATGACCACTACTCGGGATCCCTCGTTGACTCCTTTAATTGCTCGCGATTCACTGATTCTACTCTTGTTTTACTTTTGAGTTCACTTATTACTAGTCTTAGTCTTTCTTTTGCACTGATTTTACTTTTGTTTTACTTATTAATCCACTTATTACTAGTCTTCTTTTTGCTCGGGCGCCAGTTAGAAAAGTTTAAGTTATTTTAATTTAAAAAAAAACTTTATTTATCAAATCAAACTGGCAGCGTTTCTGCCTATTACACAACTGAACAATGTTTTCTTAAAATCTATATCTTAAATACTAAAATTGTGCTTGCCTAAGCCATCCTAAGCCTCGTGCACTGGTGTCTATGGAATGCGGCAGGTGTTGAGTATTAGGTGTCACAGACGCAGACTCGCAGTAAAATGAGTTGAATCGTGGGATTCTTGTTTGAAGAATATTTCTCATTAATTGTGGCGTTAACTTACATAACTTTAACCAAAATTTTGGAGATTCAAAACAGTCTGTAAGGATGCGGTAAGCTCGCTTAGTTTACTAAGAATTTACACGGACGACCTCATTTCGAACAGAAAATTTTCAAAGAAGAAAAGATAGTCCAAAGTTAAAAGAATTCTTTTGCAGCAAGACTTCGCAGAAAATAATCGCGAAGACTAAACGCTGAATATCATCTTCCGAAATTTAGGAGCAATTGTTTTATTAGAACCTCGTTCGCAAGGGTACATATAATGGTATACGAGAAGAAACTATAGCAAAAGCTGGTGATAATTAGCCTAAAGGCCACATACAAAGAAATATTCAAGTACCTCGACCCTCTGGCTAGATAAGTATCCTTATTTTAACGTTGGTACATATGAACGCGATGCTGACCAGAGCTAGAAGAGTTTTCCCAAGGACAAAGCACTTGTTTTAAGGCAGTCGATTTGAAAGCAGAGTGAAACTGATTTTATAATGCCAAACATTGTCAATAGATGTCTCAACTCAAATGGAAAAGCATCCTGTGTTTGATTGTCAGTGTGTGCCTTCTTGTCTTAAATTGCAGAGGACACCAGAGCCGGTGTACAAAAACTATTATCCAAATGGTATTCTTTATAATAGGGCTCATATTAACCGAATCGATGATTTCATTGTCAAGGCTATTCGCGGTAACACTGCAAGAGCGATAACTTCGACCGACGCGACGGCTCTATATTTAGGGTTTATTACCCTATTGTCTTAAAGAGATTTGGTGAGTTCACTCGATCTAGGATGAATTGAGGTTTCAGCTAATTCAACACATCTGCAAATAATTCGTGCAGCGGATGCTACTTTATAACCTATCATCTCGACAACAAAGTACAAATGACTTCGGTTGGCTAATTAAATAAATAAATAGGGCGGCGCAACAGAGCGAGGAGCCCCTGGGCCTAGCGCATTTCTCACAACCATGCCTTGTGAGGAAATGGAGGGGACTTACTATTTTCTGCCGGTTCCGAACGGCTAATTGAGAAAGCGCTTTTCTAGGCAATGAATTTACTAACGGAGGACTTGCCAATTCCTCGCGAAAGACGATATCCGTGAAAAAACAATTTTGCCTTTGCTGGGATTCGAACCTCGAAACTCTGGGTTAGAAAGTGGATATGCTAACCATCACGGCACGGGTACCAGCACTTCGGTTGGCTGTCTCAAACTAATAGAGTCCAAAGCGTATAGATTTGGGAGCTGATACTGAGTTCCCTTTTGTTTCTAAACAAAATTTTTCTTCGCTGTAACTATAACACTTTGTTGATTTTGAATCTTCAGGACAAGAAAGGCTATCGACGAGGCGACAAACTGTCGTGCTATTTCTTTAGCATCAAGCTCGAAAAAATTTTCAAAACTCAAACACCAGAAGAACAATCTTTCAAATGTATGACTTTTATAAAAGCATAAAAGTCAGAGAGTTGTGAATTGTTATCCCTTCGAGATCCCAAAACTCGTACCCCGCCAGCGCCGTTAGTGGAAAAGAAAACACTTGTTCATAGGACACTGGTTCGTAGTTTATACCTTTTCAGCACTTCACGTGAGTAAGTGGTTCATCGTTCATGCATGCCTTAGTTCATTCTTAGTAAAGAAATGATAAGCTCTTCTTAAGTAGTTCTAGGAACCTATAGGTATAATTCAGTTAGAATTATACTGGAAGCCATCAAACGGCTACCAGAAAAGCTTACAAACCACAATGGGATCTTGAGATTGAGATGAGATGGCAAGCAACGGTTAGTTCTTATAGTCTGGACACATACCATATTGTTCTAGGGAAGGTCACTAGAGACTCCTTTTTTTTTTTTTGCATCTCAGAGACTAAGTCGCACGAAGCTTAGAGCAAGCTCATTTGTACGTACTTATCTACGCTCTTCATCATAAATGCAAGTGTTAGAGGTTAGAAAACAACAACACCAGCACAAAGAGAACGTATATATATATGAAAAAAAAAAAAATACAAATAGTGACATACAATATACAACACCTAACATGAAATACAATAATAATAATTAAACAAAACTACTAGAAATAAAACTAAGCATAAACTACAAATATTTTGAAAGACAATAAACTAAGAAACATTGAACAAAAATCATGCATGTGGAGCACTGGTTTTAAATTATTGTTTTAAACTACATTTATTAATGTTGAAATCTAAAAGTAGAGAGTTAGAATTATATAATCTACACATGCGCGATAGCGGCTCATTCATGCCGTAATTGGTTCTATGATGGGGGCAATAAATCAACTCCAAATCACGCAAGTGGTGAGATCCTCCGCGGTAGTTAAAACCTATGGACGCGAGCAAGTATGGAGCATCTATAAAGCCAGTCAAAAGCTGATGGAAAAATACTAGGTCATTGTTTATACGTCTGTGACTAAGGGTTTGCAATTGCAAAAGTTGAATTCGATGTTCATAAGGAGGTAGATTGAATGGATCTTCCCAAGGAAGACCCTTCAAAGCAAAACGTATAAATTTGTGTTGTACTGCCTCAATACGATGTTTAGGAATTTCATATAGAGGAGACCAAACTTGTGAGGCGTACTCGAGATGAGGGCGAACATAACAGTTATACAAAGATAGTGTTACATAAGGATCATCAAATTCTTTTTACCACCTCTTTATGAAACCTAGCATAGAATTTGCTTTCCTTACAATTAAGCTTATGTGCTCATTAAATTCAAGGTTAATATTGAAGTAAACACCTAGGTCACGAAAACTGGAGACATTACATAATGAATGACCAGACACAAAGCATTACTAGGTTCTCGTTTTTTCGAGAAAGTCATAGTTTGGCACTTCGAGGGGTTGAGACTAAGACCATTCTTTTTACACCATATTCCAAAGCTATCGATATCTTTTTGAAGAAGTACGCGATCAGAACTATTTTGAATGGATTTAAAAATTTTCATATCATCTGCGAAAATCAGAATTTCACTATACGAAATGCACGAAACAACGTCATTGATGGCAACAATGAAAAGCAAAGGCCCAAGGTGACTGCCTTGTGGTACACCCGACAGAGCATTGAAGGGATTCGAAAAGCTATTACGAAATTTTACTTGGTACGTTCTATTTTCGAGATAAGAGCAAATCCATGCAATAAATATTGCAGGAAATCCAAAAGCCTTGAGCTTATATAATATAACATCATGAGAGAGTTGGTCGAATGCTTTGGAAAAATCAGTGTAAATACAGTCGAGCTCAGACCCATTTTCGAGGGTATTGGAACATTTGTGAAGAAAAGAGAGAAGGTTTGTTACCGTCGATCTTTTTTGCATAAAGCCATACTGCTGTCTGCAAATAATATTTTTTGTAAAAAATGAGAGGCTGTCACAAACAACTTGCTCAAAGAGTTTGGGGATGCAAGAAAGTTTGGATATAGGCCTGTAGTTTTTTATTTCTGTCTTATCACCCTTTTTAAAAACCGGAGTGATAAATTACTTTTTCCAAAGGCTTGGGAAAACGCCTGTTTTGATTGAAAGCTGAAAAAGATATTGAAGTGGGAACATTATTTTGGAACGGCATTTCTTTAAAAGAATAGGCGGGATTCCATCCGGACCGGACGAAAAGTCATATTGCAGAAGTGATAAATATTTTAAAATGTTGTCACTATGAATAGGGATATTATTAAAATTAACTTGAGAGCAGTTACGTAAATACGTAAAGTAGTTTTCATCTATTACTACGGGGATATCACAGAAAGAGCTCCGAAAATGGTTAGCGAAGGCATTACAAATATCGTTAGTATTCTCTTGTGGAGTATCACCAGAAAAAAAGTTCACTGGGTACCCATCAGATTTTTTCTTTGAATTGACAAATCGCCAAAAACTTTTCGGGTCATCCCTTAAAGAGAATGACATCTGTCTAAGGTAGTTGGAGTAAAGAGTTTTGGAGAGCGTGTTAAAGTTTTCAAAAAAACTAATATAAACACTATAGTCAGTTGTAGAATGAGTTTTAATGTAGGATTTCCAGGCTTTATTCCTCTTATTTCGCAAAATCTTTAGTTCTTTGGTATACCATGGCTGATTAAAGCAGGAATTCTTAAGGATTTTACGGGGAATAATTTTGTTCATAGAATTTTCCAAGATCAAGTAAAAGCATTTGACTGCAACGTCGATATTGTTAGAAGCTGATACATTATCCTTCGAAGAAAGCCCAAGGCACACCTACTTACTCAGAGAAAGTTTCAGTGGTTGATTGCACAATTTTCAAGAATTACCATCGAGTCCACCAGTGAGAGAGAATTTCCCGCCTAATTTCCTCTTTTGTTTTTAAGCTTCATTCAACAGCAAAACACAAGCAACTTCTTTTAATTTCTTTCAAACCAGCAGAAATTCACAAAGTCCTTAATTGCACACTCTTTCCACGGTTTTCCGTCCATTAATTAATTTAACACTCTCTCTACAAGGACCAACAGAACCAACAAAATCTATTCTTCCCCAGAATAGTAGCTACCTACCTACCTACCTAGATATTGGCTTAGACTCTCCCACTTTTATTGGTCTGTACTCTTGTCTTCTTCTTCAGCTCCATGTTTTAATCTGTTCTTCATTAATTCACTTCTCGCGAAAATAAATTGCTGCAAATTGCAAACAGTGTAAACCTAGATGAATGCCAAAAAAAGGAGAGTAGGTGAGGTACGTGTAGTCAGAAGAACAAGAAGAAGAAAAAGAACAAACCAAAATTGAAGGAGAAGATAAAAAAATATCCAGGACCATAACAAAGGCACACACCGACTGCAAATTTCGAAAAGACTCTTCATCATCAATTTAAATTTTCAATTAATTTTCCACACCCTCGCACATTGCCACCACCTTGTTGCCATCCCCATTCCCAAACAAAAATCGCCCACGGTGAGTGGTGAAAGTGCTTTCACTCAGCGATTCTCTGATTCTTAAATCTGATTCTTCTTTCGTTTCCTCTGTGTGTACTCATTTGCAAAGTCAACGTTCTATGGTTCTGTACTTTTAAATGCATTGGGAAAAGGATGTGCTTCTTCGAAACACAAAAACTTGAAGTGAAGTCGTCTTCGTCTTCGCCTTCGTCGTCGTCGTCGTCATCGTTGTCGTTTTCTTTAAACAAAAAAAAAACTTCTTTCGCTTTCGTACACAGGAAACTAACAGAATACATAATAATAAAAAATAAACAAAAAGAAAAAAATCAACGAATACTTAAGAATTGAAAAGGAAAGAAAACAAAAAAACTATTTTCTTCTCTCATAAAATTAAGGACGAACGAGAAAATGAGAAATTAAAATACGAAAATAAAAAAGAATCCTTTCGCCAAGGATTACCAAATGGATATGAGAGATAGTAAAAGAGATGATGGCTCAAAAGGATTACTTCTTATTTTCCATCCGTTTAAGACGAACATCATGAGGAGGAAGAGCTTAAGAAGAACGTTCTGCTTGGTGTGCTGGATGCGACTTAATTAGTGTAAAACTACCAAGGCAACCTAACCTAGTTGTCGTTCGCAGATCTAGTTTCTTTTTTTCTGTTTTTTGTGTGGAAAAAAAGAAACGGTTAAATTGACTTTCAAAAGACTGAATTTGGCAGGATAATGAGAGAGGTGGATGGAGATGGAGATGGAGTTGTTTATGTAATGCCCGAAGCTTCAAAAAGATTCGAATAAACGACGAACAAAAGAATAGAAGAGGAAAAAAAATTGTAGACGTGATTTTAAGTTCTGTTAAATAACCTTAAGCTTGATGGAGTTAGAAAGTTTGGAGATCTTGAAAGTTGAAAGATTCTGTATTCATTAGCAGGGATTCTGTTTTATAGCTCGAAGGAGTCTTTCGTAAACTAAAAGGAGAAAAAACATTATGACGGAGAGCATCGACTTAATGAGAATTAGAGTTTCTTATGAAATGTTAAAAATGCTATCAAGTTCATTGATTGCGTTGAAAGCAATTTTTGTAATTTCCTGGCTATGCCACTAATTTGCTTAAGGCTTGGGAATGGCAATGTTTTTTTTTTTCACGTTAGAATTCCGTTTGACTTGAGTATTAAATTGAAAAATTTGCAGCGTTTGCGTTTATTTTTTAGCTTTTGCTAAAAACCCAAACACTATGTAAATGTTTCCTTGTACGACATGCGGTTTCAACAAGCTGGTTTCACAAACCGTGTTATCTCATGAAATGAGCCAGTCGATTGGCCGCCTCGTTTGTACAATTTAAAGCCTGTAGACTATTTTCTACGTTAGGTCATTAGTTTATGCCCACAACCCGACGACGCGACGCAACGCGACGCGATGTTAGTTCAGAGCTATTATAGTAAACGTGAAATAGCGGCCATTTCGCATGAAATGTGTGGACGAGTCATCGAAAACTGGGTCGATCGAATCGACCGCCACAACCGTGTCTGCTGTGCCCATGTGGAAGACGAATTTCATTCATAAATGTATTGATTTGCATAGATGAATAGGGTGACGTAACAGAGCGAGCAGCCCCAGGGCCTAGCGCATTTCTCACAACCATAGCCTTGTGAGGGAATGGAGGGGACCTTCAATTGTCTGCCGGTTCCTAACTGCTAATCGAGAAAGTGCTGTTCATGGCAATGAATTTCTTATCTCCAATTCCCCGCGAAAGGTGATACTCGGGAAAAAACCATCACGCCACGGACAAAAAAAGGTTACCATGTCCGTACCTCAAAGCCTGATACAGCAATCTGTGTGAAGTGTTTATATTCACGCTCGGTGGTTGGTTGTTAGGTTTTTTAACACGAACTCAATAGAGTTAGTAGCGGGGAAAAAACATCATGTGACTCGTGTTGGCCCTTGTAAAACGAAATAACTAATTCATTTCATATAAAAAAGGTTTTCTATTGGTTTATCCAAGCTCTGGCAAGACCATGAGATTTTCAACTCAAATGGCAACAATAAGCTCGTTTTAGATTGACTAATGGGAGAAGCAACTATCTTTTTTACCAGAAACGACGGAGTGGTTTCGTTTCGAACGAACCAGCACGAGTTACACGACTTGTTCTCTTTTTGCCCTCAAAGGAGGTTGTGTTAAAAGAACGAAGAAGAACTACTCAACCTTTTTTTAACCCTTAAATAACTTGTGTTGGGTGCATATAGACACGTCCGAACCTATGAACATACTTAACTAGTCGCTGTTTGCAGTGACGGTCTACCAATCCTTTTGCCTGTCAATCTCTAGTCCTTAGAGACTAAAAAAAAAAAAAAAACACTCAACAAGAGTACAGTGTAGACATATCGTGCCAACTGCATCTAAGCTTCGTTGGCGTTATTGGACAACATACAAAAACGTGCAATTAAAATGATAGTTGTCAGTCGTTTAACGCAAACGATTTATTGTCTTTAATTTCGTACAATTAATACTTACAATTGGTGTCTTCCCATTCTTCATCGGTATTTCTATCATTAATCTTCGAACAAAATAGCCGGTTGCATTTCGCCCCTTCAATGTCTTCGCAGCAAAAGACGTTCTTCTTTAAATAATCATCCGCATAAGAGTGTTGACAGTCGTCTATTGTAAACGTTGATAAAATTTGATAACTGATTTCCATTTCAAGTGGTTGGCTATTGTACTATTCGGGAAGTGGTATCCACTTGGAGGGGCAACTTGTAGTACACGTCAACTGTGCTTACTATACCGCCCACTGGGAACTGAGATCCTCCACCCGGAGATTACCTGCTAAACTAGCAGCTGCTAGTGTTGACAAAAGGACGAAGAAGAAATAGACAAACACTATAATATCTGCGAATAATGATTGACTGCCCGGACCTTAGTGCCCTACCAAAGTTTATTTTATTAGCCCGAATATAATAAAAGCAGCGTAATAGCCAGAATACCGAATACAAACCGAATATTCGTTGAAAGTCTAGTCCTTATCAATGTGGTCTTAGGCCAGAAAAGTCCACATTCGACCCATTTTTCACATTACGGCAGATCTAGGGAATATAATATCGAACACACAATCTTTTTATCGATTTCAAGGCCGCGTGTGACCGAGACGAGATGTACAGAGCCATGTCTAGTTTCGGCATCCCTTCAAAACTTGTACGATTATGCAGGATGACTTTGGAGAATACACACTGCTCCGTCAAGGTCGGAAGAGAACTCACACAGACCTTTGATGTCGAGAAAGGCTTTAGCCAAGGCGACAAACTGTTATGCGATTTCAAAACTAAAATGTCAACACGAGAGGAATAATCTTTCAAAAGTCGTGAAGCGTGATGTCATAGGTGCTTTATCGAGTTAAAAAGGTTAAAACGAAGTATATGTTGTCATCAAACAATTACACAGAACATCGACGAATTAGACAAAACGTCTTAATAGACAGACATAACTTCGAGGTAGTACACGACTTCGTCTACCTAGGATTCACTATAGACACGGAAAACAACATCAGTGCGGAGATCAAACGGAGAATAACTCTGGCCAACCCTTGCTCTTTTGGATTAAGAAGGCAATTGACAAACAAAACCCTCTCTAGAAAAACCAAGGTTACCCTTCAAAAGGCCTTAATCATGCCAGTCCTGCTTTACGGCGCTGAAGCGTGGATTTTATCAAAAGCAGATTAGGAAACCCTTTTTTCGAAAACAAAAAATACTCCGAATGATCGTTTGTTCCGTAAGCCAGAAGAGTACGCATCGCGAGGCGATGAATGGGCCATGTAGAGCGAATGGACAAAAACGCTTCGGCTTGACGGGTTTTCGAAAGCACATTTTAGGGAAATCGTAAAAGGACAAGACCTCGTCTCAGATGGCGCAATCAAGTGGAAGAAGACCTCATCCTATTTTAAGTGCAGAACTGGAGAGAGCTCTGCCGAAATTGAGGTATTTATTGAATTATGTTGGTTTTGGCCCAGGCTCCTGAATTGTAATGCTTACCTAAGTAAGTAAGTAAAATTACAGTCTCAAATTAAATGGAAAAGGCATTTCGTCGGAAATTGTAAGTCAGCAATATTTATGTACGTATGAAGGAAAAGGATAAAAGACGGTATAAAATTATCATATTAAGAAAACCAATACAGAACAAACTGTCATACTAAATGAAGTTGCGCATTATTTACGAAGACGCGCACACTTTCGCATAGTTGCGCGAAGTCGCGCTAAGATGAATATCGTTGCGCGAATCTTATCGAAGTTAAAATTGTGCCAACTTGCGAGAAGTTGTGCAAAGTTGCGTGTATCGTAGTTGCTGAAGTTCTCTTTGTTGTTTGCGTAGTCTATTATCCGTAAAAAATCTTTTTGTTAATTGCTCCGATTTCGACAGAAGTACATATTGCGTATTTTAAAGCGTTGAATGTCCTATAAAAAAATGTGAACGAAAATTTTCTGTGTAATCAAGGAAATGCGAGATATTAAAAAATAGCAATTGAAATTCAGAGCTTAACTTTGGAGAACCTCTTTTAAATATGCCGTGGAATTGGATTTCAATTTTCATTAGTCTTTCTAGGCCCACCCTAATCCGTCTTCCTTTAAAGCTGGGCTTCTGCCCCATCCTCATTTTAGTTTAGTATGAATGGCAAGTTAGTTTTCTTACAAATTGGGATCTTGTCTTGATGGTGACGGTTAAGTATTGGAAACCATTAAAAATGGCGTCCCTTCAAAGTAGCTATACTCGTTATGTGAAGATAGCGAAGACTGCCAATCAAAGTCAATATATCTCAATGATAATTACAAACAAATCGGCTTTCTTAATGAGTTAATCAATATCGTGGTTTGAGTATTTAAATTATGTAAATATTTCCCTTGCAAGTCCTTTTCAATTCAATTGAATTAAGTCGAAAAATCCACTTATTTATAATGACACACTCAACAATCACTTAAGTCTCTCAATTAAATCAGTTTACCTGTTCATCAGCTTTGAGCCAAAGTCAGTCAGTAATACCCAAGCAAATATTGCAATTTGAATGCTTCAAAGGAAATTAATTTCCCCATCAACACCCAAAGCACTGAAAGCCATCAGCTGCTTGTTATAATCCCACACTACGCAACATTGAAAACGATTGGGAGAAAAAACAAACACACACACACAACTTTACAAAATCAATCACCCGATTACCGAATCAGGAATAAATGGTGATGTACCAGAAAAAAAAAATTATTAAACTTTTTCCAGAATATTTTCGATTCAATCAGTCTGATTGATTCACCATCCAAGAGGCGATGAAAAAACTTTCATTAATAAAATATCAGCACGCGTAGACCCAAAAACCACCAACAGTAATTTTTTTGAATTTTGGTTCAATTCTGGGAGTTTGCTATTGGCGCAGATGGAAAAAATTACTTTAAGAGGATTTCGAAATAAAAGCGAAGCTGCTGGCTTCAGTAGTCCTCTTTAGAAATCTTCTGGGGTTGAGGTAGTTCGAACTTGTTAATCCTTCAGTAATAATTTTTTACGAACATACTTACATAGGTATGTATCTCTCACATCACGTGGGGCGTGGGGGTGCGACTTATGTACCTGCTTTTACTATTACTTACAAATTTTCTACATTTTACTAACTTGTCCCATAATTACCACAAATGGCCAGGTGTGGCGGAGTAATGGTTAACATGTTTTCCTATTACTTGAGAGGTTCGAAGTGTGAATCCCTGAAACATCAAAGAAAAAGTGTTTATCATCGGTGTCGCCTTTCGCGAAGAATTGGCAAGTCCTTCTAGAGTGGGACATGTCATGAAAAAGCTTTCTAACTTAGCCGTTGAGAATCTGAATAAAATTTTACGTCTTGGAAATCCGCTAAGACCTGAGGTTTCCATTGATTTGTTGCACCAACCTATGTATATGAAGTCTTCTTTCCTTTAAATGGCCAGGTATTTAAATATTTACACGAAAGAAGCGGTTTGTCCAGCACATTGGCCACTCAAGGCGAGTGATTAATAAAATTTATCTTATAGTGAGTCTTTCCAAAACAATATACTTCCATAAAAAGTAGGTTAGGTTCTTGTAAAGTAAGCCTTCCTCACCAGTAAACGAAATTCATTTACCTCTGCAAAATTCTCTTATCTTACAAAAAAGCTATGTGCGTACTTCCCAAGCAAAAATTTAAAGGTCAAGTTCAAATAATTGGGAATTTAAGACTTACGTATAAGCATATCAAAAGAAAAAACCAATAGCTCCACGAACGCACGCGTGTCGTGATGACATGTCATGAATTTATAATCAAGTTTAGACCACTCCAACTGTTGTGAGTTTGATCGACGGCAAAGCCCTATAAAATGGTATCAACTAGATTGAGGCAAACATTCCAAATCTTCACACCTCCGGGAGTACTTCGAGTGAAAAAAAATTAATATGTTCAAATACGTAAGTTTTCTAGAGAATAAGGTGCAAGGATTTATTAATTATTCGCTATCCCAACTCTTACAGACCGTTGTCATCTTTGCTGTGATTGCCTGTGCTGCTGCCAAGCCTGGTTTAGTTGCACCACTCGCATACTCAGCTCCTTTGGTTGCAGCTGCTCCTGGAGTGGTTACGGCGACCAGTAGCCAGGTCATCGCTAGGAACTATAATGGCATTGCTACTGCTCCAGTATTCGCTGCTGCCCCTGTCGCCAGATACGTTGCTGCTCCTCTTGCTGCACCACTTGCTGCTCCACTTGCCGCTGGCCCACTAGCCGCGAAATACGTAGCCTCACCATATGCTGCTCCACTGGCCTACTCATCTCCTTTGGCTTACTCTGCTCCATATGCTGCTGCGCCTCTGGGATATGCTTCTCCATTGACTTACGCTTCAGCACCTCTTTTACTTTAAACGCTTTAAAAACAAAAATGGTTAAAAATTTAAATAAACTTGATGCGATCACATTGAATTCCTTGCATTTACTTAAGATAACCTATGTTTTTCAACTCAATGGTAATCATTACGATGGACTTGATTTTCTGATTTGAAGTTTTGACTTGAGTCAGGCTTAGTAGTTGAAGAAAAGACGTGTGTGTCGATTAGACTGGGCCAAACAAAAATAAATTAGTAGTTTGTCAAGAAAGGATTTGTTTGTTAGTTAAAAATATAAAAGTAAAAAGGTTAAAAAAAAAACAACATCAGATTGCTTAGCTTGATTGGTCGGAAACGGTTAGTTCGACTAAAATTTTTAACAATGCATTTTCAAATTTTTCTACAAAAATATTTGCCGATAAGTATTTTTAACTCAAAATGGTTTTGTCCCAGTGTAGTGGCGATGTGTATTTCAAACGTCCATCATTTTGTGGGCTTTTACGTTCTTATACTTGTTGGATGGAGCCTGTCAGTTATTTGCGTGCTATTTTACTTGAGATTATAGGAATCTACTATATACACGTAAAGTATGGCAATCGGGCAGAAAAAATTTTAACAATGACATTACGATTATAGAGAGTACGAAAAAAGTGGGTTCTACTATTGTGTCTGCCTGTAAGCCTGCGGCCTGAACCGGTTTCTCGATTTTCTTCAAAATTCGCAGTTACAGTCTATAGGGCAGTCTACAGAGAAATTGGGTCTTGAATTAAAGGTACCTGCCATACAATCTATATGATAATACTTATTTTTCTCGGAAACGTCTCCAACGATTTCGATTAAATTTTGTTTTTCTTATGATGTAAAAAATATTTTTGAAAATAGTTTAAGAGCATTTTTTTTTTAACCGACTTTCTCGTTAATGGCAGACACGGTTTTGATGAAATTTTGCATATTAGCATGTGAAAAATTTTTGGTTTTGAAGCTTTTATTGATCTTATAAAAAATTCAGAGTTCACTCTAAAACTGTGTCATTGATTTCTTAATTTTTTTGTCAAAACAACTTCTAGCAAGATCTAAAACATTGCATTCTTGATTTTTATAAAAGTAGTTTTTAAAAAAAAGTGAAATATAAGAAACGGTTCCTTTTAAACTGGTCCAACGATTTTGATTAATTTTTCAACATTTGTATGTAATTGGAACTGCGAAAAATTGAGTTTTAAATTTTAGTTAAGCGAAGCCATTTTTATAAACTGTGCAAAATTGGTGTACCTATCAACCAAAATTATACATATTCAGTACTAATCGGCTCTCTGACCTGATCAGACACCTTTTACTGTGCGGTACTACAAAATAGCAAAAATTAATAAAAGACTCCGATCCCCTTCTGTGGTTGAAGACATTTTGTCTTTCAACACGAAAAATAGAAAAATGGATTCTGCTGACAGGAATAATTCAAGGTTTGGTTATTATACTCCCTTGCAATGTTTACCTGATTCAGATGACAGTATTGATTGTGATGAAGTGATAAATCTGCCCTCGAATAAAAAATCTAAAATTCCATCCATTTGTGTATTGCAAAAAACATCGGAAAATGTTCATTCACTTCTGAGTGCAATTAAAGTTAAAGACTACACCATTAAAAAAATGTCTATTGGCATTAAAATAAACTGTGTTAAACTCGAAGATCACGCAATTGTGATCACGTCTTTAAAAGAAAAAAATTGGCAATATTTTACACATGATCTTCCATCAGCTAGGTCATTCAAGGTTGTGTTATATGGGCTAGATGAATATCCCATTGAATCATTAAAAAATGAACTAACTTCCTTAGACTTAAAGTGCCAAAACATAAAACTAATTAAAAAAAATCGAAACCAATATGTGGAAGTGTTTTATATTGTTTTCCTTGAGAGTGGATCTATAAAACTGTCCGACTTAAAAAAGAACATCAAATCAATTTTCAAGACACAAGTTAAATGGGACTTTGCTCGTCGTCAACATCAAAAATTCACACAGTGCTTTAACTGTCAAATGTTTGGGCATGGTGAAAAAAATTGCCATATCAAAACCCACTGCGCGATCTGCTCCGAACCGCATGAAACTAGTAAATGCACTTCAAACAATATTAAGTGTGCAAATTGCAGTCAGACACACACAGCCATCGATCCCTCTTGGCCGACTCCGAATCGGAAAAATTTCTTCTAAATAAGAGAAAAGCTTTCTTCGAAAAACAAAAAAACATCATCTCTTGTGCCGAACAACAGAAGATATCAGCAATCAGCATCAGCAAGCCGAAGTTCCCACGATCAATGTAGCCGACTTCCCACCTCTCAGACCTCAACACAACAATGCAGAGCCCAACTTACCTTCCACATCAACTGCTCGTGCACCAGAAAGCAATGCATGGGCCAACAACAACACTGCTGGACCTAAAAGCAATAATGAACTTTTTTCTATGGAAGAGATTAACTCTCTTACTTCTGAGATGATATTTTTGCTTGGTAAATGTAAAACTAAGAGTGAACAGTTTAACACAATTACACAATTAGCTATTAAGTACTTATATGCCAAATAATGAATAGCACAACACTCAAAATAATATCTTGGAATGCTAAAAGCATTCGATTTAAATATATTGAATTTTTTGCTTTCTTAAGCAAATATAATGTAGATATTGGTTTGGTATCTGAAACATGGCTTAACCATAATGACAGATTATCGAACAGAGAATTTGTTTGCTATCGTTCAGACAGAAACGAGGGAAGGGGGGGTGGTGTTGCCATAGTAGTTCGAAGAACTATTCAACACAAAGTTCTTCCTTTTGTTAGTACTAAAATCATACAAAATATTGGAATTGAGATTCCTTTTGAAAATGGATCAAAGTTAAAAATCTTTTCTATTTATTTTGCCGGTGGTTCAGCATCTCCTCAGAAGAGATTCGATTTCAGCAATGACTTGAGGAAACTTATTAGTTTAAATGATAATTTTCTTATTGGTGGTGACTTTAACTGCAGGCACAGGAATTGGAACTGTCTCAGAGCAAATGCTTGGGGAAACATACTCGAAAACCTCAACACAAGACATCCATTTAATATTTTATTTACTCCTGAACCTACCTTCTATCCTGCAAATAGTAGTTCTAGTCCTTCCACTCTAGACTTGTTTCTAACAAACATACCAGGACTATTCAATCAACCAATGGTTATAAACGAATTAGGTTCAGATCATTTGCCTGTTGAAATAAATGTTCTTTCATCACCTCAGAATAAGACAAACGAAACACTTGATTTCAAAAAAGCAAACTGGAAAAATTTCAAAAGCATAATTCGAAATTAATTGAGAAATGTTCCAAGTCTGTTAAATGCCGATGTCAGCTCAATTGAAATTGATGAAACAGTTACTATTTTTACAAAGACAGTAACTGAAAGTGTTGAGTTATCTGTTCCCAAAAAATCCGTTAACCCAAACAGTTCAAATGAGTTGCCTCGGTATCTGACAGAGTTAATCAAAGTAAGAAATAGTTACAGATCTAAGTGGATCAGAACTAGGTATAGATGTTATTTTAATGAGATGGTAATACTGAACGCAATCATCAAAGATAGAGTTTCGATGCATAGAAACAATACTTGGAATCAAAAATTACAGGGCCTTGAGAAAGCATCCAAACCATTCTGGAACATGGTAAAGGTAATTAAAAAGAGAAATGTGCGTATTCCAGCTTTGAAAGTTGGAAATAACTTTTTCTTATCTTGCGCCGATAAGGCAAATGCACTAGCACGGTCATTTACTGACAACCAGTGTAATAACAATAGTTTTAACACAAATGCTAGGTTAGAATCTTTGGTCGCACTTTCCATTGATAAAATCAATTCAAGTAGTATAAACCCAGAGGAAGGGTATATCACAATTGAAGATATAAAAACAGTATTTCAAGAACTACGAACTAGAAAGTCTGTAGGATTTGATAGTCTTCGAAACTTATATTTAAAAATCCTTCCAGAATCGGCAATAAAATTGTTACAAAGCCTTTTTAACTGCTGTTTAAAAATTGGTTATTTTCCAACTGAATGGAAAGTTGCGAAAGTAATTCCATTATTGAAACCAGGAAAAAGTTTCGGATCGCCTTCTAGCTACAGACCCATAAGCCTACTTAGTTCGTTAAGCAAATGCTTTGAAAAACTAATAAAAAACAAATTGATGGCGCATATAAACGCTAGAAGTATTTTTCCTCCTGAACAATTTGGTTTCAGACCATTCCATAGTCCTGTTCACCAGATTCACCGCATAACTAAACATATAAAAAGTAATTTTGCTACGGGCAAGAGTACGGGTATGGTATTACTTGATATTGAAAAAGCATTTGACTGTGTTTGGCACAACGGGCTTTTGCATAAACTTCTGTTAAATAACTTTCCTATGTACATCATCAAAATTATCAAGTCTTTTCTGTCGTCGAGAAAACTTATTGTTTCAGTGAATAATGTCCTGTCTGAAACGTTTGTTTGTTTTTCTGGTGTTCCTCAAGGTTCCGTCCTGGGTCCTATTTTGTACAATGTTTTTACGTCTGATTTTCCTTGTCTTCTTAACTGTGAAACAGCTATTTTTGCTGATGACACAAGTATCTATTGCTCAGATTTGACTGGTTTTGAAATAGAAACCAATTTACAATCTGCTTTAAATGAAGTACAAATATATTTTAATAATTGGAAGATCATAATAAATACTTGCAAGACGAAAGCGATTTTTTTCACTCGGAAAAGAAAAGCATGTTTCCTCCCAAGCAACAGACTTAATATTAACGGTACTACAACGGAATGGGAAAATAATGTCAAATATCTTGGAGTACATTTAGATGGCAAACTAACGTTTAGTTTTCACATTCAGGAAATTATCAAAAAAATTAATTTGACAATAAAGATACTTTACCCTTTTATCAATCGTAAATCAAAGTTGAGTAATGATAATAAACTTATCATTTTTAAAACAATTTTTCAAGCAATAATGTTTTATGGCTCTCCCGTTTGGGACATATCATTTTTAAAACAATTTTTCAAGCAATAATGTTTTATGGCTCTCCCGTTTGGGACATCAGCGCGAAAAGCCATATTTGTAGACTACAAAGAGCCCAAAATAAGCTTCTGAAAATGATGCTGAATTTACCCTGGCGTTTTTCAACGGCTGAATTACATTCAATCACTAATTTGGAAATTGTTTCTGAAAGATTACTTAGACTAAAGCAGAAATACAATACATCCTGTAATACTTCTGACAACATCTTAATTTCAAGATTATCTTCTTAATCTATTCACACTAAACTTAATACCGACAATTTATTTATATACACACAGTACAAATTTTGTTAACTTATGTTAAATGTTACTTATTGTCTTTCAATTCGTTACAAACATATATATTTATATATACATTATTTGTTATTTATTATTTGTTTTCTAACTACTCTTTATTATTTATCTATTTATTTATTTATTTATTTATTCATTTATTTATTTATTTATTTATTTATTAACTTATTAATTTATTTATTCATTTATTTATTTATTTAATTATTATATATTTATTTATTTGTTAATTAATTAATTTATTTATTTATTTATTTATTTATTTATTTATTCACTTATTTATTTTTACCTTGTTATAGATTTCGTTTCTAATTTATTTTTCTAAAGACTGATTTATGTTTATCTGTTGATTTTAAACTATTTATTTTTATTTTAAGTTATTTATCATAAATAAGTTATAAGCTCACAAAGTGTAAAAGATTATCTTGAAAAAGACTTTGTCAGGCTACAACTCCCCCTTCCCCCTTTCTCAATTTAGAAAACTATATATTTGTTTATATATTATTACATGTTGTACATGTACGTATATACCATTTTTTTTTTTTGCAGTTTAATGAAGGTTTTCAGTCGTAGCTTTTCCTTCAAGCTTTTCTCGTACCACATTTCCATTTATTGTTTAAAAACTTAGCAGTAGTAAGGTAGTTAATAACCAATCTCTGTAAATTGTGTAATTGAATTAAGAAAAAATGTAATTTTGCTACAATAAACAAAAGTTAAAAAGTTATACATATTCTGAGAGCACTCTATGAGAATAATATTGCACTTGTTTGGAATGGAGATCAAATCTCGGATGAATTTGAAACAACCATGGGAGCACGGTTGCCACTTGCCAAAAAAATATGTGTCCAAAAATGAAAATAAAAATGACCAAACGTAGCTTGAAATGACCAAAACTATGATTGACTCCGATGAAGGAAGAAGGGAAGAACACCAAGTTCTCAAACGGAAAAAGCAGCATGAGAAGCGCTTGTTTAAGGAAATATAGAAATTTCATGAAAGTATGAGCTTCAAAGTTTGCACCAAAAGTTAAAAAATCATGCCAGGGTGGAAAACTAAGAACCAAGCCCGTAAAGACCACCAAGCAAACATAGCTGTAGAACCGCATTCATCTCTGAAGATCTTGAAAAGTTAATTATGCAGACTCAGCTTAGACGATTATCAAGAATGCCATACTCTAGATCAAAAGAAGTCAGAGTTGCAAACTCGTATGTAAGCTTAAATCAAATAAAACTGGATTTCCAGACGGTCGGTCCCGACCCCCAAATTTTCAAGGAAGCTAGTGATTAGCTTGAAAGGAGAGTGCACCAGCTGCATGATTTAGTCGGGAGAAAGCATGTTCAATGAATGGAAAACTTACAATTGCACCAAATATAGAGGAATACTCCTCCTTAACGTCAGATGCGATGTCTTGTCTTTGTGAAAGTCTGAAAAA
This sequence comes from Melanostoma scalare, assembly GCA_949752695.1. Lineage (NCBI taxonomy): Eukaryota > Metazoa > Arthropoda > Insecta > Diptera > Syrphidae > Melanostoma > Melanostoma scalare. Next base: position 199,758,607 of record OX456984.1, read on the forward strand.
CACCCACGTGAACAAATTCGTACAGCACATGGGAGATCTTTGAAAAAACATGCGCACAGAAACAGGCTGTGCAGCATCATGTCTAGTTGCCAAAAAACCTTGGTTTTCAGTTCATGAGACAGATTTAATCACGAAGTCACACCACACATGCCGGTCATTTGAAGAAAAGCACGTGTCATTCGATATCAGTGTTTGCTACCTGAATTCTCCCCGGCAAAATCCTAGTTCTACTTTCAGCGCGAGCGTAGAACTCAAAAAACACCTAGCTTGGTATTAAGGGTAAATTGAGTTTTTTCAAGAGAACTCATTGCGACTACCTCAAGCAATCGTTGGACTTGAACGAACGAACTTATTGATGCACTTTTTACATAATTCGATAAGAAAACTGTCTTACGTATACCTACATTTCAATTTCAAGGACCTATAAACTGAAGGGTTTCTCTTATTTCATTTCGTTGAAAAAATGACCAAATGGAATAAAAAGTTACCGTGTGACCTGTGAGCTGTGACCAAGTTAATAAATAATGACCAGATTTGGACATAAGTGACCAAACTGGCAACCGTGCATGGGAGTCAAACAGGGGTGTATACTCAGCGCATTGCTTTTCATTTTGTATATTAATGATATAATTGAAGCAGTACATGGTGGGATACATTTCTACGGAGTAAAAATTCCAGCTTTAATGTATGCAGATGACATTGTTTTCTTGAGTAATTCTGTGGACGGTCTACAGCGAATGATCAACAGACTCGACTTATACTGTAAAAGCTAGAATTTAGCAGACAACCCACAGAAATCAAAATTATGATTTTTAGAAGTGGAACTTCAACGGTGAAGAGGTTGAAATCGTACGAAAGTACAAATATCTTGGAATGCTAATAACAGCAAATTTAAACGTAAGTCCACAACTTGAAGAAAAACTAGAAGATGCTAAGCAAGCCATTTCATCGATATGGGATCGTTGCAATAAGAACAACTACATTTCTCATACTGCAAAACAAAAGGTTTTCCGTTCAACTGCTGCATCTATGGAGCTCAGGTATGGGGTTATAGATCATACGATTCCGTTGAAAAGTTTCTACGATACTTTTTGAAGAGGATGTTTCGATTGCCGAGAAAAACACCAAATTATATGTTATACATTGAAACTTCTTGTACTCCACCTATGTTCCTACATACCTTGAAAATGCACTTCGATTATGTAATAAAAGTATTGGAGATGGTCGACACAAGAATACCTCACATAATTCTGAAAAATGATATTAAATTCAACGGGAATATCTGCAAATTGTGGAATGAAATTGCGTCGGAGTGTGGAACAGAAATAGTTATTCAGCCAAACGAAGCGTGAAGGGTACGCTAAGAGTGAAATTTAATTCAATGTTGGAGAAATTAGGAGGTCAACTATCCTACGAAAGATATATTGAAGAGGCTGGAGCGTCTGTCTTCAGAAACTATTATAGCAGACTAAATTACAACCAACAACTAAATTACAACCTTGATTAATATTTTCAAAAGAAGTCTTTGGAGAGGGAGAAGCTTTAAGAGTTTTAAACGGAGAAAGAGGACGGGATGCTTTGTACAACTACACAGTAGCTGCACTTCGATACCGAAAACGAATTTTAGAGGGTGACTTTTAATTTTTAATAATTATATTTCATTAAATAAACTCAAAATTAAAATTATAAATTGTCAACCTGGTAGACGGCCATAGACCAAGCCAATTAGACGTAGGAAATAATTAAATAATTGTTAACTTTATAAATGAAATAATAGTCATTTTAAACTAAACTAACTAACAATATTTTAGGTGATCTTTTCAAATTTCATAATTAATTTGTAGTTTTCAACCCTTTACCACCAAAATATTATGAATAGCGAGTACTTAAGACTTGTACTCAGCCTTAGGATTTGCATATTGTACTAAGCACACAATCGCAAGTTTGTGCGACACAGTCGTGCCCATTTTTTGTTTGCTTCGCTGACATCGTAGACCGAAAGCCAAAAGCAATATCTTAGTTCTATTCAAGACTGTTTACTTGCTCCTACCTTCACCAAAAAATTCATTCGAAACTAACTGTTAGTTGATCTGGTGAGTAGCAAGCAGAAGCTCCATTAAATTTTTTACGAACCAAATTGTTGGAATTATAGGGAAGGAAGCTCTGTCATCTTTGCAGAAACTATTTTGTTATCATAATTCATAATTGTTCAAGAAATTGCATTGTTTTTTTTTTGTTGTATACCACAGTATAGTGTATAGTATACCTCGCCAGATCTACAAAGACGAAGTTTAATATCGGCACGTCCGTCGCCGTCGCGTAGCGTCGGTTTTAGAAGAGCCCCCTTTCATCAACTCGTGGCATTTTCTCTTCTGACTGCATTTCTCGTGATCTTGCCAATGCCTCGCGAAAGGCGATACCGGTGAAAAAATTTGCTTTTCTTTGATTTTTCTGCGGGAATCGAACCTCTCATGTAACTGGCAGACATGCTTGACATTACTCCACGGGCACCACCATTGACCTAGTGCCATCGTGTTGCACTATTTTCAAAAAAATCATAATTTTCACTGTGAAAAGAGTTCTAGTGTGATCAATAATTCATTCAGCATTCCACATTCGAGTGGTGTGACTAAAATATGAATCTCTATACTTGACTGTACGCCCGAAGTTGAGTTCAAGGTAAAAGTGATAAGCATTCCTAGCAAGGCGGGTGTTGCTTGTTTCAGGGGAGGAATGCAACTGGCTATTTCAATAGAGCACTGTTTGTATAAAAAAAGCGATAAAAGAGACAGAGACAGGTAACGTTTCGACGATGTTCAAGAGAATCAATCGATCCTACAATTGAACTATATCCTATCAATTTGAACGCTCTATTTTGTACCCTTTCAAGTAGGCGCAGAGCTGTTTGAGGAGCACCTGACCAGATATGGGAGTTATACTCCAGTTTTGGGCTAATGAAGGCCTTATAAATTGTAGCCAGATCAGAAGGGGTGAAGAACTTCCTGCATCGTCTCAAGAAACCTAAGCATTTAGCAGCGTTTTTGGCGACTTCAAATATGTGGTCATTCCAACGAAGATCATCGTTTACACACATACCAAGTACTTACAGCTTTTCGGTTTCTTGGATGCTGGTACCATTTATGGATAATGGCATTGGGGGAATGTTAAGCTTCAACGACAAGAGACAGCATTGAGTTTTCGAAGCATTGAATTCTACTCGGTTTTTATGACCCCATGTAACAAATCCGACAAGGTCAGAATTCAATGAGCTTATCATACGTATCCGTTCCAGTTCCACATCCGAAGAGCAGGGACATGAATTTGGAAACGAATATGAAAAGCTGAGGGTCGAGTCGTCAGCAAAACAGTTGAGAGGATTAGAAGTTTCAGGCAAGAGATCATTTATGAAAATGAGGAAGAGAGTCGGAGACAAAACGTAGCCCTGGAGCACACCAGCATTTATGAAGTGGGTATCAGACTTGAAGCCATCTAATACAACTTGTATTGAACGGTCGAAAAGGTAGTGTTCAATATTCCAAGAAGGAGGAGCCATACGCACACATGTCTGCGTATGCCTACTGGGCTGTTGTATCTTCCAACAGGGATGAGAAGATCGTCTACCGATCTGCGATGTAATACTGGCAGAGCATAATAGTCTTTCAAATAAATAGGACATGCTGTCCGCATAGAACAAAATGTGTCTATTTTATTTTCGAAGTGCTTGCGCTTGGTATATATTTAAATATATTCTTACTTGAAACTTAGATCTACAGTCCGCTATTATTAATCAAGGTCCTTCAGAGCCGAACATTGGGCTACCCCTTTGAAAACTGTATACCTACGTGAAAGTGATAAAGAAAATAAGTATAAAACAAAACAATAGCAATAAAAAGCAAACTAGGGAGGTATACATAACATAGTGATTTACTACGTGAAAGTGAAAAAGAAAATAAGTAAAAAATAAAACAATTATAATAACAAGCAAATTACATATAGTGAATTAGTGAGCTTACTGGTACTGCGTACTGGTAAGCAAAAAAAAAAAAAAAAAAGCATACAAAAAGCAACAATTCCATTGCAAAACCAACCTGTGGTCTTTTAAATTCATACAAGTGATACACATGGGTCAGTACCTACCTACCTTTAAATAACTTTAAAAAAAAAAAATGATTATGCTATCAATGAATAATACCAGTGCCAAAGTCAATATCATTTGGCTTATATTAGAAAATAGCTTTCTTTATATGTATCATGTATGTGTATGTTCTCTTTGTATTATGCCGATTTAACGATACTTATTACAATACTAGATACGTATGTAGCTATGTGGTTGTGCACTGTTTAGAGCACTCGTAGTTTTTCACTTTTGGGAAGATGTACGAGATTTGAATTTCTGCAAGTAAGGAAAATGCGTATGATGGTAGGGATCTTGTCAGTTGATGTTGCATAACGTTTGCTTTGTATTCTTTCATCTCACACTTCTTGAACGAATGTAAGCATGGGCGTGGCTTTCATCTCGGCTCTTCATATCCTTTGCACAATGTGCTGCTATATTAGTGCAGTGGTATACCTATGTATTTTCACTATGAACAAAAACAAAGGTTGTTTTTGAGTGATAGCCTGCTCCGGCGTGTAAATATGTATATAGAATTTATGATATATAGGTATGTATATTTGAGCAACATGTACAGTACAGCTTGTTTATCCAACCAAAGGCATAGGAAACTACCCTTGGCTTATTATCTTTCTTTTGTTTTAACTGAAGATTTTGCTAAGCGTTTGTTTACTTATAGTAGGTATAATGGGTATGGGTATACCTAGATCTAATTTGGTTTCCGAATACTGTTGCGTTTTATGGACCTGCGAAAGGTTTTTGTTTATTTTTCTGTTTCTTTATTTTTTGGGTTTTTGTTCTCAATTAAGTGCAGCTCAGGGTCAAACACGAATAATGATTTTTTTTTTTAAATGACGGCCAGCCTAAACATATGCACATACCTATATAATATGAGATCTGCGCAACAAGTTTTGCCTTTCTTTCCTTGCACGTGTTCTTCGAATCAAACGCATAAGTACAAACCTTTGCTTTATCATACTTTGTTTTTCTTTTTTGGGTAAATCTATCTGCCGGTTCGATGTCCAGCTACACGGTGCCATAGATCTCGTCGCTATTTAGGGTTTAGGAATACTGTTAGATTTTATTACCCTGCGAAATAGTTTTTGTTTATTTTGTCGTTCTTAGGTAGGTAGGTCTAGCTCAGGTTCAAACACAAATAACGATTGTTTTTACAATATGAGATCTGCGCAACATGCTTTGTCTTTCCTTGCACGTGCTCATCCGAAGAAAATGCATAAGTAGGTAGTTCTTGCTCTGTCATTCATTAATATATTTCGGAGTGACGATTCTACCAAGTTTTGTTTGCTTAGGATATATGGTATAGGTACCTCTATGTCGGTTCGATGTGCAGCAGCATAGTATCGTAGATCCTAAGGCTGTTTGCATATTTTGGGATTCTTTGTCCTAAGCTCTTTTGTTCTAGTTTTGCATAGGTATCGATGTTTTTATTTTTCATGCAGCTGGTGGTCGACCGATAGAGTCATCACTGCAGTTTTGGACTGCCGTTAGGATCTATTATATTTTCTTTGTTTTTCTTTTATGAGGTCGATCTTTTCATATTGTTAGTGTAAAGATGTTGATTTTTTTTTTTTTATCCGCGTTGGATGGTTGTTCGATCCATTTTAGACTACCGTTGCGGTATTTGTTATGAGAGGAATTGAACCCTTTTTTTATCCATGTTATTGTTAACTTATGCACAGTCATAAACCACGGCGGCAGGTAAATTTTGGGATTCTTTGTCCTTAAACTCTTTTTTTTTTTTAGTTTTGTGTCTCGATGTAGATCCTTTTGTTTTTATTTGTCATGCAGCTGGTGTTCAGTCGATAGTCATCACAGCAGTTTTGGACTGCTGTTAAGGTCTATTATATTTTGTTTGTTAAGCTAGGATAATAGGGCGGTAGTGATTTTTCAGTCAAATGAAAGTGCAAGTCATACAACTTGCAATTCAAATTCTATACGAAGCAAAAATTCTATACGAAGCAAAAATTCTATACGAAGCAATAATTCTATATGAAGCAAAAAAAAAAAAAAAAAAAAATTCTATACTAAGCAAAAATTCTATACGAAGCAAAAAAAAAAAAAAAAAATTCTATACGAAGCAAAAAAAAAAAAAAAAATTCTATACGAAGCAAAAATTCTATACGAAGCAATAATTCTATACGAAGCAATAATTCTATATGAAGCAAAAAAAAAATTCTATACGAAGCAAAAATTCTATACGAAGCAAAAATTCTATACGAAGCAAAAATTCTATACGAAGCAAAAATTCTATACGAAGCAAAAATTCTATACGAAGCAATAGTTCTATACGAAGCAAAAATTCTATACGAAGCAATAATTCTATATGAAGCAAAAAAAAAAAAAAATTCTATACGAAGCAAAAAAAAAAAAAAAAAAAATTCTATACGAAGCAAAAATTCTATACGAAGCAATAATTCTATACGAAGCAATAATTCTATATGAAGCAAAAAAAAAAAAAAAAAATTCTATACGAAGCAAAAATTCTATACGAAGCAAAAATTCTATACGAAGCAAAAATTCTATACGAAGCAAAAATTCTATACGAAGCAATAGTTCTATACGAAGCAAAAATTCTATACGAAGCAATAATTCTATACGAAGCAAAAATTCTATACGAAGCAATAATTCTATATGAAGCAAAAAAAAAAAAAAAAAAATTCTATACGAAGCAAAAATTCTATACGAAGCAAAAAAAAAAAAAAAAATTCTATACGAAGCAAAAAAAAAAAAAAAAATTCTATACGAAGCAAAAATTCTATACGAAGCAATAATTCTATACGAAGCAATAATTCTATATGAAGCAAAAAAAAAAAAAAAAAAAATTCTATACGAAGCAAAAATTCTATACGAAGCAAAAAAAAAAAAAAAAAAATTCTATACGAAGCAAAAAAAAAAAAAAAAAAATTCTATACGAAGCAAAAATTCTATACGAAGCAAAAATTCTATACGAAGCAAAAAAAAAAAAAAAAAAAAATTCTATACGAAGCAAAAAAAAATTCTATACGAAGCAAAAATTCTATACGAAGCAAAAAAAAAAAAAAAAAAAATTCTATACGAAGCAACAATTCTATACGAAGCAATAATTCTATACGAAGCAACAATTCTATACGAAGCAATAATTCTATATGAAGCAAAAAAAAAAAAAAAAAATTCTATACGAAGCAAAAATTCTATACGAAGCAAAAAAAAAAAAAAAATTCTATACGAAGCAAAAAAAAAAAAAAAAAATTCTATACGAAGCAAAAATTCTATACGAAGCAATAATTCTATACGAAGCAATAATTCTATATGAAGCAAAAAAAAAAAAAAAAAAATTCTATACGAAGCAAAAATTCTATACGAAGCAAAAAAAAAAAAAAAAAATTCTATACGAAGCAAAAATTCTATACGAAGCAATAATTCTATACGAAGCAATAATTCTATATGAAGCAAAAAAAAAAATTCTATACGAAGCAAAAATTCTATACGAAGCAAAAATTCTATACGAAGCAAAAATTCTATACGAAGCAAAAATTCTATACGAAGCAAAAATTCTATACGAAGCAATAGTTCTATACGAAGCAAAAATTCTATACGAAGCAATAATTCTATATGAAGCAAAAAAAAAAAAAAATTCTATACGAAGCAAAAAAAAAAAAAAAAAAAATTCTATACGAAGCAAAAATTCTATACGAAGCAATAATTCTATACGAAGCAATAATTCTATATGAAGCAAAAAAAAAAAAAAAAATTCTATACGAAGCAAAAATTCTATACGAAGCAAAAATTCTATACGAAGCAAAAATTCTATACGAAGCAAAAATTCTATACGAAGCAATAGTTCTATACGAAGCAAAAATTCTATACGAAGCAATAATTCTATACGAAGCAAAAATTCTATACGAAGCAATAATTCTATATGAAGCAAAAAAAAAAAAAAAAAAATTCTATACGAAGCAAAAATTCTATACGAAGCAAAAAAAAAAAAAAAATTCTATACGAAGCAAAAAAAAAAAAAAAAATTCTATACGAAGCAAAAATTCTATACGAAGCAATAATTCTATACGAAGCAATAATTCTATATGAAGCAAAAAAAAAAAAAAAAAAATTCTATACGAAGCAAAAATTCTATACGAAGCAAAAAAAAAAAAAAAAAAAATTCTATACGAAGCAAAAAAAAAAAAAAAAAATTCTATACGAAGCAAAAATTCTATACGAAGCAAAAATTCTATACGAAGCAAAAAAAAAAAAAAAAAAAAATTCTATACGAAGCAAAAAAAAATTCTATACGAAGCAAAAATTCTATACGAAGCAAAAAAAAAAAAAAAAAAAATTCTATACGAAGCAACAATTCTATACGAAGCAATAATTCTATACGAAGCAACAATTCTATACGAAGCAGTTGTCCACAAGAGACAACATATGTGCAAAGCAGTTGGTCGCAAAAGCCAATAATTCTATACGAAGCAGTTGTCCGCAAGAGGCAACATATATGCATAGCAGTTGGTTGCAAAAGCCAATAATTCTATACGAAGCAATAATTCTATACGAAGCAGTTGTCCGCAAGAGACAACATATGTACTTAGCAGTTGGTCGCAAGGCCAATATTTTTAAACGAAGCAGTTGCCCAAACGAGAAATTCTTCCGAGGACAAATGGCCAAAATGGAACAATCGGAAACTTCCGCGTGCTCAACAATCAGAAGCAGATGTTTAAAAGAACACTTTCACTATCCTCGTCATGGTCTTGACTCTACTAAGTCAAAGTGGGCAGGATAAACACCTTACGTCCAGCGGTTCGTACGTTTATTCTGCGACAGGTGGTCGATGCGCAATAAAACGCATTCGCCAAACGCATATTCGCATACATTGGACTTTGCCGGTCCGTGTAGATCTCGGGCATATTCAGGACGGGATGTTCCAGTGACATCGAATGCCTACCTATGCCTCTTCATTGATTTTTCCCATTGAAGCTGTTCAATTGGAGTTAGTCAGCGACCTCAGCGCGAAGGCATTTCTAGCAGCATTAGACCGTTTAGTTGCACGACAAGAAGATCGGTTAAATGAGAAGGAACTTCAGGATGAAGTGGCTAAGCGTAAAATTACGTGGCATTTTAATACTCCTCTGGCAGCACATCACGATGGGCTGTGGGAAGCGAGTGTGATACGCGCAAAGTACCACCTAGATAGAGAAATTGGTATACTCGCAGCCTTACGTTTGAAGACCTCTACACTGCCTTCGTTCGCATTGAGGCTTGCCTCAATTCCCGACCTCTATGTGCTTTAAATGACCTCACAGCCCTTACACCAGGCCATTTTATTGCTGGCTGCCAAATAATTCGTCCTCTGGGTCCAGATGTCAAGGAGGTAGCATCCCATCGCCTAGATAGTTGGTACAAAATTCATCAATTGGAACAAAATGTTTGGAGCAGATGGTCCCAAGACTATTTGAGTGAGGTAAAACTGCGTACGAAATAGAAACAGCCCAAGCGCATTTGGAAACGGGCACGCATTACAAAGGTGTATCCCGACAAAAACGGACGAGTACGGAGCGCTCGCATTCGTTGTAACGGCCGGATGTATGACCGACCGGTCACAAAACTATGTCTAATAATGTGGAGGTTGGCATTCAACGAAAATGTGTGCCAACCGCAAATGCACCAATGATTGTACACTGGTTGAAGGTGAAGAACAGAACGTTGTCGCTAATGTGGTAACCGACGTCAAGAGACGCCTGCAGATACGTAATATGGTTGTATCGATTTATTTCTATTCTATTCTTTTATTATTTCATTATTTAAAAAAAAAAAAAAAAATTAATAATAATTTAATATGAACACTTTGTTTGCTTTATAAAATAGGAAATAATTAAACTTGGAAAACAGTCCATCGAATAGTGCGCATCTGAGGCGTACGATCATCTCTAACGCTACCAACGCTATCCCCACAGGAAGGGTTTTTGCTCCAGGGTTGAGTTCAACCATGCTGTTTCAGAAGGAGCGCCAATAAATAGTTAAACCACCAGGTTTAAAGTGGGCAGGATGTTCAATATTCCAAGAAGGAGGAGCCATACGCACACATGTCTGCGTATGCCTACTGGGCTGTTGTATCTTCCAACAGGGATGAGAAGATCGTCTACCGATCTGCGATGTAATACTGGCAGAGCATAATAGTCTTTCAAATAAATAGGACATGCTGTCCGCATAGAACAAAATGTGTCTATTTTATTTTCGAAGTGCTTGCGCTTGGTATATATTTAAATATATTCTTACTTGAAACTTAGATCTACAGTCCGCTATTATTAATCAGGTAGTTTCTAATCCAACGAAGAAGAGATCCATCTAATCCATCGATACCAAAAGCACGCATTTTCGATAAAAGAGCCTGGTGCCATCAAATGCTTTAGAAATTTCAAGCGCAATAATCTTACTTTCTCCAAAACAATGTAAAGATTGGTTCCACTTTTCGGTGAGATAAGCCATCAAGTCACCAGTGGACCGTTTGCTACGAAAGCCGTACTGACGGTCATTGAGAAGCTTTCGTTCTTCAATAATTTCATAAATTGACAGTTTATCAACGTTTCCATAACCTTGGAAAGAAGGGACGTTAGTGTAATTGAACGGTAATTGGGAAGTGAGGAAGATTCGCCTTTTTTAGGAACCGGCTGGACAAATGCAGTTTTCCATCTGCACGGAAAGATCCCAGCAGAATAGGAAAGATGGAAAAGTTTACGCAGTGGTTTTGCCACCGTAGAAGAACACCTCTTCAGAATAACGGCGGGGATACCATGCGATAGTTCGAAAAAATGCGAGCGAGTTCGAAAAAATATCTGCTTCATAGCACAATTTACTGTCTCAAGCTCAGGTGGGGCCAATGTGCTATCAGGAAGAGTCAAGTTAGCAGCAAATTGAGCTGCCGGCAAGTTGGCTTTATCGATGGAGCTGACATACGAAGAGTCATTGAAAACGAGCGTTGGGACCGATGACGTAGTCGAGTTCTTAAGGTTCTTAACAAAAGACCAAAAGTTTTTGCTTCCTTTTGGACACAACAGTATTTTTTGCTTTACTTTTTGGTCATGCAAAAATATGGCCTTTTGTATATGAGCACTACAGATATTTCTGGCCCGTTTGAACAAATTTCGGTTTTCTACAGTAAGGTTATCTTTAAATTTTCGAAAACTACTTTCTCTATCCCTAATATCCTCTTTACAGCTTGAATCAAACCACGAATTCTCTTTGGGGATGATACTTTTTAGATATCATATCAGCTGATGCGTCAACGTTTCCGTCGAGAAAGCACAATGACCAATTAAAATTTCGAAAGAAATTATTCAGTCCGTCCCAATTGGCTTTCTCATATTGCCACATTCTTTTAGGGACTTTATCTTTTTTTACCGTGACGGAAAACGAAGAATCTACCGATATGACACAATGGTCCGATTTGCCTATAGGAGATGATACTATAACCCTGTATTTTTCGGGATGAGAAGTGAGAAATAGGTCAAGAGTGTTGGCCGCATGGCCTTCACTATCTGGGCTGATCAACAAGTTGAGTTAATTCGTTAAACTCAGCGAAGATCTCAACATATTTTCCTTCGGGTGTTGTCTGGCCAGAATGTCGAAGCCAACCAGAATTGTGTACATTGAAATCGCCCGCAATTGCGATTTCAGTTTGAGGAAAAAGGGAAACAATTCTTATTATGGAGTCAGATAGCGCATCAAACTCGTTAGAGGTTGAATTGCTATCTAAATTGGGGCTTCTGTAAATAAAACAATAGTGATTGATTTGCTTACGGACGGTGAATGTTAACCACATGAAATTGAAGTTCGTATTAGAAAAGAGACCATATTGTGGTAGAAGTTGGTAAGCAATATCATTTCGAATATAAACGGCGAGGCCATGAGAAGAAAAGAATAATAAGAATCGCAAGCTTATCATTTTTCTAAAATTCATAAGGACTTTTTGCATCACAATGTACTGCTGAGCAACTGCTTGAAATCACTGTCGAGAAAACGACCATGACTATATTTTCCTCATTTGTACAAACTTATGTCATTATGCACATCAGGAAACTGTCGTTGAACTTCAACGACAGTGGTTGAACAACGGTGTAATGAACTTGAGCACCAATTGAATATTTTCTTCTCCCAGTATCAGTGTCAATTACATAAAATTGTCTACTAAAAAATAATTAATTTGGGTTCCATTTCCACCACTCCCATACGCCGTTACAAGTTCGACACCTCTTTTTCCTACATTTGTAGTTGTCGCTGCAACAGACATGCTCTCAAAAGCATTTCTGTAGCTGTCTCAGATCGAAATCGCTATAGTTTGGTTTGAGTCTTTCATTTGGTTTCCATTTTAACTTTTAGTCTCTGTCAGGACATCGATTTCAGCGTTCTTTTTGTTTAGAATGTGGAATTTTTCTCTTTTTGACAAGGAAAAGTACTCGAAAGTTTAGAAAAAAATGTTAAAACGATGTGAAAGAAAAAAGAAAACGTTGTATTGAGACAGATTTCGTTGGCGATACCAAGTAGAGTCGAACGTCGGAGCCTGTATAATAACAGTTTTTGTTCAAACTAGATCCAATTCAAAGTTACCAAAATAAATGCATCATGTGATCTAAGTTCCTCTAAAATTAATAAATGAAAAGGGTGGCACAACTATAAGCTATAAAAGCCACAGGACCTAACCCATTTTAAGAACCTACAATTGCATGCCAATTTCGAACGTCTAAGTAGCAAGGCCTTTTCCATGGCATGTGTAATTACTCTCGCAGGACTTGCCAAATCCTCACGAAAACCTATACCCGCGGAAAGCATTTTTGAACGTGCTTCTGGGATTCGAACCTCAAACCTCCCATATAACAGGCACACTCTACGGCCACTAAGATCAAAATTTTTTTGCTGAGCTTAAGTTCAGAAGCTTACGTAGTTCTCCAGATAAATCATTTCTAAATAAAAATAAATAGATGGGCATACCTTTCCCCACTCATAATCACCGCACTGGAGGACCATGTCATTTGAACACCACTTAAACCTTCCTGCAGGGACCATAGAGCTACTGTTGGCTTATCTAGAGCTCATCCTCCGTAGTGAAGCTCGGACAGTTACATTTGACTATCAGAGCACTCCACTATAGTTTTGCTCTTTGGTCAACTATCGTTTTCGCAGTTCCTATTGTTACCACCCTGCCACTGGTGGGGTTATTGTAGAAGCAAGGAACTTATTGACAATTGGTGGTCCAATATCGAACTCAGAAAACACTTAATTCCTTGCACTCTTTGTTTTGCGAAACTACACTGACTTTTAATTTGGACAGCTATTGATGAGTGATGACCATTCGTACACCCAGGCCTGTTTGAAATGTGTTATTGCAAATGCCGGAGGTCCTTCGTCTTATTACTAAGCCCTTTCTTGATGTGTTCCACTTTAACATAGGTACATAATTTCTGTTCGATAATCTTTCTGTGGGAAATCTATAATCTAGCCATAAATTTGGATCAGTTAGTACAGAAAACCCATTCGATCTAATTGTCTCATTTGAATTGAAGTCGTTGACATCTTGGGTAATGTTCGCCATTTACCAAACCAAAACTTAAACTACCTTAGGTCAAGGTCAAGCACTTTGGAATTTCGAGCGGTTAGAGTTGAGTTTAAGGAAAGTTCGCTTCAACAATTGTTTTTTTGGTGAACGGCAAACGTGTCTCACAGAGAGACATGCTTTGCATTCTTAATTAGTGTGGAAAAACTTCAACTTCTCTTTACCTGCGATTGACAGCAAAGAGCTATAAAACGACTGGAAGTATGGTAAAGTAAACCAATCAGCTTTTGACAGGTTTTGGAGCAGTTCAAGCAAAAAAAAAAAAACAAAATCATTATGTTCAAATATGTAAGACACTTAAAGGATAATTTACAAGTAAACACCATTCTAAATATTTTTACATTTGCAGACCGTTGTCCTCTTTGCCGTGATTGCTTGTGCTGCTGCCAAGCCTGGTTTAGTTGCACCACTCGCATACTCAGCTCCTTTGGTTGCAGCTGCTCCTGGAGCGGTTACGGCGACCAGTAGCCAGGTCATCGCTAGGAACTATAATGGCATTGCTACTGCTCCAATATTCGCCGCTGTCCCTGTCGCCAGATACGTTGCTGCTCCTCTTGCTGCACCACTTGCTGCTCCACTTGCCGCTGCTCACGTAGCCTCGCCTTATGCTGCTCCATTGGCCTATTCATCTCCTTTGGCTTACTCAGCCCCACTGGCTGCTGCTCCCTTGGGATATGCTTCCCCATTTAGCTACGCTTCAGCTCCTCTTTTCCTATAAAGACTGAAGAAAGGTCTAGATCGAAGTGTAAATAAATGAATTAGTGTGATAAAATAGTTTTTCAATATACGGAAATATGTTACGTTTGGTCGTTGACCGCAGCCCAAAAAATTCTGTGTCCTTGAGTAGTTTTAAGGTACGACCGCGTACAGCGGTAAAGCGACAAAACTAGAACAAAATTGAAAGCCGAGCGTCGTTTATTTTACAATTTTGTTCTAATTTTGCTGCTTGGTCGCTCAGTACGTGGCCGTGCTCTTAGGTAGACTTGCCTTTGAATTGGTATCCTTCCTTCTGATCACCTCTGATGGAAAAAGGTTATCTATCTATGTCGTTAGTTTTTATGAAACCTCTTCATGCTTATCTCAATGAAGTCAGTATAAGTCTCCGAAAGCTGTCTTTGGAGCTATATCCCATCATCTTATACCTCTGTGGGACAAAGAATGCACCGCAGCTGCAGCCGTGTAGCTGCTATAGCTCAAAGAGAAGTTCTAGGAATTCATACCTAATGAAATTAAATTACGTCGGGAGCAAAGCACGTTTTCTTAATTGCAAATGAAAGGTTGAATCAGCCAAGCCAAGCTAATGCAACCCGTGCGTTGTTTGTAGACGAATAATTCCCCTAAGCAATCGTACCCACACAGGCCTTTCTTAGTACCTAAACCTAAACCATGTCGTTGCAGAATTCTTATCAAAATGCGTCAACCTCGACATACTTGCAGATTTAATGCTGTTCTAGTTTTCTGAAAATTCTACTTTGTCTGGAACCAACAATGTAAGTCAGATGCAAACAAAAGGCTACTTTTACACCGTCACGTTAAATTTTCTCGTCGTTCCTTCTTCCTTGGTGGGGAAAACTGCATTTACAACAATCAAATTACCGAAATCACGCCATTATTTGTAGTGCACACTGCACACACATAAGCCCTACGGAATGCTTCTCAAAAAAGGACTCGAGTCTTTCAGCAGAACTCCTTTTGAAATTGCGTCGTAATTACGTGTTAACCGTACATTGTCACGTGAATATACATATAACCATGGCTTGCGCAATCTATGCACAACACAGCATGATTTTCAAAACAAAACACCCACACAAATACACACATCTTCTTCATCTTATGTAAATTCAGAATAAGGACAATAGAATTCCATGTAACAAAAACCGCCATAAAAGCAGAAAAGGAGTGACAGTGCAGGAAGAACAGGTGCTCCTCACACAAAAAGCATATTTATTACACATTTGCTTAATGTCTACATTACCTGGGATCAGTCACATCACATCCTTCTGCCTTTGCTGCCCACTTCACGAGACTCCTTTTTCTTCTTCTTCGAAGCGTGATGGATAAATGATGAAACAATAGAGCACTCATCTTGCTAGGAAAGGTGTTCTTTTGGCGTCTATCTCAACATTGTGTGTGAATAGGGTGGCGCGTATACAATCCCATTAAAATGGATGCTAATTCATAAATTAAGAAAATATGGTGTTCGTGTCAAAACAGCCCACAAGCGCTCACTCACTGACTCAGTCAACTGTGTAGTGGCGCAGCAAGGACGACACGATATGGTTGTACATCCTTCAGGGATTTGTTTCCACTTTTTGTTTTTATTTTGTTTTTTGTTTTTGTATACCTAATGGTGAATTATGCTTCCCAGTTGATGATGACGATGAGGTTGTTGTCGTTGTTCTTGGCTGCGGCAGATGGTCCTCTAATAAACACGAGTATATATTTAAACATAAACCTTTTGCCTTATAAGGGTGGAATTGGTCCAAGTTTGAGAGCATCCTTAAACGCGCTAAACAAGAAGTGTGCAAGAAAATTTAATGAGTGGAACCAAAAAATAAGACCCTGGTGCTTAGCAAGACGAATTCTAGTTTTGTTTTTGCAAAACAAATTACAGTGTCGTGTCGGCTGGCTTGGAAAATGGGGTGGAAGTCTTGTTATGGTATATCACTGGCGGTGCTAAGCGATTTAGAGAAAGTTATGTTGTGTTTGGTTTGTTGGAAAACCACCCACAGGTGAATGGGGCGAGTGGGTATTCTAACGTGAAAAGAGGTTGTAGGGCGACATGTCAATGGTTTGAGGGGTAAACACGTAGATATAATGCAATTAGACGCCCGAGCTATTCATAGAGAACTTACACCCGGATAGAGGCGTGTATGTTGTTTTTCTATTGTTCAATTGGGAGCAATGATCTTGGTAGTGTCAACATTGCTTAGGGCTTTGCAACACGCCAATTAATTTATCTCATTAACGCGGTGGCGAGTTGAGTAGTGGTGGGGAGCAATCACGAAGTTTTGTGGGATGCAAAGAATGTAGAGGTGAACAGTTTAAAAACCACTGAGTAAAGACTAACTTGGACTTTTTTAAGAACTAACGAGTTAGTTCTACATCTAAGGTTTGACAAAAGCATGAAATAAGATTGACTTAACCCCGGTTTGCTTTAGTTTGCTTCAACAAGGCGCCTCCTTGACTTTTAATTTCTATTTTGTAAAGCTCAAACACGCAGAACGTTCGTAGGCTAACCAGACGTTCTTTTTAAAGAGGACAAGTCCTCTTGTTGGCTTTTAATGTTGTGTCCGGTAGCCACGGTTGCCAGTTTGGTCGTTTATGTCATTATTTTCTCACAAGGTAATTTTTAATTCCATTTGATAATTTTTTCACCAAAATGAAATAAAATAAGAAAAACACTTAAGTTTTTAAAAATGAAATGCATACATAAAATATAAATAAAGAGTTCTGAATTTGCCATCAACTCGCCCTGAGGTAAGGTTAGGTTAGGCAATTTCTTTACTCAAACCCTTTCTAACAAAACCAAGTTTATCTCAATACACTACATCTTTTTGATGGCTGTCAGGAAAACAAACTGACACCAATATTAGGTTCATTGTGATACCTACCATAGAAATTATGCGAGGGAGTACCTCACTTAACAAAACCATTTGGAGCTTTTGATAAAACGATAGAGATGAAGGGTATCTGTGTTCGCCAGATCGCTTAGATCATCAAGGAAATATTTTCCTAGATGCCGTTTCCTTTTAAAGGATAGTGCTGGACATGAGCAGAGGAGGTGTGGGATTGTCTCTTCCCCCTCACATCTGCAGAAGTCACTTAGAAGAAACGCCGAGTCTTATGACGTGTCTTCCTATCAGACAATGTCCGGTAATGACATTGATTATGGAGCTAATGTGCAATCTGGTTATGGATAGCAACACAAGACATTTGCTATCCATAACCAGATTGCACATTTTGGATCTAGCTCTGGCCATATCTATTTTGTTGCCACACACGTGGTGATATTCTTCCACCTATAATTTGTTCTATCCATTGCCTCTTGCTTAAGCATAAGTTTACATGTAGCGATTTGTATACCAATATTCAATCTGCTGGTTGAGATCGGTAGATTGGTTCCTTCTCTGGCGAGTTCATCGGCTTTGCAGTTACCCACGATATCTCTGTGCGCCGGCACCCAAATAAGGTGAATATTGAACTGTTCAGCCATCTCCCTAAGAGATAGGCGACAGTTAAGGGCGGAACTAAACTCGCCCTGAAGTAGAACCAGAATTTAGCTGGGGAGAGTTCAGTTAGCAAACACTGACGTCAAATGACACATGTTTTTCTTCAAATGACCGGCATGTGTTGTGACTTCGTGATAAAATCTGTTTTAAGAACCGAAAACCAAGGTTTTTTGGCAACTAGACATAACGCTGCACAGCTTGTTTCTATCAATGCTGCCATACGATGGTTTTTCCCAATCCAAAGATCTACCGTGTGCTGTAAGAATTTGTTGATGTGGGAGGTTTTCAGACGTTCACATAGGCATGACAAGAAATGCGACGTTAAGGAAGAGTATTCCTATATAATTGTTGCAATTGAAAGGTTTTCCATTCATTGAACATGCTTTCTCCCGACTAAATCATGCAGCTGGTGGTTTCTCCTTACAAGCTAATCTCTATTCTCTAATATCATTTCGGCGTCGGTTGAGACCGGCTTCAAATCTAGTTTTATTTGATTAAGCTTACAAATGAGTTTGCGACCCTACCTTCTTCTGATCTATAGTATGGCATTCTTGGTCATCGTCTAAGTTGAATCTGCAAAAGTTGGTTGTACAACTACGTTTGCTTGGTGGTTCTTACGGGCTTGGTTCTTTGTTTTCCACTTTGGTATGATTTTTTTTTTAACTTTTGGTTCAAACTCTGAAGCTCATATTTTCTTGACATTTCTATATTTCCTTAAACAAGCGCTTCTCATGCTGCTTTTTCCGTTTCAGAACTTGTTGTTCTTCCCTTCTTTGTTCATCGGAATCAATCACAATTTTGGTCATTTTAAGCTATTTTTGGTAATTTTTACTTTCATTTTTGGACATATGCATGTTTTTGCGGAAAGTGGGAACCGCGCCGGTATCTTTTTCAAAATTAACCAATTCCTCTTTTATAATTTTTTTTAATTATTTTTCAAAAAGTTTTTTTGATGCCAACATGCGGGTTTGAAAAATTATGTATGAACTGAATTGTTCTTCATCAAAATATTCGGCACTTCATCATCCAGCGAGGACCACATCAAAACCTTCCCAATCACCTATGAAGATTACGTTGAATATCGATTCCCACTTAACCTGTTGTTGATCGACTTCGAACAGGCCTTAAACGGCATCAAACCAAAAGCTATTAAGTTGAACCGATCTACCAAATTTGACTTAAGCTACGAAATCCGAAGAACGAAAGTTGCGTCCGGAATGCTGTCCAAAGTATGGTAAAGTAGCTCTATAAGCTTAAATTTCATACTATGACTGTTCCGCACCAATGCTGAATTCCTACTCCTAGGATCTCAGAAATTGGAAAGTCAAATTCACTGACTCAAGAAAACTGGAAACGTAAGTGAGTAGATTTTTGCAAACTTTCTCGCACATGTCCAGTGCAATGGTAGTATGACTCTCTGCTTGTTGCTATAAAAAAAATTTACAATGATGAAAATCGTGCGAGAAAAACTCAGAAACTCATTGACTCTTTAATGCGAAGAACTAAGTGGCAGTGGGTTGGCTTCAATGAGATAGCGAAGAAACGAAGGTTTTACGAGTCAAGCAATGAAATGGCACTTGTGTTTGCTTTGATGGTGTAGAGAAATATTGGAGACCCAAACCACCACTAGACAAGAACCACGAGCTTAATAGTTCCGAGCACCTAAGTACGTTAGTTAGCATTGGTATATCTCCTTAATACTTGTGAGATTGAGGTTCGAATCATACATAGAAAAGTCCAATTGTTTTGAAATGTGTCACATATTGCAGGCAGGATTTTGTCCTCAAAGATTAATAACCCATATACATTTCCCCGAAAATCGCATATTTCACTAAGTCGTTCGGTGTCGTACAATTTACAATTCCTTGAGGCGTACTCTACGAGCAGATCACTAGTGTGAAGCAGTTAAGTGGGTGAGGTGTGATCCTTTCGAGATCACTAATCTTTGTTATGTTTACCTTTTTAAGAATCAGTTATTTACTCTAATATGTTGAATATTAAAGAGCTGATAGTGTTCCTAAGTACGATATATCCCAAGGAAGCGTTCTCACTGAGGGATTTAAAAGACATAACGTTTGACGCTAAGACAAATATTGTCTAGTTTTTTATTCTACGTACAGGCGACTACTGTACACGTTTTGGCGCTGATGGACACAGCAACCAGATCATCTGGTTAATACGCTGTCAAAACCACTTGATGTATATAAACGCAATGATCAAGACATCCATTTTCTCAAGATGATTGCCTAAAATCAATTTCAAATCGAGTTCATATTACGTCAAAGGTGTTGATCTGCCACCTACATACAAATTTCAATCATCAGCTGCCCTCGATGTACTTGTACATCAATATTTTTTTTTTTTTTTTTCAATTAAATTAAATCAATGTCGACCCTTACCCAAGAAAATGTCTTATGAATGATTCACTTTTCTTACAAATATTTCCACATTACAATACACACAGTTTACCTTCCCGAGGTCATTTAAACTATACAGATAAGCTTTACTGACGAAAAACGTTCACACAAAGAATTTCAATGAGCTTCCAACGGGCCACACTTAAAAGTCACGTTTTGATTTGATATAAAAGACCAAAAGCAGCGATAAGCAAGTCAGACTTCAAACACACACCTCTTGGAAAACACTCATCCAAACAAAAACAAATCAAAATGTTCAAATCTGTAAGTTTGACTCAGGAGGATTTGCAAGGATATCTAAGTTATAATCTCTTTTTATTTTCACAGGCCATTGTTATCTTTGCCGTAATTGCTTGTGCTGCTGCCAAGCCAGGACTAGTTGCGCCACTCGCTTATTCAGCTCCATTGGTTGCAGCTGCACCAGGAGTTGTCACCGCCACCAGTAGCCAAGTGATCGCTAGGAATTACAATGGAATTGCGACTGCCCCAGTGTTTGCTGCAGCTCCAGTTGCTAAATATGTTGCTGCTCCACTAGCTGCTGCTCCACTCGCTGCTCCTCTTGCTGCTCCACTTGCCGCAGCTCCATTAGCGGCTAGGTATGTTGCATCACCATACGCAGCTCCATTGACTTACTCAGCCCCATTGACCGCTGCTCCTTTGGGATATGCTGCTTCATATGGATATGCGTCTCCTTTCAACTACGCTGCATCACCTCTTTTGTTCTGAGGAGCAAAAAATAATGATGATAACGGAAATAAATGAGTTTGACTGAATACGAAAATCACAAGCTTTTTATTCGATTTACCTCGAAAAATGTTACTTCATGATCTGAGGTAAAATCATGTTTCTGATAATAGGTTTGTTTGTTGAAGCCCTGGAGTTGCCCTGGGGTCGCCACAAAGCGTTTTTTGAGAAACCTAAAGTCCCAATGATTGTCAAACTGAGTGTTTTTTGAGCCCTAGGGTTGACCTAGGTTTTCCCTCAAGTCGCCATAGGTTTTTGCTGTGACGAGTTTAGGGCTGTCTAATGGCATGTATTTTTATAATGACAGGGATGTGTGGTGATTTGTGGCTTAACGTTTTTTGAGGACTGGAAAACCCAGGTTTTTTGACAACTCATAGGGTTGTCAAAAAAACCTTGGTCAACCCTGGGGAAAGTTCAACGAACGGACCTAATGAAGTCTTATTGGCTTTAATGTGTCACATGATTTTCTCTTTAGGAGTATTTTCATCTCTGATTTGAAAAAGTGAGTTCTTTTGTTGTCGCTGTCGTTGTCGTTTTCATTATCGTTTTCGTTGTCGTTGTCGTTGTCGTTGTCGTTGTCGTTGTCGTTGTCGTTGTCGTTGTCGTTGTCGTTGTCGTTGTCGTTGTCGTTGTCGTTGTCGTTGTCGTTGTCGTTGTCGTTGTCGTTGTCGTTGTCGTTGTCGTTGTCGTTGTCGTTGTCGTTGTCGTTGTCGTTGTCGTTGTCGTTGTCGTTGTCGTTGTCGTTGTCGTTGTCGTTGTCGTTGTCGTTGTCGTTGTCGTTGTCGTTGTCGTTGTCGTTGTCATTGTCGTTGTCGTTGTCGTTGTCGTTGTCGTTGTCGTTGTCGTTGTCGTTGTCGTTGTCGTTGTCGTTGTCGTTGTCGTTGTCGTTGTCGTTGTCGTTGTCGTTGTCGTTGTCGTTGTCGTTGTCGTTGTCGTTGTCGTTGTCGTTGTCGTTGTCGTTGTCGTTGTCGTTGTCGTTGTCGTTGTCGTTGTCGTTGTCGTTGTCGTTGTCGTTGTCGTTGTCGTTGTCGTTGTCGTTGTCGTTGTCGTTGTCGTTGTCGTTGTCGTTGTCGTTGTCGTTGTCGTTGTCGTTGTCGTTGTCGTTGTCGTTGTCGTTGTCGTTGTCGTTGTCGTTGTCGTTGATTGTGGTACTTATTTGTTCGGTAAAGAGAAACGTAATACCAAAAAAAGTAAGGGGTAGGTACAGTAAAATTATAGAGGAGCCTCGGGGCCAAGCGCATTTCAAGGGCTTTTAATTTCATGCCAAATTCAAGCGTGTTCAAGATGTTGGTTATTCTCTTGATTTACCATTTCCTCGTGAAATTTGACACGTGCTTGAATGGTTTAAAAAATTTTCACATAGCAGCGGTCCATCTCAGTCCCCAAAAAAAAAAAAAAATACAGGTCCGAGGCGGCCAATTGACCCGATTTAGCCATTTAGAGTGCAATAGATCGATCGTGGCATAGGCTGTGTGACATTTCGCACCAAGTCTATATCATTAATCTCTTTGAAAAAAAATTGTTCAATGTCTGTATTTCTGTAATGCTCAACGATAACCGGAGCGTAGAAACGTGTTCGTAAACTGGGTCTCACACTTTCCGCCAACCACTTATATTAGTCTGTGGTCCACGAGGGAGACTATGAAAGTTATCACTAGCATTACTGTTGAGCAAAAATTTGCTTACGCGTCTTAGCTGCTTCATTACGGCCAAGATTTCTTTAAAAAACGCAATGACGTTAGGGCATAAGGTATTAACTTTTGAAACAAGTTCTCAAATCGTTCCTCGTAGGTGTGATACTGACTTTTTATCACAAGTTTTAACTGGAACCAGCTGTCAGCAGTGTCAAAATATTCTATAATTAAAAAAGAAACCGTTAGATGGACCACACTTCGGGTAAACAATTTTTTATTAAATCCACTCCGAAATACCTATTTGCATTTGCTCCACTTTTTTTTCAAATTTACTCTAAAATCTAATGACTGAGGTTCGAACTCTGATGGTCAACATGTACATGGGAATTTCTCACAAATACTTTTTTTTAGCACTGACTAACTAACTAGTGTCTCTTTCTATTGTTTTCACTCGGGAAACCATTCATTTTCAAAACCAACGGAACATTTAAAAATTATAAAAACTGTTCTGGCTACAGAGTGTTTCTATTTGGAAAAAGTAGAGTGACGCACCTTTTTTTCCGCAGCGGAATGATACTGACTTACAATTATGATCTCGAACTAGGGAAGCAGTTGTCGTCGTTGGCGAAATAATCTACCTATGATTTTAAATGAAACCATTTATGTAATGATTAACTCTTTACTTAAATAAACTGTTTCTAAAGAAAAAGTAAGAACTTCTTTTTGTTCCAAATCTACTGCGGCAATTTAGCATTTACTCCATTTTGTCTTTAAATTTGCTCCGAAATTTGATGACTGATGTCGATTTCCTTTCGGAAAACAAAGTTTTTTTTTCTTGCTGAATGGAACATGAAAAGAAAAAAGTGTTTTTTTTCTTGTCACTGTATGCGCGCGATTTGACGTCCAGTTTTCAGTTGTTCTCTAAGCTCTAACAAAACAAGGATTATTCCAAAAAACTAAATAATGTTTGCGTAGAAGGACCTAATTGAAAATCCTTTTGCTCAAAACAGCAAATATCCTTTCAGTTAAATAATTCACTTCTCATTTCAAAATCCAAACTGGTAGACGACAAATGCTTTGTGTTGGTTTTAGTGAAAGTGCTTGCCCCGAATCGAGATTCTTAAAAGTGCTTTTTCGATTAAAAAAAAAAGTGATCTAGTGACTGCATGGAACGCTTTTCTAGAAAAAAGCACTTTTGTGTTTTGTGTACCGAAGGAAATCGACATTAGTTTCGAACCCTGCTGAGTGCTGACCACAAACAGGTAGACAACATGAATAAACACTACATACATACTACCTACATACATCATGATATATGACAGTCAGAACAGACACTTGTGCAAAAGCAAAATTTGTCTGGAAGTTCATAGTTCAATCAGTGAATTATCCTATTAAATATACCGTTGATCAGCCCCTCAATAGTCCTTTCTAGTTTTGAAACCCTTGTGTACGTACCTACCTACCTACTAATTTTATCCACTGCGTGAGAATACAGCCAAGTGCCAAGAGCGTGTTTACTTTGCATATAAAGTACAGACCATGAAGATGTGATCTAAAAGCTAAAACTGTTCTATGTATGTACAACTGTGCTATGTAGTACAGTATGTATACACTAAACTTGGCGCAGTACCTAGCAGGTAGACGACGCCAAATGTTTTTCTTTTACTAGGTAGGTACCTACCTACCTATGTGTATTTTCATTTAACTTAAAACAAAAACTAGCTAAGAAAAGTCATACCTTCTAAGGTTTTTCTTGGTACACAAACGTAAACATTTCAATTCAAGGCACATTTATTTGGATACACATCACATTCACAACACAA
Source organism: Melanostoma scalare (assembly GCA_949752695.1). Taxonomy (NCBI): domain Eukaryota; kingdom Metazoa; phylum Arthropoda; class Insecta; order Diptera; family Syrphidae; genus Melanostoma; species Melanostoma scalare. Next base: position 199,783,172 of record OX456984.1, read on the forward strand.
AAATTAAGATTACCTACAAACTTCACATGTCTTATCAAGCCAACTTAAATCAATTCATTGCTTATTAGCATTTACGTCCCATCCGATGCTGGCTGATGCTCCAAAAATACAGATTTGCCCGATTATGGTTCTTCTAGCCTTTACAGCTTCTTCATTGGATTTAAATACCAATTGATATTCGACCTGATTATGACTTAGCGTCCTCATATTGCATTCTCTGTAGTTGCACAGTTGTGCAAGAGTTCCACAAACTTCACGTCGACTCATATTCGATTGTTTTAATATCAATTTTGAAGTGTTTTTCGAACGTTTCGCTCGAATTTGTTTGAATCCATGAGCCCTAAATAAATAGGGCAAACTATTGAAACAAAAAAACCATTAAACATTTACACTTTGGAAAATAAATTATTTTTTCTAACTCACCTTTCCAAGGCAAAATCAATTTTAGACGGATCCATGTACTGCAGGTAGGCAAAGCCCCGAGATTCTCCAGCGAAATTCACTTTAAATCTCAGAATAAACATCTCCCCTAAAAGACATGCTATGGATGCAATCTGATCAGCTGTAGCGTGTTCGGGGATTTGGGTGAGAAAAATCTGGATTCGAATAAAAAAAACAATTATGTTTTGATACATAAGTGCTCCAATTGCAATGTAGTTTATCTTGAAAAACAATTACATACCTCGCCAGCACACTGCTCGAGTTCCTCCTTAATCTTCACCGGACAAGGTCTAAAATTCTTATAGTACTTGGTGCCATTAATCTGGTAGATTTCAAAAGCCATTCCTTGAATTTCTTCTAAGAATGGCATTTTAATTTTTTCGGTTTTAATTCCAAGAACCACAACCAACTGAAAAAGTCAAACTCAACGGGATAAATTTCAAATATCAACTGGAGTGAGTGATGAGCGAGTAGCGTTTTCCAAGAAATGAAGGCTCTTTAAAAGGAAACAAAAAGACAAGAGGGTAAGAGGAGGAGGAAGAAGACGCAAATGTGCGTATAGTTGGTTCTTGGTTGCGCATTTTGGTTAAAAATTGGTGGAACTTTAGGAAGACTGTGTCGAGGCAGGGGAATGGCATTCGCAGGTAGATAGAGCTTAGCCGAACTGTACCTACTCAACACACTGCTGTCGCGTGTTATGTTTCACGCTTCTTATGACAGGTTTTATTTATTTACTATTATTCAATTTGAACTTTGATTTAGTGTTGGTGATCTTAGTTGAACTCAATGAAAGCATTCTGGAAAAGGAGACGAACAAAGGAAAGACACATTTGATTTCAATGGAAAATAAAATCTATAGGTAATTATTTATTTGTTGCCTTTTGTTTTGAAGGAGTAGGTAGGTATGTACCTACCAAATATAGGAAATAGTATGTACCTACAAAGTAGGTATTTATGTACTGTACACATTACCTACATAGAGTGCAGTGAATAAGTTAATCAGTAGCTTTTGTGAAGTAAGGTTTATACTTTACCGAATACCAATTTGGTCATTGTGGTGTGGTTGAATCACAATAAATGTTAACGTTGTTATTTTGCTGACCTTTGAGCTGTAGGTTGGTAGGTATACATAAGTTTGGTTTGAGGTGTACCTACATTCCTTATGCACATACTCTATGTATACCTACTTACATTGTAGGTAGGTAGGTATAGGTAAATAGATAAACCTAGAAAAGAACCAAACAAAGCTCACATATATGTACCTACCTACAATCGTTCATGTACGGACATTATGTAAGAAAAAAGAAATGTAGGATTGTAGGTACTGTACCATGTAGGTACCTACCTAGGAGATTAAGTACCTAGGTAGGTACCTATATGTAGGTATTCACGTACGCGTTTTAAGTAGGTATATATGAGCAACATATACCTATGTCAATGAATTATGTACATATACATAGGTACATACCTAGGTAGCCCTACATATATTAACTTGGTAAATAAGTAGAGCCCTATTATGGCCATTTGCAGGCAAAACAGATAGGAAGGTACATATGTAGGTAAGTAGGTACATATGTATGTTAATCAGTGTTGTAGGTATTTCAGTCTGTTTGTGTTCAAAACGATCGATGGTAGAGAGGAACTTGGGTAGGTGTACCTATGTACAATTGTACATACATTGTACATTAGGGTGTTCCAGATTTTTAAGGGTTTTTTCTATTTCATCTGAAAATAGAAGTTATTACAAAAAATCCGAGTTTTTTTTTATTTTAAGAAAACTTTTAACTGTCAGAAACCTCACTGATCTTGATTTTCGTTTGAAATTTGCTAAGTTGTCATCTACAAACAAATGCACAAAAATATTTTTCGGAAGGATGTCGGCAATGTGCTGTCGTCATCGTAGAAAAGTGAAGTGAAGTGGTATAAGGTCATGTCCCCAGTAGTCGAACACACAAGTGACTTTCACTAAATTAATGGCTTACTGTAAGAAAACTTTTTAACTTTAATATTTGATGGTGATTGATTTGGATTCTTAGAATTAAAATGTATTTAATAAATTTAAAGTTATTTTTGTAGATTTGACTAGGTACCTATTTTGTTATAAAAAAATGGGCACGACTGGGTCGCACGAACTTGCGATTGTGTTCTAAATACGATATCAAAATCTAAAGGCTGAGTTAAAGGTTTTGGTATTAGCTCTTCATAATATATTTTGTGGTACAGGGTTGCCAACTACACATTAATTATGGAAATTTAATTAAATCACGCAAAATAATGAAAAAATTAAATTAAATATTCCAAAGGTTTCAAGCAAAAATCTAAAAACGCCATTCTTTTGCAATCGCTAATACACATGAATGATGAAAATTTAATCAAAATCGTTGGAGCAGTTTTCCCAAAAAACGGTTTTTTATTTTTCACTTTTTTTTTAAAATCTATTTTTAAAAGTCGAGTATGCAAAGTTCTAGATCTTAACAGGAGTTATTTTGACAAAAAATTTGAAAAAAATAAAAGATGGTTTCGAAGTTACTTTCAAAAATCAAAATTTTTTTAAAAAATTTATAAAAATTTCCAAAACTAAGTTTTTTTAAATATTGATATGCAGTCTTTCTTTAACAGCTTACGACTTCTTAAATCCAAAATTTCGTCAAGATCGTGTCAGCCATTAACGAGAAAGTCGGTTTTAAAAAAACGGTACTATGGGAGGTACCGTTCTTAGGCCTTTTCCAAAAAATTTTTTTACATCATAAGAAAAACAAACTTAAATTAATCCTTCACACAAAATTTTATCGAAATCGTTGGAGTCGTTTTCGAGAAAAATAAGTATTATCATATCGGTTGTATGGCAGGTACCGTTATTTCAAGACCTAGAGACCCAATTCCAAAAATACTTCTGTAGGATGCTCCACAGACCCTAACTGCAAATTTTGAAGAAAATCGGTCCATTGGTTCAGGCTGTAGATCCATATACAGACAGACACACAGACAGACAGACAGACAGACAGAATTGCAGGACCCACTTTTTTCGTATTCTCTATCATCGTAATGTCATGTTTGATTGTTATCTCAAAATTTTTTTTCTGCACGATTGCAAGACTTGCCTTATAGTACCTATAATCGCAAGTAAAAATGAAAATTGAAAACAATCCGATTCCCCATTAGTCGAACACAGAACACTTGTTTCTTGAAGCTGTGCATAATTGTTTCCTCATTTTGAACAGGGTGTTTTGAGTTAGAATTAGAATTAACATTGAAATACAATACCTACATAAAGTAGATGTTCTTACCATAGTATAAAGAATCTATAGTAGTACCATGGCGGGGAAAGCGATGGTGTCGCCGCCTTTAGTTCCCATTAAACGTACTTACCTCTTCAATCGGAACAAGTTTATCGTAAAACCCTGCCAACATGCTGTCAATACGTCATATATTATTTTTTTTTTTGTTAGGGCAGCTTTGCTTCGTAAATGTGTTAGCAATATAAAAGAGTGATGTGCTTTTTGATTCTTAATGATAAAAAGTTTGTTGTTTTGCATTTGGCGTATCATGACATTGTTTGAAAATCATTTAAACACATTTATTAATTGATGAATGAAATACCATCCACAACCATTAAAGCATCCAAAAAAATACCATCCACATTCCTAAGTGAACAACCACAGCCAAATTTTGTGAACCGATAAAACGTTTAATGGGAACTAAAGGCGGTGACACCATCGCTTTCCCCGCCATGGTGCTACTATAGATTCTTTATACTATGGTTCTTACAGCCATATTATTGAGAATTCGTAAAACTAGAAATGAAACTAGTTTCAGGTAAAACTAGTTTCGATTCAAGTTTTGCAAATATTAATCAAAACTAGTTTAAAAAAAAAATCGGTAGATAGGTATTATTGATTTCTGGAGAAAAACTAGTTCATATTTTAAAAATGGTTTCTCGTTTTGAATATCGAAACTAGTTTCATAGCAAGAGCTGCTTTGATTTAGAAAACAAAATAGAACATTCAAACAAATTCTGTAATTTGCAAACGTTTGATTGTTTGTATAAATATATGAAAATAAAATAAATGTAAGCGTTGAACTTACCATTCTATTTCTCAAGAATAAGAACATATGGGTGGTCGACGCACGAAGCGAAGGTTCAAGATCATTAAAAGTAAAAAATTGATCGAAGCAAAAATGGAGAACCTGGCATCGCTTTGTTTATCAAATGGTAGAAGTTGTATTTGGTTCAAAGAGACAAGTAGACAAGCAAAGCGACTAAAACAGAAAAGATCATTCAATGGATTAATGTCCAATCAGTGTTCAATTCGGTAACTATGCAACACATTAACATAATTCAGTAGGTATAGAAATAGCACCGCTTTTAGTCCTAAGTATATTAGATGCATCTACCACGAAACATATCCGCCCTTCTAAGACGCTTCAAATTCATTTTGATGCATTTGCGGATAGTGCACGAGAACGCCATAATATGATAACAACGGGGGGTAAGGTTGATAGAATGCCGTTTCAGGTGACAGGCCCAATGTTAGATCTGGCGGATGCTTTTCATCTTTCGGTTTAGATGGTTTTGGGTCAGATATACCAAATTTGTTGACTGGCACAGAGACCCTGCCAATTGCTTTGACTGTGGCAGATAAATATCCAACGGCACAGAGTAGCTAACTCTTTCCAATATTACATCGCTGAGTAATGGGAAAATCTTTTGAATGATGACTTCGAAGTCCGCAACACAGAGTCTGTGAACCTTGCTCAAAAATCTCTGTCACAAGCCGAGTTGCCTTGCACAGAAATCGAAGCAATAAGTCCAATTAACGTTGCCCTACCTGCGACTCCGATTCCTGGTCACATGCAGTTTTTCCGTAGCAGAAACCCGCCAAACTACTTCCAATCGTTGGAGTTGGGGAAACACAACAAAGTAGTTCTTTTTAATCAGCAAGTACAGTTGACACACAATGCATAAAGCTTGGTCCTGCAAAATGCGTGCTGCAATTATTAGTTTCTGAGCAGATGGCAGTGCCATATTTCACCTATGTCGCAGTACCGGAAACCAATCCGGGGTGACTTACTGAGTATGGGGTAGCCAAATACGGTGTATGTGAATAACCTGACTCCCCTATGAAGACGTTCATACTTGCCAAACTAACCGATGTCGAAACGAAGCTTCAAAATCAATGCAGAAGATGATGTGAGGTAAAAAAGTTTTGATGAATAATACAAAAACGTTTCAAAACTAGTTTTGAAGTCCTCAAAACTAGATATTTCCAGTTTCATGAATTTCTAGTTTTATCAAAAACTAGTTTTACGATTTCGAGCTTTATGTGTCACTTTTTTTTCAATAATACCGATTTGTTCAAAACTTGAAAATCGAAAACTAGTTCTACGACAAAAAAAAAGTTTCGAAGTAAGTGAATAATATGGCTGTTAGAGCTTTTCTATTTTAACGAAACATTGTTTTTTTTTTGTGGCTCAAATTTATTGAAACACAAAAAAAAATTATAGGTATTTACACTTATGTATATAAATATGAGAATGAATGTATGTTTGTTTATGTTTGTTTGTCCGGTATAGACCCCTAAATCGCCAAAAGGATTTCTATGAAATATTTACAGCCATATTATTGAGAATTTGTAAAACTAGAAATGAAACTAGTTTCAGGTAAAACTAGTTTCGTTTCAAGTTTTGCAAAAAAATAATCAAAACTAGTTCTAAAATAAAATTGGCATTATTCATTTCTGAAGAAAAAACTCGTTCGAGTTTTGAAAATCGTTTCTCGTTTTGAGTAACAGAACTGGAACAGCGAAATAGAAAATTCAAAAAAAAAAAAAATCTGTAACTTTCAAATTGATTGTTTGCACGAGTATTATTCACATCTTGAACGAAAATTATATTTAAAAAATATAAAAGTAGGTATTGTGTCTACCAGTTTTAGTACACAATCTTTTTTAATTCTCTATTTCGTATAAGGATACGAAGATATGGGTCGAACACAGAAGCTCATCTTGATTGAAGGCAATTTCAATAAAGAAAAGAAAACTAAAAGTGAGAAATGGACCCAAGCAGAAATGGAAACCCTTGCATCGCTATGTTTATTTCATGGTAAAAGCGGTATTTTGTCCAAGGAGACAAACAAAGCGACTACCACAAAAAATGGATAACTGTCCATTGTCCAATCATTGTTCAATTCGGTAAGTTCGCATACACATTGACCTGATCTAACAGAAATATTATCTATTTGTTTCCCATATTAGATGCATCCACCACGAAACATATCCGCCCTTCAAGAACGCTTCAAATTTATTTTGATGCATTTGCGGAAAAATAACGTACGGGAACGGTATAATATGTTAATAGCGGGGGGCCGTCCCCGTCCAGTCAAGGATGATAAAATGCCGTTTGAAGTGACAGGCCCTACATTAGAGCTGGCGGATGCCTTAGGAGTTTCCGTTTCTGGCTTAGATGGTTTAAGCATATTATGTACATAAACATATGTTCATATAATTCACATAATATATAATGTACATAAAAATAAAATTGCATTTTATATAATTTTAGTATAAGTAGTTCTTTATTTTTCGTTCAGTAACATTGTGCTTGAATACGGAAGTGTTGCAATACTTCATCTTGTGCTGAATTTTTACTTCGGTTCAATGAACTTTCTTGCGATTCAGTGCACTCTCCATATGTTTCTTTCCACGACGGCATATTTTCGCAGTGAGTATGGACGTCTGCACTCTGTCTCATCTTTATCGGGATCGAAAAAATCTGCAAAGAGCCAATCTTCTTTTTCCGAAAGGTTTTTGAGCCCCAATTCGTGGAATATCATTCTACGCGCCATCGTTAAGATTATATCCTTCCTCGAATTATTTGATGACGTTTCAAAATTTATTTTATCTCTATTAATTTTGATGAATAATACAAAAAGTCTTCAAAACTAGTTTTGAAGTCCTTAAAACTAGATATTTCCAGTTTCATGAATTTCTAGTTTTATCAAAAACTAGTTTTACGATTTCGGGTTTTATACCTATGTCATTTTCTTTTTGAATAATACCGATTTGTTCAAAACTTGAAACTCGTAAGCTTTAGAAAACTAGTTCTATGTAAAAACTAGTTTTAAAGTGAGTCAATAATATGGCTGTTAGGGTAAATCTAGTTCAGTCAAGGAATAGTTCCTGTCAAAGTTTATTTCCATATTCCACAGAATGAATGGGAGCGGAAAATTATATGTCACTTGACAGATTTTATAAATTCTTTCAGAATTAGGGTGCTACATCATCCCCCAGCTACTTAGACTAAATTTCATCTCTACATTCCCAGGGGAACAAAAATGGGAACGAGATAATGAACATTGAAACTACTGGACCGGTTCTGCAAAATTCTTTTCAAATCTAGGATGTTACACTATCTATCGGTAATAAAGAACGAGAACGGGAACTTTAAAATTGCTGACTCAGACTTGAAAATATCAATTAGCCAATCTACGGTTTTGTGCTCCTCATATTCTGTAAGCACTATCGATGAACCCATTCGTTAAAGACTCTTTGTAATTTTCCTATTCACCCAATCGTGAAGTGTTGTGATTTGAACACCGATCACTTTACTCGCCGCTCTGAAGCTTCAATCATTCTCACGAATAGTTTTTACGGCATTCGTCAATGATGCTTCCCTATTATGTCTTCTCTTTTATTTCCATTGTGTTTAACATGTTTTCAGATGTAAGGCAAGAAGTTGTGAGACAGCTCCGTCATAAATGAAGTTGTTCGAACAAAGGAAACTAAAAGTAGGTATATACAGTTTCCTTGATACGAACACTGCGAAAAAGGTGTTCGAATACTGGCCTGAAAGATTTTGTTGTTCTCATTGATAGAAAAACGTAAGAATTATTTTGTTTCTTATGATACACTTCGCACAAAAAATAAGGAAGCGGGAAAAAATTCCACTTTTTGGGGGATCTCCAACAGGCTGTAACTTATACAAAAATGGTCGTACAGCAAAAAACAAAAAAATGCAAATTGTAGCTCTAAGTGTAAAGTTTTCGAATCTGAGTTTGAAAATTTTTTTTTGAAAATATTTTTCTAATAATCATAAGAAAACACCGAAAAAAAATTTCGAAATTCTTTTGGTTTTTTTTTTTAAATCTACGGTCGTGGAAAATTTCAAATTTAAGAAAAAAAAAAGATTCCAAAATTTTTGAAAAAAAAAGTTTTTTTTTTTAATTTCTTTTTTCAAAAATTTTCGATTTTTTTTTTTCTTAAATTCGAAATTCTTGCTCCTTTAATTTTTCAAAAATTCGATAAAATGGGGAAAAAACTGGATTAAATTGAAACTTCCTAGGGTTTTTCCAAAGGAAAAAAAAGCTACAATTTGCTTTTTTTTTTTTGCTGTACGACCATTTTTGTATAAGTAATGTAATAATAAAGGTAATGTGAATAATAAAACAAAATAATAATGAAGGTATTTAAATGGTTTTCTGAAATTTTTGTTCTGTTTTGACCTCCATTGGAACTGAGGCATGATTTGTGTTTTTTTTTCATTTTTCGTGTTTTTCTAAAGAAAAAAACATCAAATGCCGATAAATGCCGGTTATAATTTATACGTCAAAATTTAGATCTATTTTTCTTCTTTCAGGATATGAGCGCAGATTGGCGCAAACCTTAAAATTTTGACCTCAAGTAAAACACTTATTTCCACTTTTTTTTTTAAGATTGAAGCAATATGATAAAGCGAAATCATATTTTTAAAATTTCGAATACCGAGAAGAAAGGACGCAGTGCAGCGTAATCTAGTGAAACATCGTCAATTTTGAAGAAATTGAAAGTAATGATGCCAAAAACAAGATAAACACGCTATGTAAGTCCATCCACAGAAGGTGGGAGGTTTGTGCGAGAAAAAAGCTTTTATTTTTTCTTAATAGAACCGATTTTATAACCCGTTAAAAGTCCAATTTTTGCATGAAAATCAAACTTTTTTTTTCAAATGGTCACCCAAAAATTCAAAAATCGAAATTTTTGAAAACTCAACGATTAAGTAAGTACCAGAAAAGATGTTATCCAACGATACCTTTCTGAATTTTTGGTTTCAGAAAATCTTTGAAAGCGGAATCGCGGTCACCGCAAAAAAAATATTTGTTTACATGACCTTACTTATTTACATGTAAGTTCAGTTGTAATAAACATTTTGCTGTGGCCTGTGGGAAAAACTACAAAATATTGTTCAAACATGTATAAATATGTGTATTTAATTTCGTTTAAATCTATATCATACTTTTCCTACAAAAAATCCACGATAAATCGAAATTTTTTCGACCCTCAAGGTGTGACAGTGCCTTTAAATAGTGAACGAAATTAAGTGACAATATAAAAAAATCACTTTTTTTCTTTATTTTACTTATTTTCAACAGTTTAAAATAAAATTTTGAGTTTTGACCGTCCTTCCCATACAAGTGAAACCACTGTACGGCAGCTTTTGGTGACACGAGGCAACAAACAAAACAGCCCAGATGCCTTGTCAGCACAAAGTATGTACGAACTTGTACAGTAAAAAATTACCTTAAATAATCTTTTCAAAACACAGTTTTATCACGAAAAAAAATTCTGAAATAATTGGAAAATATAACCTCTATATAAAAAAAAAACTGATCGAACGATTTCGATCCCACCTTTCTACATGCTTGTTAACGAAGACTGGCAAAACTGATGAGTCAGATCGTCAGATGCAAGTCGAAAAGACTAAATAAAATTATAACAGCAGTCAACTTAAAAATGATACTCAAAAGTCAAAAACCTTGTATTCAGTCTTAGAGCGGGTAGGTGAGGAGGAAGGGTGGTTTTTTCATCAGAAAAGGGAACAGTTTTGTGAATTGTGGGGAAAATTCATTTGCATAACGTCGTCAATTTTGTCAATTTTGTTCCGATCGACTTGAAACTTCTGGACAATATTAATAAAACATTATGCTTTTACTAAAAAAAAAAAAATGTAAAAAACGCAGAAATAAGTTAGTAGTAGATAAGTCAAACTTACAGTATATCTGTGTTTATGATACAACTAAACAAGATGATGATAAATACATGATGTTGTTGTGCCTGATAGGATCAACGTTGAAAGGGATCTTTTGTTGACAAACGGGAAAGGGAGATCAATACGAACAGTTTAATATGCTGCTTCATGTTCCAACAACTCTAATGTGTCTCAATCTTCCAATGCTCAGTTAGCAAAGAATACGGATGCTGTTGATCATGCAACTGCGGAGGCGGTATTAGAGAGAGAGAATAATATAAAAAAAATGTTCCTATTCAATCTGTTTCATCTGCAAATACTCTTACATCTAAAGACAGCGAGTGGTCTACAGTAAGAATGCGTAAGAAAAATCAAAACAATAAAAAAATGCATGTTTATGGCCAAGATGTTGCTGATGGGCTTGATGTTATTGTTACTCATAAATGGGTGCATGTTTCCAAGTTTGATGCATCTACATCAGAGGAAAATATTTCTAAATATGTTGCTAACAAATTGTGCCTGGATATTACTGATGTGAAATGTTATAAGCTGTCAAAAAAAGATGCTACTAATTTAAAATATGTGAATTTTAAAGTTGGAATTCCAGCCAACAGCTATAATTTAGCTTTTATTGATTCCAACTGGCCCAAAAATACAATTGTTCGTGATTTCATTCAGAAAAACAATCCAAAAAACCAGAATTTTGCCATAATTCCGCTATTTTTAACTCATCCGATGATGACTGCAGTATTGAACAACTATGTGTTTGTATAGAAAAAATTGATGGAAGTAGATTTTTTATATTTGTTAGTTATATTCCACCTGATTCTTCTTTATCAATTTATACATTTCATGTTAAAAATGTCGAACATGTATTAAATTCTAATAATGATGTAGATTCCATTTGTGTAATTGGTGACTTCAATTTGGGAGATATCCGGTGGATGGAGAATGCCGTTGGTAATTTCCTCTGAAAAGGAGTTTGAGACTATTGATTCTCTTTTCGCCCTAAATTTGAACCAATTCAATTTTGTTCATAATTCTCTACATAGAATTCTTGATTTAGTTTTAACTAGCGATGAAATTGAAACTCAAGTTTCTGAATTCTACTCATCATGTTGCCCTCTCAGTTACTTTTAATTCAAATTGGTTCAAAAACTTTAAAGTTTTCAATACGCTTGATAAGTATAAATTTAAATTTAATATTGATAATTTGAGTATATTGAATGATAAATTTTGTGATATAGATTGGCAAATGAATATTAACTATAGCTTAAAGGATACGTATTGGTTTCTTCTGTAACTCGATCATTTTCAAATATGAGCTTGCATCCTCCGTGGTCGAATGCTAGGCTACGTAAATTAAAAAATTCGAAAAATAAAATGTTTAAGAAATATCAACTTTTAAAAAGTCAGTTAGATCATTCAATATATTCTCGCCTTCGCAAAGAGTACGTATTTTTGTCAAGATTCTGTTTCAGTTCTTATGTTCAAACAATTGAAAGTAATCTGAAACAGAATCCGAAAAGCTTTTGGAAGTTTATAAATGCTAAGAAAAAAAGCGCTGGCTTTCCAAGCAAAATGATTTACAACAACTCTTCATCCAGTGATCCAAAAACAATTGTTGACTGGTTCGCTGACAGTTTTCAGTGCATTTATAACTCATCAAATCTACATGTTGCAAATACCTATGACGCTAGTTGTTTGTTACCAATATCTGATAGTTGTCAAATTTTTGTAGAGGATTTTGAGGTGGTAGCAGCTCTTCGTGAGCTGGAGCCATCTACTTATGCAGATTGTCATGGAATTTTAACAATTGTTTTGAGAAATTGTTCAGAAAACTTGAGTTCACCTTTAAAATTTGTATTTAACCAATCTTTATCAAGTGGCGAGTTTTTAGATGATTGGAAGATTTCATTTGTCAATCCTATTTATAAATCGGTTAACAAAAAGGACATATTAAACTATAGACCCATAACAAAGTTAGCGGTTATTCCTAAAATTCTGGATAAAATCGTAAAGTTACAATTTTACAGCCTTATCAGAAGTCATATTTCTAATTGCCAACATGGTTTCTTTAGTGGCCGATCTACATCAACAAATCTTGCTTGTTTTTCTAAAAAGTGTTTTGACACTTTAGAAAAGCACTGTCAAATGAATGTGGTGTACACGGACTTTGTTAAAGCGTTTAGTAGAGTAAATCACCTAGTTTTAATAAAAAAATTAAAAGCGTATGGTTTTGATGGATATCTACTCAAATGGTTTACATCTTATCTTAGCAATAGGAAGCAGATTGTAAAAATTGGTGATTTTGAATCTTTTCCGATATTAGTTCATTCAGGTGTTCCGGAAGGAAGTCATCTAGGACCCCCATTATTTGCTTTATTTATAAATGATTTCCCATCCAAGATATGTATGTGCGAGTGTCTAATGTTTGCAGATGGTATGAAATTATTTAAAACTGTAAGCAGCTTAAAAGACTGCTTAGATTTTCAAAATGATTTAAATATCTTTGACCGTTGGTGTGCTGAAAATGATTTATTAGTAAATCTTTCTAAATGCTATGCTTTAACGTTTTCTAGAAAATTAAACACGATTATATATGATTACTCTCTTAACGATGAAAAATTATCAAGGGTAAATGAAGCTAAGGATTTGGGAATAATTTTTGAGACTAAGTTGACCTTCATACCTCATGTTACTCTTATTGTCTCTAAAGCTAATTCAATGCTTGGGTTTCTGAAAAGAAACTCCACCGATTTTAGAGACCCTTATACTCTAAAAGCTTTGTTTTTTTTTCAATTGTTCGTCCGTTAATCGAATACAATTGTATTATTTGGAATCCAATTTCAAAAAAACTTTCTGATAGAATAGAAAGTGTTCAGAAAAACTTTTTAAGATTTGCATTAAAAACATTTCAATTAAATGGTAATGTCAACTTGAATTACAAACAAAGATGTCTTTTGCTTGGAATGCATACTCTGGAATCGAGGCGTAGCATGTATAGTGTATCTAATGTTTATTAGCGACATTTTATGTAGTGATATTGTATGTGAAGATTTAATATCTTATATAAATATATATGCTCCTAGCCGGCAACTAAGGATGCGGCAGTTTATATTCGAAATACCTCATTCTACTAATTACGGACAGAGGGAACCAATATCTTATTGTAGCAAACTATTTAATAAATATTACGATTATTTGGACATTTTCTTACCTAGAGACCATTTTAAGGCTCGTATTTTAGATTTGCTTCAAAGCTCTTCATAATAATAGTAACTTTATTTGAATTATTATATACTACTCAATGTAATATTTTTGTTTTAAGCATAAATCTGTTGATTTTATTATCGTAGATTTGAATAAAATATGAATATGAATAAGATAGCGCACTGCGAACATGCGGGCTTGTTGTTCCCAACAAATGTGCGTCATCGAAGCCCACATTCGTTATGTGCAATAAAAGAATCGTAAGCTCCCCCACCACGTCAAGGTGAAACCTCGTGGGAGAGACCTTTTATGACATACATATTGAAATTGACTTGAGTTTGCCAAATTAAGTTTTCTGTGCGGAAAATTAGCTAACATGGACCAATAGTTGTGCTGAAATAGTGATTGAAAGTTAAAACCTGTAACGAACTGACCCATAGTATTGCATCTTATTGATAATGAAATGTTTTGTATGATTTCTTGCACGTTTTTTCATTTTTTTTTTTCGCAATTTCCTTTTGGTTGAGAGTCCCTTTAAGGCTTAATGTAAAATATAAAAATAAAGAAAGTATGTACTCAATTTCAGTTCAGAAAATTTATTGTTATCAGTCCTCGGTTCCACTTTCTTACAACAGAAGTGGCGCTGGAGCAGCGTACCTCAAAGGTGAGGCATAGCCGTAGGCGGACGCATAGCCCAAAGGAGCAGCTGCTAATGGGGCCGAATAAGCTAAAGGTGCAGTGTATGGTGATGCAAAGTAGTTTGCAGCCAATGGAGCTGCTCTCAACGGAGCAGCAAACGGTGTGGCTACATATCTAGCCGCCAAAGGAGCCGCAAAAGGAGCGGCCACAAGTGGAGCGGCAGCAATTCCATTGAAGTTCCTTGCAATAACTTGATTGCTGGTGGCAGTCACCACTCCTGGAGCAGCAGCAATCAAAGGCGATGAATAGGCGAGTGGGGCAAGTACTCCTGGTTTGGCTACGGCAGAAGCAATAACAGCTAACATGACGATGGTCTGTAATGAATAATTATTTTTGATCAAATTTTTAACAAGGAATTCGAATTCCACATAAGATTTGCAACTTACGTATTTGAACATATTGAATGGTTTTGATGGTTTGTTTGTGCGTCTTCTACAAAAGTCTCTGGGCTTATGCGTGACTTATCTTGATTTACGTTCGCTTTTATAGAAACTTAAACTCATGAAGGTTTCATTCGTGTGCTTTATCGGATTTGAAATACCGTTTAGTGTTAACAGCGTGTGCCCCGTTCATTTGTATGCAAGTGACGAACAGCACAAAGTAATTCGCTTTTATGAGTCATTTGTTGTCATTAGGAAACAAAACTAAATCGTTAGCCAAAAACAGTGGCATCAGATAACCTAAATACTAGCTGCCTGAGCATTTCTTTGATCGTGAGGAGACAGTAAATTTGGTTGTCGACATTTAACAAATTTTTTAAACAAATTAAAGAGGAATAATCTTTGTCGAAGGAAAAAGTACCTTTCAGAGAGTTGGATGCAAATAGTTGAAAGAAAGACTTCAAGTGAAGTATTTTAGCTGCTGAATTTTAGGAGTGGGATGCCTCATAGTTCTATCTCTTGTTAAATTTTTTTAATCGTGAAAACGTATGTATTAAGAACTCATCACATAGCATCCAAACCTTATGCAGACAAATTTTGGTTGTAAAAGTAGAAAATAGTACAAGACACGTCCACTGGCGAAAAGGGTCATAAAGGTACCTATCCACGTTCACTCCCTTGAAGGCTGTTGGAATTGTGGAACGTTCCAGGGTGCACAATTAAAGTACTGAATAATTTCAAATTTTAATTTTTTCTTCGAGCCCTGTTCGCATTTCATGAATGAATGTCGATGCCCAGCATAAAGCAAGCTTTTGAAGCCATTCTTTTGGCACAGAATAGTTGCTTCTGATGATTCTGAATAAAAAATTCTATTTCTCAATTTGAAGTGGTATCCATTCAATTGGCACTAAATTATGAAAGTGTCTATATGCACCCCAAAAAGGTCGTGCATGTTCGGTTAACAACGCATTTTTCAGTCATTTCAGATATGAAAAGGTTTCCTACTGGTCATTCTGAAATGAGATATAATTGTTTTAACTTTCCAATTTAATTACAAAACTAATAACATCTCCAAACTCGATCAAACTCTGACAATGCGAGGAGATTTTCAACTGAAACGAATGCGAAGAGCTCATTTTAGATTGACCAATAGGAGAACTTTTCTAATCAGAAATGATGAAAAATGCGGTGCTAAACGAACCAAGACGAGCCTTCACTACACGGGAATGTTCATTCATAAAATACATATGCTCTTTTCTCAATTGACTGCTTCTTCAGCTGATCATGTTGTATACAAAGTTTTGATGCCACTGCATTCAGAATATATTCCACCATGTCCGGCCAAAACTACAGTATTACTCCCATATCTGGCCAGGTAACTTACTTACTTAGGTGGGCATTACAGTTCGGGGTGAACCTGGGCCTCAACCAACATCCTTCTATAACAACCTCGATTTCGAGCTCTCTCCAGTTTTGCACTCGTTGTCGGTTGAGGTCTTCTTCCACTTGATTGCGCCGCCTAACACGAGGTCTTCCCCTTCCGCGATTTCCCTGCAATATGCTTTCGAAAACCCGTCGTTTGGGTCCATCCGCTCTACTTGGCACAATCATCGCAGCCTCGCAATGCGTACTCTTCTGGCTATGCCCATGTCGCGGTACAGCTCATACAGCACGTTGTTGTATCTTCTTCTCCACACATTTTCTTCGCATACGCGATCAAAGATCATTCGGAGAATTCTTCTTTCGAAACGACCAATTATTTCCTTATCCGCTTTCGATAATTTCCATGCTTCCGCGCCGCAGGACTGAGATGATCAAGATCTTATAGAGGGGAGAGGGTTTTGTTTCTCAATTGCCTTCTTAACCCAAAGAAGCAACGGTGGGCAAGAGTTATTCTCCGTTTGATCTCCGCACTGATGTTGTTGTCCGTGTCTACAGCGGATCCTAGGTAGACGAAGCCCTGTACTACCTCGAAGTTATGTCTGTCTATTGTGCCTTTTTTATGTTTCGGTTAGTTCTTTACCGACCTTGACGGAGCGTGAATTCTCCAAAGTCATGCTGCATAGTCGTACGAGTTTTGCAGGGATGCCGAAACTAGACATGGCTCTGTACAGCTCGTCTCTGTAAATACTGTCATACGCGGCCTTGAAATCGATAAAAAAATGGTGTTTATCGATAATATATTCTCTGGTTTCTTCCAAGATCTGCCGTTATGTGAAAATTTGGTCTATTGTGGACTTCTCTGGTCTAAAACCACATAGATAAGGACCAATCAAGTTGTTGACGTGGGGTTTCAGACGTTCACATATTACAACAGACAAGATCTTATAAGCGACGTTAAGGAGGCTTATCCCTCTATAATTGGCGTAATTGTGAGGGTCTCCCTTCTTTAGGATCGGGCATACGATACTGAAGTTCCATTCATCGGGCATACTTTCTTCCGACCATATCAAGCAGAACAGATGGTGCATGCTCCTTTCCAACCGATCTCCAGCTGAATTGAAAAGTTCGGAATCAAGGCAATCTGCACCTGCAGTCATGCTTAAGTTCTTCTAGGTCGTGAGGACGGCATTCTTGATCATCGTCAAAATTGAATGTGGCAATCTGCCTGACATTGGAATTTGTGTCCTCATCGCCGTTAGGCAGTCTGCAGAAGTGATCTTTCCAGATCCTCAGTAGTGACTGTGTATCTATTACCATGTTTCCCTGCTGGTCCTGAAAAGCTTGAGTTCGGGGCTTGCCCCCTGGCAGGATCTTTTTACCTTTTAGTAAAACTTCCGAATCTCGTTCCTGTCATGGCACCTCAAAATTTCCTCAAACGAGCGCTTCTCATGCTGCTTCTTTTTATTTTTGAGAATTCGGTGTTCTTCCGTTCTTTTCTCCTTGTAAATCTCGTTATACTGATTGAAAGCAGCCCTTGTTCGTTTTTGCATCAACATTTGTCGTGCTTTTTGCTTGGCTGCATTTGCCTGCCTGCATTCTTCATCGAACCATGATCGCCACCACGATAGACCCAGCGTATCCGCCACGAATTAGCCGCATATAATTTGCTGAACTGGACTGGAGGACAAATCCATCTCATTTTCTTTTGTCTTATGTTTTTTTATTTTCTTCTTATTCATCCGCCATGTAAGAAGCGGAGAGGAAAAGAACAGGAACAGGCACAGTGAGGCTGATCACAATGTCGCGTGTGGTGTGTGTTCGAAACCTTTCTTGCTGTGGCTCTGTTCGATTAGAGCTATCTGTTTCCAGCGCAGCGGTTCGTTGTTGTGGACTTAGAAGGACGCCCAACGAACCTAAAGTTGCTTTAATTTTGTTTTTACATTTCTTTGCGTGTATTGTTGCATATTCGATGTAAAATACTCTGTACTAAGATTTTCAACGCTAATAAAAATCAATGTCAATAACCTGAGGCTAATTTTTCTTGTAAGGAGTAAGATAAGACTAAACTCAATAAATTCATCTATAACGATTCTTATCAACTAACCAGATAATGTGAACTTGTTTGTGATTCCACTCCGTTAACCAGTTCCTTTTCGGACTTACAAACAAACTCGAGGAGAAAAACATTAGTACTGAAAAATTGAAAGTGAGCAACACAGTCAGGACAACATCGTCCTCGAAGTGTAGGATTATATGCAAAAGAACTGCCCAGCTAGTCATCCTGAAATCGGACGGCACTCCGGCATAAGAACGCGACAACAAGAAACGTTTCATATTCCCAACCTTCCGTTGAAACTTATTTATCTCCTTATTTTTCTTTTTTAAATTTGTTTATGAACCTTCATAGTGAAAACCCCTTCTGTATACACAAATAAAAAAGAAATTACCCACCTGGACGTACTTAACACCCAACTACTCAACTTTTCTTGAAATGAGGAAAAATACTTTTGCATAATTTCGCACGTCCTGTAATTAACAAAAACATCCCCAAAACTAACAACAATAAGAAAACGAAAAAGAAAAAAAAGGAAATTCTAGGCCTTCAGCGATGTTTTTGGTAAATTACACTTCCCTTGCTTACGTCAACAATGGAAAATTATAAGAGAAAAAATTTAGGTGGTGTAATTACTTTGCTACGGGCCAACATAACAGAACGGACAGCAGCCAGCGATTTGCAATTATAAGCGAATATTTTCATAGGCTGTGGTCTAGAAAATAAAAATAAATAATATTTTCATAAGTATAAGCAAAGGTCTGTGCAAACTCAAACCCATAAGCCCGTCTAGCGTCTAATGAGCTACTTTGGGTTCTTATAACAAAACAAAATCTAACAAACAAGAAAATCCGCTGGACTTTTTAGCCCTCGGCGTATTCAAGAATTTAAATGAAAACGCTCCTGCGAACGACATGAGTTTGTGGATTAACTGAGAAAATATCGCCACACCCTACGGAGCATTGTTTACGCTGAAGCGGTCGGTTAAAGAAGGTACCGACCGCATTTCGTTTCGTTGTAATCTTTGTTGGGAAGATATATGTGCGATGTAGGCCTGAGGGCGTTTTTTTGGGGGGAAGATAGGATCCTTAGTTTTAGTTTGAAGTAAGCAAAACTGTGCATTTTCCACTGCATTATAAGTAGTGAGCTTTCTGCACCTGCCTACAGAATACGAGTTACCACCATCGAAGGGGAAGGAAATGGTGCTTGACTTTAATCTTTATGGTCCCAGGCTTGGGATATTACGGAATAACTTCCGTTCCTCGGTTAGGAACGTGTAGTAAGAATGAGGACGTGTTTATGGAAGTTGATGACTTTTTATTTTAAGTGGAAATGTGTATATTGCCGCGTTCTGAGATTATAATTACTCAGCAGAGCTCGAAACGAAGAACATTTTTAATTGTTTTTTCTTTGTGTTGTTTTTTTTTGTTTTTTTCAGGTGAGAAAAAAGGAAATCCGTTTTGCAGAAAAAGAAAGGAATGTGGTTGTAGTTGGATGGAAGCTGTATTCGACATGTTCCTTGGACTAAATGATTGCAAGGTATTTTGCAATGAAATTACTTATTTCTTTTGGTTGTCGTTATATTGAAAAAGAGAGCGGTGATTGTAAATTGAAGTACTCTGATGTGCTTACAAGTACGTGGTAGGAACTAGGAACCTCTCGTCTGTCTCTCATTCTATGTTTAGTTTGACTGCCATGAATACATGTTCAGGGTCTTAGCAGGAATTTCACTAGTTTTCCTTTGAATATGAATATATCAGAGGGGATGTCTGAAATATATCATAGTTTGAGGACCTACCATCAGGTATAGGTAGGGGAGAGTAGGGCAAGAAGGACCACTTAAGCTTTAAACACTCCTAATTTTTCTTTGAACTTCATCATAGTAAACAATCAGAATAGTTAAACAGTTGTATATAGAGATATACAAAATTTTACAAACTTATCTCGAAAGTCCGTCTTGCCCCACTAGCGGGGCAAAAAGGACCTTTGAATGTGTCAAAACGAACTACTGATTTCTTTAAACATTTTTGTATGGGCTGGATGTCAGTATTGCTGTTTTTCCTTTTTTCCTGCCTTTTCTAACTATAGTGGGACTTGAAGAAGCCTTAGGAAGTTCATGGACCTGTGATACTGCTTTCCATGGAAATGAAGATAAGATTGGTATTTCATTTGCTTTCTCGTTGAGAATCGCAACTTGAGGAAGTTCTGTAGCAGCTATATCCGAAGCGTTTGAAAACTCAACGGCTAGTTCGCCTACAAAAGCTGCGGAAGTTCAACATTTGTTGTCTCAGCTGGAATATAATCGTTTTCTGAAAAAAAATTTGGGTCAACAAATGGTTCCAGTTTTCCTGAAACCATTTATAGCATTATTAGGAACTGCTGCCTTAAGGTATGCTTTTCCAAATAAACCAATTTGAAATTGTGAGACCACTCCTGAAGGATGTTGCCTTAAAATTGTTTTAATTGCTTCCATAGCTTTCTTCTCATTGGTCCAACTAGCACCCCTAGTATTTTTTCGAACGTATGTTCGAACCATCTTCCAAAGATATAAATGTTTAATTTCAACTGAAGTACTTAAATAGGTAGGTAGTACATAAAATATGTTGTGAAAAACATCCTCGTGAGGGTTATTGAGCAAAACATACTTATCTTGTGTTGTTGTTTTGCTTTGAAAGTCGAACCAGCAGTAAGTGGGGCAAAACGGACTACCAGTCCTTTTTGCCCCATTACGTACTGGTTTCAATTTAAATTGGTGATGAACAAGTGTTGTCTTCTTCTAGTTAGAGAAGAATGCGACTTCTAACTAGAAAATTGTTGTTTACGTTTTGGTGTTATAAACAACTCGCGATATTTAGTTATTTGTTTATATGAAGTTGATTAAGTTTTAGGAGTGAGTTATTCCAATTTAAGTGAATTTGCTTTGGTGTTTTCTCCATATATAATCATTTAGTGGACTGTATAGTGTTGAATATAGAAAAGTACATTTAAAAACATTTAACCAACTTGACTTGAATAAGTCGTAAAAATATTATAAACCAAAATGACTTGAAATAAAAAAGCGAAAATAAAATGCAAACTTTTCCTCTTGTGACACTTTTCAATTGTATATTCTTGTATATAATTTTACACAGAAAATCTTTCATCTGACCTCTAAGCTCATTACATAGTTACATTTATTATATGGCAAGTATTCTACGTTTTTGTTGACAATTTAAATTTGACATTTTTGTGGATCGTAACTTTAAGTATTGTTTGTTTACTTATTTATGTTTTAACATTTTTGTAATATTTCAATGTACTTTCGTACAGCCCCATAAGGAGTTTTTTACAAAAAATGTTTTTATTTTCCTTAATATTATTTATTTACCTTTATATCTAGCTGCTAATGATCACAAAAAACTTAAAATTGTCAGAATGTTTGGAACTATCAACTGGTTGCCTAAGATTGGTTTTGCAGATTGGAATTTTTTTTTATAGGTAGGCCGTTTTTAAACTTTCATCATTTAAACCGGAACTAACTTCAGTTTTTCAGTGAAACTAAGGGACGTGTTGGGCAAGAAGGTTTTTTATTAGTTCTAGCTCTTGAATATAAGATGGAGTTAGGAACCATGGTAAAAATCGGTTTGGTTCTTTTTGCCCCGAGGTCCTTCTTACCCCACTCTCCCTCGCAAGCTTATATATGTGTTGGCATTTCCAGGCAATCTCATCGTCTCGGTTTCGTCATAACTTTAAGAACATTTATTTGGAACTTCCGTTTGTAGAAAAAAAAGAAAACTAAACAATCAGCTCTGCTGCACTGATTGTTTTACAGTGTAGACGGAGCGAATTGCACCTTGAAGTGGCGTTTAACCTGCTATAAAACGATGGAGGTTTTGCAAATGAAGATCTTCTTGTTGTGAATAGCTTTTCAACGAACCGAACTCCGATTGTGTGTTAAGTACAAGGAAGGTTTGATAAGTCTGCGAAATTATTTCAAACGTGACACTGGACGCTGCTCGCTTCAACTGTCATCTGTTATAGACTACTGTAATATTTTGGACAAGCTATTTTTTTAAGTTTGTGTTTTACAGCCATTCAAAACAGTAATGTCGTTAACGGAAAGATCGCCACACTAGAAATCGTCGATATTGGAAGATCGGAAAAGAAAAATGTGTTTGGCAGCTGAGACTGTGGGCATCTTTACTGAGCAGGTATATCACATTTTACATGAATATTTGGTTTGCTCAAACCCGGCCATAACCGTGTGCCCACTTCAAAAGAGTGTTTGGTGATGCTCAGCCGCAATCCGAAGTTTTTGAAATACAATACACGAGATCCAGGTAAACGTACGTCAAAGAAATAAAATAAAAAAATGTCCATAAGCACAAGACCCCTTCCCCCCTTAAACACATTCTTCAGATTTATTTCGTACCATTATTGAAAACTTGCCTAAACTAATTAATCGTTTTTAAGATAACTCCGAAATTTTACTTCCTCCAGTATTTATTGTTTACATAAGTTCCTACTTAAAAAATAGGTCTTATGAAGTCAAATTTCGTAACGTTTTGTCAAAACATTTCAATGCTTTGTTTGGCATGCCTCAACGGATTCATCTTGGTCCCTTGCTTTTCATTGTTGCAATAAATGATCAAACTTCATCCATCTCTTAATGCGATATTTGTATCTTTGCTAAAGATATGAAGATATTTAAAACCATCAAAAATGCTTCAGATCACGACATTTTACGAAAGATATGCACAGTTTTGTTAAATGGTGTTCTAAAATCGGTCTGAGTTTTGACGTTACTACGTGCCAAAGCATGACTTTCTTTCCCGCAAAAGATCGCAGTATAGGAGAATAAATAAATTTCGCATCGTAGACGTAGTACGACAACACAGATTCATACGTTTTACTCTTAAAATGGTACTTGGTTTTAATTTTGTACTTTTGTACTGGCACACAGTATCGAAGGAAATTGCGGAAGCGGGGAGGGGGTGCCAGGAATGGTTGAGAGATATTGACTGACCTTGGCCAATCCGAAGTAACTTACGCCCAAATATTTTTGCTTTTTTAGTTTATAAGCAATACCGTTAATATGTATAGTTACAAGTTTTTTTAACCTAAAAGGGAAGGAGTTGGAAGCCTAGAATATTTATGTTTCTCGCCTCAAAAAGCTGATCTAAACTGTGTCAACTATCAGCTGATGGTCCAAAGAGTTAAATAAATCGTTGTAGCCCACAATGAAGAATAATAAAGTTTGAACAAGTATAGAGAGCATTTTGAACCGCTTTAGTCCTTAAGCATGAAAAGCCTTATTGCTAAGCTCAAACACTACGGAACGAAACGAAATCTATCCGCCTGTTGTGTTTGTCTAATATATCATCTGTCCTTTATTGTCACCTGTTTTCGCTCATCTTCCATATATCTATCGCTTTTGACTTACAAGCTTCTGCCTTTAAGAGTTTCCTTTTAATATTTATTTTATTGTTTGTTGTTGTTTAGCACGTTAAAGTTTTATGTGTTTTTTCAGGATTTTCTTTGTCTGTGTTTGTATTTTGACTTTTATCTATACAGACATGAATAAACCCTTTGCGCGATGGTTAGCATATCTGCTTTTAACCCAGAGGTGGTGGTTCGAATCCTAGCAGAAATAAAATGTTCTTTCACGGGTATCGCCTTTCGCGAGGAATTGGCAAGTCCTCCGTTGATAAATTTAATGCCATGAAAAGAACTTTATCGATTAGCCGTTCGGAACAGGCAGAAAATTGTAGGTCCCGTCCATTTCCTCTCAAGACCTGGTTGTGAGAAATGTGCTAGGCCGCGGGGGCTTCTCACTCTGTTGCGCAACCCTATTTATTTATTTTTTTTAACAGTCATAAAATACATTGACTAGTTTTGTCGATTTTTTTTAGAAAATATGTGCGACAAAGAAATTTTTTTCAAAAATTCCATTCCTACGCTTATGGAAGTAGAAATCTCGGCCACACTAAGGATTCAGATAGGTATGTTTTGATTTTGGCATTGTTTAAGGAACATTTTCTTCCACTTGCAACTTTCCTTCTGAATATTGAATTTCAAAAACATACTTTGTTTTTGATCGGGAGTTTGGACGGAGAAAAAAGGCTATATAATCATGAATATGAGTATAAAATCATGTAAGGCCAAAAACTACTATCTTAAAATGCACCAAAAAAGACTTTACTTTTATTTTATTCAATTTTTGAACATCAAAGAGGGAGAAGACTAGTCCAAAAAAAGATGCGTTTCGCTATTGATGAAATATCTAAAATGGATGATCTGAACGTTGCCAAAATTCAACCACATGTTCATCTTGACCTTAAAGTGCGTGCTTAAAGTTTTTTTTTTATTAAAAATTAAAAAAATAAATTAGGGGGCTTATGTGCTTCTAAAATCTAAACGTCACCCAAAAGTACAGTTTGAATTCTCAGATCCTTATAAAATTTAAGTCAAACACTTTTAAATATGTAGGTACGGTACACATACTTTTGATAAATGCAATAAAAACGAAATCACTTTTTTGAAAATCTTAAGGAGTGTAGCCCCTTTTTAATGGTCCAAGATCTTGAGTTTTTTCTTATGTGACGCTGAGATCTAATTTCTTCTGATTAATGCAGTAAGGACTCAAAACCGAGTCTGAAACTTTTCGTAGAAACGCTGAAGCTTTAAGAAACGGCACCAATTGGTGTTTGGTATTACAACTTAGAAAAGTTTCAACCAAAATCGGCAAGTAATGTTTAAGTAGGTAGGAAAGTAATTTTAGAGTATGTAACTAGAGCCTTAGGAAAATTGAAAATAAGCTTTTTCTAAAGAATTCTTATCTTCTATTCCTAAGGAGTTCTGTCATCATCATAAACTTCAATTATTTTCTATTTTTGAAAAATTAAAAGCTTGTCTTTTTGATTGTTCTTAAAAAAGGTTCTCAGTTTACGTACATACAAATCTTTGATATTTGTCAAAAATAGTTTTCCAATTTCTAAAATAAATGATTGCAACCGTACACAAGAGAGGGAAAAATCATGCTAATCTTCATTTCCCATAAACCATCTGAAGACCTGAGTTTCACATTACCCATGCAGTTTTACTCATAAACTTTGTTTTCATATGTTCCCCTAACCCACAATTTTCTATCAAAAACCTGTCTTCCTTAAAAAGAATCAAAAAACCAAAAAGCCAAAGACAACATTACGGCACGTTCGTTTATCCTCGATTTTGTTCAAAACTCTATCTATGCTTTTTAGAACATCACAGATGGTTTCCGAAAAGTTTATAAAACTCACTAAGACCATGTTCCACAGTTGAAATGTATCCTGTAAGGAATATCCACATTTAATAGTTTCCCCCTGGCTATTCTATCATAAGTGCACTCCAATTCTCTTCCTCCCACACCCAAACACTCATCCACACACTATTCCGAACTACTTCACTTGAAATTTAATTTAAAAACGAAAAAAGTATTCATTCCATGGGGCTCTATGAAAGCAAAATGAGGACACGTTTGAATTCTCCCTACTCCTCCATTCAACTATCACAATTGCAGTTCACAAACGTGTCCAACACAAAACGAAAATCATATTCACAAAACCCTATAGCGCGCACCACGCCAACACAGCATAGATTCAAAGATACGAATTTCCAAATGCATTTTAAATTGCAGCCATCAGCGACATGGTGGCGGCAGCGACACGGCACGGCACGGCGCGGCAGTGCTAGATGCGTGTGCCAAATTCACATTCAGTGAGCGTCCTCCTTGCTGCACCACTTAAATATGGGTCACCTGTGGTGTTTTTTTCCATTGATTGTGTGGGTGTGAATTATACACAAGTGAATTAGTTTTTATTTACCCCACACAGACGGCATACAGCGCCAAATTCAGGTAATGGGTAGATGGAAAACATCAGTTTAATAGCTAAAGGTTCCTTGGCACCACCGGAGATAGTTTAATTGTTTGGGATTCCCCACAATTCGGATTCAAGAAGCACCTTCGGATTGCGTATGCAAGAAATGGCCAAATGCCGGCGGTCTAAACCAATAGTT
This sequence comes from Melanostoma scalare, assembly GCA_949752695.1. Classification (NCBI taxonomy): domain Eukaryota; kingdom Metazoa; phylum Arthropoda; class Insecta; order Diptera; family Syrphidae; genus Melanostoma; species Melanostoma scalare. Next base: position 199,809,374 of record OX456984.1, read on the forward strand.
GGGTTGATTCTGTTTTCAATGTCAATTTCCCTTACAAGTTTTGTTTACACTGCGTGGGGTGCATTTAAATGAGGCTTGCGTTTGAATTTGGTCAGTTGAGCTTTGAGTGAATGGTAATTGTTTCTGTTTTCTTCGACAGACTGTGAGTTGGGACACATATTCGCAACGCATTATTTACCCAATGGGGTAACAGAGACAAGGACGTCTTTAAATTAGTTCAAATAGAGTCTGGTTGGATAGTCCGAAATATTCCGACCGAAAATGGATAAAATTTACAAATCTGTTTCAGGTTTTTTGCTTTTAATTGTCGTGTCGAGTTAACACTTTCCCATTTTCAAGTGATGACCTATGTATGCCTCGAAGAAAAAGATTCAATGTGTAGTCCCTTTTCCCAAGGGCGAAAACTATCTTCTTACGTCAAGATAAAGCGGGTGAAACCCTTTCGCTTATCTTCTACGAAGTGTATTTCTATGAGTGTTGTATTATTGAACAGGTATTGAGAAAAGAACGTGCACAACATAAATTTCATAACTATCCGTGTCCATTTGATCGAGCAATTGGTCACCAACTTGTTATAAGTCACAACGAGCTTTTTTTTGTTGCGTGGGTTTGAAGCAATGCATATACTCACAGAAGACGTGTTTCTCGTTATTCTACATGTGCCACGACTGAATTCATACATCGAAGTTGTTTTGGTCTTTGCTTTGGCTCAGATGGTTCTCTCCTTTTGCCATAATACCTTCAATTGCGGAAATGGCTCCAGAGCCTACTTTCTTGAGAAAATTTGCATGTTTTGAATAAACAAGTTTATTGGTTTGCATAAAATTCGTCTCAAACTTAACAATGGCAGAAGAAGAACACATTAAGAACTCTACTCAAACACCTTACATCACGTGTTTGCGGAAATAAGCGCTGGGCATTTCCTGCACACTTTTTCATCTTTTTTCAATGTCAGCAAAGGTGCACTTCGATTTAACGAATGCTTCGCCTTCCAAGCGAGGAAGCCTTTGCCAACAGCATGGAACGACTTGACATCTGAAGCTGGAAGCTCTAGTGAAGTTTTTCGCTTTTTCGTATTTCGATCTGCAACTTGATGCTTTTTGGTCATTACACTCTGGGTGCTGAGATATCTGTGCTTTTTTGAAGACTTTCCTGAGCACTTGCGCTGCTTGGATTGGGACCCCGATTTGCAAAGCAGGCTTGCAATATCCTCTCGTCTTGCATTCGTAGCTACTTTGGGCGATTTAATAAGGCTATAGCAACTTTTAGGGTCAAAGGCTTCTGCCTCTGGCGCACGGGGGTCGCAACTTTTTCGAAGACTGGGACGTTTTTTTGGTGTGACTGGAGACTGAACAGAACTAACTGGCCCTGATTTGAGGGCTAGTCTGTAGGCTTCTAAGTGATTTGTTAACTGCTGCTTTTTAGGGCTTGTACTTTTTGTATTCAACAGTAAATGAGAGAGTTTTTCTCTCGGACTTATTCCAAGGATAGCTTCTATGCGCTTAGAAACTCGGGTTTGGAGTACTCTTTCGAGATTGTCTGTTGCGTTGAATGTTGGCATTTCCTTGAGATTAGTCACTGGGATGTTTAAAGCGTTCACTGGAGCAGTTGACTGTAATATTCGTCGATATTGTATTGTGGTTGTTGTTCTTTCCCTACGAATCCTTTGTTGTTGGTAAGCCACTTTCGGGAGCAGCTGCTTTCCCTTTATAGAGAGATTCAATCCCATATATGCGGGGGATGGTGGGACAAATTGCCGATAGATCAACTCGAAATTCCCGGTATCAGCTTTCGGCATGGTTTTTCGATCCACCACAACTGGAAAAGAGATTTGTCACTCGAAAAACATTTTAAAAACTTTAAAAACTTACCTCTCACAACGTCCTCCAAGCACTGTGGACACATTCTCGCTGTGACACTTGTCGTAGCTCCGAAGTCAGGGCTGGCATTGACTTCAATGAGCCATGGATAAAAATTCTCACAGACCATGAAATCAGCACCGAACACTTCGAAGGTGTTTTGCCTTCTCTCGATGTTGTCCTGAGAAGCCAAAGTTGTGCCGATGATTGCCTTTCGCATACCGGGATAGATTCTTTCGGCCCACATTTCGTGTTTGCCGATTTGACGAAGGTATGCCTGAAAGGAATAACAGTCCCACATGTTTTCACTGGGCAGACGTTTGTCTCGCTTTCCATTTGTGTACTTCTTTTGAATGGCGTGGTTTGTCAAGTGAACTGATTCGTGGTGATTGCTGAGACTGTATTCTTGGGAGCTAAATCGGACATAGCTCTCTCTGTACATCCATAGAACAAGAGGCTGGACGTTTGTGATTAGGAACCATTGGCGTATATCGAATTTAGTATTGTGAATAATGAGAGGCCTCTCTGAAAGAGAATAAAGGAAATATATTTTCAATCTTACATTTTGAGTGTGTTAGTCTATGTACGAGGAGTTGGCAAGAAACGTAAGCATAATTTTTGGTTAGTAACAGAGCAGGTAAAGTTGTAGACGGTTTTTTTGAATGAAGCAAGTTAGAGATTTCACTCAATTAATAATCTTTTTCAATAAAACTGGTCACACATCAACAACAACCTCTTTCAATGAGACTGGTCACACTAATATGAAGACTTCTTTTAAGGAGACTCTAATTACAAGCTCTTTAGAAACAGAAGTCTAAACTTCAATGAGAGGATGTTTCTGGGAAACATTCCAAAGACAAAGACAGCCTATACACTCAAATGGCAACTTCTAAAAATGAGACTGGCTATATTCCAATGACAATCTCTTTAAAAGAAACTGCTTGAAATAAAACGACAAGCCCTTCTTGAGAAACTGGCAACACTGAAAGGACAACTTCATTTGACGAGACACTATACACTCGATTGCCAACTTCCTTAAACGAGACAACTAACTTTAATTAACAATGACAACTTCTTAAAGCGATGTGGACTGGACTCTTGTGACAATGAGTAGCCGACAAAAAAATTTTAAGGACAAAGAACTACGCGTTCTAATGACAACTTCTTTGAACGAGACTCACTATAAGTATACGCTAATGACTAGTTTTTGAAACAAAACTGCTTGAACTGCAATGGTAAGTTTATTTGATGAGACATTCAAAGACAACCTCGTTTGACGAGACACTATACCCGTGACATTATCTTTAAACGATACAGCTAACTTTACTAACAATGGCAACTTTCTTAAGCGATACGGACTGGACTCTTGTGACTGAATTTTGAATTGGAAACCTAACCCAATCCCTTGAGTGAGACAGGGAGTAGCTGAGTTAAAAATTCATCAAAAGGCAAATTTTTTAGACGGGATACTATACACTTCGATGAAAATTTCGAGGAATGAGACTGGCTATATTCCAATGACAATCTCTTCAAACGAGACTGCTTGAAATACAATGACAAGTTCTTTTTGATAAACAGACAACACTGAAAGGACAACTTCATTTGACGAGACACTATACACTCGAGTGAAGGAAGTTGTCCTTGAACAAGACAACTAACGTTAACTAACAATGACAACTTCTTTGAGCTATGCGGACTGAACTTTCTTAACAGAAAGTTGCTGACAGAAAACTACTCTGAGATAGACAAAGAACTATGCACTCTAATGACAACTTCTTTGAACGAAATTCGCTATACGCTGAAGACTAGTTTTTCTAACCAAACTGCTTGAACTGCAGTGATAAGATCATTGACGAGACCTTGAAAGACAACCTCATTTGGGGAGACATTATACCCTAAAGTGACAACTTCTTTAAACGAGACAGCTAATATTTGTTAGTATCTAATGACAACTTTCTTAAGCGATATGGACTGGACTCATTTTGACTTAATTTTCAATTAGAAAGATAGAACCTAAATTGCCTTCCCTAGAGGGATGCAGAGAGTAGCCGATTTAAAAATCTTTAAGAGACAATATTTTTTGACTAGATACTATGCACTCCAATGACAACTTATAAGAATGAAACAGGCTGCTTGAAGTACAACGACAAATGACAAGATCTTTTTGATAAACAGACCAATTTCAAAAGACAACCTCATTTGACTCAACACTACACTACAGTGACAACTTCTTTAGACGAGACAGCTAACATTTCAATGACAACCTCCTTAAGCGATGCGGACTACATTCTTATGACTGAATTTTAATGAGAGAGGAAGATCCTTTATAACCTACTCTTGCGTGAAACAAGGAGGAAGGTAGTAAAAACTCTCTACATGACCATCTTTTCTAACGAGACACTATGAGAAATTCTTTGAACGAGACTCACTATACTCCAGTGACAAACTATTCAAACGTAGCTGCTTGAACTGCAATCACAAGATTTTTTTTGTCAAGCAACCATATTCCAACGAACATCTCGTTTGACGGGATATTACACTCTCCAATGACAACTTCTTTGAACGAGAAAGGCTGTACTCTAATGGAAATTTCTTCGAACGAAGCTTCCTTATATGAATTTACATAAATAGGTCAAGTTATAAGAAAACTTCATTTGACGTGACACTACACCCTCCAATGACAACTTCTCTAAACGAGGCAGCTAACATTTCAATGACAACCTCCTTAAGCGATGTGGACTACATTCTTATGACTAAATTTTAATGAGAGAGGACGAACCTTTATTACCTCCTCTTGAGTGAGACAGGGAGTAAGGTAGTAAAAACTCTCTACATGACAATCTTTTCTAACAAGACACTATGAAAAATTCTTTGAACGAGACTCGCTATACTCCTGTGAAAAGCTCTTCAAACGTAGCTGCTTGAACTGCAATCACAAGATCTTTTTGATAAACAGTCACATTCCAATGACAACCTCCTTTGACGAGACACTACGCTCTCCATTGTCAACTTCTTTGAACGAGATTGGTTTGACTCTAATAGCAATGTCTTCAAACAAAAGAGCTTGATATGAAATGACATGGTCTTTTCGAGAAACAGGCCATTTTAAAAAGACAACCTCATTTGACGAGACACTACATCCTTCAATGACAACTTCTCTAAACGAGGTGGCTAACATTTTAAAGAGAACCTTTTTAAGCAAAAATAAACACACTCTTGTGTATGAATTTTGTACGAGAAAGGTGACACTTAAACTGCGGTGCCCATGTCATAATGGTTAGCTTACCTGCCGCAGTTACGTGGGAGTTCGAAGTTTGAGTCATAGAAACAACCGGTTTTCTTTCACGGTTCTCGCTTTTCGCGAGGAATTGGCAAATCATCCGATAGTAATTTCATTGCCATGAATAGCACGTTCTAGAATCACCAAAAAATTGTAGATTCCTTCCATTCCTCACTTCTCAGTCTGTTGTGCCGCACTGTTTGTTTGTTTTTAACACCATAAATAACCTAATCGATTGTGGGACATTGAATTGTCTAATGAAAAATTCTCTTAACGGCTCTAGGTATACTGAAACGAGATCTTTTTCTAACGAGAATGGTTGCACTTAAATAAAGCTGCCTACTCTGCAATGATAACCTTTTAAAAATCAACTCTCATAGAAGCCCCTTACATTAGCTTTGTTTAGATAATGATGTGAAATGTGCAACCTGGTAATCCGATTTATCTTATATTCTTTTCTACTCATATAGAACACGGTGTTTCAATGGTTTTTCGAACCTCACAAAGCCATTTGACGATTGCAATACCTATTAATAATATGGAACGAAGCGAATTAAAAACTGAAAAGCTGCCAAAGATTTGAAGTTGGTGCACCACCTGTGAACCGCCTCTACCAACTACGACCAGAAAGGAATGCTATAGTGAATTGGTTCCAAAAAACTGAAGGGTACCAGTAACAAATTGAAAAATCTTTGGGTTAATAGTAAAGGCCTAAAATTGAATATGATTCCCCCTCCTTATGCAAAATATATTTTTAAACCTCACAACGCTCTGCATTCCAAAGAAAAGCAATGAAAACAAAAATAACCCTCCATTCACCACATATGAAGTCAACTCACATGGATTGAAATGTCAAAGTACGCCGAAGAAGACAAGCATTCGTTCTAAAATACACTTTGCTTGCAAAAACCTTTCCAAAATGGTTCTTAACTCATGAGTAATTACAATATGCCAAACGTCAAGGCCACACGCATATGAGTGAACTTTAATCATTTCAAATTTTACCCCACCACAAGCCAGCCATAAACTATTGTCAGCTAGGTGAACCTCACTTTCAGGATTTAAAAATAGAATACACTGTGGTTATGCTACAGCACAGTAACCGCCATCAAAATTAAGGTCGTCAATCACATTCGTTACTATACCTAACCCATATTGCCTAACAAGCACATATTGCCATTAAAGTGCACCCCAACCCCCAACCCGACTCCAAAACTCACCAATATATTTCTGTATAACAAATCTGCTCTTCGAGGCCACCGAGGGGTTGATGACTCCCATGATTTTTTTCAGATTATCCATCAGTTGAATGCCCCTGCCACGACATTTGTTCGCCGGTTTTATAATCCAAATATTCTGATAGCCATCCAAACAGTATTGCGGCCAATTCTTTTTAACATTTTCCAAAATCGAATTTCCCGTCTTGATGAGATTCTCAACCAACCTCTGGGGATCGGCGAGAATGCGACCGTTTTGATTTGCCAGCAAGTGCTGTTGCGTGAGGAAAGCATCCCAGTCGTGTTCCCAAACATGTGGCAGTTCTTCCCAATCAATGTCGTTGTGGTTGCACGCATCTACATACTCGTTGCATCGCTTGAAGGCAAATTCAATCGCATTGAAAGGAACTTTTCCAGTGGACGAAAAAACAGCATCAAAGCCACACTCTGCGAACTTGTCGACCATCCATTTGATAAACGAGATACAGGCGGTGATTTTGAAATTATCGATAAATTCAGCCAGCTCCTCGGGGCTCCAGGCGTTGTAGCACCTTGGAAAGAACAACTCCGATATACCCTCTTCGTAGAACCAATGGAAGTCTTTGAGATTGATACACAGACCCTCCTTCGATGTGAATGGAACTCGCTGAATTTTATTTATCATCATTAAAGGATTCTTGGCGATGTCTATGTAGTCACATTTTTCTTTTCGTGCCGTCCACAGAAAGTCAATAGGAACGTGCTCCAGGAATCTTGACAAAATACTACGTTCGCACTTGACAATATACTGACGGCGAGATTCAGTGAATTTCCGTTTGGGCAGATTCTGGGCGATGTCCTCGTATGTCACTTGACACGTCCCCGAAGGTATGTGTTTCCGATGCACATCCAACTTCTCGACCCATCCTCGAGCTGTGAGGGCATTCCTGACCGAGTTAAAACACCCTCGAATGGTGAAAGTTTTATTGGAGTGGACAGCTTCTTGAGCCAGTTTTCTCAAACTGTTCATTCGTTCAACTGATATCCAAGTTCTTCGATTGCAATATGTAGTTTCCTTGTGGTCATCATTAATTTGTGTAGAAATGCCAATAATCTTGTTGGGACTACAGTTTTCTGAGTTCTCATTGGAATTGGTCTTATGAACCATTTCGAGCACTTGCAACACTCTTGTTCGCGGAACAAATGTCACGTAAGAACTAATTCGATTTTCATTCTATTCTGTCCTGGATATGCTGTTGTGGCCAATAAAGCTCACTGTGCTCCTGCTATAAATACTACTCCCGTTTAGGGGCATATGTTCGCTTACACGAACCTTGCTTGCACAGGCTGACTTGGCTGTCTTGTGTATGAAGCCGATGAAAAAATCAAAATGAAGCATAGCAAAACTAAAAGCAACTTCACAAGCAACCTAGTTTTTCTGTTTTTTTTGTTGCTTTTTTTCTTCGGTGGTGTAACTATTAAAGCTCACGAACGCGAACTCCTTTCGAATGTGGTATCTGAACTGCCTTACGAGAACAGCGTTGTTATAAGAAAATGTGGACACGTAATTGGAAGCTACTAGTAATTGTCTGCCTTTTCAATTTACATTTGAGTTAAGGACAAATTTCTAACTTAGAAGTGCAGTTTGGAATTTTGACATTTGTCTGTTTAGGTAGATGGTGAAGTTATTTCTTTTTATATTGAGAGAAACTCTACACCACTTATGGCCACAAGTCGGCTAATGCTTGAGTTATCTTAATATCAGGCTCTGCAGAAATTTTTATTCGCAGTAGGCATTTAAATCCTAGACGGGGGACAACAAAGTGGAGAAAATAACGAGGAAAGAAATAGTGAGCTGATTGAGGTAATTTTGGTGAACGATTGAGATCCAAGCATTTACTATTCTGAAAATGGGATTCCGCGGACCTTACTTTTTAAACTGAATCTGGGCAAGTTCGTGTGAAATTTTGTTTCTGCTCGAACCGCTTTTGTGTTTAGGTTTTAATTTTTTTTGGCCAAACAGGAAAATAAATAAAATATATACTAAAATAAGGACTTGAAAGTGGATATGTCAGGATATTTCACACAATTTGTAAAAATACCTTTTTTTAATTGCGAATATAGGTACTAGGGTAAACGCACTAGTACCCGGACACCAGTGGCGTGGCGTCCATATAACACGATTCCTATCGTCTTACCTTTTAAAATGTGTCCCTTGTTCGTAGAAAAAACCAGCAACATAAGTCTACAACAAGTCTACAAAGCAGTCAACAGCCTATCTTTGCCCATACATACAATGTTCTTCATGCACTTTTAAATTTGCGAGATACACACACAATACACAAAGCATACAAAAAACACAAAGCATTGAAAATCGCCGCGCAGAACATATTCTGTGTTTGTCCCTGTCTTTCCTACGATATACTTCCACCCCGGTGCCTCCCTTTTCAATACACGTTCTCTTATTGAAAAAAGTAAGACGATAATTTTCGTCTTACTGCAATTTCTGCTTGGAGAAAATAATACATTTTTCGCCTTAGAGTAATGTACGGCAAATTCGGTTTTGTTGTGCTGTTTTTTTTTTTTTGTTCTACTGATCATTGTTTTGAATTATTTGCAAGTTTAAAGTGAATTTCAACCTAAATGACTTAAAGTACAGAAAAATTGGCTTCGATTAATCCACGTTTGGAATTTAAGGTAGGTAGGTACCTTCTGTTTATTCCTTATTAATTTGTGTAGGAGCCATTCCATATGAAAACGGTCAATCCGAAAAGTTGCTATACCTCCGATTTTGCTCAAACTTTGTAGAAATGTTCCTTTGCTATCGAAATACGAATCGAAAAGAACCAAACATAGCGATTTTATGGGCTTCAGACTTTGCACTCTTAAATTGTCTGTATTCAAGCGATTAGGACGATTAAGGTGTCATTTTAAAGCTGATAAAGCATTCTTTTCAAATCAATCAAAAGGTTTAAGATATTTGAGTTGCTTTAGAAACCTGATCCCTTTGAAATCAACATATTTTATATAAATTTTTGCCATTTTTGAAGTAGTCCTGTGCCTAAAATATCAATAATAAGTCCCTAAAAATTTCCCTAATTAAACCTTACAATAATTACAAAATAAAAAATCAAAAGTTGATCAAAAAACAAATTTTTTATGTGCTTTACAAACATCCCTTTCAAACTTTGAGCTTTTGTAAAAAAGCCAATCTTTGGGAGCATTTTTGTGAATGTTGACTACCAGATATCAAAATGAAAGTAGGTAGAATTTAAAGGCCTATTCTTCAACTATAATTCCTGAAAATTTCATTTTGTTATTCGCATGCACACTGAAGATACAGATGATTAAAAACAAGCTTATTTCTAAGCTATGGAAACAGCCAATCTTTGGGCACATTTTTGGGAATGTTGACTGCCAGATATCAATACGGGAGTGGGCAGGATTTAAAGGTCTATTCTTCAACTTTAAGTCTTAAAAAAGTCTTAAGTCTTCAAAATTTCATTTTGTTATTCGCATGTACACTGAAGCTGCAGCTGATTAAAAACAAGCTTACAAAAAAAATTTTAAATTTTTTTGGATAGAACGATATTAAAAAAAGTCTTTGAAACTAAGAATTGTGTTTTATTAAAAGAATAAGCTTTTTTTTTAATCAGGGAAGTTTTTAGATACTTACTATTGATATTTTAGGCACAGGACTACTTCAAAAATGGCAAAAATGTATATAAAATGTGTTGATTTCAAAAGGATCAGGTTTCTAAAGCAACTCAAATATCTTAAACCTTTTGATTGATTTGAAAAGAATGCTTTATCAGCTTTAAAATGACACCTTAATCGTCCTAATCGCTTGAATACAGACAATTTAAGAGTGCAAAGTCTTAAGCCCATAAAATCGCTATGTTCGGTTCTTTGAGTATGGCTGGAGGGGAGAGGAAAATTACAAAAAAAAGTCCTTTGACGATTTCGTATTTCGATAGCAAAGGAAAATTTCTACAAATTTTTTGCAAAATCGGAGGTATAGCAAAATTTCGGATTGACCGTTTTCATATGGAATGGCTCGTAGGTGATTCATTTTTCTCGACTTACCATTTGAAAATATCCACGCCACGCCACTGCCGGACACTTAACTTTTTTCTCAACTTTGACTTCAAACCATTTTGTAACCATAAATGCTACAGCGGAAACTTTTACTGATTGTAAGAATATAGACATTTCTCAATAATATGGCGTTCAAGTAAATTGTAAAGAGATCATTGTTAAAATTAATAAAATAACAATTCAGTAAAGTTCCATTCGTGTTAGTACCCGGACAGCAAAATTTAGTACCCGACACAATCATTTTAAGAGACAAGCCCTGTCTGGTGTCTGGATACTGAAAATATAAGATAAGAGCACATTTTTTGTATCCATACAGGGCTTGTCTCTTAAAATGATTAAATCTCTTAATGATTAAGTCTCTTAAAATGACTGATCTAGTATCCAAACGCTTTTGTTGTAGTATCCAGACACAATATTTTAAGATACAACCCCTGTCCGGGTACTGAAAATACATGATAATCGCACATTGTTAGTACCCGGACAGCATGTCCGGGTACTGAAAAACATATTCAATTTTGGTTTTAGTGCCCCGACACCACAAATAATGGTAAAGATTTTATTAAATTGTTTTTTTTTGTTTTTTTGCCAATTGTTGAAAACTATTCCCACTATTTTTTTTTACCTAAATCGACAATGAGACCGCACCTTCAAACCTTAAGCAATAAAATGACGCGTAGTTCTTAAAATACGCATTTCGAGTACCTGAAACTTTGCGTGCATGTATAGGACACATCGAAGGACCCATGTTTGTTGACGTTTGTGAATTTTTTTATGTGATTTATCTATTAATCGCAAAAAAGGTCAATGTTTCCGGATACTAACACTGTCCGGATACTAGTGCGTTTACCCTATAATCCAATTTTTGCAAACGTGCAGAAAACATGTTATCAGATATGACATTGCCATGATAGGGAATATGAAAAAAGTGGGTCCTGCATTCTGTCTGTCTGTCTGCATGTCTGTCGCTCCGTATATGGATCTACAGCCTGAACTGCTGGAAAGGTTTTTAGAATTGAGTCTCTAGGTCTTGAAATAATGGTACCTGTTCCAACGATTTCAATTGAATTTTGTGTGAAGGATTAATTTATGGTTGTCTGTTGTAGATGATGGCGGAATTTCTTCGCCACTTCATCCAACCTACGCTTTTTCGATGGTTGATGTTGTCATCACAATTTGCTTCACTATTGACCATTGTTTCCAGATATTAGATGATAGGTAGTTGGCAACTGATTAGTAACTAATTTGAAAATGGTTCGATATTATTTTGTGACTGTTTGGAAATGTATTATCTATCAGTGTTGCAATGGTAAAATCGATGAAATATGGCGTGAGAATTGCAGTAAAATCAAAAGTTTTAATTTGTTTTAAATTTGCCATTTAAATTGTTTTATTACCTAGCCGTTCGGATCTGGCAACAAGAATAAGACCCCCATTTTTATGCCTAAAGGCGGTATTACACTATCATTTAAATATGACAAGTTGACAAATAAAATGTGGCACAACATCGTCACATAAGTGTGAGTCATATATACAGGGTGTTCCGTACTTCGTGTATTATCCTTTAGGGTGTGATTCTTGGTCATATTCTAAGAAAACAATTTTTATACAGTAAAGCTCGTTTCTCAACTTTGACAACACTTTTTGACAATTTAAAAAAAGGCTAACTTTGGTGTACCCTGACCTGTGTTAAACTCGATATCTCTGTCAATACTAGTGATAGAGACCTAATCTTATACTTAATTTTTTGTAAAAATAACAGCCTTTAAGACTGTATTTAAGTTGAGCTTCCATAGGTTTAGGGTTGCCAGAATTTCAATTTTAAGTGGTGTTCAAATTTTCTTCCCGAAACAAAGTTTTGGCTTTGAGGTAATTTTTTTGCAGAAAATGCCTTATAACAGAAAATGCCTTAACAATAATAAAGAAAAAACTTAGCATTAAGTTCACTCAAGAACCCATACATTTTATGATACTTCAAAAAATACAAAATGGGTTAAATTAAAAAAAAAAAAAAAAAGTTTAGCTTTGAGGTTTGTTTGAATAAAACAATAATATGGTCATTTTTAGTAGTTTATTTTATGTATTTTATACAAATACTGTTATAACAAGTGCTCAAAGCGCCCTCCTTCATTTTGAATGCATGCCAGAGCCCGTTTTTGGATTTCATTGTCATTCATTCATTTTATCTCTGTCAATTTTTTAAATTTACAAGAAATAACTACAAATAGAGAAATAAAAAAACATAGGATGCCGATTGTATGACAAGCGCAAGTCATATAAAATCAATCGGTTTTTATATGGCTAGTTCATTATATTCATGCTTGCCATACTTTGTATGGCAAAAGCTGCCATATAAGTGTGATAGCGATACTGTTCTTTGTCATACAATTACTGTTTGCCATACAAATTGTTCATATATATATGGAATAGTATAGTGTAATATCACTTGCACTATTTACTGAAAATATGCAATACATTATATGACAACTTTGTTCATATATATATGACAGTGTAATACACTGCTGTTCACTTAATTAGACGCACAAATTTTTTTTTACATAAACCTAATTTTTTTGTAAGTGTGGGTAGCAGTTGTCAAACCATTGCATTTATTTGAAAGCTTATTAAATTCTCAACAAAATAACACTAAAAAGTCCAAAGTGAGTGAAAGTAAACGGACATTTTTTTTCACTTTTGTCTGTGCTCCAAGAAAAAGTACAGTTTTTTTTTGTTCACATGATTAGACGCACTTGTAAAATTAGTTAGTTGGTCGCGATCTGTTACGTGGATTACAGATAGCTGCAAAGTTTAAGCAATAAAAAAGTGTTTGCCACAGATTTCAGTCCAAAATGTTGGAAAAAAAAGTTTCAGCTGCAGAAGAAAAAGGGAAAATTGACGTGTTGCAATCCGAAGAGTTTTCAATGAGAAGAACTGCAAAAAAATAGGCCAAAGTGACCATGTTGTGAGGAATTTTATTAAAACCAGTGATTCATACGATAAAAACTGCAAAGGAAGGACAAAAACGGCTTTAACTCCTCAGGGTAAGAGAAAAATTTTAAAAACTGCATCAAATTCAGCTCTCTCTACCAGCAAAATAAAGGAAAAAGCGGGGGTAACAGCCAGCACATTAACTGTTCGTCGAGCTATTTCAGGTGCAGACCATCTTCAATTAAAAAAAAAAAAAAAAAATGTCTCCACTAAACGCCATAAGAGCAAACAGCGGTTGGAGTTCGCACGCGTTCACATGACCTGGGATAGCAACTTTGGAAATGAGCTAAATTGGCAAAATGCGGTTTTTCACTCTCTTTTGTCGCTTTTTCTACAAACAGTGCTCTAGTGAAATAGCCAGTTGCATTCCTCCCTTGAAACAATTTAGCCGCAACACCCGCCTCGCAAGGAATGCTCATCAGTTTTACCTTGAGCCCAACTTCGGGCCTACAGTCAAGTATAGAGATTCATATTTTAGTCGCACCGCCTGAATGTGGAATGCTCTACCTGGCCCTGTTTTTCCCCTTCATTACGATTCACAAAAATTCAAAAGCAACGTGCATCGATGTCTCCTTTCAAATCCTCTCCTGTTTTTCTAAATACTCGCACTGTGTTCTACAACATTATAAGGGTAGTCATAACCCCTTGATGTGCGCGTTAATTATAAAAAAAAAAAATTCAAAAGTATGGAAAGTATATACTCGTATATATATATGTATATTGAATGAATTCTTCATTCAAAGATATATTTTCTGTTCACGTTAAATAGTCAAAAAATAAAAACGTACAGGAATATCCACTTGGCTAAGCTGAAGACTGCCTAAAAGTTTTTAGTTCCTCGTGTTTATTTCTGTGGGAACATAAGAAGAGAATAAGAGCAGCACTTGAGGATAATGTAGCATTCTAATGGTGAAAGAATTTTTTTAAATCGATCTAGCAGTTTCAAAGTTTTTGTTATGTACGTATTGTCTTTTTCTGGTTCTAGGCTATCTTTGTACCAAATTTAATTTAAATCAGTTCAGTAGTTTAAATGTGATAGCGTTACAAAGAAACTCACTTCACAGTATGCATTCCATACTGGTTTTACAGAATGATATGTCTGAACCTCTGACTTACGACCGTCAACAAAAGTGCAGTGAATCTTAAAAATTCTCTATCTTCCTCACAACTAAACCTCTGAACTTTGTGAGGATGCTTTTTATCAAAGGCTGAGGTAGGCTCAGCGGGTCCAAGGTCTTCTAAAGAAGCAGCAAAACTTTAGTTTAATGAAGCTAGTTTTATTTCCGATATTCAAAGTTATAACTTTCTTATAATACTTTGTACAATGGTTTAAGTTTTTACAATATCAAGTCAGGTTTTAAGTTCAACGTCTCTATTGTTATGGGTAGATTCCAAGTAGGACTCTTCGGATGACGGGTTTTTCATTTGGGGTTCGGTTGGGTGTGGTCTAGTCCGGGATTTACGATCGAATTATGGTCTCCTATCCTGGATTACGTGTGGATTGGTGTTCGGGACCCTCGGAGTACGGTTTCCTGTCCTGGGCTTCCACTTCCTGGGCTCGGATTTGAGGTCACGCTGGGTCCTTGGTAAAAGTCTGTAATGGTACTAGGAAGTAGGAGTTAATGGTTGCTCTGAGATAGCAGGAGCCACTAAATTCACAACGAGATAGCGTTGGACACTAAATTCACACCGAAATAGCGTTGGACACTAAATTCACAACGAGATAGCGTTGGACACTATTATACTCACCTGAACCTTCCCTAGGTGACCGCTCACTTGCCACGGTTTTGGCTTGGTCGTCTTATACACCTTTCGACGACAACTGGGTGTGAGTCGTACTGGTGAACAAAATCCAAATGGAAAATTCCATTCGACGTTTTGATACTGAAGTGCCTGTAGTGTTGTTGTGTTGCGATATGTCTCGGGCATCGTATGATTAGGTTGATTTGGGTGTCGTATTGTTGATATGGGTGTGAATTTGTAATGGTTCATTACAACTTTTTACTTTCGAGTAAGTGCAAGCAATAAATTTGCCAAATTTGATGGTGTAGATGAAAAGATTCAAGCGTCTTTAAAAAAGCTTTAAAGCTCACCAAGATACAGCCTATTCTATCAAAAGTAATTCAAAGATACTAAATGAGGATTATAACATCACTGAGTTATCCTCAGTTTCGTTTCAGTTGCCATAGAACTCAACAATTTTGTTTGTTGTTTTTCTTTTTTTCTTTCTTTTTTGGTTCGATGGAGAAAGTATGTTTGTTTATATTGAATGTGCCTTCGCTAATTACGAAATGTAGGTCAGTTCTTAAAACGTAAACAATAAACCAGCAGAGATACCTTCAAAAGTTTTTAATTCGTTTGTTGAAATAGTGCATGTCCCATTCGCAAGGACATCTGTTGTAAGTCAGTTAATGACACAGTCAAATTACCATTAAAAAGAATTTAAAACTGTGTCTGCATTTTAAGTAGAGCAAACAATGTAAAGTTGAGGGCTGAAACAATGAATATAATCATGGCAGTAGTCTTAATTTTATTTTGTGTTTTATTTTTATTTTTATTTTATTCAACATTGTAAATGTTTGTTGGTAACAAACAATGAGAAGTTTTTTTTTTAAACTTATCCTCTCTTTGTTCTTTTCATTTTTGTTCGGGACTAGATGCTATTTTAGTTCTGAGCACAATTTTTGTAATTTTATTTAAACGGATTTGGGAAAACGCAACTCTTTTTAAGATCCAACACATTCTAAAGAGAACATTTTATTAGAGGCGTTTGAAACATTTTCGAACGAATAAAGAAAACTGCACTGTAAAAATTAAATTATGCGTTCAATCACCTCAGGTGTTTGGTAACTTTTTTCTTAATCAAACCATTTTAATTTTTTAGAACTAATATAAAATTGACTACGTCAAATAAAACAATTTTTTTTGTTGCAATTACGCAGTCGATTATAAAGAATAGCTGAAACATTTACCTCAAACTTTTTACGTTTTGTGCATTCGACAACAACGAGATCAATAATTATAGGTGGCCCTCAGACAACGAATAGTTCGAGTTGCCTATATGCGGATAATTGGGAATATGTATGAAAGATCGACGACGAAGTTTGGATTTCTCGCTATAATCACCGAAGATTTACAAGTCATAGTACGTGTACACCAAGGAGGCGTCTCAAGTCCTCTGCTCTTTATAGTGGAGTCAATGAATACATAAAACAGGCAATCTTCGGAAGTCCTCAAACACAGCTCCGATTTTGATGATTTTTGTTTTATAAATTTTGTTTTTTTATATTCTTTAAAACCAGAAACTTCTTGGAGTGGGGACGGAACTATTTATCTTGTTTAAGGGTGAGAAACTGCTCTAGAATTTTGAAGAAACCGAATTTTTTTTTTTGTCTTGAAAGGTATTTTAGGGTCTTAAAAATAACATACCAAAGGATGCATGCCGGCAGAAATGTCGAAATGCCCAAACTTTCCATTCTGCGGCAGTGCCCCTCAGATATGCCATACGATTTTATAGTACTTAAAACTTGAAACGCGTTTTTCTCGAAATCACTTTTTTTGAACTGGCCAAAGACATAAGTCAAGCAAATCTTCAACGATCCTTACGAAATATTGACAGTACATTTGAAATACTTTTCTCCGGAGACGAAAGTTAGATTTTTTTTTTTGTATCGCATAGTTATTTTTATCATCAATTTTGTTGTTTTTTTATAGCGAAAATTTCAATGTTTTATTCAAACGAGCACCATTTCGCAAAAAAAAAAACAAAATTTCGAAAAAATCCTACGTACGTCTTTTGCTGTTGTTACATAGAAACTAAAAATTTTCAGGATTTTGTTCCAGGACCAAAATGAAGGAGGTTATATCTTCGGCCATGGACCCGTCTAAATAATGAGGTGCCTCCGAAGAAGTGCTGGAAAGCCGGCATTTGTAATTTAATTGACTCGAAAAAGTTTGTATTTGTATGTATATTAAAAACTAAATTATTAAACCTCTTTCACAGATTTTCGATTGATTTTTCTGTTGAGTCACAAAAAATTCATAAATTATGTCCATTTTTCACGCTCTAGACCAGCGTCCCCCCTTAAACAATATCTGCGATATTCATGCAGAAACAAAATTTCTGCTACACAATATCCATTACAAGCTTGTAAATATATTAATGAATGTTATAAACAATTACCTATAAGTTTGTTCTGTGTAGTAATGACATGGATTGTGGACCAAAATAAACTTAAAGCAAACACCCACAATGAAATCCAAAAACCGGCTGTGGCATGCATTCAAAACGAAGGAGGGCACTTTGAGCACTTGTTATAATTGTATTTGTAGAAAATACATAAGAAAATACTAAAAGTTCTTGGAAAACTCAAAAAACCAAAGTTAGATTTTCTACCTGTTTTTGTTTTTCCCAAGTATCATAAAATGTATTGGTTTTTGAGTGCTTTAATAATGAGTTTTCTTATTATTGTTTTGTTCATCTGTAAAAAATAAGGAAACTCTATGTTTATCAGGCATTTTCTGAAAAATAAATGAACTCAAAGTCAAAACTTTGCTTGAGGGAGAAAATTTGAACACCATTAAAAATGAAAATCTGGCAACCCTAAACCTATGGATGCTCAACTTAAATACATTCTTAAAGGTTGTTATTTCTACAAAAAATTAAGTCTAAGATTAGGTCTCTATCATCAGTATTGACAGAGATATCGAATTTAACACAGGTCAGGGTAAACCAAAGCTAGCCTTTTTTTAAATTGTCAAAAAGTGATGTCAAAGTTGAGAAACGGACTTTACTGTAGAACAATTTTTTCTTAGAATTTGACCAAAAATCACATCCCGAAGTATGTAACACGAATTACCGGACACCCTGTATATTTACAAGTTCTTAATTGATATTGTATAGTAGAATTTTTTTTTGTGCATAAATATCACAGATATTGTTTAAACAATATAAATAGTTCCGTCCCCGCTCTAAAAAGGTTTTGATTTTCAATAATATAAAAAAATAAAATTTATAAAACAAAAATCATCAAAATCGGAGCTGTTCTTGAGGACTTCCGAAGCAAAAGCTTCATTGACGCGACTATTATTATACAACTGAAAGATAAGGTCCAGAACACCAAAGCACATCAACTATTATTTGCTGACGATTTAGCCGTCTTAACTGAGGATCCTACATCCCTGGAAGAAGTACTTAACGTATTAAGCTTTGTAAATTAATGATCAATTGTTAAGCTATTTGTTAAGGAATTTAAACTTTTAACCCAAACTTTATAGATAGAAAAGATTTTTTAATTTTGTTGTATTATGTTAAATACTGAAAAATAAATACAAATAGAAAAAGAAAAAAATTTCCTATCTTAAGCCTCAATTCGAAAATGCGGTCTCCGCCTCAACGTTATTCATCTGTTTCTTCTTTAATTTTATTTAATAATCCGATTAATAAAAGGTAAACACAGACAGCAAACATTGCTGACAAAATTAACATCAAAACGTTTGCGGCTTTTGAAAATCACCATCCGAAAAGTAAGCAAACCACTGCGCATTTTCAAATTCAATTACCGATTTAATCTCATTTAGAAAATATCGCTCCCATCCGCAATTTCCAATCGACTACCCAGCTCTGCCCCTGTTGTTAAACATCCCATCTCCACTCTATACCCAGGTGGCTGGCATGTCCCGTCGTTATCAAGCGCAAGCTTCGATTATTCAATTGAGAGATTAATCAAATTTTCGTCACTAATTTAATAATTGTTAATTTACGGTTTAGCACGCAACGACAATCGTGTCAGCAAATACTAGGGATAGAACATTGCGCCCGAGCCGTTAGTGTATACCTACTCTTTGCATCCAAATCCAAATCATTTGCATTAAGAATTCATGTCGCGTCAACCAGAGGTGGCACAGTATCGATTTTGAATGTTTTCCATAGTTAGCAGGATATGCAACACGTGGAAGAGATTTTCGTGTCTTTCCAACACCCAAATTCAGGAATTTTCATGTTTTTCTGTTCAGTGTGCCTGTGCCTGTGTGAATGCATTTCTTTATCATCAACGTCAGATACAAGCAAAAGCCACCCCTTGGAGTCCAAAAAGCAGTACGTAACGTTTGGCGCATAGGTGCCCCACCTCTAGTACTACTCAGCAGCACATGTCGGTTGTAGTACTACGACACAAAATGCCATGTCGATGGTGTTGGTCTGCTCACTGGTCAGCCAAGCGCGCGAGTCCATTGATCATTTTTGGTCGCCTGGTACGTACCATACTACGACGTACGCCCAAATTGTGAACTCTGCCTCTGCTTATCCGATAATTCAATTCATCAGCTAACCGGCTTCCTCTCCGATAAAGAGGAAACGACGACGAATGTGTGTAAGGCTGTGATGTGCATCACACGATGCCTCCATTCATTTTCTCCCCGCTCCCATATTTTGTATATTGTCCATGTTAATCCACATTGTGTGGTGTAGAGTGTAGTGCTATCGATCGAAGAAGGAAGAGCATTAAATCGCACCATTGACGAAGAACAGCGATAGAATTTTCGGACACGTAACCACGTGAAAAGGCTGTTACTATAGAACACTTCCAGTGAATGGAACAAATGTGTGTTGTATGTGTGTGAAAATGAATTTTGATTTCCATGACAGTTGGTAGGCAAGGCAATGCGCATGGCACTGACATCAATGGACTCAGGACAGAACAGAAGTAAAAAGATTCCTTCTTATTTTGATGAAATTTCTGGGAATGTTTTCCTTTGACCAGAAGTTCTTTGGAATTGACTTTAAAGATACTTTTGCGACTGTGTTCGACTTGTCTTTACGGAAAATATAAGTGGAATGGCGAAAATTGTGCGTTAAAAGCCACCAGTGGCTGTGGCAGTGGCAAAAGAAAGAAGCAGCATTATAGTGTTGATCCTTTGCAAAAGAAATCGCTGCAATGTCAACAATTGATGCACTTCGAGTTAAGTGACTGATTTGAGTGAAAATGGCATTTCACTCTGTCAAAGGAAGTCGAAGGAGCACTGATAAACATGAAAAACTTTAAGCTTTGGTATATTGCATTTTATTTTTGGGGTAGGTATACGTTCGTTTGGCAAACGAAGACTTTGAACAGCAAGCATTGTAAGGCTCTAAGCAAATAAGGAAATTCAATTTCGAAAGACTTTGGCGACAATTTTAAATTAAACAGAAAATATTTTTGCACAGCGGGTTTTGACAATCAAATAAGGGAGTTTCAACCCATACAAATTATTTATCATACCCAATGATAATTTAATCTGTGCAAATAACTTTTGGAATAATTTGGAGAAAGCAGAAAGGAAAAGCCGAGTAAATCACCTCGAACATGTAATTTTATCTGGGTAGGGGAATTGTGCTCAAGATGACATACTTTTTGTTTAAAGTAAGAAATAAAATTTTCTACAAACCCTAGCGTTAAAATCTTTATATAATTTAATAATTAATGATTGTATGGAAAAAATAAAGTTGGAATGAATAGTTTAAAGTAAAAAGAAATTATTTTAAAAAATTTGTTAAAAACAGTCCGAGGCTAAGGCTAAGATGACATAGTCAGGTATAAGATGATATACTCCATGAGGGTAAGATGACATATTGTAAAAATGGCTGCTTTATTTGGCTCTTCAGCTTCAGTCAGTGTATACCTCACATTTTCAACATAGATTTTCGGCCATTTAGCTTTCAAGATTTTCGTTTTATGCTTGCTGAGATATAAATATGTAACTACTTTAAATTTGCATTTAAATGTTTAAATTTAAATAAAATTTGTGTTTTTTAGTATGTCATAGTATTTATAGTATGTCATCATGGACTGATAAGCTATATGTCATCTTACCCGATAGGAAACAAAACTTTTACAACCATTCAGGAATCAAAACATTATAATTAAGGAGCAAAGTCACACAAAAAATATTGTCTATACACATAAATGCAAACATAAAAAACAAAGGATATAGAAAAACACTTACCTTTTTAAGAACTTTTGAAGTATACAATGACTCGCAAAAAAATTTATTCTCTAGCTTTTTCGTTTGAACCGATCACGATGACAGCGTGTAGTATATTGGCAGCTGTAAGTTTATTCTGGCAAAACAGTTACAAAAAATGCATGTCTGGATATGTTCGAGAGAACTGTGGCGCCTTTACAAATAGAGAAAATACGAGTATGTCATCTTACCGGAGTATGTCATCTTGAGCAGAACTCCCCTACCTACATCATCAACAAAGTCCTAATTGTTGGGAGCGCAGCAGAAAGCTGGCGGAATGATGAAAGTAAGTCAGTCATGAATAAGAAGAAAGCGGTTTTCAATAGATCGCAAGTGCCACCCTCAAATAATTGAAAATGAAATGCTTGCCTCAAAGTGGAATGTAGAAGCTGCAAGAGAGATGTGAAGAAGAAGTGCCACCAATTGTAAGCGCAATGAGACTGGATGGTAGGTTTCTGCCTTGGTCGCTGATGGACACCAAGCTATTCAAAAATAACGACAAAGTCATTTAAAAATTGAGGAAAAACGATTCTCAAAAAAGGAGAAATGCTGAGGAGATTCGTTCGTTGGAGTTTATTAACGATGCTCAAAGAAAACTTCTTGTGAATGACTACCAAATTCTGCACATGTAGTAATGGATGATTGACAGAATCGTGTCATAGACAGCAATTTCCAGAAGTTGAACTTAAGTTAAAAGAAATACGCGACATCACAGTCGAAGAAGTGAGTAAAGCAAAACTTATACAGGAAGTGATAGTCTGTGCTGCAATGGTTATCTTGTCTACTTTTGCGTGGGAGGTTCGAGGTTCGACTCCCAGAAATATCTAAAAAGTGTTTTTCAGGGGAATCGCTTTCCAGAAAGATTTGGCCATTTCATCATACTGATGAATCAATCAGTGGGCAATGAATTTGTTTTAGATTTTCTGTCTTGATATTTTTTTTTTGCAACTGCAGGACGTTTCCGTTGTTTTTTTTGTTGAATAGCGTTTATTACCTGTCCTCTGTCATCTGTAGTCTGGCCTCTGTCATCTATCTTCTGTCAGCTGTCATCTATCATCTGTGACTGTCATCTGTGACTGTCATCTGTCATCAATCATCTTTCATCTTTCATCTTTCATCTTTCATCAGTCATCTGTCATCTGTCATCTGTCATATGTCATCTGTCATCTGTCATCTGTCATCTGTCATCTGTCATCTGTCATCTGTCATCTGTCATCTGTCATCTGTCATCTGTCATCTGTCATCTGTCATCTGTCATCTGTCATCTGTCATCTGTCATCTGTCATCTGTTATCTGTCATATGTCATCGGTCAGCTGACATCTGTCATATGTGATAAAGCATTGTCATTTGTCATCTAAGATCTGTTAACTGTCACCTTTCATCTGTCATCTTCTGTCATCTTTCATCTGTCTTCTGACATTTGTAATCTGTCATATATAATCTTGGTCTTCTGTCATCTTTTATCTATCATCTGTCATCTTTTGTCTGTCTTCTGTCAACTTCTATCTTCCATCTATCATCTGTCATCTGGTGTCTCTTACTTGTCTTCTGTCATCTGTCTTCAGTAATCTTTTATCTGTCATCTGTCCTCTGTCAACTCTTATCTGTAATCTGTCATCTGTCACCTTTCATCTGTCTTCTGTCGACAGATGACAGATGAATTCTTAGCAGTCGATGTGTATAAAAGCTAATAATTTCTGTTTGGTGTGCCTTTTTTTGTAACTGTTCTTTATCAGTGTGAAATTCTTTATCAGAAATTTTTATGAATCGGATTTTTTGAAACACGATTGAATACTGTGATGCCAATCTGTGCTTAAGAGCAATTTTCCAAATCTTTCGACCAATATTCGCACAGTGAAATTTTATTCTAACTTAAAGCCTTAGGCTTCCCATCTATTTTTATTGACTGGGTATTTACTAGCTTAATGAAAAGATTTTTCGTAATTTTTTTTTTTGCACTTTAAAAACGAGAATCTTTGTTTTCCTTTTTTTAGGAGTTAATTATTGTTTTTAAGTTTTAAGTAAACGCAAACCTGAGTTTCACTTTTAAGTAATTTCTTAACTGAGGAAAGATCTGGGCCCTTCAAAAGCTTTCTGTGCTTATTTTTTCTCTTCAAAGAGACTCATAAAACACACAAACAGAAACGTCCTCAACCTGATCTGTGTCCTGGTCCGAGAGTTTTTTATGTTATCAGCCTCGTTTTTCTGTTGTCCTCGGAACAATGCTTATGGCGTGTAACTAACTTTCCGAACAATACACACAATCGTTCAAAGTTCAAAGCGTTAGCTCCCATTTAAGTTACGAACTACCATTGACTGCTGATTTATGGCTGTTGCCTTCAATTGTATTTGTCCAACAAAATAACAAAACACCTCCATCTCAATTCACCCCAGCAGCACAACTGTTACCCAATGATTCATCTTTAAGGTATTTTCAAAATTGACGATGCTCAAGGTCGTCAGTGTTCGACTTACCCACTTCGAAGACTCCCTCCTCTATCGTGTACAATCAAAACCATTATTCAATCGACTAAGGTCATCTAACTGTCTGTACAGTGTAGATACATGGTATGTGACTTGTGCGTATAAACATACCCAAAGTCCACTTTTGATGGCGTGTGCTTTGAATATTAATTTTAAAAGATATGAACAGAGAGAAGTGTGCCTCGAATGTTGGACATTATGAGGCAAATACGCGTGCCAATGGCATAGCAAAGAAGCCATACTTCTTCAGGCGGACATCAATCAGACCATTAACTTTGTATAAAAGGGTCTTGCAGACGGTGAACTGTCATCAGTTGGAGTAATCTCATAGTTCAATCAACAATCCAAAACAACAGTCAATATGTTCAAATACGTAAGTTGAATGCTAAGGATTACATTTCGGATTCAGCAGAGGACTAACCTTTTTGTGTATTTCTTTTCTGACAGACCATTGCCGTCTTCGCTTTGATTGCTTGTGCAGCTGCCAAGCCAGGAGTAGTGGCTCCTTTGGCATACTCATCCCCGTTGATTGCTGGACCAGGAGTTGTTACTGCTACCAGTAGTCAAGTGGTGGCAAGGCAGTTCAATGGAATAGCTACTACACCACTGTTTGCTGCTGCTCCATTAGCTGCTGCCCCTATTGCTGCTCCATTAGCAGCTGCTCCCATTGCAGCACCATTCGCTGGAAGATTACTTGCGTCGCCATATGCCGCCGCTCCTTTGGCTGCTGGACCATTTGCTGCCCCTTTGGCTGCAGCTCCATTGGCCTCTAGATACTTAGCTTCTCCATATGCCGCTGCTCCTTTGGCTGCAGCTCCATTGGCCGCTAGATACGTAGCTTCTCCATATGCCGCTGCTCCTTTGGCTGCAGCTCCATTGGCCGCTAGATACGTAGCTTCTCCATATGCTGCTGCTTCTTTGGCTGCTCCTCTGATCGCCGGTGCTTCACCATACGCATTGGCTGCATCTCCATACGCTGCACCTTTGAACTATGCTGCCGCTCCATTGGCTTATTCAGCTGGCTTACGTTATGCCGCAGCAGCTGCTCCAATTGCATTTTAAAAGGAAGAAGACCCGCAAATACTGTGATAACTAGATTGTTGTGTAATACTGTTAAACCTTATAGTTCTTAAGACAATAAAGCAAACTTTGTTAAAAAAGCCACTCGTATTGTTGCATACAAGTATGTGCAAAATAATTTTAATATTTCAGCTTTTTTTTTCAATTTGTTAAAAATAGCCGAATAGTTTAAGGTTTCACTTATATGAGGGGTCAATCTTTGGGTGCCATATATAGAATTGGGCACGACTGGGTCGCACGAATTTGCGATTGTGTGCTGCCAGCTAAAAATTCTAAAGGTTTCTAGCAAAAATTAAAAAACGCCATATGTTTGCAGTTGCTAATAAAGGGTTTTCCAATAAAAGTGATATGACTTCTTTTTTGAAAAAAACACACTTTTTGTTAAGGAAATTAAAATATTTTTTATTTAATGGGCAGTTCAATCATTACATTTAATTTTAAATGAAACGTCACTCAAATGGCCACCACGACTTCTTCTGCAGCAACAAATTCGATGAACCCAATTTTCGAGCACTTTTTCCACTAAATCAAGTCGTAGATCATAAATGGCACGTTCAATATTGACTTGTAAGGTTTGAAGAGAGTCTGGTTTATTTTGAAAGACCAATTATGTACTTCAAATAACCCCGCAAGAAATAGTCTAATGGTGTTAAATCACAACTTCTTGGAGGCCATTCAATATCACCATTTCTTAATTAAGGCGTGTTTTATCGAAAATTTTCTATGTGCACTTATGTTCACTTAGAATAAAACGATTTTTTGGTTTATATTCATTTAGCACGTCACTTTCAGTTTTAACTTTCAAAGTTGGTACCCTTTGCACTTGTTCTAAGGACAAGAAACATTAAAAATTTGCATTCAGAAGAATTTAAATGCATACCTTTTATTTTCCATTTCTATTTTTCTCTATTTAATTCTCGATTCTCAATTTATTTGCCGCATTTCAACTTTTTACTTTCGATGTAAACAAAACAAATGTCACTTTAATTTTTTTTCGCAATAGCTGTGTTCAATAAGATTCATTTTTATTTTTAGGATCGGATAATCGAATCGAATTAGGATGCAGATTTCGATGCAGGTATTTATTTCAGTTGCTAGTTTGTGAATTAAAAACTCTTTAAGTCATAAGTTAGTAAGTGACTTATGAATTAAATAAGTCAAAAGCTTAGAAGAATAAAGAACAAGAGGGAAGACCATTGCTTCTCCTGCCACCACCAACTTAACACCACTTTATTTTCGGAATTCAAACTGGTTTTGAAAGCTGAAAATAAAGTGGTGTTTGTGAAGTCAGTTTGAGGACAGATGCCGTGATGTGTGTGTGGTTTTGCCTCTTCTTGTATCACCTCTGTGGTCAGAAGTCATAAGGTGTGTTTCTTTACTGAAAATTTGCACGAAATGCACCGAAATTCGGCGAAAGTCAGTCTAATCCCGTTCCGATTTTTCGTATCACTGCACAAAAAAGAGAGTGCTCTCGAGAGAATAAAAAAATTTCCCCGTCCTGCGAATTTCCGCCACCAAAATTTCTGTGGACAGAAATCGTGCACAGCCAAAACAAATACCACAACTGTCAAACAGACGTTTTTCCAAGCTTTGCGTTGCTGCGAATGTTTTGTTCAAGGTGTTTCTTTACTTTTAAGACAATTACGCTCTTTCAGAGAGTTTCTGAAAGAATTTTACAACCACTCTTTAAAATATGACAGATTGTGAATTTCTGTGCACAAAAAGTAAAGAAACAGACTTATTCAATCTGTTGTCGAAAATCAGAAATATGAACGAACACAACCCAAAGACTGCCAACCTCTGGGTTCCAAAAAAGAAATTTACCAGCCATCCCTGTTGTGCAGTTAGCTTACTGCGATATTTTTGTACACTTAGGCTATTGACATAAGGAGTTGTTGTTTTCCCATGAGCGATGTTTTGCTGAAGTGAACATAAGTGCATATAGAATTTCGATAAAACACGCTTTTAATTAACTTTTCCCGGAATAATTCAATTGTTACATTTGCTGTGTGGCACGTAGGACGTAGCCCCGTTTTGTTTAAAGCAAATGTTGTTAAGATCTACTTCTTCAAATTTCGGCCATAAAAAGTTGGTTTTCATCGATCTATACCGCTCTCCATTGACAGTAATGGTGTTACCAGCTTCATTTTGAAAGAAGTACGGACCGATGATTCCACCAGCCCAAGAACCACACCAAACTGTCAATTTAGGTGAATGCAATGGTTTACGTGAATATTTTGTGGATTTTCATCGCACAAGAATCGACAGTTGTGTTTATTTACCGCACCAGTCAAATGAAAGTGAGCCTCATCGGAAAAGAGTAAGTAAGTAAGTAAGTAAGTAATTCATTTTATTTTGTTTTTCCATAGTTGGTTTATAATATAATGAATGAATTTAAAGCTATGGCATTGCCGTCAGCTCGGTTAGCAATTTTATTCAAAAAACATTTAAATATATATATATATAGTCATCATCGGAAAAGATGTTTTTCTTAAAAAAATCGTTATCGTTTACAAGTTGTTCCAAGGTAACATCAGAAAATTCTCGACGTTTACGGTGATCCAATTGTGAAATTGTAAAAACTTCTCATTTCTGAATGCAATAAAAAACAAATGGCTGATCATGGCATACTACAAATGAAAAACCCTTTACATATAAACATTGAAAATTTTTATTTTCTTTATTTTTTTATATTGTTACAAAAACTCTAAGAAAAAGTCGCTCTGACCAGAAAGCCGACCCAGGAACGAGAGAGCTCTGTGAAAAGATAAAATCCGGAAAAATGATGGAATAAAAGAAAGCACGATGAATTTTATTGATTTTAATTAATTTTATTAGCGGTTCTCGAGAGGATAAATTTTTTTTCGTCTTTGATCTATCTATTTCTGTACACTCTAAATCTTATTTCGATTCGATAGGACGGCCGTGTTGATCGGTTGAAGTCCAAAGTTACAAGAGAGATCAGTCTATGGTTTTTCCCTCCCTTTTATCGACTACCGAACTCTCAACAAAATATCCCTTCGAATCTCGTGTTGTACTCTTCTCGATGTTCTCGTTCAATTCTTTCGATGTCCGGCCATGTGGTAAAGTTGACATTTAGTAGAAGGAATTGTTTTCGAATTCGAAATTAAAAGGTGCGTTTCTTTTGATGTTAATTGTCAGCCTCGGTGGAATGTTCGTTCATAAGTTTTTGTAACAATATTATTAAAATCGATAGACCAGTTTTTTTAAAATCAGTTTTTCATTTTTCACTTTTTTAAAAATAAGCATTTGAGTTTGAGCTTAAGAGTTTTAAGGTCTTGCCAGCAGATGTTTTGACAAAAATGTGGAAAAAACAGAATTTACAAAAAAACACTGTTTACAAAATATTTAAAAAAAAAAAAAAAATATTCCAAAATTAAAAGCTTCCAAAAAATCGATACGCAATAAATCTTAAACGGCCTAGGACTTCTAAAATATAAAATTTTGTCAAAATCGTAATAGTCATTGACGAGGAAGTTGGTTTAAGGATAAAACCGTGTTGTGGTGGTACCGTTGTTAGATTTTTATCAAAAAAAAAATATTTTCCATCACACGAAAGAGAATTCAAAAACAATCCCCCACATAAAATGTTATCGAAATCGTTACAGTCGTTTTTCGAAAAAGGTAAGTATTACCAAATACAGACAGACAGATGAACACAATTGCAGGAAAAACAAACAACCTTATAAGACCTTGGTTACCACAGTCCCGGTATTAGCCGCGGATAAATGAACCTGGCCCGAAATCAAGATTGTTGCGAAGCCTTGATGTTGATTTCAAAATCTGTGAAGCTCGGTTTTAATAACAGTCAAGCACATGTAAGTAAGCTTTGACTTTTAAACTCTCTTAATTTTGGTGGAGCTTACGCCTCATTTATTAGCTTACTATAAGCTTAATCTTGAACAATACTAAATTTTAATAGCTAATTAAAATTAACGGAAGAAATACTGTTTTACAGGAGGGCTTTTAGTCAGGTATTTGGAAGGTTCAAATCGAAATGAGAAGGGATTAGGGATAGATCTAGTCTTGCTCAGCATTCGGGTTAAAGGTTCGTTGAGATGATAAGCTTGATAAGGGGCCCACAATTGCGATGCATACACAAGAACAGGACGAAAATAGGCAATATAGAGGGATTTAGTAACAAGGCGGTTGCCGAACTCTTCGGACCTTTTCTTGATAAAACCAAGGGCAGAATTTGCTCTTGATATAACTCGGTCAATTTGAGAGCGGAAATTTAATTCGCTGTCGTCACAGAGAACACCTAAGTCACAGATAAGTTCCAAACGGTTTATGGGAAGGTTCTGAAGATGGTATGATCTGGGTGAAGGTTTTTTACTTTTTCGGGACTAAATTATTACCTCGCATTTGGCAATATTACATTCAATCAAATTTTTACTGCACCAAATGACAACTGAATTGAGAACTTTTTGAATGAGGAGAGAGTCCCGATTAGAGGATATAACTTTGAAAAATGTTGCATCATCAGCATAAAGGTAGACAAAAGAATATTGGATGGTCCTCTCGACATCATTAATTGCAAGGATAAAAAAGACGGGTCCGAGATGGCTACCTTGGGTATACTCCATAGGTTGCCAGGAAACGAACTGAAAGAGCAAAACGAACTTATGTCTATTACTGTAAGAGTGTTTGGCAACAGAAATTTGTATTTTCAGAGGCCTTAGCTTACAAGTGAATTTTTTCTACTATATCACATTTGATGACTGACCTGCGTACCTCTTGGAGCCACTTAAAAGAGTTTGTATCAGGGGAAACCCCAAAATTGAATTTTTGGAGAAAAGTACCTTTTTCTTAATTTTTCAAAAACTTTTTCATATTCAGGTTGCAGTGTTTGACGCAGATCTAATAAAAGCACTGATTTTTGCACAAACACTTAGTTGATTTTATATTTAATTATTATTTATTTCGGCGCAGGGACATAACTCCACGGGACATAAGTCCATTATGGACTTGTGTCCCACTTTAGTGGGACATTAGTCCAAAACTGGATTATGGATCTATGTCCCACCGCGGTGGGGCATAAGTCCATAAAAGAAATGTTTGGACTTATGTCCCATTTTACATGTTGTGTTTGAGGGAAATACAGAACCTTTGGCGAGATGAACCTTTTCCAAAAAATTGGCAATCTAAAGATATTTGGACTACATTAAAAACGTGTTTAACGGGCTTTTTCTTTGCTAGTTACTAGGCAGGGCTACCATTATGTCAAGAAGTCAGCGTAATGTCTTATAGTTAAAAAACCAAAGGTTGTTAGAATACCGCCGCTCGCTCTTCGAATTTATAAGCAAAAAACTGAAGAAAAATTAAAATGTAACAGGGAAAGGAAAAAGAAAAAAGTGAAACAAAATCATTCTGCTTTCTTTTGTTTTCCTCAAACAGAAAAACATTGAATAAAATTAGAAAAAAACAATAGAAAGCGGAATAAGATTTTGTTTCTGAGAACTAAGAAAAATAAAAGTTAAAATTCGCAAAGTAGAGATATGGTTTTCCGGAATTTGAAGATAATACATATTTTATTTTTAGAAGTTAGTAGAGTTCCTTTGTTTAAAAAAGAAATTAAAAAAATTTTAATTTTTGAGAATTTGAGAAATTAAAATTAAAAAATCGCGATTTTTTAATTTTAATTTCTCAAATTCTCAAAAATTAAAATTTTTTAAATTTCTTTTTTAAACAAAGGAACTCTACTAACTTCTAAAAATAAAATATGTATTATCTTCAAATTCCGGAAAACCATATCTCTACTTTGCGAATTTTAACTTTTATTTTTCTTAGTTCTCAGAAACAAAATCTTATTCCGCTTTCTATTGTTTTTTTCTAATTTTATTCAATGTTTTTCTGTTTGAGGAAAACAAAAGAAAGCAGAATGATTTTGTTTCACTTCAAGAGAAAAACAATAAATAACTTTGTTGCAAAATTACCCAAGTCATTGTATTCAATTATAATAATGCAATATCAGGAATACCATGCAAGGAGTTTTTTTTTTTTAGAAATTTTACTGAACGAAAATTTGATTTTTCAGGGGGTTAAATAAGTTTTAATAAAATAAAGAAATTTTATATAAAAAGTTACCTTTTTACATATCAATTCAATCTTATAATATTTTTTTTAAAATACTAAAATTTTTAAATAGTTTTTGGCTTATAAACTTGAAGAGCGGCGGTATTCTAACAACCTTTGGTTTTCTAGTTGTATTTCATAAGGCTTTTTATTTACTATTATTTATCGAAAAATTGAGATTCTATGCAAATTGTGAACTTATGTCTCACCTAAAATAAAAAAAAATGTGGACTTATGTCCCATATTGGTGGGATATAAGTCCATAATCTACTTTTTATCCAGTTTTGGACTTATGTCCCACTGAAGTGGGATACAAGTCCGTAATGGACTTATGACCCGAGGAGTTATGTCCCTGCGCCATTTATTTCACCTACGAGCAAACAGCTCAACACATTGCATATTACAACGACATAAAAGAAAAGTCTTAAAATTAATTTTAAATTAAATAATACCAAGGTTTCAATTTCTTAAAAGTAAGTAATACAATTCATTTCGGAATTTATCTCTGGAGAAGGACAGATCAATATATGACCACAAATCTCATTAAACTCTCTAATTGATCTTGAAATTGGTTCACTCATGCCATAGTTAGTTCTGTGCCTTGATTAAAAAAGAAGATTTCTATCCCTCAACGGCCTCTCCGGAGCATAAATACAAATTAAGGACAACAACGGAGGACACTTTATATGATAACATAAAATATCTCGCATGGAATTGGTTGAAAACACCATCGAATTTTGTAAAATGCATACTTCGTAAATCTATTCTGAACTTTCTGAATTCGATTTGAAAAATATTGTTGGTGAGGGTTCCAGATGATGTCTGCATACTCTAGGTTGGGTCTTACTAGTGAGGTGTAAAGAGACACAAGGGTATAGGGGTTAGTAAAGTCTGTTGAGTTTCTTTTGATAAATCCTAGCATTGAATTAGCTTTTGATATAATATCTTCTAAATGTGGTGTAAAAGAGGATTTGGTGTCAAAAATTACGCCTAAGTCATTTTTCAGTTCTCTGAAGAGGGTTGCAATAAAATTAATATGAAAACTCTTGCGTATGATTCTTTCTTGAGAGAGAAATCACAAAACATTTTTTGGCGTTAAGATTCAAACGATTTAACATACACCATCGACATAGATTATCAAGATCCAATTGGAGTTTTTGAAAATCACTTATAGAGGTTACTTTCAGAAAAAGTTTCAGATCATCTGCGTATATGAGGCATTTGCTGAAGCTAACACAGTTAACAATATCATCAATAAATATGATAAACAGTAGAGGACCTAGATGACTACCCTGTGGAACACCAGAGGCACATTCTATCTGCCTTGAGGTAAATTCGTCAATTTTGACTTTTTGAACCCTTCTTATGAGGAAGGAACAGATCCATTGAAGGGGGCTTGAGTGGAAACCAAACGATTCCAATTTTTGAAGCAATATTTTGTGGCAAACCGAATCAAATGCTTTGCTAAAATCGTTATAAATAACATCCAAATATTTTTGTTGTGTTAACCTAGGGAAATAGACCCCCTCCCATATGATTCTTTTTTTACTCTACCTAACCAGGGATGGAAAATGAAATTTTTCAATTGTACTTAAAACAGTTTGAAAATTGTACTAAAATGGTTCCCATTGTTTTCAAGCGGGAGCCAAATGTCAGTTTTAAATTAGTCAATGACTTAAAAAGATACTGTAAACGAAGAGTTAATGGTCTTACAGCTGTCATTAAAGGATTGCTGGCATTCAGGATGAAGAATTGATGATTTAATCTCTAAGCAAATTGTGAACTTCGTTTTCAGTCCGTTTATTTTCCTTTTATTTACCTACTCATGAAATATATGAAAAACGCAGATACATAAGTATATTGTTCTGAATTCTGTCGAATTGTACTATTGTACTTGTATACAAACTCGATTGTATCGAGTTCGGTACGTTGCACCGAATTTTCCATCTCTGGACCAAACAAATTCTTACAGTAGTTTTTGTCGCATCTTATGCACAACACCCTCTATAAGAAAAACTTGATTTTTTTTCTGATCATAGAGTAACAATAAGATCGAAACCCGCTTTGTTTGTTCTTTTCAGTCGAAATCAGCCTCAAATCGAAGATGCTACCATGGCAACATTTGCAAACGAAAAGGCTATACTTGCATTTTCTGATCTTATTGAATCGGCGGTACCCGTGGCGTGATGTGGTGGCATGTCTGCCTGTTAACCGGGAGGTTCGTAATTGGAATCTTAACAGAGGCAAAAATATTTTTACAGGTGTCGCCTTTTGCGAGGAATTGGCAAGTCCTGCGATAGGAAACTCAACGCCATGAAAAGCGCTTTCTCGATTAGGCGTTCGAAATCGGCAAAAAATTGTGGGTCGTTCCCTAACAAGGAACTCCTCGACCGTTGCGCCTCCCTACTTATTTATTTTATTTTAATCCTTCGGAAACAGAAACGAAACGTAAACTTAAAATCATAATAAAGTGTTATCACCAAGACTATAGATTATATTTCATCCCCCGGAGTGGTAACTTAGAAACTGCTTTACCTAATTTACTCCATTCGAACACCGTAGGACCCGAGCTATGCATTTAACTAACTTCAACATAAGCTAGACTAATTAAAATAACCTCTGGAAAAGAAAACCAACATCAGGGCATCCTTTATGGGTACAGCATTCAACTAAAAATGGTACCACTTTTTCATTTTTCTGAACCTGAATTAAACGTTTTTCTTCAGTAGCGATCGAAAAAATCTTTTATCATCTATCTCATCCATCATACGTCATCTATCCTACCTATATCGTCGGTCTTTAGTCTTCTGCCATCTATTCAGAGTCGAACTTCTTGCACCATCTTCTTATCTCTGTTTCAAAAACTATTTTTATGCTGCAAGAACGTTAATAAAAGTTAGCTTGCTATTCCTAAATCATATAATGTGATCGATGGCCCTTCATTTGCTGTGAGAAAAAACTTGTACGTGACTAGTTTTTTTAATTTGTGAACAAGTCAGATCCCAACAGTTGCTTAAAACAGCAAGCTACTACTGCTTCACTGAGTCCTTGATAACGCAAGTTCTTTCAATACCAAAGTCTGCAAAGCATTGTTCTCAAAATGGTTTTGTATCCATAAATACTTTTTCTCTTCCTTTCCCTTATTTAACCGCTTAGCCACAAAATGACAAAATAAAAAGTAAATACCATCACAAAAAAACTAGACTAGACTATTTTGTGGGTACTTTTCTCTTATTACACCAAAAGCAATTTGTTTCCAGTCTATCCTTATACACAATCCCCGGCCAGATCAGGCGATGCAGCTGTATTTTCGTAAACTTTCCCGCACACAATGCATCTTCCTTCTTTTTACATTTTTAGATGTGTCGTTGGAAAATAATTAAATACCATGACACACATTATCACCAAAAATAAAAAAATATGTTCTCCTTCTTCCTCTCAAGTAAAGTTAAAAAAAAAAAGGAAAATATCAACAACCTCGTTTGCTAAGAACCAAGGAAAGGCAAGACATTGTTGTGAGCCACCACCAGCTACCGACTGCGACTGTACGAAATTCTTTTTTATAGCTTAAGCCACTAAGGCCAAAATAATAAATTGCCAGGGTGTATAGCAGCATAAATTTCATATTTTTCATGACTTTCATATCCTGGCAGAGCCACTGCAAAACATAAATAATCCAGATAAGTCATTCTAGAATGTACATCCTCCTTGTGTCGAGCCAACTAAATTCATAAAAGTCTTCTCCTCTCCGAAGTCCGGACTACTTAATTTAATTTTCCTAAAGGAAGCTTGAAACGGACTCGCATTTGGATTTGTGTGTTACGCCTGTCCCGTCCTCGAAATGTTCTGACCTCTTTTAGGTATATGTATACTGTAGGCCATTTAACATTCTATACTCCCCCAAGACGCTGCCTTGACTCATATAAACACATTCATTCAAAGGAATAACAATACTTTTTCGACTGATTTTCGGTGAGGTGAGTCTCTTCAAACAACTTATCCCGATGTCCAACCCTAATAAAGTGAAGAGACGCCGGAATGGCCAATTCAATTAGAGACAATTTTGAATTCTCAAGTGCAAGATGTTGCTTGTTATACCATATCTTCCTTGCCAAGAGCCAAAAATTTAATGTCACATAAGTAAGAGGGAACTCCAAATGACAATCAAATTAAACTGCGGAAAATTGCCGAATTTTCTGGAAGCAGTCTCAGATGGCAGAGATCTTTTGGACAGGAGAGTTGGACAATAATTTTGGATTGAGTGCAGCATGTGAATGGAATACGAAATGGGCATTGAGTGTTTTTTTTTTTTTTTGGGTTTTATTTTTTGTCATGTCACTAACTTAAGGAAGGATATTTTCTTGGAGCAATACTCTTCACTTGATTTAATTTATTTGTTTTTTATTTGGCATGAATCGCTGCGAATTATGTTCTGGGGTTTTTGATGATGTACGGACGATTTATCGATGGAAAGAGTAGTTGTAAGAGCAAACGAATAATAAAGGAAAGTTTTTTAGAAATGTAACAATATTAATCCTGAAATTATGGCTAGTTTTTGTTTGAGAGATCTCAATTTTTTACCTCTAATTGAAAGAGGCTAACCTCTTGTAAAGAGTTAAAGCTTTCGTATAAGAGTTTTTTTGATCAAACTCTATTTAAGGTTGGCAGAATCCAAATTTCTCTATCGAATTTATTAAAGAAGGCACAGCCTGTCAATAATCTTAAAATTGTATCAAGTAAAAGACCTTCGTCTAGTTTTAAGCCTAATTTTTCAAATGCAAAACCAATTGTTAACCCTAAGCTTCTTCCGTCCCCTAAACCCAAACGAGTTTCTTTTAAAATTGATACCAATGCGTCCCATCCCTCTACCAAACCTCCAACTCATAATCCCTCCAACAGGCCGTATAGTAACTTTGCACATTCTCATTCCCTTAATCCCTCTCAACCTTCAATTACAACTCCTCCTTCTTTTAATTTAACTCCCACATCTCCCCTTACATCCCTACCCTCTAATCAAACCCTCTCAACACCTTCTTCTCTGGATAATTCACCTTTCCCATGCTTCGACCTTACATCTGGAGCAAAATACCCTAATTTTATTAGCTCCCACATAATTAATCCTAGCACACCTGAACCACCGTCCACCTCAACTTCCATTTTCGACCCCCTTTTGCCTCCCACAGTCAAACTTACCCAGCAATCTATTGATTCAACTGAATCACGGTATGCCCTGTCTAGACTTAGAGACAAAAAGACATACGAAAACATTCGGATTTTCCTGGCTTACCTTCATGATAAGTCAGACATAGTCTGCTATGAAGGCAAAACCAAAACCAGTGTCATTGTCTCTATTCAGCAGGAAGGTCTCCCCACTGATGCTCCCACCCTTAAAAAACTATACATCAAATACCATGAACTTTTTAATCTGTCCCCCGAAAAGGTCGCTAATGATCTAGAAGCTTTTGGTCAATATGTTCACTCAAAGCGTATATCCCACCTTCAACGTAGTAGAGCTGACCATGACCAGTTTTTTCGTTAGTAATCTACCTCTTACCTTTTACTATCAAAACGTAAGAGGACTTCGCTCAAAAACAAGTGCAGTCCTTCAACAATCCCACGCTTTGCCTTTTGATGTCTATGCCCTGACTGAAACTAACCTTATCCCTAGCATTAACAACCAGGAACTGTTCCCTTCTACTTTCAATGTTTATCGAGACGACGATCAAGACCGTGACACAGATGACACTCCTTGTCGTGGTGTCCTGATAGCTGTCATCAATTCAATCGACTCATCTCTTCTCTCAACATCCTCTTCCCCAAGCCTTGACTTTGTCTCAATCAAAATTACACTACCTCATAAATCGCTTTACATTATCTGCTTTTATATTTTACCATCGCAACCCCTCGAATCTTATGAATTTGCAGTCAAAACGATTGACGACATTTCAGATTTATGCGAACCCGATGATGAGATCCTTATTTTCGGTGACTTCAACTTGCCGTATCTAAACTGGACTTTGTCAGATGACCAATCGTTTTACATTGCTTCTAGCCCCATCTCTGCCAAAGAATGTCTGTTCGTTGATCGCCTTGCAGACTCTTGCCTCTGCCAAGTAAGTGGAATTTCCAACTATATGGGTAGGCAACTTGACCTTGTATTTACAACAGATCCCATTAATTCTTCAATCTCACTTTCACCCCTGCTTCTCTCAACCATAGATAACCTACACCCTCCTCTCCTTCTCTCATTTTTTCTCCAGTCTTCTAAACCACCTAACACACCCGTACCTCCAGCTTCATACGATTTCCACAAAGCAAACTTCCGCAAAATTAATGATTATCTCAATAGAACTCACTTTAATTTTGATAACCTAACTGTAGAAGATGCTACATCCGCGTTCTACAGAGAAATACATAATGCTATATCCCTCTTCGTTCCCCTTTCTAGACTTAAAACTTCTTCTACTTCACCTCCTTGGTATAACCATAGGCTCCGTACTCTAAGAAATAAAAGGAACAAATTGTGGACGATCTTCCTTCGTACTCGATCTCCTACTGACTATTCAGCTTACCTTGGTTCTTATTTGCACTTCTGTGAGCTTTTCAACTCCCTTTACCAACGCTATTTAATCGAAATGAAATCTAACATTATTAATGACCCTAAGTCGTTTTATAAATTTGTCAACCACAAAAGAAAATCTGACGGGTACCCTTCCTCCCTTTCCTTCAATAACAAAACCTCATCCGATGCACTCGCTGTAGCAAACTATTTCGCAAGTTACTTCAGTTACTTCTTTCACGGATGATTCTTTTGTTCCCGACTCAGCGTATTTCTCGTTTTTACCGAATTTTTCTTTTGATCCTTTCCTTCCACGTTTCTTTGACTCCCATCTAATTGAAGAAAAGTTAAATCATCTAAATGATGAGTATATTCCTGGCCCCGATGGTATACCCGCCATACTTCTAAATGCTCCTCCAATCTTTCCCTTCCTCTCTCAAAAATCTTTAACTTGTCCATATGCCTAGGAGTTTTCCCCCAAGCTTGGAAAACGGCGTTTATAACCCCTGTACACAAAAAAGGTCCTAAGTGCGACGTGAAAAATTATCGTCCCATCGCTAAACTATTGCATATACCCAAAATTTTCGAAAGCATATTGTATGAAAACTTAAGTTTCCGTTGCAAATCTCTCATCTCCCCTAGACAACACGGGTTCCTCAAAGGCAGGTCAACAACAACAAACCTCGTTGACTTTGTCTCATTTTCCCTCTCAGCCTTGGAGAATGGAAAGGAGGTCGATGTAATTTCAACTGACTTTAGTAAAGCTTTCGATAAAATCTCTCACAAACTTATTCTTTTTAAACTTTCCACCCTCGGCTTTGAACCCATTCTGTTGAGATGGATTTCTTCTTATTTAGAAAACCGTTTTTACAGTGTTCGTTTCAGATCCGCCTTATCCAGCCGCTTTCTAGCTACATCCGGTGTTCCCCAAGGCAGCCATTTAGGCCCTCTGCTCTTCATTCTCAGTATTAACGACATTGAAATGATCATCAAACACTCCTCTATCTCTCTGTACGCGGACGATACCAAGTTTTACCGGGTCATTTCTTCTCCTGAAGACTCTTCCCACCTCCAACAGGATCTCGACAGTTTTTCAATATGGTGCTCCAAAAACTGCCTGGAGCTAAATGTTTCCAAGTGCCAGTCAATAACCTTCTCACGTAAACGAATCAAATCTCCTCCCCGTCTCTACCTGCTTAACGATCAAATCATCTCCTCCGTTGAGGTGATTCGAGACCTTGGGATTATTTGCGACCGTGAGCTGAATTTCCTCAAGCATATCGACGATATAATCCTTAAGGCAAATTCAGCACTTGGCTTCGTGAAACGATGGTCCAAAGAATTTGTAGACCCCTACGTAACCCGCTCCCTTTATATTTCATTTGTTCGTCCGCTTCTTGAATACGCTTGTCAAGTCTGGTCGCCTTTCCAACAAGTGCACATTGCCAGAATTGAGAGTATACAACGCCGTTTCCTCAGATTTGCTCTTCGTGGTCTTAATTGGAGCAATCCTTTGATATTGCCTCCTTATCAAGACCGAATCAAACTCCTCAACCTCAATACGCTGAAAGATCGAAGAGAAATATTTGACATTCTCTTCATTCACCGAATCTTTACAGGTACCATTGACTGTCCAGCCCTTACCGAATCCATCTTTCTAAATACTAACCCTCGTAACACACGAAATCCCCGTCTCTTCTATCTTCCCACCCATCGAACCTCCTACGGCTCCAATGAACCCATCTCCCGAATGTTGCGGAATGTCAATTCTCACTGTTCTAGTTTTGACTTCAATATGAGTACTCCTTGCCTAAGGCTCCGTCTCCTAAACCCTCCAACTAGTTAAGTTTTAGCTATTAAGTTTTAGTCTGTAAGTTAGATTAAGTAATAGCTTGTATTAAGCCGAATAAATGGGGGTTATGCCCCCACCAAAATTAAAATTAATATAAGTTTTGGAGCATTGTATTTCGTGTTGCCATTTGTGTACAAATTCATATAATTTTCAATAGGCGAAACTACGAGCGTCCGAAGACCTCGGTGGGGTGAAACTACGAGCGTCCGAAGACCTCGGTGGGTGAAACTACGAGCGTCCGAAGACCTCGGTGGGGTGAAACTACGAGCGTCCGAAGACCTCGGTGGGGTGAAACTGCGAGCGTCCGAAGACTTCGGTGGGGTGAAACTACTAGCGTCCGAAGACCTCGGTGGGGTGAAACTACGAGCGTCCGAAGACCTCGTTTGGGTGAAACTGCGAGCGTCCGAAGACCTCGGTGAGTGAAACTGCGAGCGTCCGAAGACCTCGGTGAGTGAAACTGCGAGCGTCCGAAGACCTCGGTAGGCGAAACTACGAGCGTCCAAAGACCTCGGTGGGCGAAACTACGAGCGTCCGAAGACCTCGGTGGGGTGAAACTACGAGCGTCCGAAGACCTCGGTGGGCGAAACTACGAGCGTCCGAAGACCTCGGTGGGCGAAACTACGAGCGTCCGAAGACCTCGGTGGGGTGAAACTACGAGCGTCCGAAGACCTCGGTGGGCGATGTTGAATATAAGATGAAACACATTCAATCTCTTTGAGTCTTAACAACGAACTAACTTTATTAGAAAGAGCATATAAAAAATAGGCTTAGAGTTCACAGTAATTCATAGTTAAAGCTTTCGTATAAGAGTTAATATAAGTTTTGGAGCATTGTATTGCGTGTTGCCATTTGTGTACAAATTCATATAATTTTCAATACTACCCCTCAATACAATTCATCTCAAAACAAAATTTTAATTAATTAGTCCTAATTTAACAAGTAACTTTAAATGTTTTGACTTATTCAATATTTTAGTTAAGATATCTGCAGTCATTTCAGATGTAGGTACATATTCTAATTTTATAAGAGATTTGTTATATATCTCTCGAATATAATGATACTTTATATCGATGTGCTTTGATCTGGAGTGGAATACTGGATTCTTTACTAAATGTTGTGCACTCAGATTGTCTCCACACAACTCAGTTGGCCCGTTGACAACAGAGCCAAATCCCATTTCAGCCAGTAAACTTCGAAGATAGACGGCTTCTTTAGTTGCTGCTACGAGCGCCATATACTCCGCTTCTGTACTGCTCAACGCGACAGTAGACTGCTTACGTGACTCCCAAGTCACTGCACCTCCAGCCAACAAAAATCCGTAACCAGTGTAGGATTTTCGGTCATCGCAATTGCCAGCCCAGTCTGCATCTGCGTACCCTCTCAAATGTTTGCCAGTTTTCTTAAAAGATAGTTTAAAATTAGAAGTGGAATTCAAATACCTCAGCAAATGTTTAGCAGCCGTCATATGTTCCTGGTGCGGCTCTATGTTGAATTGAGCCAATTTGCCCACAGCATGCATAATATCGGGTCTAGTTGTTACCGCAAGATACATCACAGATCCTACCAAAGATTGATATTCCTTGCTAT
This sequence comes from Melanostoma scalare, assembly GCA_949752695.1. Lineage (NCBI taxonomy): Eukaryota > Metazoa > Arthropoda > Insecta > Diptera > Syrphidae > Melanostoma > Melanostoma scalare. The sequence goes on from OX456984.1 coordinate 199,850,452, forward strand.
CTACTTTTGTACACGTAGCCTTAGAACATTTCAACAATTTTTCACCTGGATCCAGAGGGGTGTAACATTTTCTTGTTGAAACCATCCCGTATTTTGACAATAGGTTTTTGATATACTGCTCATGCGAAAGACTAATCGATCCAGTATCCTTATCATGACTTATCTCAACGCCTAAAAAGAAATCAATCGGTCCCTTGTCCACCAAATCAAAAGCGTTACCAAGCTCTTCTTTTATACGGAATACAGAATCTTCGTTTGTGCAAGCAATAATTATGTCATCAACATAGACTACGGCTATGTTATATACTCCTTTCTGGTTCCTCATATAAACACAAGTATCAGCATTGCAGCGAGAGAAACCCATTTTCTTTAGAGTTGAATCAAGATTACTGTTCCACTCTCTACCTGCCTGTTTTAATCCATAGAGTGATTTTTTTAATTTACAAACTTTTTCTTTATTGTTTGGGTCCACGAAATATTCTGGTTGGTGCATATAAATCTCCTCGTTTATATCGCCATTCAAGTAAGCGCATGAAACATCCACTTGGTGAACATGCAGGTCAAACTCTACTGCCAAGGCTAGTACTAACCTTATAGTTGAATACCTAGCAACTGGTGCAAACGTCTCATTATTGTCGATCCCTAGTTTTTGGCTGCAACCCTTGGCCACAAGTCGTGACTTATAACGGACTGGCTTCCCGTGCTTGTCATGTTTTATGTTGAAAACCCATTTTGACTTTATTGCATGCCGATTTGGTGGTAGGTCAACTAGTTCCCAGGTTGCATTAGCTTTCAAAGAATCATACTCACTCTGCATAGATTTCTTCCACGCACTCCCATCAGCTCGATTCAGAGCTTCCTTTACTGAAACTGGATTCATTTTCAAAGCAGCCGTAATATGCGCGTTTTATGTTGTTATCCATATAACAACTTGCATTGATTTTCTGCCTTCCTGACCTTAATTTCATTTTGTGGCCTTGATCATCATCTTCGCTGCAAATCTCGTTCTCTTGGTTAATATGCTCGTTTGTTTTCTCATCATCAATGTGATCTTTACCTTCTTCATTCAACGTTTCAATATTCCCACTTGTCGAATTCTGTAAACAATCTTCTTCTTTAACGCATATATTTTCCTCTGATTCCGCTTCTTCTTCCAATGGGGCATGAGAACCAACAATGTTGCTTTTTCCATACAATTCTTTGAATTTTACATCTCGACTTTTCCAGATTTTTCTTCCATTAGGTTCATAAATTCTATACGCTTTTGATTCCTTGGAGTACCCTACCATCACACAATCAATGCCTCGAGCATCAAATTTCGATGTTTTTGGTCTTTTGTCGAGCATTATAGCACTTGATCCAAAAACTTTCAAATGGCCTATGAATGGTTTTCGTCCACACCAGACTTCATAGGGGGTTCGATTCTGTAATAGGTTTGTAGGTGATCGATTCCTTAAATACATCGCCGTGTTTACGGCCTCGGCCCATAAGGATTCAGGAAGAGTGGAGTTCAATAGCAAGCACCTTGCCATTTCTACCAAAGTCCTATTTGCTCTTTCTGAAACCCCATTTTGTTGAGGCGTGTAATCTACTGTCAACTGTCGTTTTATTCCCTCTTCAGAGAGAAACTTCGTAAAATCGGAACTTAAATACTCCCCACCATTATCGCTTCTAAAAACTTTTATTTTGCATGTAGTTTCTCGTTCTACCTCAGCCTTAAATTCCTTAAATGCACTGAGTACTTCGCTTTTAGCTTTCAAAAAATAAACAAATATTTTGCGGCTAAAATCGTCTATAAATAAAACGAAGTACTTCGCACCCCCTAACGATTTGGTCTTCATGGGTCCACATATGTCGGAGTGAACGACATCCAACAATCCTTTTGTCTTTATTTCCTTGTTTTTTGGGAAAGAGGAACTACAAATTTTTCCTTTTGAACAGATATCACAATGCAATTCACTTGGTATATTTTTGAGGTTAGCTCCTTTTACCATATTTTGTCGAAATAATTGACTCATACTTTTCAGGTTCAGGTGCCCTAAGCGTGCATGCCACAGAAGATCATCTTTAATCTTTATCAATTTTATTTACCATGCTACATAATGTAGATTTTCTTATGTTTTCATGCACAAAAAAACCGCCACACTTAATTGCATACATAACTATTTTATTTTCACAATCGAGAATTCTAGCCTCATTTTCAGCAAAAACAACAGAATGATTATTTTCCACGGCCTTGCTCACAGAAATAAAATTAGTTTTTTAGATCTGGAACGTACAAAACATCAAAAAGTTGAATAATGTTTTCGTTTGAAGTGATTTTGACAGTGCCGATACCCATTGACTTAATAAAATGACTCGCAGCCAATTCAATCTTTTCGACATGTGGTTTCATCATGATAAAAAGACTTTTGTCACAACACATGTGACAGGTTGACCCACTATCAAGTATCCACATATTTTTATCAAGTGCCGAAGCTATTGCGGTACTATTCAACATAGCAAATGATGACGTAGTGTTTCTTTTCGATGAGCTTTTTGAAGAACGGCAATCAGAAGCAAAGTGACCCCTCATCTTACAGTTGTAACATTTCCCTTTTGTTCGAGTTTTATTATTTGATTGCAAAACTCTACTTTGATGACGTGTGAAAAATGCAGTTTCATGAATATCTGAGCTATTCTCTTCTCTCCTATTTCCCTCTTCTAAAAGTTTCGTTTTTATGGAACATATTGTAGGGAGTGAGTCCCGTGACTCAATAGCCACTATGAAGTTTTCATACTCTTTAGGCAAACTTGATAAAAGTATGATCACCAATAACTCATCTTGCATTTTTATATTTATTTCCAATAGCTTTTCGGAAATTTCAAAGAATTTATTTAGATGGCCACTTATGGACTCAGATTCTGCCATTTTCAGAGATAAGAGTTGTTTGAAAAGTGTTACCTTTCGAGCTGGCCCATTTGGTTGATAAATATCCTCCAACTTTTTCCATGCGTCTTTTGATGATACAGAATTCTTAATGTGTATGAGTTGTGAAGACTTAACACAAAGCAATATAGTTGAAAGGGCTTTATCATCCTTGCCTGCCCATGCCGCTACATCTGATGCGTTGGTTGCAGATAACTCGGGTTTAATTTCCGCTCCTGAGACGTAACTCCATAGATCGCTGTGAACTAACACAGCCTTCATCTGCACTTTCCAACAATTGTAATTTTCCTCGTTTAATTTATCGATATGGTATAATGTACTCATTATTGATCGCATTAAATTAAAAATCAAAAATATTTAAAAAAAAAATTTTACCAAAAATGAATTTACTGTAATTAAATTATTTTAGACTATGCATAAGACTGGGCCCATAACCTTTGTTGAATATAAGATGAAACACATTCAATCTCTTTGAGTTTTAACAACGAACTAACTTTATTAGAAAGAGCATATAAAAAATAGGCTTAGAGTTCACAGTAATTCATAGTTAAAGCTTTCGTATAAGAGTTAATATAAGTTTTGGAGCATTGTATTTCGTGTTGCCATTTGTGTACAAATTCATATAATTTTCAATAGGCGAAACTACGAGCGTCCGAAGACCTCGGTGGGGTGAAACTACGAGCGTCCGAAGACCTCGGTGGGTGAAACTACGAGCGTCCGAAGACCTCGGTGGGCGAAACTACGAGCGTCCGAAGACCTCGGTGGGGTGAAACTACGAGCGTCCGAAGACCTCGGTGGGCGAAACTACGAGCGTCCGAAGACCTCGGTGGGCGAAACTACGAGCGTCCGAAGACCTCGGTGGGGTGAAACTACGAGCGTCCGAAGAACTCGGTGGGGTGAAACTGCGAGCGTCCGAAGACTTCGGTGGGGTGAAACTACTAGCGTCCGAAGACCTCGGTGGGGTGAAACTACGAGCGTCCGAAGACCTCGGTGGGTGAAACTGCGAGCGTCCGAAGACCTTGGTGGGGTGAAACTGCGAGCGTCCGAAGACCTCGTTTGGGTGAAACTGCGAGCGTCCGAAGACCTCGGTAGGCGAAACTACGAGCGTCCGAAGACCTCGGTGGGCGAAACTACGAGCGTCCGAAGACCTCGGTGGGGTGAAACTACGAGCGTCCGAAGACCTCGGTGGGCGAAACTACGAGCGTCCGAAGACCTCGGTGGGCGAAACTACGAGCGTCCGAAGACCTCGGTGGGGTGAAACTACGAGCGTCCGAAGACCTCGGTGAGGTGAAACTGCGAGCGTCCGAAGACTTCGGTGGGGTGAAACTACGAGCGTCCGAAGACCTCGGTGGGTGAAACTACGAGCGTCCGAAGACCTCGGTGAGTGAAACTGCGAGCGTCCGAAGACCTGGGTGGGCGAAACTACGAGTGTCCGAAGACCTCGGTGGGGTGAAACTACGAGCGTCCGAAGACCTCGGTGGGTGAAACTGCGAGCGTCCGAAGACCTCGTTTGGGTGAAACTGCGAGCGTCCGAAGACCTCGGTGAGTGAAACTGCGAGCGTCCGAAGACCTCGGTGAGTGAAACTGCGAGCGTCCGAAGACCTCGGTAGGCGAAACTACGAGCGTCCGAAGACCTCGGTGGGCGAAACAACGAGCGTCCGAAGACCTCGGTGGGGTGAAACTACGAGCGTCCGAAGACCTCGGTGGGGTGAAACTACGAGTGTCCGCAGACCTCGGTGGGTGAAACTGCGAGCGTCCGAAGACCTCGGTAAGTGAAACTACGAGCGTCCGAAGACCTCGGTGGGGTGAAACTACGAGCGTCCGAAGACCTCGGTAGGCGAAACTACGAGCGTCCGAAGACCTCGGTGGGGTGAAACTACGAGCGTCCGAAGACCTCGGTGGGTGAAACTGCGAGCGTCCGAAGACCTCGGTGAGTGAAACTACGAGCGTCCGAAGACCTCGGTGGGGTGAAACTGCGAGCGTCCGAAGACCTCGGTGGGTGAAACTGCGAGCGTCCGAAGACCTCGATGGGGTGAAACTACGAGCGTCCGAAGACCTCGGTGGGGTGAAACTACGAGCGTCCATAGACCTCGGTACAGACAGTAGCTGTGGGATCGGCAGGTATTAGTCGCTGCCCCTGGTGGCACAATACGTAAGCAATATAATTTTATTAGATTAAACTTACTATGTTTTACCTTAAACCAACGTTCCTTGATTTCCTTCTTGGTCCAGAGACTATTCTATTTCCTTTATTCCCAGGGAGATGTGCACCACTTGACTGGTGCCGCCGGTTTGGAGCCTTTCTAATAATAATATTCAAGAGTCAATTTCTCTCATTTATAAAGTTGATGGATTGCCTATATCCAGAAGCTCAAAACAACAATTTTGCAATATCCTCTCCTCTATATACTATTCATATAATGAAGCACTCACCAGCGATGACAATTGGAATATTTTATTTAAAGGATTCTTTTCTGATGGGTACCCGTGGCGTTATAGTTAGCGTGTATGCCTTATACGTAGGAGGTTCATGGTTCGAATCCCATATACATAACAATGAACAATCAAAGAAAACTTACATTATTAAACGAGATTTTTAAAACATGTTAAATAAACAAACAAAGTTTGACAAAAAATATTTTTGAAGCTGGAATTGCACTTCTCTTTATGAAGAATAGTCTTGGTTTAATAACGTAAAAGTAAGTTTTCTTTGATTGTTCATTGTTGTGTAAACTTTATACTATATTTTACCTATTTGTTTTTATAATAAAGTTCCCCTGAAGAAGGCAACAACCCTCGCCGAAACGTCGGGAAAAAGCGAAAGATCCATCTTGTTTCATTGCTAAACTCAAAGTGACCAAAAAAAGACGAAGGAAAATACATTTTCCACCAACAATTTACAAATTTAATTGGTCAATACACTACTAAAAAAAAAAAATAACACACATTGTCCATCAAATAGCAAACGTTAGATGACTAATGTGCTTTCCATTGGACGAAAAGAAATGTCCAGGAGCATTCTCTAACCGTTTCATTAATGCAAAAATATCGCTTCTCATGATTCTGAGAAGTTACAGCTTCTCGATTTGAAGTGAGAGTTCACACTAGCACATGTTACTCAGCGAAAATTTTCATCAAGGAATATTTTTATGAGCCATAGGTGTTAACTCTCACAAAGGAAATTACGTTAAACTGAATACAAACAGTTTTCCATTGGTTTTTAAAATGAGTGCTTACCTAAGTGAAGCCATTAGAAAGCGACATAGGAGCAATGTTTTAAGTATTGGAAATGGGGTGAAGTTTAAATCAACTTTAAATGATTCATGAGTAAAAATTGAGGTAGTGACTGCACTAAGGCTAATTTTAAGGCTACAAAGTTAAGAAATGATACACAGTCCAGGACTATGTTGCGGAGCCACATTAATTTTCGGCACTTTTATCTTTGCTTAATTTCAAAATATGTCCTTACAATGCAGTAAATTGTTTAGTTTTAGGGAAAAACAGTTACTTTATACACATGCCTTACATTTTTTCGTAAAACAACACTTTATCGGACGCAACTCCACCTACGGGTACCCTGAATTCTCGAAGTCAGCAGGTAATCTACCGGGGAGTTAAGTAAGGAGGTCAGTCATTCGCTGGAGTTGAGCAAAATATATAGGGCTGTAATACATCAGGACAGACAAAGTCCAGAGACTAAAAATAAGATATTTGTGATTCATTTTAAATGATTAAGGTACAATTTTTCGACTGAAATGTTCAACTATTTCCTGCGAAAAGATTTCTGTAGTGGTTATCCTTAGTTTGCAGCTTTCTTGTGCAGTGCGTGCTACCAGGAGCCCGGCCGAAAATAACCTTGCTGATCAACCATAGCAATTGTCTGCTGTTTCTCCGTGCCGCTCGGGGCCGTAAGCAAACATACTGAAATATTGAAACAAAATTTTAAAAAAATCTAAATGTTTTGAACTCAAAAGCATTTTTTTCATCTGGGCCATGCGGTTCGTTAGTTCATTTACATTTACATGAGTCGAATTTTTTTCTAGCTCCAGGATTCTGTTGTCCTCAAATATCCCCTTGATACATCTCTATAACTGGCCCAAAAACTGTTAAATTTGCTTAACTTTTGCGAAACAACGCTCTACCAACGTTTATTGACTTGAACAATTTCATTTCACTACGACTGACGATGACTGATGATGGCAACTCAACATCTTCTGCAGACTGTAGAAGAAAAAACCCCATTCCCACAAGAATCCAGGACTTAAAACCGTCCAATGTTAGCTAGAAACATGAACGACGCGAATACGACGCCCGAAACCAACTGAATGCAATATAAACGAGAAAAGTTTCATTTTGATTACTTAATACCTGAGTGTGGAAAGTAGTTGCTTGTGCAGCAGAAGCAAGCATTTATCAATCTAGAAAATAGCACAAGAAACTTTTCACTTCTTCACAAACTAGGCAATCGGTACCTATCCTGCCTGGCTTCATCCTTCACAGAGGATTGTACGAGTACAACGCGGCATCCTTGAATGAAAACTTTTCGATTAGTACATTCCGACATAATCCGGAAGATAGATGTTCGATTTAATTAACGTTAGTACTTTGAAGAGATCGAATGAAGTTTTTTGAAAGTTCAAGTTTCCATCGTCATGTTGAAATTGTATTTGCCTCAGGTGTGTGTTTGAAATTACCGCCCTGATGTGCAGGAGAAATAAATAAAAGAGTTTTATCCTGTCATCGGAGAATATGAGTTGAGTAGTGATGATGTTCAAAGTGTAAACAAGCACGTTGAATAGGAACTTGTCTCTTGAGAAATCTACATTTGAGAAATCGAAGATTGGAAAAGTGGGCAATACCATATAACTCATTTGGAAATAATTTTATTTCCACAAATCGACAATCGTGCTCACACATCGTATGAACAGTTTTTTTTTTTTGTATTAAATTTCATCTTGAGATATGTATAAGAAACACGTGACGTTACGATGATTAAGATGTTGGGAGATGCTAGAAATTGTCTACATGTTTGGTTGGCCTATTGTCTTCAAACAGGCTGTGCACTGTTAAAGCTACAACAGAGTAGAGAAGAACTTCGAAAAAAAATTTAACTCTTATTTAGGTGCGGATTTTGTAGTTAAAGGCAGATTCAGGGATAAGGTTATCAGCCGAAATCCAGTAAATGATCGTATAATGACCATCCGCATCAGGGCTAAATTAGCCAACATTAGCTTAATATGTACCGCGCGCCCTCAGAGAAGAGAAAGACGAGAACTTCAAGGATTGTTTCTACGGGCGTGAGAATGACGTGAGAATCGTTCTTAACGATTTTAACGCAAAACTAGGGAAGGAGGACATCTTTGGAAATACAATCGGTAAGCATATAGCCTCCATGACAAAGCCTCCAAATACGGACTGAGGCTAATCGATTTTGCTGCGGGGCTAAATCTTGTTGTAAGTAGTACACGCTTCCCGCATCTCAAAATTCATAAAGGTACATGGCGATCCCCAGATCAATCAACCGTCAACCAAATTGGGTTAGATGTTCGAACTTTCCGAGGGGCCAACTTTGACTCGGACCACTGCCTTGTTGTAGCCAAGGTACAAATGAGGATATCCTGTTCACGACACGCACGAACTAACGCTTTGAAGAGATATGACTTCGGAAAGCTACCATCGTAAGAGATTGCCAGTGCCTTCTCCAATAGAGTGTCCCTCCAACTATTCTTGAATCCTATGCTGCCAGCAAAGCATTGAAGACCAGTGGCAACAATACCAAGAAGTCATCAGAACAGCTTGCTCTAAGGTTCTGGGCTTGCCTCGGCCACCAAAACGAAACCCATGGTTCGATGAAGAATGAGAATTACAAGGAGAAAAGAAGGGAAGAACACCGAATTCTCTAAAAGAAAAAGAAACAGGATGGGAAGCGCTCGTTTAAGAAAATTGCGACATGCCATGATACAAAAGGTAAAAAGATCTTGCAGGGGTGACAAGTCCTGAATTCCAGTCTGTGAAAAACAGAAGAAATATAGTGATAGAACCGCAGTCACTATTGAGGATCTGGAAAGATCACTTCTGCAGAATGCTTAAAGGTGAAGACACTAATTCCGCTGTCCGCTGTTATTGCTCCATTCAAACTGAACGATGGCAAAGAATGCCTCCTCCCGACCTTGAAGAAGTACGCTTGCCCTATGCAAACTTAAATCAAATTAAACTGCAGATGCAGATGGCCTTGATGCCGAACTTTTCAAGGCAGTTGGAGATCAGTAGGAAAGGAGCAAGCACCAGCTGATCTGCATGATATGGTCGGAAGAAAGAATACCCGATGAATGGAACCTCAGTATCGTATGCCTGATCCTAAAGAAAGGAAACCCTCACAATGGCGCCAATTATAGAGGGATAAGCCTCATTAACGTTGCTTATAAGATCTTGTCTGCTGTAATATATGAACGTCTGAACCCCCACGTCAACAACTTGATAGGTCCTTATCAATGTGGTTTTAGACCAGAGAATTCCACAATAGACCAAATTTTCACATAACGGCAGATCTTGGAAAAAACCCGAGAAGGACGCGTATGACAGTATCTACAGAGACGAGCTGTACAGAGCCATGTCTAGTTTCGCCATCCCTGCAAAACTCGTACGACTATGCAGGATGACTTTGGAGAACTCACGCTGCTCCGTTAAGGTCGGTAAAAATCTCACCGTAACCTTTGATATCGAAAAAGGCTTTAAACAAGGCGACAAAATGTCAGGCGATTTCTTCAACATCATACTTAAAAAGATTGTACAAAACTCAAACGTCAACACCAGAGGAACAATCTTACTGAAGTCTGTACAATTACTCGCCTATACAGACGATATTGACGTAATGAGAAGAAATAAGCGTGATGTCATAGGTGCTTTTGTGAGCATTGAGCAGAAGCGGCAAAAATGGGTGTAATGGTTAATGAGGGCAAAACGAAGTATAAGCTTCTTCGTTCTTGTCACTACTCTAGCTTCACCAGCATATTTCTTTGGCCCTTTGGCAGAGTATCTTCGAAACCCTCAGCAATGGTTTGACTTTCTATAAGAAAATTTGGTGTACATACTTTGTGCTGTGCTAACAGCGTTTTTGACAATGTTGATCATTCTACATATATATATACGATTCGCTCGACTTTTTCTTTGTCCAAATTGTACTACTTAACTCTCCTAGTAGCTCTTGTCGCATAATGTATTTCAGTTACCTACAATTTTGTGCCGATCCCGAACGCCTTAGTGAGGAAGAGTTTTTCAAGAAAGTGGAATTACTTTCTCAAGACTTGCCAACAACTCATGAAGTATTTAGTCCGTGGAAAAAGAATTTCATATTTCTGGGACATAACATGCACACATGTCTACCATTACGCCCTGGGCACTAGCCACTTAAGTAAGTTATGAGAATGCAGCTAAAAAGGTTTTTTTTCCAATGGTTACCGCATAAAATCATTTGCAATGGCAATGTTCGACATCTTTTCTTGGATTACCAATTTAAGAGACATCAAACGGTGATTAGACGCTGGTTGTTGAGTAGCTCTTCCGCAAGAATTTTTTAAAGATTTAACTCCGTTCCGTTTGTGGTAAAACATCAACTATTTCCTATATTCTGCCATTTCGTTTCTTTAACACAAAAGATGTCTACTCACCTCCTTAACATCATCTCTTCCAGTTCGAAACCACGATAAGTGAAGCTGTAATTGTTCGAACTCGCGACTCTAATTTCGTCTAATCCTTCGCATTATTATGGCAGCCCTAGAATCCGTGTGATTATAAAACAAATAAGTGGATAAAGAAGGTGGCACAACAGCTTGAGCAGACCCGATGCCTATTTTTCTCAACCATACCCTCCTCGTGAAGAATGATACTCGTTGAAAAACTAGTGCATAATTTTTGGATTCGAATTTGTGGGAAAGTTTTATGATGTTACGAGTATCGTTGATGTTAAATGCTTAGATATGATTACTCCTTAAGTCGCCTTTTACGATAAGCGGAGAGCGGTATTCTAAGCCTTCGCTGTAAAGCTAACGCTCTGTATCTTACTACGCATTTCAAAGGTAGTCATAAAAACTTGAAAGCACGCAAATCAGAAAAGACAAACCACGAACGAGAAAGCTTCCACTAAAGGGATAAAATTAACAGTGCAAGCATCTGATTAAAAATTATACCACAGAAAATCTTCATAGCTGCACCAGGTCCTAGTACTCATCGTTGCGAGCATTTATTTCTGCATAGACCTCTTTGAAGATTCACATGTCTAAGAGTTTAAGAACAGCAATGGGTTATGAGTAAGGGGAAACCATAAAAAAAAACACTATGAAAATGAACTCCCTTCAAAGCCGTTCAAAATCAATTGGCAAGGCAGCAGCTGTTAAATATTACAAAAGCCCTTACAAATTTATCCATATTCCTGGCCAATTACTTAAATTCCACCGGGAGAGACATGGAGGCAGAGTACCTGCCTCATTCCACCTCTATTCTCTCGCTCCAAAGTTATATATTTTGTCGGCTGAAACTTTTCTAGTTGATGGTTAAAAAATTGGAAAACTTTTGAAAATTGCCTTTATAAGCCTGGCGGAACTTTGATGCCGGTGCGGTGGTGGCTTGAGAGTGAAAACTTTGCATTGCAGTTTCTACGATGGCCACTTGTTCTTTTATTAAGGCTTCAGCCCCTCTCCTCCCGTCGTCACTCTTTTTTAATTCTGGATTGGGACACTCAATCCGAAACGCTACGCAAATTTTCGGTGCAGAAAGACCAAAGTTTTAATGTCCAATGCTGCCGTTGTCGTCGCCTTAAGGCCAAAACAAAATACACAACAAGCGCCTAATCGACTTTCACCCCCACCCCCCCCCCCCCCCCCGGCACACCCCCCAACTCTTCAGAAAACTTTCCTAGGGTGATTTTCTTCTTCCGGCTGCATGGACTTAATTGGCTCAAGTTTTCGCCTGGTGTTTTCTGTTGCAGCAAAATACATAAAAAGCAGGAAAAAAAAACAAAGCAAAAAAAAACTGGGACAACCAAGCAATGATTTGTTATCCTGTGCCTCGAAGGCTCCAACAGCAGCAATTTGCATTTGGATGGAATTTTTCTTCTTCATCTATGGCAATGGTATGCTTCAGAGAACACCCAAAAAACATAGACCGCTTCGCATCACCACAAGCACGACCGAACATTCAATGCAGCAGGAGAATATTCTTTTCCCCGACAACAGCAGCCTGGGGGGAAATAATTTAAGTGAAATAACATTACTGCAGAATGCAGTGGCAGTCGATGGTAAAAGCCAGGCCAAACACAAGGAATCTCTTGCCACATGCCATTGAGGAATTGCTGAAATGAATTTGAATGTGCAGTGCTCGACTGTCTCTGACAACCGGAACCGGAAGAAGAGAAAAATGGAGAATTCTTTTGAAGATTCATCTGCTCTCCTCCCCTCTTGAATTGAATTAGTAGCCCCTGAGTCCTGAACCACCCGGGTTAATGGTCTAGCCCCCAGAGGAGTGACTGAATGTTGCGATTAGTATTCGAGTCACGTATCGTATGTTGCCATCATCGGATAATATCAACTTCATCTTCTTGGAAGCATCTCCGTCATCAGTAGCATCATCATCTCGAACATAATAGCAATCGTGTGTGCGGGGGTCCTCAGTCCTCAGTCGTCATCGTCGGTCGAGTCAGGTCGGTGGTTGGGTCGGGTCACTGCATTAGGCTGGCCTAATAATAATCTGTGGTTATCTCCCATAAAAGTGTGCAAGAACGTGTGGGGTTGAAAAGGTTACAGGTGGATTTGTGGGGAATTCCATTTTCCTCTTTTATTATTTATTTGGCATTCGTTCCTTTAGAGGGCGACCGACCAGCGACCACTTGTCAGTTCAGTGCTCCATCATGCTGCAAATGGTAGATTTTCAAAAACGATAGCATTTCTCGTTTTATGAGAAGGCAGAGATTCTAATGGGATTTTTATTTACTTTTGAGAAATGAGATTCGATGATGGTGATGGTAATGGTGATGGTGAGGGCTTCGTCTGTACTTCATCGTCTGAATAAGTCATTCAATCAGAGAACCCCCGTAAGCATTCAATAAAACTTAAGGTCGAATGTAATTTGGCAAGGGGCGCACGTTCGTTCACCGTTTTCAAATAAGAAACGTGATGGGCATTACTTTTGAGAAAATTTCATAGTCGGTCGTTTGCACACTTTAGGCGCGTCAATACGTCCAAAAAGGAGAGATAAACAAAATGAGTCAACTAATAAAGTTATAAAACAGACACAGGTTAATTTCAAACAAATTTATTTATTTCCGTCAACATCTTAAAGGACCAGAGGTGCTGAAGCGTAGTATGGGGCAGCATAACCAAATGGAGCGGCAGCAAGAGGTGCTGAGTACGCCAATGGAGCAGCAAATGGTGAGGCAGCAACATATTTGGCAACAGGGGCAGCGGCAAATACAGGAGCAGATGCGATTCCATTGTAGTTCCTTGCGATTACCTGGCTACTGGTTGCGGTCACAACTCCTGGAGCAGCAGCAACCAATGGGGCGGAGTATGCAAGTGGTGCAAGTAATCCTGGTTTAGCAGCAGCACAAGCAATCACAGCAAAGATGACAACGGTCTAAAGGAAATGAATTGTATATTATCAAGGATGTCCTTAAAGAGGATATGCTTTGAAATGGACTTACGTATTTGAACATGTTGATATTGTTTTGAGTTGGATGGATGTTTTCCAAGAGGTGTGTGTTGGTATAGTCTGTTTGTGCTACAGCTATTTGCAGACTTTTATATCAAACCGATACGTGACTGTAAAATGTGGAAGCTCATTGAAATTCTCTGGATGAGTCGGTTGCGTGAGGAGAGGGCATGGAAACTTTTTTTGCTGAATTTTGTTGAGATCTTTATTGAGTTCGAATTTAATAAAACGAAAAACAAATATCTACGTGGGTTTAGAGTGGAATGGCCTTGACCTTGATATACATACATTAAGTAATCATTTGTTTTCTGTTGCATTGTTTGTTTTTGTATTCAGCCATTGCACATGCAATTTTATTCCCCCAAAACAGTGCTCAGCTTTCAATAGATTGAAGTGAAGGTTTGAAACGCATTGTTAGGAATGGACAGCCGCATTTAACATCACACCACACTCACAGAAGAGGGTAGCCGAAGCAACGTTTTCGGTGTGAAACATTAGCTTATGCAGTAGAATGGTAGGCGTCCGCAAAAATCAATAGTCTTTTTTGTGTATTTTATTTTTTAAAGCATTTTAAACGTATAGTAGGTTCATAGAACCTTACGAGAACTCCGAGAATTGTAGGGAAACAAAAATTAAACAAAAAAGTTTGAAAAGTAAAAATAGGTAGGATACAAAACCACATTCCACGAAAAGTTTTTCGGTTCGTTAGAAATCCAAAAATAGGAAGTGTGGCTCGTGTTGGGTTGTGTATAGCACGGCTTTAGTTGAGTCATCTTTGATGACAAAGGTTTCCTTTTGTTCAATCTAAAGTGAGCTTATTTTCTTGTCGTTCAACCCTTTCCAGTCTACTTTTATCAAAATTGAAAGTTAAGTGAAGCAGTCTCCAAGATTTCATTCTAGTGGCAGAGTGGGGTGATTATAGTCTATGCAACACAGGGGCAATTAACCACTCTTACGATGACAGATTTTTTGGAATAGGTCCAGTATTTTCGAAGTTTTTGAGTTACCGTTCCGATTCCCGTTCCTGTGGGAATTTGGAAATGAAATATAGTCCATGGTACAAAGGGGCAATGAACCACTCCAACGGTGAAAGAATTTTTGCAATCAGTCAGTGTTTTGCTGACCACTCGACCCTCAACTTTTCATATTCGTTTCCAAATTCACGTCCTTGCTCTTCGGATGTGGAACTGGAACGGTTGCGTATGATAAGCTCATTGAATTCTGTCCTTGACAGCATTGTTACATGGGGTCATAAGAACCGAGTAGAATTCAATGCTGTCTCTTGTCGTTGCAGCTTAACATTCCCCCATTGCCATTATCCATGAATGGTACCAGCATCCAAGAAACCGAAAAGCTGTAAGTACTTGGTATGTGTGTAAACGATGATCTTCATTGAAATGACCACATATTTGAAGTCACCGAAACGCTGCTAAAAGCTTATGCTTCTTGAGACGATGCAGGAAGTTCTTCACCCCTTCTGATCTGCCTACAATTTATAAGGGGTTCATCCGCCCAAAACTGGAGTATAACTCCCATATCTGGTCAGGTGCTCCTCAAACATCTTTGCGCCTACTTGAGAGGGTACAAAATAGAGCGTTAAAATTGATAGGTGATAGTTCAATCGTAGAATCGATTGATTCTCTTGAACATTGTCGAAAAGTTAATTGTCTCACTCTCTTTTATCGCTTTTTTCACAAACAGTGCTCTAGTGAAATAGCCAGTTGCATTCCCCTTGATGTGTGGCTTATTATAAAACAAACAAAAAAATTGTCTATGGTACTCAAGGGCAATAAATTAAAAAAAATTTAATCTTTATTCTTATCAGTCAAAAAATTAAAAGAATTTTTCAAAACGAACCATCCAGTAATCTTATTATTTGTTATTTATTATTTTAATTTTTTGTTGTCAAAAACGATTGAAAAAAAAAAACGAAATCATTGTTTGAATTTAATTTTTAATTCATAACAGTTAAGAATAATGAAATTGTTACTTTTACTATATTCCAATTCTTTTTTTTCACATTTACTTACCATTTAAACCTTCCCTTGACCGCCACGAATATTTCAATACCAAGATAAGATAAATCCGTTCAACCGTTTTCGAGTTGTAGCCAGACTAACGAACAGCAATTGATTTTTATATACATACTAGCTGAGCCACCCGGCGTTGCTCGGGTCTATAGCTTTAAGGTTCCCGTTCTCGTTTTTCCGCTTATGTGGGAACTTGGGGAAGAAAAATAATGGTTTTTACTTTGGGATTATGTGGCATCCCAATGACGAAAGAATTTTTGAAATCTGTCCAGTAGTTTCTACGTTTCCGTTCCCAGCCCCGTTCCTGTGGGAATCTTCCGTTACCGTGGAAATATGTGAAATATAAGTCTATGTCACTGAGGTACAATGTAACATCCTAGAGTTGAGTGAATTTTTGAAATCGGTCAAGTAACTTTAAGGTTTCGGTTCTCGTTCCCATGGAATTATAGGGATGAAATATAATCTAAATTACTAATTGAGGTTGATAATGTAGCAATCATAATGCAGGAGGGGCTATAGAAATCTGTCCAATAGTTTCTAAGTTTCCTTTCCCAAACCCGTTCCTGTCGGAATATCCGCGCTTTTTTTTATTTCCGTTCCTGTGGGAATATGGGGAACAAACCTTGACAGGAACCATTTATAAGTCATTGTAACTGAAGGATAATGTAACATCCTAGAGTTGAAAGAATTTTTGAAATCGTTCAAGTAACGTTAAGCTTTCGGTTCTCGTTCCCGTTTCTGTTCCCGTTTGATTATAGGGATAAAATAGTCTAGATTACTAATGGAGGGGGATAATGTAGCACTCCTAATGGCGAAAGAATTTTAGAAATCTGTCCAGTAGTTTCTAAGTTTACGTTCCCAGCCCCGTTCCTGTGGGAATATGGGGATCAAACCTTGACAGGAACCATTTATAAAGCTAATGTCGTTTTCCATTGGTAATCCGGAAAAACTCTCCGATCCGGGATGCCAAAGTAACACTTTTATTTGTTTTGATGTTTCGTTGCTTGTATTGTGTATCGGTGTGAAACGTCGAGCGCTATTTTTTTTCATTTTTTTCATAATTCACTTAAAACCACAGGAATATGTCTTAAAATGTTTTTAGAACTCATCTCACAAAATTAATTAATTAATAATTGTTTTCAGGTCACTTTTTTTCAATTTTTAGAGGTTTCAAATGATATTTGTCAATTTTGACGTCAACAGTGTTTCAGTGTGTGAGTGCTTCTGGCTCCACTTCCTTATTCAAATCAAGAATCAAATTTCTCTTTTTTCGAGGAGAGGAACTGTCATTTGATGCCAATGGAACGGTTTGAGAAGTTCAGAAGGCTTCCGAACGACCAATGGAAAACGACATAAGTGTACACGATTGCCTGCTCTGCAAATATTGCCACATCTGTCAGTAAAAAATTAGTTTCGAATGGTTGACAATCGTGTACACACGAAATTAATTTGCAGAAAAACTATTTGGCTGCTAATTTGTTTACAAATATCTTCCAATTAATTTGTTGATATCTGGCAATTGTGTACACGCAAGCTGACAACCGTGTACACACCAAATTAATTTGCAGAAAAATTTTTTCATCAATCATTTTGAGGACAAATTAATTTGCAGATGTGGCAATCGTGTGTACACAAATTTTGTTCATTTTCTGACGTTTCTGCAAATGTCTGGCAATAAATAAATTTGCGGACCCAGTTTGAAGAACATTTGCAAATTTATTCATTGGCAGACAAATTTGGCAAGGATTACAAGGAAAAAAAAAGCACGTGGATTGTCTCTACAATTTTTGACAGATGCGATGTGACATTGAATTGAAAATGAATTTGCAGATCCACAAATGAATTTGTGTGTACACGGTTTGCAGAAATCTACAAATATCTGCAAATCCATTGTCAGCTATATTCACCCTCATTGTCAGCTCATTTGCACACATTGTCAGACGTTTGCAGATCTGACAATGATTGTCAGACCTATCAATCGTGTACACTTAGCTTAAGTCATTGTCACTGAGGTATAATGTAACATCCTAGAGTTGAAAGAATTTTTGATATCGGTCAAGTAACTTTAAGGTTTCGGTTCTCGTTCCCGTTTCTGTTCCCGTCGGATTAAAGGGATGAAATATAATCAAAATTACTGATGGAGGGGGATAATGTAGCACCCCTAATGCTGGAATCGTCTTAGAAACCTGTCTAGTAGTTTCTAAGTTTCCGTTCCCAAACCCGTTCCTGTGGGAATATCAATTTTTAAATTTTTTTATGTCATAAAACCTTCTCCTGACAATAACAAACACAACAAAAAAAGAATTGGCCAAATTGGTCCAGGCGTTGCTGAGTTATGCGCTTACCAACACATTTTGCGATTCATTTTTATATATAAGATATAGCTGACCCGCCCGGCAAGCGTAGCTCAGGCCCTACTTTTATCAAATTGAAAGTTAAGTAAAGCAGTCTCCAAGCTTTCATTCTAGAGACAGAGTGGGGATGAAATATGTATAGTCTATTCTACTCAGGATCAATTAAGCCCTCTAACGATGACAGAGTTTTTGGAATAGGTCCAGTATTTCCCCGGATATGTTCCAGCTCTCATTCCGTTTCCGTATGGGGATGAAATATAGTCTTTGTAACTTGGGAACAACACCGTATTGTAATAGTGAAAACCGTATTGAAATCGGTACAAATAAATAAAATAAATAAATAGGGTGGCGCAACAGAGCGAGGAGCTTCTGGGCCTAGCGCTTTTCTCACAACCATGTCCTGTGAGGGAATGGAGGGGACCTACAATTTTCTGCCCGTTCCGAACGGCTAATTGAGGAAGCGCTTTTCATGGCAATGAAAATGGTGATGAAATGTAGCCTTTATTACTCAGGGACAATGAAGCACTTTAATAGTGAAAGAACTTTCGGAATCGTTTCAGAACTTTCCAAGTTCCCGTCCCGTTTTCGTGTGAATATGGAGATAAAGTATTGTTTAAACTATTTTGGTATTAGGTACGTCGTATTGTATAAAGCGGCAAAAATTTGATATCGTTCCAGTGATTTTTTAATTCCCCCTTCCCATTCCCGTTTATGTGGGAATTTGGAAATGAAATATAGTCCATGGTACTCAGGGAAGCACTCCAACGGTGAAAGAATTTTTGGAATCAGTCTAGTATTTTTCAAGCTCCCAGTTTCCATGTTTCCGTTCCCGAGGGAATATGGAAAGGAAATCTAGCCTATGTTATTTCTCAGGTTCAAGACCATTTTTGTGTTCCAAATAGGCATCATTCAAATGAGATCAGTAGTCTTGGTGCCTCTTCAATACAAATACTTAGCTCTCGCTTACGTTCCCGTTCCCGAAAACTTTTGAGGTTATGGACCTATTCACTGAATTTCCACACACTATGGAACGTATTTCTGACATGCTTAGGCCTCGGCCACGCAGTAAGCGGCTGAGCGGCTGAGCGGAAAAAAATAAAACATATGAAATCACACAGAAGCGGCCACGCTATGAGCGAGCGGCGAGACAGAATTCTGAGGGTCTAAGCGGCGCCGCTCAGCAAACAAACCTATTTTAATTTTTAGTAATGTTCTGAGCGGCAAACAGTAAAGATGGCCAAAGTAACCATTGAATTTCTAATTTCATCTGTGCAATCTCATTTTAACTACTAATCGCTTAAAAGCAGTCGATCAGTGCCTGGCCATACGTTGCTTAGAGCTGCCGCTCAGCCGCTAGCCGCTCAGCCGCTTACTGCGTGGCCGAGGACTTATACGTTTGTTTTCGTTATACATATACTTGTGCGGTTAGCACATGATGTTTATCTTCGCAAATTTGATTTACTTCGACGACCTATGTCAGATCCTTTTCTCCTTGGCATTGCTACCCTTGCTAAAACTCTAGAATGGGTATGCCTATTAGTAAATTGTGATTTTTAATTATTTGTGGAAGTCCAGGCAGTAAATGGAAAAAGGATAGGATTATTGTAAAAGGAACACTTTAAATAAAAAAAAATTAGTTTAACCCGTCAAAATTAAATTTAAAGCTTGCTTGAAAACAAACAATCCAATAATTTAATTACTTACTATTTGTTTTTTTTTTTGTTGTCAAAAACGATTGAAAAAAAAAAAGACAAAAGTATTGTTTGAATTTAATTTTTAATTCATTACAGTTAAGAATAATGAAATTGTTAATTTTACTATATTCCAATTCTTTTTTTTATATTTACTTACCTTTTAAACCTTCCCTACACCTCCACGAACATTTCAATACCAAGATACGATAAATCCTTTCAGCCGTTCTCGAGTTTTAGCCAGACTAACGAACAGCAATTGATTTTTATATATATTTAGATAGATAGATAGATAGATATGTACTAGCTGACCCGGCCACGCGTTGCTGTGGCTAGCGTTTTTTTTTCATATGATGTTGTTATAAAGAATTTAATGGGAATGGTAGGAGAACATCAGACCTGGGAACCACAATGCTTTTTTACATAGATGCTATTTGTAAAAAAAATCATGGGGACCTTTATTACTGATTCTCTACTACCGCTACCCCTTACTAAAATGAAATTATTATTTATGAAAGAAGACGGAAACGTTAAAGCTGGTATAAAAATTTACTGGTTTGGGATTTGAAGGGGAAGGACTTTGAACACAATTGATCAAAATTCGTACAGTTGATATAAAGCAATAATCACAACAAAAGAATTAAATTTAAAATTGTTTATTATTTTTATTCAAGTTTGTAACAAATGAGTGTATTACATAATGTGAAAACATGTGATAATTAAAATTATAAATGAGGTTGGTAGGGCGGATAGTTTAAAATCTTCTTTAAAAATACTTTTAATTTCAATTTAATTTAGCACTAATCGGTGCACAATATTTTTGGTTAACCTGTCTTTTGCTAAGACAAATAGGTTCGACGGCGTTCCTACACGTGAACATGCAACATATAGCTGCCCATGAGAAAAACATGGATTTTCCAAATCTAATCCACAAATGGACATTGTTTGGCTTTGAGACTTATTTATAGACATGGCAAAAACCTTCTGAAGGGTATGGTAGAATCTGACCGTATCATTGGAATACGTGGCAACAGGACCACTTTTCCTTTAAACTTTCCAGTTAAAATGATTGCTTCCAGAATATTTCCGGTTATCTTTTTTATGACCAAACGTGTACTGATCTTCTAAAAAATTTTCCAGTAACATCACAATTACTCTTTCCTCTGCTTTTACAATGAAATTATACTGGCACCGAGTTGTTACGCGCTCTTCACAATTGCCCATAAAATAAATTTGAAGAAATTTCGGATCATCACCAGGCATTGGCATTAATGATCCGAATTTATGGTACACCTGGCCTTGTATTTTAAATGTAGTTTCAAAATTACGTCCATTGGATGAGAGATCGCAAATTTTAGTTGCCCCAAATGACGTCATTTGGGAGCAAGAATTAAATTTGCGTGTCTTACGCAAAAATAATTTAGAATCATTTGAATCGCCAGCAAGAAGGGATAATAATGGTTCCGGCGGAGTGGGTAGAGGTAACAGCACAACTTTTCCTGATGTGCAGCACATGCCGGGTGTTTCATTCCGAAATTTCAATGCCTGACAATATTGACATACTTTATCCATTGCACCGATAGCAATTTTTGAATGCGCAGAGTAGTTAATATCTGTTGCATATTCAAAAGCAAGGCGAATAAATGATGTACGTGTTAATGAGCGGCTGATCCGCTGCCTCTGTCGTTCTTGTACTCGTGTTACAGCTAGTTTCGTTTTCGTACCCCTCTTATTCTTGCATTATTCTGTCGCATACGTTCGCCACGTTGATCTTGACACTCTTGTGCACGAAACTCTGCTATCCTGATTCTTTGAGCTCCATTTCTTGTGGTGATTTGTTCTGCCGACTGATGAGCTCTTTCAACGCGTTTGCGTCGTGCCTCTTTGGTCCTCTTGTTGTTGAGGTTAGATTTTTTGGGTGGCGTTCAACTGAAAATAATAATTTAATCGTTACAAAATAAACTGAAAAACATGCTATTATAGCGCATTGAATAGCTGTATACATATATACAGTCAAACTTCTTTATAACGAACTTCTTTATAACGTAATTCTCTCTATAGCGAATTTCATTTCGTTCCCCTTCCCTTTAAAAAATATCCCATACGAATTAGGTTCTTTATAACGAAGTTCCCTATAACGAAATTCTCTTTATAAGGAACAAATTTTTTGGCCCAAAAGCAAATTTGTTTCTTTATAACGAAATGTCAATTTTCAAATTTTGAAAACAAAGCTTACTAAGATTTTTATTCCTAGATTTAATAGGGAACTCCCCGTTTTCGCAAGAATTTTCTAAAAGTTAATGTATGTAATGTATGTATGTATGGGTGCATAAAAAAGGGTACATGTGTTGTAGAAGTTTTAAGCATATAGACGTTTATGTTTAGATTTTAAGTTCGCGAATCACTTATACAAAAATATCGAAGCGAAAGGCTATTTCGCTTTAAGAGAAATAGGCGATTATTGAAAAAGTTAAAAGTAGAGAAAAGAAAAAAGATGTGGCTGAAAAATTTGGTGTATCGTTTAGTACACTATCAACAATTTTAAAGAATAAACTAAAAATTTTAAAGTTTGCCGAAGCAAGTTCAAACAGAAGCCAAAAAAAAAATTATTGCAAAATACGGTGATGTGGATAAAGCAATGTTCAATCCAATACATATTTTCATTTTTCTAAATTGGAAGATTTTTTAATAAAACTAAAACCAAAACTGGCCATGTTCAATCAAAAATTGATATGTTCTTAACTAAAAAAAAAAAATTAATAAATTTCAATAAAATGAGTTCTTTTTTGTACCACTGTTTTTTTTTTTAATATAAAAGAATACTTGCAGTGTTAAAAAAATAGATTTTCTATACAACGAATTTTTATAAAACTTCTTTATAACGAAGCAATTTTTCGTTCCCTTGAAGGTTCGTTATAAAGAAGTTTGACTGTATTAAGATATAATGCCTTGGCGTCCGAATAAAGAAAATTTATTATGTATAACAATATGTTGTTTGAACAGAGTTTTGAATTAGAGTGAAAAATAATATAAATGAAAAGTGATTACTGATCAAAACAGATTGCTAGATTGCTTGATTTTCAACACCCTCTCTCAATCGTATGGCTTCTTATAATGTTCACTCTTCATTAAAATAAATTAAGTTTTGTCCTTAACTCCAAAAACTGCATTGAATCTAAGCATTTTGTAAAAATGTCAGCTAATTGTTCTTTAGTATCAATAGATTTAACTTTTATAATTTTGTTTGCGATATTGTCTCTTATAAAATGATGCTTTATATCAATGTGCTTGGCTCGCTTTGTTTCTAAATTGTGAGCCATGCCAATGCATCCTCGGTTATCTTCAAATATACAAACTGGCTCTTTCTTCATTTCCCGTAAATCTTGCATTATGCCTCTTAGCCATATCGCTTCAGTTACAGCTGAACTTAAAGCTATATATTCGGCTTCACTAGACGAAGTGGCTACTGTAGTTTGTTTCTTACTACACCAGGAAACATTATTACCATAAACTTGAAACAAGTATCCACTGACTGACTTTCTGTCAACTATATCAGAAGCCCAGTCAGCATCAGCATAGCCAATCAATTGTTGTTCACTTTTGGATTCAAAGTTAAGTTTTAAGCTTTTTGTTCCTTTTAAGTAGCGCATAATTCTTTTTAAATGTTGCCAGTGTATTTCACATGGATTTTGTTGGTATCTACCCATAAAACTGACAGCGTAACAAATGTCCGGTCTTGAACAAAGCATTAAGTACATAATACTGCCAAGAAGCTCACGATAAGGTTGGTCAATTTCTTTTCCAGTGTTATTTCTTTCGAGTTGCAATCCCTTTTCCATTGGGCTCTTGACAGAATTACACTCTGACATACCAAATTTGTTGAGAATTTTATCTATACTTGCTTCTTACGATATTTGTAAGTAATTTTCAGAAAAATCCATCTTCATCCCCAAAAAGAATTTCAGTGGTCCACAGTCAGACATTTCGTTTCGACGACAGTTCATTTTTCAACTTTGTAATAGACGATAACTTGTTTCCAACAATTAAAAGGTCATCAACGTATATGACCAAAAACAAAACATCGTTTTCTTCCAAATTGAATTTTGTGTACAGACAAAAATCATGGTTGGATCGATTAAATCCAATTTTGATCAAACATTCGTTAAGTTTATAGTTCCAACAACGAGGTGACTGCTTCAAACCATAAAGTGATTTTTGAAGTTTACATACCTTGCCCTCTCTTGCTTCTAAGCCCTCAGGTACAGGTATGTAAAGCGCTTCTTCCAAATCACCGTTAAGAAACGCAGTCTTCACGTCCAGTTGATGAAAGCAGTATTTCCGGTAAACACCTACAGCCAATAAAACTCGTATCGTGGTTAGTTTTGCTACCGGTGCGTATGTCGTAGTCCATTCCATATTTTTGCAGAAACCCTTTCGCAACCAACCGTGCTTTATATTTTGTTTGGTTTCCATTTTCGTCTTCTTTGATTGTGAAAACCCATTTTGTTTTCAAAAGTTTCGCATTTAACGGTTTATCCACAACTGTCCAAACCTTATTTTTCTTCATTGATTCAAGTTCTGCATCAATAGCTTTCTGCCAGAGGTTCGAATCAGTCCGATTCAGTGCGTCATTATAATTTTCAGGTAGATCTGTTGAAGAATAATCACCAGCATAATTTGCTTTTGGACCTAAGATATAATCGTGAAACTTACTTGGTAGCCTGCGCTCCCTTGCACTGTGCCTCACAGTCTCCGTTTGGGGATAGTTTTCTGATTGTGAAGTGAGCGCATTGCTTGTTTCATAAAATTGATTTTCTTCTTCTTCCTCTTGTCCTGTAATAGTTGACTCATTTTCCTGTATAATTTTATCGTTACTAACTGCAGCAACATCGTTTTGAGCTACAGCAATATCTTCATTTTCTCCCTTTTGCTCGTAGCTACACTGTATTTTTAATACATTCTTGTTTTCTTTGTTATCTTGTTCCATCAGATTTTTAAATGGATAATTTGATTCTTCGAATTTTACGTCACGGCAGATCTTAATTTTTCTTAATTGTATATCCCAGAGTCGGTATCCATTGGGAGCATATCCGACCAAAATGGACTTCTTACTTTTAGGTTCAAGTTTCTTGCGGCATTGGTTTGGAATCCAGGTATAGGCTTTGCAACCAAATACCTTCAATTTGGTCAAGTTTGGTTTAAATCCATACCATAACTCGGCTGGTGTTGTCATTTCATCTAAGCAACTGGTTGGACATCGATTAAATGTATACACAGCAGACAGTGCAGCTTCATTCCAAATGTTCTTCGGAGCCCCTGATTCGATTAACATAGCTCTTATGGTTTCATTAAGAGTTCTGTTAAATCGCTCAACTACACCATTTTGCTGTGGGGAGTACGCAACTGCACGGTTGCCACTTGACAAAAAATTTTGTGTCCAAAAATAAAAATAAAAATGACCAATCACAGTTTAAAATGACCAAAACAATGGTTGATTCCGATGAAGATAGAGAATGAAATGTAAGAACACCGAGTTCTCAAACGGAAAAAGCAGCATGAAAAGAGCTTGATTGAAGAAATATAGAAATGTCATGATATATGTGAGCTTTATAAAAAAAATCATTCAAGGGCGGAAAACCTAGCCCGTAAAGCAAACCCAGGATGGTAGAAACGCAGTATATTCTGATGATCTGGAAAACTACATTTGCAGATTCTACTTAGATGATGATCAAGAATGCCATACTCTAGGCCTATAAGAATTTATTGCCAAACTCGTATGTTGACAGCGGCCTTGTCACTCGAAAGCATCCGTTCCCTTTAGAACACCCCAAATAAATCGAGTTAAGCCACTGTTAGTAATAAATTGATTGGTTAAATTCCTCAAAAAACTCGGATGTTCGCTTAAATCAAATAAAACTGCATCTGCACACGGCCTCGAGGCCTAAATTTTCAAGGCAGCAAGAGATTAGCTTAAAAAGAGAATGATCTAGCTGCATGATTTAGTCGAGAAACAGCATGTCCAACGAATGGAGATTGGAGAACCTTATTTGTAAAAGTCTGAGAACTCAACACACCAACAAATTCGTACAGCACACTGAAGATCATGGAAAAATCCCGCATATGACAGTATTGACAGAAGCGTACAGCGTCATGTTTAGTTGCCAAAAAAACCTAGGTTTTCGGTTTTTTTTTTTTAAATGTATGACAAAGCCACCACACACGCTGGTCATTTGAAAAAATGGCAATTAACATCCCTGTTTGTTACCTCTCCTCATCAAAAATATAGTTTTACTTCAGGGGGAGGTGATGGCAAACTCAAAAAACACCCAGCTTTACGGTAATTAGAGGTTTTTCAAAAGAAGGCATTATGCCTATACCTCAGAGCAATCCCTGGGCTCGAAGCTTGAATGAACAAACTTATGAATGCAGTTCTTACAACATATTGCTTTATTTTATAAATTTCATTTTTGAAAACCTAAGAACTGAAGTGTTTTTTTTGTTTCATTTCGTTGAAAAAATGACCAAATGAAATAATAAATGACCATGTGACCAAGTGAAAAAATAATGACCAGATTTGGTCATAAATGACCAAACTGGCAACCGTGCGCAACTGTAGGCTCGATTTGGATTTCTTTCTGTTTGTACCAACTAATTTGTTCATTTGATATGTATTCTCTTCCTTGGTCCATGGTTATTCTTGATATTGAATGTCCAAACATTGATGTGGTCAAAGCTTCATATTCCATCAATTTTTGAAACACTTCAGACTTCTTTTTTATTAGAAAAATCATGGCAACGTGACTGAAATCATCTATGAATGATACAAAATATCTTGAACCATCCCATGCCACGGGACTAAGAGGACCACAAACATCTGAATGGATTCTTTCCAGTACTCGTTTGACTCTGTTGCGTGTTCTGTTGAATGGTTCGTGTACTTGTTTGCCTTCCATACACACGTCACAAAAATCAATCTTTGAATTTTTAAATTTACTTGGGATTAAATTACTCTTTGCAAGAATATTCATCCTTCTTTGACCTATGTGTCCAAGTCGACGGTGCCATAGAATGCTATCATCTTTTTGTGAAATATTGACTATTGGCTCTTTAATGTGACTTCCAGTTCATATGATAATCCACGTAACATTGCGGTTGCAATGATTTCCTTATTTCTCATTATCAAGGCTTTATCAACATCAAATATAACCGTAGCCCCAGCACTAGTGAGTTTCCTTACGGACAGTAGATTTTCTCTTAACTCGGGTGTAAACAAAACATTCTGTATGGTTAATTCAGTCCCAGTATTGCTAAGCACATCGATTTGACCAATTTCTTTTGCCAATAATGATTGATCATCTTTTGCAACTTTAATTCTAATTGGTGTATTTATTTTATTTATTTTTGAAAAACACCATTTCTCATTAGCAAGATGGTCGCTTGCTCCAGAATCCAATGTAAAAATGATCTTGTTTGCAGATCTGCTATTCGTTCTACATTCTCTGTCTGCCACACTGAAAAAAATATTTTTCGTAATAGTACGAAATTCGCTTCATACACTGAAAATACGACCAATTTCGTTGGGCTAACGAAAATATGTAATTTTTCGTAGAATGAAAAATGTGTTCCT
The DNA here is from genome assembly GCA_949752695.1 of Melanostoma scalare. Classification (NCBI taxonomy): domain Eukaryota; kingdom Metazoa; phylum Arthropoda; class Insecta; order Diptera; family Syrphidae; genus Melanostoma; species Melanostoma scalare. The sequence continues at coordinate 199,877,784 of OX456984.1, forward strand.
TTAACGAAACGCTTCATACGCTGTTTTTGCCGGTTTTGAGCTGAAAAAAACGTTTTGATTAAGTGTTTCATCACTTAATGAAGCGTTTTCATAGTTATTTTAACGAAAAACTGCATAAAATTATGTAAATGAGCATAATACGTAAAACGTCTCATTGAATAATGAATTTCTCTCATGACCTGATGAAATTTTTCATTTTTCTTACGAAAATCCTTCATATTACTAAAATAATTAATAGATTTACTAAAATTTTGCTTCGACCTACGAAAAATTACAAAGTCCAATGGAAAGAATTTTTTACTCTATGAAATTTTTTCACTGATATACAAAATATCACTTCATACCTTGACGAAAAATTTAATTCCTTTGCGAATTTTTACATAGAATTTTCGTAATATCAGTTCATCGTATTTGAACGCAAAACTTCATAATTTGTTGAAAAAATTCAATAAAGTATGAACGAAATTCATACCTCAACGAAATTTTTTTCACTGAATAACGAAAAATTAATTTATTATCCTACGAATTTCTACATAAAATTTTTGTAGAATCTGCTCATCGTATTTGAACTCAAAACTTCATAATATGTTGAAAAAATTCAATAAAGTATGAACGAAATTCATACCTCAACGAAATTTTTTTCACTGAATAACGAAAAATTAATTTATTATCCTACGAATTTCTACATAAAATTTTTGTAGAATCTGCTCATCGTATTTGAACTCAAAACTTCATAATATGTTGAAAAAATTCAATAAAGTATGAACGAAATTCATACCTCAACGATACTTTTTTCATTGAATAACGAAAAATTAATTTATTATCCTACGAATTTCTACATAAGATTTTCGTAGAATGGGCTCATCGTATTTAAACTCAAAACTTCATAATTTGTTGAAAAAATTCAATAAAGTATGAACGAAATTCATACCTCAACGATACTTTTTTCATTGAATAACGAAAAATTAATTTATTATCCTACGAATTTCTACATAAGATTTTCGTAGAATGGGCTCATCGTATTTGAACGCAAAACTTCATAATTTGTTGAAAAAATTCAATAAAGTATGAACGAAATTCATACCTCAACGAAATTTTTTTCACTGAATAACGAAAAATTAATTTATTATCCTACGAATTTCTACATAAAACTTTCGTAGAATCTGATCATCGTATTTGAACTCAAAACTTCATAATATGTTGAAAAAATTCAATAAAGTATGAACGAAATTCATACCTCAGCGAAATTTTTTTCACTGAATAACGAAAAATTAATTTATTATCCTACGAATTTCTACATAAGATTTTCGTAGAATGGGCTCATCGTATTTGAACTCAAAACTTCATAATTTGTTGAAAAAATTCAATAAAGTATGAACGAAATTCATACCTCAACGATACTTTTTTCATTGAATAACGAAAAATTAATTTATTATCCTACGAATTCCTACATAAAACTTTCGTAGAATCTGATCATTGTATTTGAACTCAAAACTTCATAATTTGTCGAAAAAATTCAATAAAGTATGAACGAAATTCATACCTCAACGATACTTTTTTCATTGAATAACGAAAAATTAATTTATTATCCTACGAATCTAGTATCGTCGCATCGTATTCGAACGCAAAACTTCATAATTTGTTGAAAAATTTTAATAAAGTATGAACGAAACGCATTGCTCAACGAAATTGGTGTCAGGACGAAGGGTTGCCGTCATAATAAGGAAAAGAAATTTCGTTTGCAAGTAGAGCAAAGAATGTTTAATAAAATTGTAAAATGAATTGCAAATCCTAATACTGATTAAAGTATAACAAAAAGAACACCGAATGAAACACAATAAAAGTAAAAACCAGGGATTGTTTTTATTTCTCCCTCGGATAAAGTTTCAGCGTCCGAGCGTCGCGTTAGTGCCAGAAACAGAAACTTGTTTTCTTTTTCAAGTACTCTCTCCAATCTTTTTTGAGCACATATAGAATTGTGTATATATCTCCCGTATAGAGTCCCAGGTCCAAGAGTCTTAGCGTCAGTGCTAGAAACTTGTTTTCTTTTTCAACTACTCTCTCTAATCATTTTTCATATAGAATTGAAGAAAAAAAAACCAAAAGTACAGAAAACTCAAATCTTGAAACATTTTTTTAACGCCTTTCTCTTTTCTTCGCGAGAAACAGGTTTCGATCACATTTGCTGTGCTATGGTTTTGTTTTTGCATGTAAAAGAAATGCACCTACTAATGAATAGCAAAAGAAACAAAGAACAGTAGATATTGAATCATTGCAACTTTCTATGTATATGTGTATTGTATAAGTATATCCATTTCAATCCTTTCTCTATTCAAGCGAAAAAAGTGTAGATCGATGAAAAAACCTGCTCAAAAGAAAACAAAGAACTAGAGACAAAAAAGTGTAAAGCTGGGCTAGTGAAATAACAAATACCACTTTATTTTCGGATCTCAAACTAGTTTTGAAATCCGAAAATAGAGTGGTGTTTGTAAAGTCAGCTTGAGGACTGATGCAATTGTGTGTGTGAGGTTTGCGGCCTTGTTCTTTTATTCTCTATGGTTTTAGCTGTACTTCAAATTCTTTGTGTGCGTTTGCAAAGCAAAATTCATAGGAAAAATCGTAAAATAGACGTTATTTTGAAAAACTTTTGAAAAACACAGTGATCGCAATTAAAATTTTCGAATAAGAAATAACTAGAAAAAATATTGGAAATGTTAAAAATCTTCGGAAGAAAGTTTTTTTTTATGCTTGTTTTAAACTACATATTCAGTTCTGAAAAACCATCAAAATTTGTCAATAAAATGTTTGAGTCTAGCCTTACAGTATGTTCTGTTTCGAAGAATTATGTTGTAAATTGAAAAAGTTACAGCTGTTTCAACACAACTGAAACAATAAAAACAGCGTCAGATTCGACTAACTTTTTTGTATTTAAAAAAAGAAAACTTTCCATCTACTTCCCTCAATCAACTTAATATTTTTCGAAACAGAAAAATTTCTTGAAACAAGATGTGCAAAAACTAATAAATTGTGCTTTGTGTAGTCTGTAAGAACAATTAATTGAATTTTACATTCTTGCACTCTCCTTAATTCATCCTGTTAATTTTTTTGTACATGTTATTAAGCTCTGGAGCTCTCTACCAACTTGGACAAAACAATTAGTAGAAATATGAGAATGCCAGAAAAAAACCGTATTCAGTAATTTTGTCATTGAAATTCTTTTTTAACTTCTTAGTATTTTTATTTCTTTTTTCACTGTTAATATCTAATACGATTTAAGCCGTAATATCAAATTATAATGTGGTATACATATACACCATCTTTGTTATAAATTGGAGTTAAATTCATGCCGAAAATTAAAGGGGAAATTTAAAATGCGTTGTAAATTGAAGACCAAATTTCAATTTCTTACACCCTTAGAGTCACTGTAATATAATCACTCTACAAAAATTAACGACACCTGGTTTTTCATAAAAACGACCTTGTTTTTTATAAAAGTGTATTTGTTTTGGTTTTTCTAATGTAAATCCCAATGTGTCAACATTTCATTAGAAAGATTTATCTTGCTCAAACTTCAAATCGTATAGGTGGTAACCTACCTCACTTGCTTTATAAAAATAATTGCGGTGTGAAATTCTACATTTATTAACGCAATGATGCATCGTTTAATTAAAATAAATACTTGCTTTATTAAACCTTTCATCTATCAACGAAAAACATCATTAGTCTATAAAAAATTTGTCATTGCTTTACGAAACAAGTTAATAAACCATTGACTTTTTCGTAAACCTGTAACGTGAGTTAATGTAGAAAATTCATGTGTGTATGAATTCTTTGCTTCCATTATGAACATTTTTTAAAACTTCATTAAAAATTTTAATCAACCCATAAAAAACTTCGTCATGTTATGAAAAAACCTCATCACATAACCATGTTTTGCATAGACCTACTCTAGTCTACTTACCTCTATTACAATAATTCGTTGTCTAATGAATAATATCCTCAAGCTACGACAATCTACATAACCTTACGAAAAAAAATTGTAGCCATAAGAAAAAATAGCCTCTATTTACCAAAACACTACATACACACTCAAGCGCTTCATTATTTTTCGGCGTCTGTTGTTTTATCATTCTCAGTTCGTTCTTTGGAGGTGCCGGTTGTGCAGACGCAGAGCAGAGTTTTATTTCAATTTCAAGTGTATTGTGCCAGTATTGTTTCAAGTGTAATTAAAAGTAAAAGTGTTGTGTTTTAAAAAATACCAATTTATATTTTAGCAGTCCAGCGTTTTAAAAAAAGGTAAGACCTCACGATATTTATTTAAAAAATTTAATTGCTGCATATCTATTCGTATTAAAATATTTGCATATGAAGACCAGTGTCCGCTTTTTTGAAATCAACTGTGTTAATTTTTGCTTAGTTTATTGATAGTGTCTTAACGTGTAACTCATTCACTGATTATGTTAGTTAATAGAAAAAGTAAAGTCTGTTTTCCTTTTTGAATAGATTTAATTCAAAGTTTATGACAAATCTCGTTTGAAAACATATTTTTCGTATGCGCATACCTACACGGTACAGTTTAGTATTTTTGTTTGGTAAATAGGCTTGTGCACATGCACAGATGCGCTTTTGTGTGTGAGAATTCTCCCTACTTGTACAAGATCTTCTCTGCGCTGCCCACATTTTTACGCAACCTGGGTTGCTTGTGTTTTGTGTGTATTCAAAACTGGCTTTTTTAATCAGTACAGGACACAGGTCCAGTGAGACGATTTTGACTACTTTTGCTGTAGTTTTCATCCCCCATTCCAAGAGAAGAAGAAGCAGATATTGTGTCTTATCCAAGCCCAAACGCTTAATAATTCATTCTATGCCAAATTTTTATCAAAAATTTTTTTCAACGCTGCATTTATACTCGGTTTTTTGAAATTTTTATTCGTTTATAATGTTTCCCTTAACATTGGGCGCGTTCATCACAAGTTAGATTTTCAGATTAACTAACTATTCTCGGCCTCTGATTGGCCAGGGGCCCTACTCTGTATTTCGTTTCGAAAAGGAAGTCTATTCGAACGTGATTTTCAATCCGATTATGAATTCGTACTCTGTATTTCGTTTTCGAATCGAAAAAAAAGGACTTGTTAATATTTTCATTAACGGAATAAATTTGCGGAGTTTTGAAATATATCTCAGAAATCTATCAAATCAAGCAAAAAAATAATATCAAATCAAATTACAACCAAGTTGAAAAATAAATAAATGATATAAAAAAATCGTTTTCGGATTTGCCATTTCGAATTCGAATCCACTTTAGAAATAAAGAGTACAAAATATTCGTTTCGGAAATTTTTGCTTTCGAATCGAATTACAGAGTAGGGCCCCAGACGTTAAGTTTTTCAGTTGACAACTCATCAGCTGTTAGTTTTTACCGATTCAGTTTTTCAGTCAAGAAAAGCAGTCTGAAAATCTAGATTTAGTTTATTAAGCTGTCAGATGCGATAAATAGCCTACATGACAATTGAACTTTACTTTGTATTTTTCGGTTAGCTTTTTTTGGAAACATTTTTGTAGTGAACTTTTTCATTAAACTGAACTCTAATTTATTTTTTGGCAATTTGTCGTATAATTAAAGGTTATTAATGAAAACCCTTACAAAAGAAATAGATTTTTAAGAAAATTATTTGCTACATTTTCGTTCGAAGTCTATTCAAATTGTAGTTACGCGCATATTTCTAATCACAAATATTGAAAAGAAATGCTTTGGACTATAGTTAGTACTATTTTGAACCGACTACAAGAAATTATTTATTTCTTATCAAATCTTTCCTCGCAGAATTGAAAGGTGAATCCCAATACCATTCAAATCTGACAAAAAATTTAGAAGACCGTTCAACGCAAAACTGAATAAGTTTTTCAGTTAATCTGAAAATCTGAATTGTGATGAACGCGCCTGTTAACTAGTCCAGATCAGCGTTTTAATTGAAGACTACCAAAGTGTTGAGTGACATTTTTTTTTAATTTTTCGTTTTTTCTTTGAGATGAAGTATTTGTTTTAAAAATAAAATTCTTGTATCATCCGCAATTCTCAATTTTGCCTAAAAAGGTTATTTCACTAAAGCTAAATTGTGCATTTCGTCGATAATAAATACCCCTATTATGGATGACAACTCAACTGAAATTGGGTTGTCTTCTCATTTATATAACACGGGCACACAACCCAATTTTCAGTTGGGTTGTCATCTGTAATAGGGGTGAAACTTTGAACGCATTTTACTCAAATTTTTGAAAATGTCACTTGGCTACTTCATCTAAACAATTTTCTTTATCACAACTGAAAGTAAAGTTGCAATACATTTGTTTTTAAACAAGATATTTCATTAGGAAAAATATATGAGCAAGAACCGAATACTAATGGCAGTCACAGCTTATACCTAGATCTTTTCAAATTCAAATAATTAATAATATGTACCTTTCTTATTTGTAAATAAGAAAAGTAGTTAATTTCAACTTGATATTAAACGCAAAATTATTTACAGACTTCGTCCCCTTCGCAAATATGACTTGCTATATATGTAAGAATGTTTTTTCTGAAATTGATAGTCTTATTAAACATTTTAAGGAACAACATTTCTTAAATAACAATAGTTTATTCAGATGTGTAGAAAATCCGTGTTATCAGAGTTTCCAAAGTTTGGCAAGTTTCAAAAGACATTTTCTTCGAAAACATAAACTTAGTATTGTGAAGGATCGTGAATGGATAAATATAGTTTCTACTGAAGAAATAAAAGACGGGGTTGAAGCTAAAAAAAAGAAAATTTCCGACGAGTGCATTACGTTGAGTAAGGGTTTAGAACTCAATCAATCTGAAGAAACAGGTACGGAAGAAATCTCAAAAGAAATAAATTACAAGAACTTTGAAAGTTTTTTAAGATCGGCTAGTACATTTTGTTTAAAATTGCATAGCAATAATAATTTCACCAGAAAAGATGTTTGCGTAGTTCAAGATCTCATAAAACTATTTATAACAGATCCACTTTTGGATATGTTTAAAACATTATCAACCGCAAAGTTACAAAATTCTTGCCCAGAGACTCATAATGAAATCCTTAGTTTGGTTGCTGTATGTAGAGATCCATTCCAATTTTCTAAAACTGAATATCGTTTATTTCAATGGCTTCAAGATGAACAATATTTGCAAAACATAGAAGAGTTTACTATCGATCAATCAATAAATGCTGTTCATGAAGGTGGGTTCTTGAGTTATAAAGAGCATACAGTGACGGGTGTTTTAATGCCATTACGTTTTCAATTTAAAAAAACTTTTGAAAGAAAAGGTTTTCTTACTGACGTTCTATCAAATATGAATACTTTGAAATCAGCAAATGTTGTGACAAATTTTGTACAGGGTGAGTTATGGAAACAAAAAGCAGATATGTATCCAAACAAAATTCTAGTTCCATATTTTCTTTATAACGACGACTTTGAAATTAATAACCCGTTAGGCTCTCACAGTGGTCAACAAGCAATAAGTAACATATATTATTCGTTTCCTTGCATGCGAGAGAAAGAATCGGTATTGGAAAACATTTATTTAGGAGCAACTGTTAAAGCTAAAGACATTAAATCTTTTGGTAACGAAAAATGCTGTCAAAGCCTAGTTGACGAACTTTCTTTTTTAGAAGTTAATGGACTTGATATTACGACAGAAAAAGGTACCACTCACGTTCACTTTCTTTTGGGTTTAATACTTGGTGATAATCTTGGGCTTAACTCTTTACTGAATTTCAACAGATCGTTTATCAGTAAAAGCTTTTGCAGATTATGTAAAATGTTGAAAAATGACACACAAACAGCAAGTGTTGAAAATGTTTCTCTGATGCGAAATAGAAAAAACTATGAAAATGATATTCATAAAGCAGATTCAACAGAAAGCGGGATTCAGAAAGAATCAATATTTAATAAAATACCTTCATTTCATACAGTTGAAAACTACAGTGTTGACGTAATGCACGATATCTTCGAAGGTGTATGTCACTATAATATGTGTCATATAATAAAATATTTAATTGAAACTGCTCAATATTTTACCTTAGAAACTCTTAATTCAAGAAAAAAGAATTTTGATTATGGGCCTATTGAAATAGATAATGTTTGTGGTGAAATAACAGCGATACATTTATCAAAGAAACATTTAAAAATGTCTGCTCGTGAAATGAAAACATTTGTTACTTATTTTCCTTTAATGGTGGGCGACTTAATACATGAAGATGATGAAGTTTGGGCATTTCTTCTAAACTTTCTAGAAATAATCGACATGATCCTTTGCTACGCTATAAACGAAGACTTCATAATACTTTTGAGTGAAAAAATTGCTAGACATAATTCTGAGTACGTTCGCCTTTTTAATGACACACTTAAAGCTAAGTATCATAATATGACTCATTATCCAACAGTATTAAGAAAATCAGGCCCACTCAGATCGTTTTGGAGCTTTCGATTTGAGTCAAAACATAGGCAGTTTAAACTGTACTCTAATACTACCACATCACGTAAAAATATATGTGTGACTCTAGCAAAAAAGTATCAATTACAGTTCGCATTTTATTTAATAAGTGCTGACTCTAAAAATAAAATTAATTTGAGCAACGAGAACAATGACGATAACAGCATATATAGTAATACTATATCTAAAATGCTTAAAATTGATATGAAATTAATCAAATTTCTTAAAAAATATAAACATGATGGATATTTGTACCAGAATGGATATTATGTTGCAATTTTTACCAATGACATCCAAATATATACGATTTTAAAAATTTTCAACCCAAATAATTTACAAAATTTCCTTTTTTGTCAAAAAATTAACTCTATTCATTACAATCCACATTTTTTGTCTTACGACATAAGACCTGATATTCTGGGAGAATTTTCAATCCTTCGTTTCGGAGATCTCGTCGGCCCACCATTAAATTGTATTCGGACTGCCGAGGGAAGAACAATGATCAGGATTAAGGAGTACTATAGTCTAAATATATAGAAAAAGCAACAATCAACAGCCAAGATGAACCAAGCAAAATCAAATAATTTAACTAATAATGACGATCTGTTCAATGAAATAAGTTTCCATAATTCACCAATGGTAACTTCAAATGAACAACGTCAAATAAATAACAATAGTGACCTTCAATTAATAAATCAAATAATAGATGCTTCAAATGTACAAGACCCAGAACAAATTAATTTCAGTAACATAATCAACTCACAAGCGCTTTCCATTATTGAATACTCAAACTTGCCAAACGACAATTGTAGCGACACTATGACTAATTCTAGCTACATTTTAGAAGGAAACTCCCAAGAAGTTTCAGAAAAGGAAAAGGAGTTAAAAGAACTTCTTGACAGCTGGAAATTAGGCTATTTACTGAGCCAATTCATAGGTAAGAAAATTGAAATCAGTTTTTAAACTTTCCACTATCTTGATTGTTGTTTCTATTTAAAAAGAACAAAACGTATTCGTCGATGTGCTAAAAATAATGGAGAGGAAACACATTCATCTGTATTTTAACAGCATTTCTACCGGAGACAAAATTTTCTTCGAATATAGGTTGAAAAAGTGGAGGGAATCGATCGGAATTCCTTTCGAAAGAGACCAATTGACTGACACATATATTCCACCTATGAATACTCCAACAAGTAACCGGTCAGTTTCGTCACCATTGCCCCACTCTCCTAGTCCAGGTCCGTCGTCAGAGGAGTTTGGAAACTATATTAATCTGGCAATGATCCTGAATACAACTGCAAAAGGACAGTTTTTGACGAACCATTATAATTCCTTTCAGAAGTTTGGAGAGGAACAAAGAAAACTGCTGATAAATACGATAGTATCGTATTTCGAGGAAAAACAGTGTGTTTTCAGCCTCAGGGATAGCCGGAGAATAGAGAAGGAAATTGTGGAAAGATTTCCCACTGAAAATCTTGTAAGATAATATTTTTTTCTCCTTAATCAAAACACTTGAAAAACTATTTCTATTTCTATTATTTCTATTTCTCAACGAATTTTTCCTAATTATTTTTTAGGAATACTACCGAACGTCGTCTAGGGGCCGAATTTATAACAAATTTTCGAACAACAAAAAGTTGTTCCGCCAATCACCCAGGTCAGGTCATACCGAAACCAAAAAGAAAGCAAACTTAGGTAATTTTGTTTAAGACTAATTTTTTTGTACAATACTAAATTATACTTATTTTCACTTAAAGATTCTGAAGCAAATGCAGAGGAAATCGTCCGTACTCTCAAATTTGAGAAGTTGTCAGCAGATGATTTTGATCGGTACTGGCAGGCATGCTCAAAGCACCGTTTAAATGAAATAAAAGCCTGCGAATCTACAACTGAGGCTCTTGAGAAATGGCCGCAGTATAAGAAGCCACTTGGTTTCAGACTGGTAATTTTTATTTATCCATATTTCTTCATTTTCATTTCATTTTATTTTAATAGTTTCTTCAACAAAGCTATAAATAAATTTTATTTCATTGTATTTGTTTAGATTGACATGGATTTTAGCGTCCTTCGTCCCGATGCCAGCTCTCTCCTGGACAATTGGGCGGAGCACCGCACCAAAATCAGTACATTTTTGACCAAAGACCAAAACATTAAAGAAAGGCGGTTGGTCCTTCTCCTTGAGAAGTGGGTGAATGAAACACTGGATGAAAGTAGGAGTTATAACAATTTTCTCTAAAATTCTTTAAATAAATTTTTAATTACTCTCCCATTTTAAATGTTATAATTTTTTTTTCTTAGTTTAAGTATTTTGTTTCTTTTTTTTTAATTTTTCAGATTCGAAAGATGCGGTGCTCATGTACATAATGCATGGCTACCTGACACCGACGCAAAGAACTGTCGTCAAAGATAATACAGGGAAAAAATCCACTACCAAATATACAATAAAGGACTCGCAGGAGGCTTTCCTATATGTGTGCAAGTCTCCTCAAGAGATAGAACCTCATCTGGAACACCTAAGAAGCAGGTCAAGCTGCATCCAGCCCTTTTTGATAGCGATTGGTGATTCAATAACAGATTTAAAAGAATTTTACATTTTCTTTGACGGCATTAAATATGCATTCAAATCATTTTTAAGAGGGTTTGATGTTTTGTTCAAACTATTTCATTTGTTCAATTTAGAGTACCCTCTCGCGTGTACAAACTTTTATAATTTCTTTCAAGAATTTTTATACAAAATTAGATGTGAAAAAAAAAACCAGAAAAATTCCCTTATGGGTATCGCTATTTTACAATAAAATAATTACATTCATTGCACTATTTATATAATGATTTTTTTATTTACAACAGTTCTTCAATTTGTCGTTAATAGGTCACAGGTCGTGTTTTCTCTTCAAATTGTTTCAACGATTTTCTTTTCCCCAGATTTAGAGAAAGATGAAGGGCCTTTTTACTATTAAAAAGGCCTCAAAGGACAAATATGGGTGAGTAAGAAATCGCTTCACTTTATGAAATTATTCATAAATGAAATGAGGAATTTCGTAAGATACCTACATGAATTTACGAAATTTATTCGTTAGCAGAACGCAAGGTTTCATAAGCGAACGAATATATCTTTCGTAGATTTATGAAAATGTTAATGAATGGTAAGCAAAAATTCATTAGCTAACGAATTTAAAGTACATTAATCTACGAAAAATATTCGTTAATAGAACGAAAAGTTTCGTAAGCCAACGAATATAAATTTCGTAGGAGTATTAAAATTTTCATAAGGGGAACGAAAAAATTCATTAGCTAACGAGTTCAAATTACATTAATCTTCGAAAAATATTCGTTAATAGAACGAAAAGTTTCGTAAGCCAACAAATATATCTTTCGTAGGCGTATTAAAATGTTCATAAGGCGAACGAAAAAATTCATTAGCTAACGAGTTCAAATTACATTAATCTACAAAAAATTTTCGTTAATAGAATGAAAAATTTCGTACGCCAACGAATATATCTTTCGTAGGTATATTAAGAAATTCATCAATGGTACGAAAGAATTCGTTAGCCAGCAATTTCAAATAACATCAATCTACCAAAAAATTCGTTGACAGAACGAAAAGTTTCGTTAGATTACGATTATTTGTTTAGTAGATTTATGAAAATGTTCATGAATGGTGGGAAAAAATTCATAAGTCTACGATACTAATTACGTTAACCCGTAAAAATATTCATGAAATAATGAAACAAATTCGTAGGCTGACGGATGTATCTTTCATAAATTTATTAAAAAAAGGATTAGCGCAACGAAAAGTGTTATAAATTAATAAATACATCTACGTTAACCAATGTAAATCTTAATTAATGGTATGAAAAAAATCATTACTCGATGGAATGTCTTCCATCAATTGACGAAGAAAAATAATGGATTCAACGTTAAAAAATCATAGTTTAATTAATTCTACACGTTAGTTGATAAAGAATTTCGTAGGCCGATGTAGAAAATCATAACCCAATGAAAGTTTCGTCAATTTAAAAGTTTCGTTAAAAGTACGAAAGTTTCGTTGACTGATAAAGCGCTTCATTAGAGTATGAAGGCCACTTCGTTGGGCCAATTAATTTTTACATCGGCTGAAAAGTACGAAAAATTTCATTGGCCCAACGAAGTTTTTCGTTGTATTTACGTAAGGAATTTTTTCAGTGCATAAAGACAAATGCTTTGTTTGCGACGTTATGACTATTTTTTGAATAGCAGTTTTTAGCTTGGTGACCGAATTTATTACACTTAAAGCATTTCCCATTAAACTTCTTCTTTTTAACAAACTTCTTTTTCCCGAAAATGCGTTTAGCTCTTGTACATCATCAACTTGACGTTCATTAAATTTGATTTCTTCGGCTCTAAGCCTATCTTTCACCAATGAAAGTGTAAGCTTTGATTCTTCCAAATTTTGAAGAGCTGTGATCAGCGGATCAAATTTGTCGGGTAACGTCAAGAAAAGTTGTGTGAGTATAGAATTAAATTCTCAAAAACTATTAAGTGAGAGGTCACAGAGTCTCCACTTTGCATTTTCAATTTTGTAAGTTGCTTTCGTAACAACAACTGATTACGATTGACTTGCCTGCGAAAGCTGACTCCAGATTGAGCCACATCTTCTTTGCAAATTCTTCATCTCTTACGTAGGTTAAATAGTCCGATTGGATAAAATTAACCAAATAGTTCTTAGCTATTCTATCCCTCTTGACAAATTCAGCGTTTGCTTCTATTTCGCTTGGGGGATCGCTCGTTATAACGTCCCATAAACTCTTCGACTCCATAAAAATTTTCACACGGAATTGCCATTCATCATAACCAGAACCGTTCAATTGTGGTATTATTGGCATATTATCTTTTAAGTCGCCCATAACCTATTAAGATATAATGCCTTGGCGTCCGAATAAAGAAAATTTATTATGTACATATAACAATATGTTGTTTGAACAGAGTTTTGAATTAGAGTGAAAAATAATATAAATGAAAAGTGATTACTGATAAGAAAAAGATTGATAGATTGCTTGATTTTCAACAATATATCTTACCTTAGCCACAGCAACGCGTGGCTAATAATACTTACATGTATATACATTTATGTAGTTTAGTTACAGTATTGAATAACGAAGCACCAATAATCAAAAAGCAGGAGTAATTTCACCTGATTATGTTCACTATAATATGAATTTAATTTGTATTTAATTTATACTTAAGTCAAGCTACACTTAGCCGGCTATACTTACTCCAAAAATAAAAAAGTAAAATTCACTGTATTTCGTTTATTTTAAAATAAATTTAAATTATACTTTAGTCTCAACAACATATGGTGGTCGATCATAAATTGAGATGTAAGCTATCCTATCTTCCAAGTTGGATCAAACTGCACACGGTGTCCAAATTTGATTAAAATCGGTTAAGTAGTTTAGGAGTCCATCGCGGACAAACATTGTGACACGTAATTTATATATATTAAGAAGAAGATATAGATGTGAAACTACTGTAAACTTGCTACTTGAAATGCGTTCCGAAAGGGTTGAGTTGAAAATCTCATGCCATTGCCGGAATTCACGAGAGTATTAGGGGCTATAATTTTTGGCATTGATTGCAAAGTTAAAGTCATTTCATTTTTAATCGCAGAACTTGCGCCCGATTGAAATAAATTTACTATAAAATATTCGAGCGAACTCTGGCAAATCCAGGAGATTATTCAACTCAAACGACTGCAATGAACTCATTTTAGATTGACCAATGGGAAATCTTTTCTTATCAGAAATGACTGAGTGGTTTCGTTTAAAACGAATCAACACTGGTCACACGATTTTTTTCTCATTTTTTCACCTCAACTGGCTCGTGTTAGCTCGTGTTGGCTGTTGGGTGTATTGTATATAGACACGTCCCCAAAAATAAGGGTATTTCAGTCTATGTTGCAACTTGAGAGAAATCTAAAGGACCATCAAAAGCACTCGTGTAAGAGACACGTCGTTTTGAAGCTAATAATGCTCAGTGGGCGCCAAAGTGATAGTGATGATGAGACCTTTCTCAGGTTCGCAGCTCCTCAGTCCTCAGTCCTCCGAAGAAAAGATACCCCAGAACCCTTGTGGAATTAAACCACCCAGTAATCGCAGCTTTGTGTTGCTCTCTGCCGCTGATTGTGCTGTCCGAAGACTACAGCAATCGCTGAACAGGCAGCAAAACAAATGTCAAGAATTAATCCCAAATAAAAAAAATAAGAGTTAACTTTTAACAAGAAAACGGTCTTTATTTAAAACAATAAAAAAAATTAAAGAAAGAGAAAAAAAAATAAAATCAATTATTAATTTATTAAATTTCGCACGTGGCAACGCTTTCAAAGTGTAAGACTTTACTGACGATGGAAGGTACCCGATCGTCGAACAAAATCCCAAACTTTGTATTAACGCGACAATAAAACTAACGCGGATCTCAACTCAAGCACTAGATGTGATGCTTTCTTAGACTGTGGAAATGACCCGACTATCGTAAGCAAAACACCAAATCTAATTGAAGTTACTGCGGTCGAAGCTCTGCTTTTATACTCTTTTGATGGTGCAGACTGCAATAAAACTGCAATAACTAAATGAACAGGTGACAGGAGAGCTTTTGTATAAGAGCTTTCTGCAAAGTGCTTTCTTTTGTCTCTATCAGTGATGCCACTTACGAGTTTTTTGAAATTTAGTATTAAATGGAATTAAAATATTTGACTTTTTTTTAACTTTTGAAATTATGAAGTTAAAGTTGCCATATTACATTTTATGATAGTTTTACAAATGATTATGAATGAAAATAAGGAGAATTAATGAAATTAAGTAATTATTACAATAGAAAGAAAAATAATACTAAACAAATATAATTATGTTGTTGTTACACTCGGTTTTTAATTTTAGAAAGACGTTGACAATTTTATAAGTATTTGCTTCTTTTGTCTTTTAAAACAAAAAAAAAAATTATCACAATAAGTTGAACTCTTACTTTTATAAATTAAGGATCAGAGAACGGGCATATACTAAACTTGAGGATATAGAATGCTTAAACAATGACAGCTCCATTGACACTCAGACCAACGAAGGTATACCTTCGATAAATTTGATTAACACCTGTGCAGATATTTTACTAATCCATTAAGACTAGTAATTTTAAAAATATTTTCCAAATATGTATAATTTTTCATTAAGTTTATTTGTTTAAGTCCTGCGTCGCCACAAAGCTAAAATAGCCCTTTGTCCTAAGGGATCTCAAGTGGCAAGTATTCTTCTTCAGCTGACAGGGATGTTTGGTTATTTCGTGGTTTAACTCAAAACAAAGGTTTTTACAACTCATAGCGTTGTCAGAGAAACGTGAGTCCACCTTGGTTAAAGTTCAACGAATGAACCATAATTACATATTTCTGTTGTCAAATCCCAATGGTGGCGCTCACAAAAATAAGATTCCTGAATTGTAAGTGAGTAATCTGACAGCTTATCTCACTAACTCACTTAAAGTAGGCAAAAATATCTTCAGTGAATTCGATCACTTTAGCAAAATTTTGGCACTGGTGTTATAGAAACGGTCTCTCCGTCAATCCTCTTTAGACCGAACTTGTCCTCCTTACGAGACCCGGTTAAACTCAACTTGCACTTGGCAACATTTTTTTCTTGAACGAGGTAAAATTTCTTGGAGTAATAATAATTCTAGATCACAAACTTGTTTTGTCCTGTCAAGTCGAAAGCTAATAAAGCGCAGTCAGTCTTCTGGAAAAGCCAGGAAGCTATGAAGACCAATCATCTCTTATGCGGCAATTGTTAGATGGAATAAACTCTCGTGTAAATATGTTACGGCCTCATTCGCCTCATTTTAAAGAAGAATATGTCTCGGTTGTACTGGTACGGGGGCCTACCCCAGGACTCCAGAGGCTGCTCGACGCACGCCTCGTAGGGCTCATATGTATCTATTTTTCAATCGAAGGCGCATATGGATAGCCATACGATGAATGGCTATCCATGAACAGAAGGAATGTGTTTGACATCATATTCATTCACCGACTTCTTACTGGTAACACTGACTGCTCCCCCCTTTTAGACCTTATCTCCTTCAACACTAATCCCCGAAACGTAGGATCATCCCGATTTTTTTTCCTTCCTGCTCATCGTACATCCTATGGTCTCAACGAACCCCTAACCCGCATGATGAGTAAGATTAACTCTGTTCCTTTTCTTTTCGACCTTATTCTTCCAAGTCCTTGTCTGAAAGTCCTCCTTTTAAACCATTTCTCATCCCTGTAGTTTAATTTAGCTTTAATTAGTTTTAATTAGTTTAAGTTTAGTATGTTTAAGTTATTTTAAGCTTGTATTAAGCTAATAAATGGGGCGGTAGCCCCACCAAAATTAATGGCTAAATGAGGGAAGTGCGAATACTCAACTCTAATTACTTCGGAAGTGGTCCAGGAATGCAAGACCTCTCTGAATGCGGTCATTAGACTAAATTCTTTTTAATTCGTTTGGTTTCCCATCCATCGTGGCATAACTCGAAACGTGATCGCCGATGAACTTGTATGGTAAGGATCTGAGACTCTTTCTCAAGCCTGAACCAGCGCTTGGTCTGCCGAGGTCCGCAGTGAGGGTTTCAATCAACGATTTAGTTTGTCACATCGCACAATCGTAAATGACATGCCTCCGTTGGATGCAAACAGACTAAACATGTTTGCTATGTCGTAGCAAAAATAAACTTTGAGTTGCCATACGGCACTTCGCTTTCGTCAAACATTTAAGGGGTTAGGGGTAGTCAGAATTTTCAAAAAATTTCTAAAAGTTTAAAGTGAATCCGACAAAACAAATGCGAGTGTTGACAAAGGAATCCGGAACAAAAGAATTGTGATCGATCAACACTATAATTGCTCTGCGAACAATGACTGACTGCACGAATCTCAGTGGTCTACGAGAGCTTTCGCGTATATGTCCCAGCGGATGAATTCAAATGACAGAATCAACGGTGGACTTCAGCAGTCAAAAAAGCAGAAACCCCTGGAGGAGCTACTCCAACATATTTGGTTTAAAGGTATTTCAGGGTCTATCAATACTAGGACAGGGTATTGAAGTAGATATGGTGGCGGATGAGCTCCTGGTGAGCCAACGGCAGCACTCACACCCCTGGAGCAGGGTACTGACACTGGATATTCCAGCCCTTTATGTCCGAAGGGATCCAAAAGGACCTGGCCCACCAGGTTGGGGGTTGTGCGTAAGGTTAACTACCCAACCACGGAAAAAAAATATGGTTCCGATACAACCAAAAGCCTCGGATAACGATATAATGATTTCAAAGTTGACGACCTAAGCAAACGAAAAAAGGACAACGACCTCCGGATCTGCACGTGGGACGTAAGATCTCTTAACCGACTACGTGCAGCTGGAGAATTAGCGGACGCCCTGGACTGCTGCAAAGCAGACATAACCGCCATCCAAGAAGTGCGATGGAGTGGACCGGGCATAAAGAAGATGAAAAACTGTGACATCTACTATGGCGACTGCTACAGACAACAGAAACAACGCTTATTTGGGTGCGGATTTGTCGTTAGAGGAAGACTCAAGGATAAGGTGATTAGCCAACATCCAGTTAATGAGTGTATAATGACCATCCGCATCAGGGCTAAATTCGCCAACATTAGCCTAATATGCGCCCATGCCCCCACAGAAGAGAAAGACGACAATTCCAAAGACTGTTTCTACGAGCTCCTCGAAGAAACATATGAGCAGTGCCCTAGACACGACGTGAAAATCGTTCTTGGCGATTTTAACGCAAAACTAGCTAAGGAGGACATCTTTGGAAATACAATCGGTAAGCATAGCCTCCACGACAAAACCTCCGAAAACGGACTGAGGCTGATCGATTTTGCTGCGGGACTAAATCTTGTTGTGAGTAGTACACGCTTCCCGCATCTCAAAATTCATAAAGGTACATGGCGATCCCCAGATCAATTAACCGTCAACCAAATTGACCATGTTGCGATCAACGCAAGGCACTCTTCCAGTGTGTTAGATGTCCGAACTTTCCGAGGGGCCAACTTTGACTCGGACCATTACCTTGCTGTAGCCAAGGCAGAATGAGGATATCTTGTTCACGACCAGCACGAACTAACGCTGTGAAGAGATATGACGTCGGACAGCTACAATCGCAAGAGATTGCCAATGCCTTTTCCAATCGAGTGTCCCTTCAATTATCCTTGAATCCCATGCCGCCAGCATTAAGCATTGAAGGCCAGTGGCAGCAATGCCAAGAAGCCATCAGAACCGCTGCCTCTGAGGTTCTGGGTTTCACTCGGCCACCAAAACGAAACCCATGGTTCGATGAAGAATGCAGGCAGGCAAATGCAGCCAAACAAAAAGCACGACAAATGCTGATGCAACAACGAATAAGCGCTGCTTACGATCAGTATAACGAGATCTACAAGGAGAAAAGAAGGGAAGAACACCGACTTCTCAAAAAGAAAAAGAAGCAGCATGAGAAGCGCTCGTTTGAGGAAATAGAGAGGTGCCATGACAGGAACGAGATTCGGAAGTTTTACGAAAAGGTAAAAAGATCCTGCCAGGGTGGCAAACCCCGAACTCAAGCCTGTAAAGACCAGCAGGGAAACATAGTTATAGAGTCACAGTCGCTACTGAGGATCTGGAAAGATCATTTCTGGAGACTGCTTAACGGCGATGAGGACACAAATTCTGCTGTCAGGCAGATTGCCCCATTCAGCTTGGACGATGATCAAGAATGTCGTCCTCCCGACCTAGAGGAAGTTAAGCTTGCCAAACTTAAATCAAATAAGACTGCAGGTGCAGACGGCCTTGATGCCGAACTCTTCAAGGCAGCTGGAGACCAGTTGGAAATTAGCATGCACCAGCTGATCTGCATGATATGGTCGGAAGAAAGCATGCCCGATGAATGGAACCTCAGTATCGTATGCCCGATCCTAAAGAAGGGAGACCCTCACAATTGCGCCAATTACAGAGGGATAAGCCTCCTTAACGTCGCTTATAAGATCTTGTCTGCTGTAATATGTGAACGTCTGAAACCCCACGTCAACAACTTTATAGGTCCTTATCAATGTGGTTTTAGACCAGAGAATTCCACAATAGACCAAATTTTCACATTATGGCAGATCTTGGAAAAAACCCGAGAACGTAATATCGATATTCACCATCTTTTTATCGATTTCAAGGCCGCGTATGACAGCATTTACAGAGACGAGCTGTACAGAGCCATGTCTAGTTTCGGCATCCCTGCAAAACTTGTACGACTATGCAGGATGACTTTGGAGAATTCACGCTGCTCCGTCAAGGTCGGTAAAGAACTCACCGAGACCTTTGATGTCGAAAAAGGTTTTAGGCAAGGGGACAAACTGTCATGCGATTTCTTCAATATCATACTTGAACAGATTGTACAAAACTCAAACGTCAACACCAGGGGAACAATCTTTCAAGTCTGTACAATTACTCGCCTATGCAGACGTAATAATATTGACGTAATGGGAAGAAAAAAGCGTGATGTCATAGGTGCTTTTGCGAGTATTGAAACAGAAGCGGCAAAAATGGGTTTGATGGTTAATGAGGGCAAAACTAAGTATATGCTGTCATCAAACAGGGACACAGAACATCGACGAATTGGACAATTCGTCACAATAGACAGACATAACTTCGAGGTAGTACAGGGCTTCGTCTACCTAGGATCCGCTGTAGACACGGACAACAACATCAGTGCGGAGATCAAACGGAGAATAACTCTTGCCAACCGTTGCTTCTTTGGGTTAAGAAGGCAATTGAGAAACAAAACCCTCTCTAGAAAAACCAAGGTGACCTTGTATAAGACCTTGATCATCCCAGTCCTGCTTTACGGCGCGGAAGCATGGACTTTATCGAAAGCGGATGAGGAAACCCTTGGTCGTTTCGAAAGAAAAATTCTCCGAATGATCTTTGGTCCCGTATGCGAAGACAATGTTTGGAGAAGAAGATACAACAACGAGCTGTATGAGCTATACCGCGACATGGGCATAGCCAGAAGAGTACGCATTGCGAGGCTACGATGGTTGGGCCATGTAGAGCGGCTGGACCCAAACGCTCCGGCTCGTCGGGTGTTCGAAAGCACATTGCAGGGAAATCGCGGAAGGGGAAGACCTCGTCTTAGGTGGCGCAATCAAGTGGATGAAGACCTCAACCGACTTGGAGTGCGAAACTGGAGAGAGCTCGCTCGAAATCGAAGTCGTTATAGAAGGATGTTGGTTGAGGCCCAGGTTCACCCCGAACTGTAATGCCCACCTAAGTAAGTATGTAAGAATCCGACAAATATCTTTCGAGGTATTCAGCGAAGAATAAGAGGCTCTCGAGCGGTCTGGTATGGACTGTAAAACTTTAAATGCGTTTTTCTCAAAACTATATTTTATGAACTGGTGACCACTCTAACTCAAAAACATCTCCATATAGATTAAAATGAAACTTATACTTTTAGACAACATAAAAAGCTAGAGCCTGATCGAAGAATTTTTTTGTGTTTTTTAAAATTCGATTTCATATAAACAACTAATTGTTGATTTTTACCCGAAAATCAGAAAAAAGGTTCCTGAGGCCCCCATTCTGTTCATTAAAAAAAAAAACAACAAAAGCTTCGATCCGGCACAAATTTTTTATGTTTTCTAAAAACTGTATAAGTTTCATTCAAATCTATCGAGCGGTTTTTGAGTTACAGTGGACAGTGGACCCATTATTAAAACCTGTTCAACTTAGACCGCCATAACTTGTAAAATACTTAATTTTTTTTTTTTTTTTAATTTTAGTGGTTGAAGTACGATAAAACGATACTATGTTTTTACTTATGTGAAATAAACCTAATTACAATTTTAAAAAAAATTATTAAAAAATTGCATTTTTCACGCTTCTGACTACACCTAACCCCTTAAGTGTGATACCCCACTCTGTGAATCCTATGGAGAAGATTACGAAATCTCAGATCACTTCCTCTGACTGTCCTCCATTTTCTAGAATTGGGTTACAGTTACTCTGCACATGTTCAGAAGTGGTAGCCTAGACTCCATATAATGGAAGCGTTTTTGGCTTTCATACGAAAATCTGGAAAGCTATAGGTAACATAAGAGTGTTGCTATCCATGGAAGCACAATGGACCGGCATTTAGCTCCAGTTCGTATTTATTAAACTTCCGACAGAAAGAAAGCACTTTAAAACGCTGTAAGTCATTTTCGCTGTAATGTGAGCTACCGCTGTAGCAGCAAATTAGTTCACCACTTCCGAAGCTCGAACTTTTTAACGTTTTACCTAAAAGTTGAATTCGAGTTGAAAATATGAGCTTGTTTCATACATGGCTAATCTTCGGAATTCAACATCATAGAAAAGCTATTTAAAAATTGTATAATTGTTTAATTATAAGAACGCCTTAAGCTTAGCCTTTTAAGATGTCTTGAGTGAGATTTTACTAAGTTGTTATGAGCCTACTTACTTATTTCGGTAGGTCCAAAGGTTTTAAATTTCAATCAACACTACTTCTCTCCAAAGAGCCCAAACCATGGCTAGCTGAGTCCACATTTTAAGTAGTTTTCCATACCAAAAAGAGTCTTCTTAACTTCAACATTCATCTAGACAGTATGTATATATGTTTATCTGCTCTACAGCTCCCAGCTACTGTTATCTAGAGTTTTAATAGCCCCAATAGCGAAAACTTTTTTAAAGTTTGAAGCTGTGCTGTTAACTCGTTCAGTCCAGAAATAAGTTATTTACTCGTAACATAAAAAACTTTTGATTTCTTCCAATAAAACTCCACTCCTAACTCCTTTAAGAAAATGGTTCAATGCAGAATAAAAACAAAGGTATTCGGCTTTGCTCTTGATTACAAAGCGAAAAGTGATGGGTACTCAGAATAAGAAAACCGAAGGGAAATCAAGGAAAGAATCTGTCTTAAGAAAAATCTTCAACTATTCAATGGAACACCAGTAATTAAAATCACAGAGTCACAGTATTTTAATCAAGCATTGCTTTCCTATACACTTAGTTTGAAAAAGAATAAACAATGTTTCCTTAGATACCCACACAACTGTACTTTGTTCCTTTGAGAAGAGACTTCAGTTCTTTGATTTGAACATCATCCTTAATTAAAAGCATAACCACAAAACGCAGACCAAACCTATCGCGAACAATACAAACATCAGCGCGTTTTGTGTTTTTTGTTGATGACGCTTCTTATTAAAAGTAATCACAATTCTCGCGATACTCGTTCCCAGGTATCTGAATCAAACAACAGTTCCTGGTTGTGATGAAAGCAATGTTTATTTTCCCTGCATTCTCCAGTGAATAAGAAATAAAGAGAAAAAAAAACACACAACTCGAGCAAATAAAAGTGAGAACAAACAAAATGTCAACCCCATTTGGCTTTGTCACTTTCGAACACAACCACTATACGACCACCACAGAACAACACAGCTCAGCAATAATGGAAACAAAAACCACGAAATGCCGTTCTTAATAGTAACATCATAGCATAAAGATGTCCTCATCATCGTCATAATCGTCATCACCAGGATCCTTATCGTACACCGTTGAGGTATGAAACCATTCACAGCAATGAGCAGCATCAGAAGCAGCCGAGTTTTTTTTTCTTCCGATGAACAGGAAAATGGTTCGAAAGCTGGAAGTACACAATCCCCGGGGAAATTGAAAAGGAGCGAGAAGTGCCACGCGACGCCCATCGCGCCATGCCCCATGCCATTGCCATGTACCATCACCATCGGAATGGAGCAAAAGATGCACTCTGTGATGCAAGGAAACTAACTCCTTACTGCATAAACAGTAAAAATATAAAAATTTTACCTTTGGTATTTTGAAAAGGAGAAGAACGAGTGTAAAATTCCATTACTAGCTATCGTCGATGAGGGAATTTTGCTGTGCTGACACTGAACGCCTTAGATGGAAATTCATTATTCACTAGATAGCGTGTCCTATTAAAGTTCTGACAGGAGGTGGTTGTTTGGATGTAAATTCAGATGAAAGGACAGGGCTGTGTCGTTTTTAATATTTATTAAAATTCATTATCTTGACTTAATGTGAAGAGCTTGCACAAAAAGCCAATGAAACTTGATAATGGGGCAGAAATATACCAAGAAGGTATCGATGTTAATAAATAATTAGCATTTGTTTGAACTTCTACCACAAAAAGGCATTTAATGGCGTAAACGATGAGGCTACATTTTCGAGTGTTTTTGTAGATATTAGCTAAATGAAATTCATTTGAAATGAGCACTATTTACTCATTGCACAATACGCATTACGAACTACGTCCATAGTCCATCGTAGAGCAATCAAATTGATTAGTGTAACGAAAAGATCGACCTGTTATGCTTTTGGTTCCTTTTTGGTACCTGGCAAGTTTGGTACAAAAATGCACATCCGAATTTAACAGCACTGACCAACGAAAGTGCCATTCATCACAGTCATACCACTCACTCAGCAACAATAATAATGCATGATAGCAGTATTTATTCGTCGAATATAACTCACATGCAGTTCCTTATTCAACAGTCATATATGTTGGTAATCTAAATTTCAAGAATAAATTAATTAGAATTAATTTTCTTAATTTTCTTCATTACAGATCTTTCTACGTGCAAGAAGACATCAACAAGGATCGAAGCTAGGTCCCTTCCTGTATAGCATCTTCACCTCGGACCAACCTCAACCAGAAAACACCAGCCAAAACACAAATTTGTTGCTGTACAAGCAGCTATTACGACCCGTGATCACCTACTGCTTGCCCGTCTGGTTTACAATATCCAAGACTAGAATGCAAAAACTGGCTGTATTCGAGAGGAAGGTTCTGCGCACATGCACAGGGCTTGGCTACGATCCGATACGCAGGATAAACGTCAGCAATAGAAAGCTCTATGAAGAAGCAAGAGTTATCCCCATAGAGAAATACATGGTGCAATCTGGAAGACCCCTACTGGATAACCTGGCCCATCATCCGAACCCCTTAGTAAGAAGGATAGCAGAAGAAGATCGACACCCGGACCCGAGATACATCGATGCGATGACACTAATAGAAGACGACACTCCTACAGTTATTAAATACTAACAATCTATTCTATTCTATAATAAATCATTAACTCAAAATTAATTCAAAATCCATATATCTGACAATGTATATCGTTAGACCCCTTATGTGCCAACACAGCAATAAATTAACCATTATACTATAATTAAGTTACGTATAATTAAATAACAATTGTAAATATCCTTTTGTTCAATAAAAATCGTTAAATCGTTAATTCAAGAATAAATCATCCTTAAGCAACAAGTCATCCGCCCGAATTGTCATAAGCGAATCAGGATCAATCAAGGAGACGGGGGATCGGTAAGATTTTTTTTTTGGTTTTTGTTTCTTACCTGAAACGTCTGTCTGATGCTTACGATAGAGCTATTGCCTGCTGTTTCACCGTGCCTCCAGGGGCCGTAAATAACCTGTACTTCTCCATTTGTTTTAGGTTATGGTTTACGGTTTTATTTATATTGTCCACAGCTAAGAAGCAGATGTAAGTAATTGACGACCAGGTAGAGTTACTGAGGACCTACCGTACGGACTCTTGATTATACCTTTTACTATTTTGTTTGTATTTTAATAAAGGGTTTGAACTCAAGCCTTGAAGATTTTCTACCCTGTAGTTTCCTTTTTTTTCAGAAAGATCCATGCGAATTCGACGAGCAAAACCTGGGCTGGAAAGCAAAAATCACGTCACATTAGAAATAAAACGTTAACACTATGACAATACTCATCATCTAAGACATCGATTCGTACAGTGCGTATTGTTGCTATTGCTATTGCTGCTTTATAGCTTCAGATTGAGACAATTTTGAATGAGTTAATCTGTCATCGTGCTCAACAATTGGATTTCTCTACTTTATTATTTGTTCAAATTGGTTGGTTTGCCTATGACGTACCACCCGGTACGTCATAGGCATACATTCTGGGAATGGGCTCGAAACGAGATTGCTGTTGATCCCGATGTTGACCAGAAAATTTTGTTCAGCGGTGAAAAATCTTCTGATAACAAGAAGACGAAATAGAACGAATTTCTAGACTTTCTCTTCGGAGACATGCGAGGTAAGCTGGAAGAATGGTCTTCCAAATAAATAATAAATAGGGTGGCGCAACAGAGCGGGCTGCCCCGGGCCTGGTGTAATTCTCACAACCATGCTTTGTGAGAGAATAGAGGAGAACTACAATTTTCTGCGATTGGAATCCGAAAGCGCTTTTCATGGAATGAATGTGTTATTAGAGGACTTGACAGTTGCTCGGGATAGGCGAAACTGGTGGAAAAACTTTTTTTGTTTTCCGTTAGGATTTGAACCGCGAAACTAACACGTAACAACAAACATGGTAACCATCATGGGTACCACAAGTCTTCGTAAGCACACACGGAAACACAGAACGTGCTTTTTGGTACATTTTACATTGGGAAATAAAAAGGGGGCTTGACGATCTGAAAGTCCAAAACCCATAGAGCTGCTGGGCCCACTTAAATTATTTGTATTGTAGCGAATGGGAGCATTTGAAGCTAGATATTAGATATGATATGATAATCGAACTTTACTCCGTGTTTTTAGGTTAGTTTTCCGTTCTACTAGTTTTCGCATAGTTGTTGAATTGAAATTGATAAATATTGACGTTTGCATAATCTGTTTGGTAATTTATCAACAACGAAAATATAGCTTTGATCGCAAACGGTTTTAATTTTCTGTAATCCAAATTAAGTGAAATGATTGTTATTTGAGCACTACTTTGCGCAAACACTCTGAAAAATTCTGTATGATTTGAAAATATTTGTATTTACCTACTATTAACTATGTTAAATCGAAATGTGAATCACAGTAGATACCATTTGAAGTCTGAAATCAAGTTATAGTAGTCGTTCATATACTGACAGAATTTTAAGATTAGTGTTTCGAACTTTTGAAGTTGCTATGAACCCGCCCTATGTCCACAAAACGGTTTTTTCAAATTATTTTCGGAGGTATAGATATTTTGTTGACGCGCATCCAAACTGGCTCGGACGGAACTTTAAACGCATTTTTCTCTAAACGCTTTTTTTATACTCACGATAACCCGAGTTCTTCTAGAATCTAGAATTCTAGACCAATCTACCTGAAATTTTTTTCGAGTCTTCTTTTTATTCTTCTCTACATCCAGAACAACGCTCGTCCCCAAATTTTATTTTTTCTATTTTTAAAAAGTTCAAAAGGTACAAAAAGTGGTAAGACGTTGTTTTTTCAGGCAGTCGCCATTTTGTGAACTTTTTTTGCTTTTCGTAGTTTTGGCTATTGTGACATCATTCCAAATTAGTAATCTTTTTTTTGCCAATTTGTTGAGACTCCCCTTTCATCAGCTGCAAGTTTTTTTTAACTTTTAACTTTTGTTTCTGTATTCTTTAAATGTTAATTAACAACTTATGAAAAATGAACACTAAAAATGATAATTTGCTTTTTTTTTGCGACATTGCAAAAACTATCTGGAATTCTTGCCCTAGACCAGAACATCCCCTTAATTTCAGTTGTTTCCAATTCATTTCTTCCACTTTGGTTGGTTTGAAACTTTTATCTTAAGCGTTTCGTCATCTTAAGTAAATCATAGTGATCGCAAATAAAAATTACAACAACTCTTCCCGTTTGCTTTGATTCGTATCCTTTCCCATACAAATCTGCAATTTTTTCTACTTGCTTTGGAATAAAATACGAATCTTGGTTTGAAAAAACTTCACCTTGGTCAAACTTAAGAAATGGTTTCTCATTAAAGTGCAGTTGTTTTTCAAGCTCAAACTTTATTGTTAAATGCCATTTCTTATTTAAAGGGTCATCAATTAAATATACGAATCTCGGGCCTCATTCTGAACTGAAGCAATTTGATCTGATTTAGTATTAATTGAGTTATTGTTACATTGCCCCTGATTCTACCCTCCCACTAATAAAACATTCTCTACTCCATTCAAAGTCCTTGACACGAGTTGCATTAAATTTAATAAAATGCTTTTTCAGGATACAAAGTTTAAAATTACCATAACAATTTTATTGCATACCATGAAAGCCTCCCATTTTATAGGTACCTACTCGACATTAAGATTGAGAAGCCTGTGCGTCCACTCACTCAATAGAAACGTATTTACACCCGCCCCAAAAAAGAGGAAACTTATCTTCACAACAGATGTCACACAAAAGCTATAAACGCTCCAAAACAAATAATAAAGACTTCAGGCCTGCATCCAACTCAAGCCAGAAGAAATCCAACGAACGAAGAAAAAAAAAATATTCATTTCTTTCTAAACCTTCTTACGCGTAAAACCGAATGGCTTTGCTAACCTTATCATCGCCCAAAAACGCCAAAGGCGAATTCAATAAACAACCTCCTCCAAAAAGTGCTTTTAGCAAAAACAAAAAAAAACAAATTTCAATTGAAAGTCTAGAACCGTATCTGGGGCGCGTCAAAGCAACAACAGGATGCCAGGGAATTCCGTGTCTTCAGATGGGGGCGCTGTATATATGTCGATACTATTGAATGAGTGTCGGTTATACAGTGAAAGAGATAGAAAGTCACCCTCAAACCCATAACCGTTGGCGTTAGAACAAATAAATAAATTTAAATGCCTTCGCCTCATCGAATCGTACATACTTATATGGAGGATATACTCGTATCCTGTTGACATCCTTATTCTCATTCACAATTCAATCCACACCACCACAATCGGCACGTCGATATTCGAGTTGTATTGAATTTTATCCCCGACTCTAAGCACTGCCAATGATTTCTCTGGTCCCGATGGCAGGATAAAGATCTCTAAAGCCTCTGAAAAGGCATCTCTCATTCTTTGATATTATATTTTCTTCTTCGGTATTGTGCACGCCACGTAGCGGTTCTGTTGTCTACTTCGCATGTATTGGATTCAAAGTCAAAAACTACTTTGCGATAAACCTATCGTCGCGTCGCGTCGGTCGTCAGGTTTGGTATGGGATCAGCTTACATAGAGGTTCAAACTAACGACTAGAATTTCTTTAAGCTTCTTCGTCAGAGGTGATTCGGCTACAGGAGAAAGGTTTAGAGGCTGGCTAAGTCGAAAGCTTTTTTTAAGTATTTAGAACTAATTGTTATGGAGTATTTTTCGACGAATTTGTCACCGAATAAAGTGATATAATTTTTGGGTTTTCAGTAGATGAGCACCCAAGTGCGACCCAGTCATGCCTTTTTTCTTGTTGATGTGTTGCGGTTTTTAAGAAGAAGAAAAAAAAAATTTGAAAACAGCGATTTTGACTCTAAGCATGGGAATGGATAAGTTTCTCTTTCTTCCATTAACCCAGTTACTTGAATTACGGTTTATTTGGTTGGCAAGACGCGGTGAAAAAAAAACAAAACAAAATCGGCAAAAGCTGAGAACGACTTTGTATCCTAATCTGGCTGCTTTCACAAGGAATCGAGTTGCAAAAAGAAAACGAAAATACCAAGCGAATATTTTTGCTGCCGTTTTCTTATGTTGTCCTTTGATTTTGTCTTTGCATAGTGAGCTATCTGTAAACTGGAACGGATTGTGGTTTGTATCTTGTTTGAGCTGATTTCTACGTTAGATATCTTTTGAGAGTTTAAGTGGTTGGAAATCTCTTGCTGTCAACTCAAACATTATTTCAATCTGAAGACGGAAAATAAAAAAGAGGAGCGAAACGAATTGCGAAAAGCAACTGCGGTCCTAGCTATAAACTACTCGTACCTGTAAAAAGTTGAGTGGCGGTATAAGGGTTTTTGCTTTTGGGTTTAAGCAAAAAAGGACCAAGTCTTATTAATGCAATTGAAATAAATATTTTTAACAAAGGAAGCAAAAGCATTTTTTGGAAGCAAAACCACTATAAGTCATTGAACTTACCTCGTTCACGGTTTAAATATTTTTTTAAATTTTACTGTGACGAAGACATGGATTGAGAAAAGAAGAACAAATGTTCTCTGATTGGGTGGATAGTAATCGAAGTTTTACTTTGTTTTGAACAACAAAGCGGAGTTGAAGCAAAAACTGGATACATTTAAGATTTTTTAACAGTTAAAGAGTTTTTCAAGAGGGGCAACTTTGAATTTAATTTGTGAAGGAACCCTTTCACCAATCATCGAACTATCACTGTCAAGTTATTCACTGAACTCAACATTTTCAACATGGTAAATTACACGAATGGGCAAGAGCAACGTCTGCAAATTATAAAAACTTTCTACCGAAATTCGGAGTCGGTGACCGCAATGGCGTTAACTCCAAATTTCGGTCGTAATTCTCGCCCCAGGGGACAGTGAATAAAAAGTTTAATGCAAAAGCTCGAGTCTACAGATGTATGATGTTGCTGTGTCAGTATCGTTGTCGTTCAGGCGTCAGTAGCAAACGATCCAAATCAGTCAATTCCACTGAGTCCAATTGGGTCCAATAAATCGACCGCAACGAACGTGCCCGTGAGGACCATTTGAACGAAGTCGAGTTCCATTTTTTATAAATGTTATGATTGTACTTGAAGGCAATAATAAAGTTGTTGAAATGGGACTGGTTCTAAAGAAAAACAAAAAAAATATTGATGGGAATATTGATGTATGGAGTTCTTCAAGGTTCTCTTTAGGGTCTCATTTTTCATTCATATTCGTATAGGTATATTAGTTGTGTTGGAATGGAATTGCTTAGTAGTGAGGCAACTGCAAAATGCAAATTTTTGTGGTATTTCAAAAAACCCCGCGTATTCTTTCACTTTCCAGGATTTGAACCTTCTTCCAACAAATTATTCAACTGCTTTCCTCTATCAGCGCTCAATCTTCTTTTTCCTTTTTTTTTGAATTGTTACGCTAAGTGTCTCTAGTTTTCCACTTAAGCTCGGTTGAAGTCCTACTTGATAGCTCCACCTTAAACGAGGTTTCCACTCCGCAACTGTCTTTCAAAAAGTTGTCGATCCTGAGCGCTGATATCCATCCGCTTAACATGTCTCTGCTCATCCTGTCTCGCTATAAATGGTCTTCTAGCTATGCTCAAGTCACGGTACAGCTCATCCAGTCCATTGTTGAAACTTTTTTTTAACATCGGCTTCAGGAATCATAAGACACTTGGACTGTTTTTTTTTTCAAAAGAACCAAAGGTTTCTTCATCCGCTTTAGATATGAACCCGATCATCCCTGCATTGCTAAAAGGAGCAGTAGCATGGACCCCTGCTCCTTTAGCAATACAGTGATGGTCAGGTTCATATGGAGAGTTACATTGGTTTTTTTTTTCAGAGAAGGTTTCATTTCGTATTTGCCTCCTTATTATTATTTGATCTCCGCACTGATACTTTCCGTTGAACAGTTAGGTTGAATGTATGAATGAATAAATGAATTGGCTTCTAATGATGGGAATGAATATAAAGAGTTCAAATATCTGGAATCCATGACCAATAGTGAAACAACTTATGATGACGATATCACTGATCGAGTAAACGTAGGGTGAGTGAAGTGAAGAGAAAACTTTTCATTCTTCTGTGATAGGAAAATAATCCTCAAGGGGAAGGTTCGGCTTTTCACTTTCGAAAAATTAAAATTCTTTTCTTGTCTAATCTTATTGTTTAACATTTCAATAATGTGTCCCTAAAATTTTAAGCCGATCTAAGCAAAATAGTGGAAGGTATTGTCTTACCAATCTCCTGTCGTCAAACTCTAGCAGCTACGAGTTTTTCTTCAAACTACTTTTTCAAAGTCGCCGTTTTTAATAACTCCTTGAAACCCAGAGGTTCGTGGTTGGAATCCCAACATAGGAAAAAATGTTTTACCACGGGTATCGCTTTTCGCGAGGAATTGCCGAGTCCTTTAGTTAATTCATTGCCATGAAGAGTGATTTCTCGATTAGTCGCTCAGAGCCGACCGAAAAGTGTAGCCCCCTCCATTCCCTCACAAGGCATTTTTGTGAGAAATGCGCTTGGCCCTGGGGCTCCTCGCTCTGTTGCGAAACCCTATTCATTTATTTATTCCTCCTCACGTTAAGTTAAATTTTTTTACATTAAGGCTGTTTCCTACCTACAAAATGGCAGAATCTTAAGTTTAAAATAAAATATGAAACAACAATACAAGAACGACATCATGTGTCATACAAGATTTTTCGAGGCAAAATACTAAGAGGCAAAGATAAGGTTAAAACAAAATTGAACGCTCAGCGGCAGAGCGATGTCGCGTCGTAAGAAGCAGAATCAAAAAAAGAATTAATTGGAATAAAAATAGAGTAGATAATACATCAGTTACGGCGCATTTACCGAAAAACATTATCAGTCGTATTCATGATCCCATTCCAAAGTATGTCTTACTTAAGCCAGCTCTGAAAAGAGTGTCCAACTCCAAATCCTATTTATAAACACTTCTATTGCTGTCTAGGGAATGTCAAACTTTAAACACCGAAATTGATTGTTTAAAAAAAGTGACATTTCATACAGGAAACAACATTTTTGTTGAATATATTGTAAAATACGATCGAGAGTGTTAAGAGGCTATATTATATCAGTGTACTGTATATCTACCCATGAAAAATTTTCGAGAATTATTTTAATTGAAAGCAGTCTATAGAATTTTTTGAAGTTTTGTGGACATAATGAGGTTTATTTTCACCTACATATGTATGTATATTTTATGATTTTTTTTTTTGCAAAAATATTCACCCCTATTACAGTTACCGTCGTTTTCGGACTACGAATGTCAAATAGAAATGACTAAAAACATCTTCGTAATGAAGGCTTGGCAACAGATATTTATAACTTGTTAATAACTTTATTAATAGTGACAAATTGCTACTGAAAAGACTAAGCAAAGTCATAGAAGAAAGAAATCTAATCCCTAATCATCAGTTTGGATTTAGAAATAAACATTCCACGATAGACCAAGTTCATAGAATAACGGATGCAGTTGAAAAAGCATTAGAAGAAAAACAAGTATGTTCGGCTATATTTTTAGATGTTGCTCAAGCATTCGACAAGGTATGGCATGAGGGGCTAGAGTATAAACTGCAAAGGGACCTACCCAGGCAGTACTACGAAATACTAAACCGCCTCTTCAGAGTACGGTATGATCAAGAATATTCAAAGCTATGTAAAATACAAGCCGGTGTTCCACAAGGAAGCGTCCTAGGACCTACCCTGTATTTGCTATATACAAGGGATATTCCAGTGGATAACAACACCATTATGGCTACTTTTGCAGATGATACTGCAATTTTGGCATCCAGTAAGTGCGTCGTCAAGGCTGCTGAGAAATTGCAAAATGCCGTCGACACCGTTAGTGATTGGACCAAAAAATGGCGTATATAGCTCAATGAAGCTAAATCTGCACATATAAACTTTACAAATAAAAAGTTAAGCTACGTACAAATATTCATCAACAATCAAGCTGTACCTTACGCCAACACGGCCAAATACCTTTGGATGAATTTGGATGCAAAGCTAAAATGGAAAGAGCATATCAAAAAGAAAAGGGAAGAGCTCAACTTGAAGTAGAGAAAAATGTACTGGTTACTCGGTAGAAATTCTGACCTATCTGTCGAAAATAAAATAATGCTTTATAAACAAGTACTTAGACCTGTTTGGACCTATGGAATCCAATTATGGGGCTGTACAAAGAAAACAAATACTGACATCATCCAAAAGTTCCAAAACAAAGTCCTTCGTGGAATAGTAAATGCACCATGGTATATAAGAAATAGCGATTTACATCAAATTTTGTGCCAAAACATTCACTACCGACTTTTGTGATGCTTCCATTTTGGTATTCGTAGTCCGAAATCGCTACGACGCGACCGACGGGCCAATAAAAAAGATCGCCGGTCAATGGATACTAAATATATTCAGGAATACTCAGTCTCAATTTGAAGTCGATTGGTCAATTTCTCTGAGTTATGATATCAGCAAATTTGAAAAATGTCTTTTCGAGAAAAACGTGTTCAAAGTTTTAACTATCGCGGCATATGCTTGCGAGCGGTCGTTAGAAGATTGCGATTCAAAAACGATCTTGCAACTTTCAAAGGATATTTATAATATATTTGAAAGTACAAACTATCGAATGAGTACAAAAATCCATTTAAGATCGAAGAAGTTAAGTAGTTTGGGGTGTAAAAGTACTATTTTTAATAATTTCATTTATAATTTACTCAAACTTGATTACTTTATGAAACATGAAAAACTTATAATCATAAAGTCAGATCAGCTGCTTTTGCTTTGGTCTAGTTCAAGTCTTACACCACACTGTTTCAAAGGTTTTTAGTTGTTGTACTCGCATATCAAAACACAAATAATGGAACTGGATACGAATACATCGTGAACGTCACCATTCAGTTTTTCACTCAAAATTGACAGAATTTTAGTACGTCTGTGAGTATTTCAGGCCATTTTTAGACAACTGCTGGAGTGCGTTTATAAATATACGAAGTTAGCTAAAACTCTTAGACACTGTCTAGTTGAAAAAATGCCTAAGAGAGTTTTAAGCAGATTTTATAAGTACGACTGTATATTCAAGAGTTCATTGCTTTTATTATCTTTCAAATCCGGTTTTTTTGCGTATTCGAGTTTTCAACAAAATCATTTAAAAATTCAAATTTTTACTACCGCAAAGATTCCGAACTTAATCCGTCCAGGCCATTGGCAACAGTGTTGAATTGATTAAAGAAACAATTTAAACAAACAATACTCTTAAGTCCTTAACGCCACCGAGACTCATTCTCCTCAGTGTTTTAGGTACGCGGAGCATCCTTTTATGTGTCTCTATTACAATCTATTGACAGTTCTCATTTCATAAAAGATGGGTCTTGCCAAACGAAGACAAAGTTATTGAAGTTCATAACAGCGAAATAATGATGTAGGCTTTGGCTTTCCTTTAAAATTTCAGCATGAAAAATTCCAAAAAGGACATTAGTTGTCCAATTAATTTTACGCTGTAGGTTCCAGGAGTTTCCTTTATTTTCCTTTTGCCAGTTTAGGGATATTTCTTCTAATTTGGGAATTTAAATCTTTTTTTATTTTAGTTTATGGCAACCAACAGCTCAAAAGAGTACCGTGACAAATAAATCTGCAGGAAATACAAAAACTTTTAAAGCTTATTTATACTTACGGAAGGGCGATGACTACAAAAAAAAAATTGCTTCTCCTGAGATAGCATCCAGAGAAAATTTTCTGAAGTATTTCACAGGCAGGTGGTTTCATTTTATATTGGTTTACAGACTTTACAGACAATTTTTTGTTGGTCCTTATTTTTATGTTAAGAGCATTCAAATTGTGAGTAAACTTGACTGTAGAGTACAGTGCAGACTGTTGAATTAAATCACCACCAGTGGATTGGTCAGAGAGAAAAGTAAGAGTAAAGATGTCTGTAATTATACTTTGGGATGTGATTCTAAGAAATAAATTGTTCTTCAGGAAAGTCCGCTTTTCATCTTTAACATCACTTTTTGGCGATGTATAAAAAGGGTATGATTGGTGTACCCTGACCCATGTTAAGCTCGATTTCTCTGTCAGTACTTTATTCTTATTAGAAATGCTAATATCTGGAACTGTATTTAAAATAGGCTGACATTTTTGCAGGGTTGCTATTGCACGTTGTGGTAGGTGACTTATTTGATTTTAAATAATTTTTAATAGCGCTTTATTTCGAGTTTCTAAGACATGAGGGCAGTTTTTTGTTGCTATTGTTATAAGAGTTTGCATCATTTGTTTAAAAAACCAGCTGTACCTAATCCAGTGGAACGGATTGTCGCAATTCTAGGAGATTTTTTTTCCATTCGCCTGGGAAGGTTTTTTAAAAGTTGATCCTGATTCCAGTTGGGATGCACAATGCACATCACATAGCTTTTGATAAAGTTTTCTTTTTTTTATTAAAAGGCTCACTACGCTGTGAATGCTGTTAGGAGATATCATGCCTCCACCCCAAGACAATTTTCCAACGACTACCTTCCTTTATTTCTGGAGTGAGTTTATTCGAAACCGACTCAAAGGACTCGTATAAAACTTTTATTTTAAAAATTAATTTCAATCAGTTTTGATTTAAGATAGTTTTAGTTTTCAGAGCTTTTTGTTAGAAACAAGATTTGTGTCCTTTTCAGCTTACGTTGGCTTTGTAAGTCAAAGTCAGAGGTTGTGCGGACAGAATTTTGCGTTTCGAAGAAGTGTTGGCTTTCCTTTTGCATAAAAACAAAGCGAGTGACAGAAAGGATAGAATAGAAAAAATGGCGTGCGTTATAAGTTCTGTTGAAAGATGCTCAGTATACTCAAGATTAAGATTGAGCCCCAGGAAGTCGGAAAATAATTTTGAAGACTAAGGTTAAGATCAGCTAGGTGACATATTATCCTTAAGTGTAACCAGCCACTCCATCGTCAAAAGTAATATAATCTTTTCGAGAGCGGATTTTATTTTTCGAATGGTAGGTATGCTTTTTTCACTGTCACAAAAGGAAGACATAACTCTAAGGTAGTGCAAGGATCCGATATGGACAAAAAAATAACTTCAGTTCGGTGACCAAAAGGAGAATTATTCTTGCCAATCGCTGGTACTTTGGGAATAGAGTAATAAAACCTTTTCAGGAAAACCTATATGAAACTCTTAATGAGACCCTGATCATCCCAGTCCTTCCATAAGGCTTAAAAAAACACAGATCTTAACTAAAACGGACGAGGAAACCGTTGGTAGTCTAAAAAAAAAAAAAGTCAAACATACTCCCAGTGGTTTAAAATGGGTCAACAACGAGTTATATGAGCCGTGCCGAGACGTGAGTATAGCTAAAAGATCTCTCATCGCAAGAAACGAGCTGGAACATATAGAGACAAGCGTTCCAGCTCAACGAATGGAAATGGAACTCAATCAACTTAGAATGCAAAATTGGAAAGAGCTCGCCCGAACTGGGAAGCTTTGACGAAAGATCTTGATTTAACCACTGGTTCATCTTAAGCCATCCACTCATCCACTCAGTACAGATAGAAATTAAATCAGTAACTCTCTTGTGTAAGCCTAATGATTTACGAAACCTAAGCCCACAGGTCAAGATCAAGCATCGCTAAAATTTGTATTTACCAAAAAAAACTCTGTGCACATACAAAACCTTTAGTTTCTTAAACACGCGGCGCTACGCGAGCGATGGACTACAACGTCTCATGAAATGCGACTCTACCGGACATGCTCCGCATACGTAATTGACATACCATCCCTTCAATCGCCATTGATTGTTGACTGACAGCGAAGAGCTATAAAATGAATTGATGTGGAATAAATCAGACATACCAACTTCTCACATAACTTGGAGTACTTCAGTCCAAAGAAATAAAAAATACCAAACCAAAATGTTCAAATACGTAAGTTCCTCAACACCAAAGACAATCGATCAGAATTTTTGAACCTAATAATGTTATTTTCTCTGTAAACAGACCGTTGTCATCTTCGCTTTAATTGCCTGCGCTGCTGCCAAGCCTGGATTAGTAGCACCACTCGCATACTCGGCTCCATTGGTTGCAGCTGCACCAGGAGTTGTCACTGCCACCAGTAGTCAGGTGATTGCCAGAAATTACAATGGAATTGCAACTGCCCCGGTATTTGCTGCAGCTCCAGTTGCTAAGTATGTTGCTGCTCCCTTCGCTGCTCCACTTGCTGCTCCACTCGCTGCTCCACTGGCCGCAGCACCATTTGCTGCTAAGTATGTAGCGTCGCCATATGCTGTTGCTCCATTGGCTGCTGCTCCTTTGGGATATGCTGCTTCATATGGATATGCGTCTCCTTTAAGCTACGCTTCTGCTCCTCTTTTCTTGTAAATAAATAAATAGTGATGATAACAATAGCCGAATAAATGAATTTGAATGATCATGAAAATGTTTTTTTAAGTACACACCTGTGTATGCATATTTTTCAAAAATCTTTTGATTCAAAGAATGTACATTTAGTATGTTTATGGTCGTTAATATGCTGATGATGTGAAGAAAAGTTACATTTTTTATTTTTGTAATGTTGCAGAGTTATCATCGATATAATGCTCATCAGAACAGATACGCATTAAAACTTAGAATTACCACCGAAAAGACCAAAAGATACTCTCACCGCGGACCCGCTAAAGCTATGAAGCTAGGCATAAGCATGGTGCAAGATAATCCAGGTCTTCAGTTGT
Organism: Melanostoma scalare; assembly: GCA_949752695.1. Lineage (NCBI taxonomy): Eukaryota > Metazoa > Arthropoda > Insecta > Diptera > Syrphidae > Melanostoma > Melanostoma scalare. The sequence continues at coordinate 199,915,466 of OX456984.1, forward strand.
CCTCATTTTCAATACACGTTAATCTATGTGAAAATCACTGCTTTAAAGAACTTCTACAACTCAATTTAGAAGCAGGATTACCGCATACTCGGAATAGGTAGAAAGCCAGAGCAACAAAAATACACTGACAAACTCACTCAGAGTATTTAGTATGAAAAGTTCAGTTCGAATTCATCTCAGACATCCTCTGATCTTACTAAGATCAGAGGATCTCTGAGATCATCTTAGCCCAAATCCAGGTTCAGTGGATGGATGTACGTCGATATGATTATTCGATAAAAAAAAAATTCGTTGAGAACATAATATGATGTTCGATGAGCAGGAAGTAAAAAAGGGGGATTTCGGAGATTGGTGTGAACATAGGGAGTAGTCAGTGTCGCCGGTAAGAAGTCGGTTTATGAAAATTTTTTTTACGCGTTAATCGTACATCAAGGGGTTACTAACCCTTATAATATTTAAAAACACAGTCCGGGCTTTCAGGAAAATAGGAGAGGATTTAATAGGAGACACCGATGCACACTGCCTTAAAACTTTTATAAGTCGTAATGCTGGGGAAAAATAGAGTCTGGCAAAGCAGGACTAGAGCACTCTTTGTGAGAAAAGCGATGAAAGAAAGTGAGACAGGTAACGTTCCGACGATGTTCAAGAGAATCGATCGGTTCTACAATTGAACTATCACCTATCAATCTCAACGCTTTGTCTTGTACCCTATCTAGAAGGCGCTAAAATGTTTGAAGAGCACCTGGCCAGATACGGGAGCTATACTCTAATTTTGGGCGGATGTAAGCTTAACAATTTGTAGCCAGATCAGAAGGGTGAAGATTTTTCTGCATCGTCTTATAAGAAACCTGTAAAGAGGCGATTAGGGATAGAGAAAGTAGTTTTTGAAGATTTAAAGAAATTTGTTCAAACGGGCCAGAAACATCTGTAATGCTCAAATACAAAAGGCTTAGTTTTTACATGACCAAAAAGTAAGGCAAAAAATACTGTTGTGTCCATAAAGAAGTAAAAACTTTGGTCTTTTGTCAAGAGCATTAAGAACTCGACCACGTCATCGGTCCCAACGCTCGTCTTAGCAGCGTTTTTGGCGACTTTAAATATGTGTTCATTCTAACGAGAATCATCGTTTACACACATACCAAGTACTGCTTTTTGGTTTCTTGGATGCATTTACCATTCATAATAATGGCAATGGGGGAATATTAAGCTTTAACGACAAATGACAACATTGTGTTTTCGTAGCATTGAATTGAGCCTCATGTAACAATGCTGCCAATGTCAGAATTCAATGAGCAATTGAGAGAGTTAGAAGTTTCAGATAAGAGATAATTTATAGAAGATAAGGAAGAAAGTCGGAAACAAAGCGGAGCCTTGAGTCTGAGGCACACCAGCACTTAGAAGGTGAGTATCAGACTTGAAACCATCCCACACAACTTGTATTGAACAGTTCAAATGGTAGTTTCTAATCTAACGATGAAGAGACCCATAGACACCAAAAACACAAATTTTCGATAAGAGAACTTGATTCAAAACTCTATCAAATGCCTTGGAAATATCGAGCTTATTTGCTTTAAAAAAGTGTAATGATTGGTTTCTCTTTTGGGTGAGATATGCCATTTAATCAACAGTGGACCTTTTGCTGCGAAAGTTGTATACTAATCTCAATTTTTTGTTACCTTCTGTGTCTTTCTTTGGAACTATTAACAAAGGAGAATTATACGGGCTTATAGATGTTTCAACTATAGGGTTTTTGAATAAGAGCGCTAGAAAAGTTTTTTTGAAAAAAACAAAAACGGTTTTGGATATCCATGAAATTCTTTATTCTTGTCAAAGTACGTTTGATGCTATTATATATGGAACTAAATTTCTTTGCATGGCCACCACGGGCACGCTTGCAGAAGTCCAGACGCTGAACTCAATTTTCAACAGTTTTCAAGCATAAATCGGCCGATACTGCTGCAATTTCACGTTCGATATTCGTACGAAGTTAATCAATCGTCGCTGGCTTGTTGGCATATACCATAGACTTGACGTAGCCCCACAGGAAATAGTCTAACGGCGTCAGATCGCACGACCGAGGCGGCCAAGTGATTGGACCATTTCGAGAGATAACACGTTCTCCATACTTGGTTTCCAATAAATTGATTGTGACATTCGCTGTGTGGCATGTGGCGCCGGCCGTCCTGTTGGAACCACATGTCCTCCAAGTGCATATCGGTGCCAAAAATATTCTGTTATCATTGAACGGTAGCGATCTCAATTCACAGTAACGTGCCGGTCTTGATCATCACAGAAGAAGTACGGCTCGATGACACCGCCCGCCGCACCGGCCCATAAACCATACCAAACCGTAGTTTTTCGGGATGCAAACATGACTCATGGAGTACGTGTGGATTGCTGCCTGACTAATACCGCATATTTTGTTTATTGACGAAGCCATTCAGCCAGAAATGAGCATCATCGCTGATTGGACGTAGCGCTCTTAACGTTGAGGCCACTGACTCCGAATTTCGGGAATAAATTTTAGTAATTTCGACTCATTGTTGGCTCGTATATCTGTCCATCATGAAATCACTTTACTGAAGAGAAATGCCAAAAGAGCGGCAAGAGATATGGCGTCGTTTGCTGTCCCTGTCGCTCTACTTTTATAGCGTCCCTGTTTAAAAACCCTGTATTTCTTCATCTATCAACTTCTCAACCTGGTTTTTGATTTCATTCAAGTTAGCATGCGCAAGTGTGTAATTTTTTATGTATACTGGTGTTTTATCTATAGTCGCTATTTTTTGTTCATAAAAATTATTTTTTGTTAGTATACTGACGACGGTCATTGAGAAGCTCTCGTTCTTCAAGATATTTCATGAGTTGACAGTTTATCAACGTCTCCATGGATTTGGAAGGAAGGACTTTGCGTTGGTGCGATTAGGCGGTAATTGGGAGGGTAGGAAGTTGCGCAATTTTTAGGGACTAGGGACAGGCTGAAAAAATCTAGATAGATAAAGGAAAGATAGAAAAGCTTACGCAGTGGCCTTGCCAGCGTAGAAGAAAACCATTTCAGAATAACGGTGGGGATACCGTCTAAAGCAGCGAAATGAAATTTTCCTCAACTTGGACAGTTCACATTATCAGATTTCTCTTTCCAGTTTCACTATTTTATAACTATCCAACAAGTCGGACAGGCAGTCGTTTAAGGGTTTACGTTATCCAATATTGGTTATTGAGACCAAAATCTTACTCACTAATTTTACACTGTGAACTGCCCTATTAGCAAAGAGAGAGTAAATTGCGACGAGGTAGTGTCGATTTGCCCCCAAGCTTAATCCTCGTCGTTTTGGTTTATTACAAGAACTAAAAGATTTCTTTTTCAGCTGCAACAGCTACAAGAAAACTAATAAAACTCAGTTCAAAAAGCATTCGAAGCCAGATTGAATTTAGCAAGAAGTTTTGGCGACCTTGGCTCCTCAAAATGATGACAATGAATGATTTCCTATAACCAACAATTCACTTGAGCAGCCTAGTCCCAATGGAAAACAACTGCACCAGGTTGATATTTAAATTTGTGAGTTATTTGAGATATTCTTGTAATCCGAAGTTTCAAAACAGAGCTTTGAACAAAGCCCAAGTGATGGCAACTGGTAAAAGTTAGTTTTCTCAAATTACCCTAACTCCTTCGCAACAAGCCGTCGATAAACTGTTCGGATTTTGTTTTTATATTCCAGAAATTGACTGGATCTCTTTGTCCGACTTTGTTGGAAATAATTTTGTGAACGGTATTCAATCCGTACCTAAACTTGCGACTAAAGTTTGAAGGTTGCGATCAAACTTTTGAATGCTTCCTTAACTTTTCCTTAAAACCGACATAGCGTTTCAACTTGTTTTTTGTTGATTTTCAGTCTTGTACCAAATTTAAAACATTTGGCTCACGCAAATGTTATGTTGATTGAATAAATACATCATACACATACACCACATGCAAACTTCGCTTTTGAATTGCCTTGAAACTTGTCCAAAAACGAGCAAAACAATTCCAAGAATCCTATGAACCAATTGGCCATTGCAATTAAACGTAAAGCACTGCATTCCCCTTCCAAATATGCAAATATTACTGCCTATGGATATCATAACAGCTATACGCACCAACGCATAGTCTGAAATTTGCGAAAACTCATATAAAAGGCCATCCACGGCACAGTGCTAACCATATTCATTCAGCAGCTCTATTCCTCGTCGGACAAGTAACCAATATAAACACAAATATTCACAACATGGCCAAAATCGTAAGTTTAACAGCGATAGCATTTCCATTTGGATATTAGTTGATTTTTATTTTCCTTCCTTGTAGATCATTGTTCTGTGTGCCTTCATTGCTTGCGCTGTTGCTAAGCCCGGAGTAGTTGCTCCTTTGGCTGCCGCTCCAATAGCAGCGGCACCTTTCGCTTACTCTGCTCCCCTCACTGCAGCTTACTCCGCTCCACTTGCCTATTCAGCACCACTGGCATACTCCGCTCCATTGGCCTATTCTGGTTCACTCATCGCTCCCGGTGGTAGTAGTCGCATTGATATCCAGAACAACTACAATGCTGCCCTTTTTGCTGCTCCATATGCTTATGCGCCACAAGCTTTTGCCGCCCCAGCCAGAATCGCTGCGTACACCGCCCCATCTTTGGCTTATTCCGCTCCAGCTCCAAGGATAGCTGCACCACTTGCTTACGCTCCACAAGCTATTGCTGCTCCAGCTGCATTCGCTGCTTACTCGTCCCCCGCTGCTAGAATCGCCGCTGCTCCAGCAGCTTATGCTGCTTCCTACGCTTACCCGGCCGCAGCTGCTGCGCCTCTTAGATATACCTCTGCACCTCTTTTGCTGTAAATCTGACAAAAGTCCTTTTTAAAGACCTGTAGATGTTATGAAATGAAAATAAAAATTCTTCCCCTAAGTCAACATAACTCATAAAGCATTTTTATTGAGTTTTCTTGAATTTTCTCGTCTTCTTTGGGTTCTTTCTTTAAAGTGCTGTGGTTGCTTAATGCGATACTGCTGGGGATATCCTTAAGCCAACCAGCAGTAAAGTCGTTGCATTTAAGCCTTGTGTGCTGGTACGCGCCCTCGCCACTCATGCAGAAAGGAATGCCCTCCCTTTGGGGGCTGTTCTATGCTTTCACTATTTTCTGTCGGTCTCCGTCGTCACACCTCGCCATGGCTCACATATCAGGATAATTTGTTCAGCGAGCCATTCAATCGGATTAAGGATAGGTAGGTACACGAAGCGGTATAATGCGGTCGTTGGTGGTGAAAACAAAACGCCTAACGCCAAATTTGCACATGTGGCTAGGATCCTGAGACACGTCTCGGTCGATCTCGCTGGATTTTTTTTCATCTCTTTTTATTCTTCATCTTCCCCCTAATGCTTTCCTACATGCTCCACGAGTAGAGCTTCATCCGGAAAAAATGAAAAATTCCATTATTCATAAATTATTCTAAAAGTCCTTATCGTTTAGCAAATTTTTGGTGATGGTAGTGCTTTCAGTTCTCCATTGAGTTATTCCTGCTGTTCTTGTGAATGGTGACAGCGTGCGACAGCAGACCATTGGCAACGTTGACGTTTGAAGTGAAATTAGATTTTACATGAATTTCTCAAGAGACCTACAGCCGTATTTATAATCGCATTTTAAACTCCGCGGAACTTTAAAACACGCTTAATCGTTGATTAAAACAAAAATCGTATTTATAATCATTTTTCGGCAGTGAATAAGGGCTGATTAGCTTAAACGCAGAAATGTGTGTTTTAAGCGTGTTTTAGCGTATAAATGTCATTTGATTTTGAGTATTGAGTTGTCATTCAGTGGTTTATTTACATCTTTGAGAATTTTAAAAATAACTAAAATGGAAATGTACTCAAATTACATTAACTTTATAAATAATTTGGATGTAGTAAATGTGTTTTCAATTGACAGAAATATGCATTGTTTTCCTTTTTTGTAAATTCGTTTCTTACAAGTTTTCCAGTTCGGAAACGTTTTTGATTTTCGCTTTTTGGACAAAACAACAAAATTAAAGCCAAAGAATAATAGAATATATACATATATATAGAACAATGCATATTGCGTGACCAACATTTCATCGTCCATAGGTTAGAAAATATAAACAAAAACAAATTTCTGTTGTCAGTTCAACCATTGAGAAACCAAAATAAGAGAGTTTCTTTATGATTTTGACATAAGGGATGATTAACTAGTATGGGCGAAAAAAATGATTATAAATAAGGATTTTTTATTCACTGATTAAAGTCTTAATAAGTTCTTAATCACTGAATAACTAATATGCGTTTTAAGCGTGTTTTAGCGAAATCTAATAAATACGGCTGCTAAAGTTTAAAACACGAATGTAGTAGTAGAAGTGGTAGTTGTAGTAGTTTCAGTGTTGGTTCGATTAGAAAAATGCAAATCCGTGTTGAGTTATGTGACAGCCGCCTGTATGAACGAATATATATGTACTTAAGCGGTGACATGTGATGGGGTTTGACAGAATTCATTAATTTTTAGCTGCTTTTTCAGAAAATTGGTTTGGGCAACACGCGCGAAGTTTTTGTTTTGCATAATATAGTGGATTTCATCACATGGCAATTTATTATGCAAGAAAGCTTGGGTAGCAACATTGGGTAGTCCTAACTCCATCTTGTGAATAGGGTTTTCCCTTGTAAGAGCTCTTGTTACTATGAAAGGTTTGAATTGATCTGAAATGGTGGTACCAAAAGATAAGCAATAGGTACAAAAAAGATTAAGGGGAGTAGAAGACTAAAGACGGCATGCGAAGATTTCGGCGAGCCAACTGTTGATTCTTAAGAGCTCGTACTAAAATTGAAACTAAGGTGACTAACCTTCCAAGCTACGTTTGAAACGCTGTTCAAACGCCTCTTGATAGGACAACATACTAGCCCAACATAATGGGAACACAATTATGCTCCCGATACAAAAGTTGCGTTGTTGATTTGCTGGAGGAAAAAGAGGGCTAAGAGGATGAGGAGGATAAGGAAGACGAGGAGAAAGGACAAGGCAAAAGAGGAGTACAAGGTGGACGAGGAGAAAGGGGAGAACGAGGAGAAAGAGGATTCAGAGGACGACAACGAGCACTAAGAGCACCATTAGGACGAAGAGGACGAGGATGATTAGAACTAGGACGAGGATGAGGATTAGGAGGAGGATGAGGAGGATTAGGAGGATGATAAGGATGAGGAGGATGAGGAGGATGAGCAGAATGAGAAGGGGAATGAGGAGTATGATGAGGAGGATGATCAGGATGAGGATGAGTATGAGGAAGAGGAGTATGAGGAGGGGCAGTATGACAAGTAGGAGTACGAGGAGGAGGAGAACGAAGAGTTTCAATAAGAGAAGGAGTAGTAAGAAGAGGAGGAGAACAAAAGAAGACGAGGAGGCAGACGAAGACGAGGAGTACGAGGAGGACGAGATCGAGGAGAGGAGGATGATAGACTAGTAGAAGAAGAACGAGAACGAGGACGAACACCCAAACGAGGACGAGCGCTAGGAAGTATAGGACACTAAGGAGTAGGAGAGAGGAGGAGGAGGAGGAAGACGAAGATTTCAAATCGCTGACAGGATTTTGTAAGCCACTCTTAGAAGACTTATATTTCTGTTGTCAATCGTAGTGGAGAATTACACTATGCTGACGTTTCACTCGAAAAACATATTTCTCCATCCTTCCAAGTTAAATTCAAGTTCAAGTGCATGCTCTTTATGCTTAAGGCCATTCTCAACTCTCTAACTACTTCGAAAATGATCCAGGAATGCAAGAGCTCTCTGAATCTTATTTGGGTTCCAGACCATCACTGCAAAACTGGAAATGAGATCGCCAATGAGCTTTCTAGGCAAGGATCTCAGACAGCTTTCTCAGGCCCTGAACCATCCATAGGTCTGCCAGCGTCCACAGTGAGGGCTTCAATCAACGATTGGATCTGCAAAGAGCACAATCGTAGATGGCATGCTTCCAATGGATGCAGACAGACCAAACGTTAATAAGAAGGCTGCAATATTTTTGCTAGCTCGTAGGAGAAAAGACTGTAGAAAGCTTATTGGCGTTGCCAGCGGGCACTTCTTTTTTGGCAAGCATTTAAACGTGTTAGGCTTAAGTGATACCCGCTCTGTGAATTTTGTGGAGAAGATGAGGACGCCGCAGAGCACTTCCTCTGTGAATGTCCTGCTTTTTCTCGCATGAGGTTACAGATACTCGCCGCAGGCATGGTGAGAGCTGGTAACTTAGGCTCCTTGTAATGTCAGCGTCTTTTGGCTTTTTTCGGAACATCTGCAAAGCTATAACAAATAGAAGGTTGCTATCTGGTAGTACAATGGACCGGTATTTAGGTCTGAGTGCTCCAGTTGGTATTTTAAAAACCTCCAACTGAACTATCTTCGTTTGCTTTAAGGAACCTCTAAGAAAGTCATCGGCTCTAGCGGTGTCATAACACCTCAGTTGTCTGGTGGACTGAAGACAAATTAATCGAAGGTTCTTTAACATTAGCCAAAATAAATAATGTCCAGGAAGTTGATATGATCTTTCGTGGGCTTCGGAAGGTTTTGGATGGAATGGATGGTGCGCAAATGAAGGAAAAAGCACAATATTCCCGTTACCCTTATACTTTCTTAATAAAATGATGCAAAGCTTCACTTAATATCACTTGAATTTTCATTTTCATTCGCTTAAATTTTTTAAGAATTTTTAAAAGTTATGAGACCTAGTTGGTGGCGGAAACATATATTCCCCGATCACCAAACTCTCCACAAGCACTTCCCGAAAGTGAAAGGAAATGAATTAGTTATCCAATCTCATTTCTCATGCCATCGCTAAAAAACCATTAATCCACGCCAACGTCTTTTGCCAATATGCACATTTTTTCCCTGCCAAACGCGCGGCTACATCTTTCTTCCAGCATTTTCCCTTGGCATCCTAAACGTAAGTTCTTCCCACAAAAAGAAATATATTCCCATTCACAAATTTGGCAGTACCCAAAGTAACCAGGGACTTGAGTTCAAAATAAATACCCCCAAAAAAAAAGAAGCTCTTCCGCAGTTCGTCCAATAAATGTTCAACATTTATAGCAGCGAAATAGGAAAACCTTTCATTTGGGATTTGAAATATGAGCACTTGCCGAGTTCTCATATTTTCATTTTAAAAGATGAAAATACGGAGCACGTCGCGTCGCGTCGGTGGTCCTCCATGAATTTTCTAAGAACAATGAAGTCAAGTTCGCATTTCGCGAAGTAGGTGGGCAAAAGTACTTATGCAGTTAGGGAACGAGAGAAAATGAGTTCAAATCCATTGAAATTTTTCACTGCTGAGCATCCGCACAGACACTTTTTTTGCCGTCCATTTCACACCTAGACTCAGTTTGGTGGACACATCTAAAACGCTAAACGAACGTTGCAAGCAACTGAAGACTCATTTTCTTATTTTCCCTCATCTAAATATTACCATGGAAGGTAATATTTAATAAAAACAAATTGCGAGTCATGAATATTCATTTGGTTTCAAGGATTCGTTAGCGAATCGAGTGCTTTTAACATCCTTCTACATTGATCAATATTCGAACGTAAACGGAGTGGAAAGGTGTGTACCTTAGGCAAAAGTTTCTTCTCTATTCTCTATCTCTAGTAATGGCTAGAATTTTCTTTTTTTCTTTATTTTCCACTAAAGTTTTCATCGAACATCGGGAATATTTGGTTTTATTCCGAACGGGAAAGGGAGTGGCAAGGCGAAAGATGAGATACATCGTCTGCTCTATTAAATCAAAGTCGAATCGAATCAAATAAAAAGAAATCTTCTCTTAGAGGATACATGTATGACGTGCATGTGAAGGTTTTTTTGGTTTCTTTGTTCAGAAAGCAATTCTTCGATGCTTAATGCATGAGAGGGATTGTGAGTGTGACACATTGGGAAACTTTTTTACAAACTAAATAAGAGCAGATCCGTGTTTTATCGACGGTATAATCCTTATACAGATCGATGGTAAAATTAATTCGATGTGGAAACTATACAAGTAGGTAGTACATAGGTACGAGCTATCTACAGAATTAATGAGATAAGGATTAGGATTTGCTTTTAATGCAAATGAGATGAGTTTTCTTTTCATATGTTTGCATTTGCTCGTGTAACCGGTATTCTTGTCAATTTCGTCAGACGACGACAACGATAGACGATAGAGAATATGCGCTGCTACAACGAAATATTTCATCGACGTTGAAAAAGCCATGTCGAGTGGATTCGGTCTCAAGGGAATTGATTTCCACTCAGAGGAAAACACCTAATTTTTCGACTTTTTCATGGATTTAAAAGCTTTTCCTGTTGATTTTCCAGTGCCCTGAGCGAAGCAATTGAAATAAAAAAGAAAAGCAAATCTGTTTCGCTGACGGCGCGGCGTTGGAAAATCACCATGTGGACTGGTACTTAAGGAACAATCTCAAAATTGGTATAATACTTCTTATTTAGAAATCACAATCGCTTTTTATCAAATAACTACAGTTACACTGAAGGGATAAGTTGACTTAGATATGATCTACACTGAAAAAAATATCGTACATAATTACAATGTATGCCTTACATTGAGTTGTTTTACATTGGGGCAATGAAAAATACATTAAGGTTATGTACCAAATATTGGAACAATGTACCAAAAGTATTAGACTTAAATGTACCTTTTATTGATTCAATGTCACTGAATACATTGAGCGATTCACATATTAAAATTTCCTGAAACCGACGGAATAAGAATTTTTGTTCATTAGAAAATTTATACAGCTGCCTCATTTCTTTGAAAACTGGCTATCTGATCTCTTCTTTTGTCTCGTTTTAATTCAATTACATCCTGAATTACTTACTTAATTTGACATTTGTATTTAAAAATTTCCAGTGATAAAATAAAGCAATTTTTAAATGATCTAGATACATCTTTCAAAACGACGGCAACTTTTGCGTTCCATTGGTCAGTTTTAAAAAAAAATTACTCTTCAATCTACATAATTTTTGGACATTTCTATTTTTCAGCAGATTTATTTGTCAGGATCTACCAATGGAAATCTCATTAAACTGTTTTTAATTTCGATATGTTCTATTTTCCACCTTGATAATAAAAACAGCCATTCTACATTAAAAGAAAAGTAGTCGAATGGCAAAAGAAATTTCAGCGCCATCTATGGAGAGGCAGAATCATCGCTGTTCTAATATTATTTTCATATGCAAGTTTATAAATATAATTTCAAAGCTGAGTAATTTTGGTTCTACTATTGCATATACATTATACATATTATGATTTCAGAGGAAACATTTTTACCGCAAAAAAAATTACATTATTTCAATGTAGCCTGGAATTATTTTCAGTAACCAGGCTTTGCAATTACGTCATTATTTCATTTGAACTGTACTTTAATGTTTATATTACATTGGCTGAATGTATAATATATTCGACAGCTCTATAGTTCTAATGGAAAACTACATCAACCTATATGTACAAAACATCAATTATTTTTTCCCAACAGATCGCAAATAGTGTTAAAGTTACCATTTCGAGAGATTGGGGTAAAAAAATTGATTTTTTTTGCCAATGGAAATCACATAACGAAAGCGCATGTAACTACTCGGCGCAATTGTACATTGACTGAACGCACTTTACATTGATTTTTTTTACCAATGGAAAACCACAAAGCGAATGCGCGCTTTACATTGCTTGCCAATTTTAACTTGTTTCGGTAATTAAAAATTGTGGTTCGTCACACGCGCTTTTAGTTTTATAATAACGCAACGCAGTTTCATTTTGTTGCGAAAACTTTTTGTCGCTATTTAATTAATTTTGATTTTGGTTCGAGACACGCGGTTTTAGTTTCATTTTGTTTCATTAGGTAATTGTCGCCATTGGCCATTAAATATTTTCATTGTTTTTCGAGAGTCGAGACACGCGGTTTTATCAAGAGAATATATGTGTAGGTGCATATATTTATTATCTAATTTAAATAAAAATAAAAGAACTAAGGTATGTATATTTCGTTGAAATATTATTTTTCTTATTTTCTTAAATGTTAAAAGTGAAGTGTCCAGACGAAAAACAGCATAAGCCACCTCAAAAAATTACGAGAAAAATGAATAGTAAGATTATCTTTCACAAGTTTTCCAAAATTCTATAAGATGTCATCATTAGTTTAATTTCGATAATGGATTTGTGCTGTTTTTCGCCTGGACTCTTCAAGTCTTAAGATACAAAGTGTCTTAAACTGAATTTCATGCTTTATAAGGAACTGAGGTGTGTATATTTCTTTGAAATATTATTGTTCTATGCACAAATGTTAAAAGTGAAGTGTCCAGACGAAAAACAGCATAAGCCACCTCAAAAATTTACGAGAAAAATGAATAGTAAGATTATCTTTCACAAGTTTTCCAAAATTCTATAAGATGTCATCATTAGTTTAATTTCGATAATGGATTTGTGCTGTTTTTCGCCTGGACTCTTCAAGTCTTAAGATACAAAGTGTCTTAAACTGAAAACAGTATACATATACGTACATGATCATTCTGGATCCAGCAGTCTAACGAAACGCAGTTCCATTTTTTATCTTGTTTCGGTAATTGTCGAATTAAAAATTGTGTTTCGAGACACGAGCTTTTAGTTTTATAATAGGTTTGTTCGTTGAAGCCCTGGGGTTGCCCTATGGCCGCCACAAAGCGTTTTTTGAGAAACCTAAATTTGCCCTGAATGTCAAATTGAGTGTTTTTTGAGCCATAGGTTTGCCATAGGTTTTCCCCAAACTCGCCCTAGCTTTTTGCTGTGGCGATTTGAGGGCTGTCAAATGGCATGTATTTTTTTTTTTTAATGACAGGGATGTGTGGTGATTTGTGGTGTAGTGTTTTTTGAGGACTGGGAAACCCAGGTTTTTTTGACAACTCATAGGGTTGTCAAGAAAACCTGGGTCAACCATGGGGAAAGTTCAACGAACAGACCTAATAACGCAACGCAGTTTCATTTTGTTTCGGTAGGTAATTGTCGCCATTGGCCATTAAAAATTTTCATTGTTTTTCGAGAGTCGAGACACGTGGTTTTATCAAGAGAATATATAGGTGCATATATTTATTAATTTAAATAAATATAAAAGAACTGAGGTGTGTATATTTCGTTGAAATATTATTTTTCTTATTTTCTTAAATGTTAAAAGTGAAGTGTCCAGACGAAAAACAGCATAAGCCACATCAAAAAAATACGAGAAAAATGAATAGTAAGATTATCTTTCACAAGTTTTCCAAAATTCTATAAGATATCATCATTAGTTTAATTTCGATAATGGATTTGTGCTGTTTTTCGCCTGGACTCTTCAAGTCTTAAGATACAAAGTGTCTTAAACTGAATTTCATGCTTTTCATTTGTAAAAAACACTGCCAAACAATTGAAGTACTAATTCACCACTTTAAAAAAACACACGATATTAAAACGCACAGTACATTAAAATGTGTTGAAAAATCTTGTTATCAAACTTTTCATGACTTAGGCAGCTTTAAAAGACATTGCGTCAGAAAGCACTATGTGCCTGGCCCCAAGAATGTGGAATGTGTTCCCTCTCATTCAGAAATAACTATTGGAAATTGTGTTTTAAGTAATACGGGTATATCCGAAAATCGAGAGAATCACCCAGAATACAATCAAAACAATGATTTAATATCATTTTTTAAATCCGCATCAGTCTTAGCTTTGAAGTTGCATAGTAATCACAATTTCAATAGAAAAGATGTTTACGAAATACAAAAAAATATACAACAGTATATCATAGACCCATTTGTTAATGTTATAACATCTTTTGCTGTTCACCAAATTAGTAACATCTGTCCTGAAATACATGCAGGCTTAGGAGATTTATTGTCGCTGTGTAAGAATCCATTTAAATTTTCAAATACTGATTACCGTTTATTTCAATGGATGAAACAAGAACAATTAATTGAAGATGCTCAGGAATTCACAATTGATGAATCCATTAATACAATTTTTCATAATGGCTCTCTAGAATATGATCAGCAGAAAGTGAAAGGTGTTATTATGCCATTACGGTTCCAATTTAAAAAGTTATTTGAAACACGAAATATGTTAGCTAATGTACTTGAAAACATAAAAATTCAATCGTTGAATGCAAAAAGTGTAAATAGCTTTGTTCAAGGAGAACTATGGAAAGAAAAATGCAAAATGTATCCAGGAAAACAACTTATACCGTACTTTTTATACAATGATGAGTTTGAAATAAATAACCCGTTGGGTTCTCATAGTGGTCAACATTCAGTGAGTAATGTTTATTACTCGTTTCCTTGTTTAGCAGAAAAAGAGTCAAAGCTGGAAAACATTTACTTAGGAGCAGTCATTAAGTCTAAGGATGTAAAAACATTTGGAAATGAAAAGTGTTGGAAAACTTTAGTTCATGAGCTAGTAGACCTTGAAGTGAACGGAGTTGATATTTTAACGGAAAATGGTGTCAGTAGAGTCTACTTTGTATTAGGACTTGTCTTAGGAGATAATTTGGGATTAAACTCGTTTCTTAATTTTAATAGATCCTTTGTAAGTACAAGCTTCTGTAGATTTTGTAAAATGAATAAATTGGAAACACATACGGCCACTATTGAAAATACTTCCCTTATGAGAAGTAAAATTAACTATGAAGTTGATGTTAAAAAAAATCTATCATCAGAAAGTGGAATCCGAAAAATGTCGCTGTTAAATGAAATACCATCTTTTCATGTCGTAGATAACTATAGTGTCGATGTAATGCATGATCTTTTCGAAGGTGTATGTCACTATGATCTTTGCCACGCCTTGATTTATTTTATGGAAACAGCCAAATACTTTAACTTAGAAACATTGAATTCAAGGAAAAGTAACTTCGATTACGGTCCAATTGAAATTGATAACACTTCGGGGGATATAACAACTACACATTTATCAAAAAAGCATTTAAAAATGTCTGCCCGAGAAATGATGAATTTCGTGTATTGCTTTCCGCTAATGATTGGTGATTTAGTTCCTCAGGATGATGAGGTTTGGAAGTTTATTTTAAATTTGTTTGAAATAGTTGATATGTTACTCTGTTATGAAATAAACACAGCTATAATAGATCTATTGAGGCATAAAATATCAATACATAACGCATGCTACGTTCGTCTTTTCAATGATAATCTTAAAGCAAAACATCACAATCTCATTCATTATCCAACAGTTCTTCGGAAATCGGGACCTTTGAAAGCTTTCTGGTGCTTCAAATATGAATCAAAACATAGAGAGTTCAAAGTGTACTCTCATGCAATAACATCTCGTAAAAACATTTGCTTAAGTTTAGCTAGAAAATATCAACTTCAATTTGCTTATTCTATAATAGAACCAAGAATAAGCGATGGCTGGTATTCAATAAATGAATCAGATCGGACAAAAAGTTGTTATGATAGTATTATATCGAGAATTTTGAAATTTTCATATGAAACAGTAAAATATTTTTCAAAAGCAAAATGCAATGGATATATGTTCAAAACTGGATTTTATGTAGCAGTTTATAAAAGTGATATTGAGATTTATTTAATCTTAAATGTTTTTATGTTGGGGACTGAATCGATTGCTCTGTTTTGTCAAAAGTTAAATATGATTGAATATAATCCCCATTTTTTAGCTTACGATATAGTACAAGATCAGTTGGGAGAATTTTCAATCATAAACATCAAAGATTTAGTTGGACCCCCTTTAACTAAAATCAAAACTTCGAGTGGTAGAAACTATGATCAAAATCAAAGAATATTACTCTGCAAATATATAATTATTTTTTCATCAAACATTCACTTGTTTTTACAAATCAGCT
This sequence comes from Melanostoma scalare, assembly GCA_949752695.1. NCBI lineage: Eukaryota > Metazoa > Arthropoda > Insecta > Diptera > Syrphidae > Melanostoma > Melanostoma scalare. The sequence continues at coordinate 199,931,336 of OX456984.1, forward strand.
GATATTCATACATAAAAAACGAAAAGCTGAACAAAAATGGAGCAGTCAACAATAATTGAAGAAACACCACAATTATCTTCGGATCAGAGTACTGAAAACGATTTTTTGCCAGTCATTAATACACAAGATCTGCCAACCAATTTTTTTCTATCAGAAGATAACAATAGCAACGAATTGAGCCAAAATAGTCAAGGAATTATTATTTTGGATAGTTCACATTGTTCAAATAACTTCACACAAGATTTTCTGGAAAGTGAAGCAAGAAAACAAGAATTAAGATCATTTCTTCAATCTTGGGGACTCTCTGAGTTAGCAGATTATTTCATTGGTAAGTTTTTTTTGTCAAGAAAAAATTAATTAAACATTAAATTTTAAAATTAATTAAAATTTTAATTATTTAAATTTAATGAATTAAATTTTTTTATTCATTAGCTATTTGGTGACTTATGAATTAAAAATAATCACTTACTAACTTATGACTTATATTATTTTTAATTCATAAGTCAACGACTAACTTGTGAAGTAATTAAAGATTTAAGCTAAGAAGTGACTTAGCTTTTGCAACCATGTATGTCACTTGGTTCCAGAATCTTAGAATCATCACAAAATGTTATCGAATAACAAAACACCATTTAATGCTTATTCATTTACTTTCTTGCTAGAACTCATGATCTTTACTTTTTTCATTAGAGCAAAAAATCTTCGTTCACATCCTGAAAATAATAAAAACAGAAGATGTCGAAAAATCTATAAAAAATTTTCCTATTGGTACTCAAGTACTTTTTAAAGACTGTTTAGAAAAATGGAGAGGATCCATCGGTCGTCCCTTAGCATCGTCTGATTGCACCGAGCTTTTGCGTTGCAGCGAGAGCCCATTTGACCGAGTTTCAAGATGTTCAACTCCATCAATCGCCGAAACAGTTACCACGACTAACGAAAATTCAGTATCATTGAATACAATATTATGTACAAATCAAGGTCAACTGCTATGTGATTATTATAACAATAATAGAGAATTTCACGAAGAACAACGGACAATGCTTATTAATTTAATAGCCAATTATTTTGAACAGAACAAAATACATTTGAATTTGTCGACTAGTTATAGACTAGAAAAGCAAATAATTGAAAAGTTTCCAACGGAGAAATTGGTAAGTAAACTCACTTAACTAGTTGAAAATTTGTTAGCTGTTGTTGTAATTGAAGGCGCTGAGCACTGTATTATTTATACTTTTGAAAGAATTTAGTTTTTAAATTAAAAAAAAAAACAAAAAATTGCAAAAGTGGCAAATAATTTTGATGTGTTCATAGTTTAACTTGAACTTTTTTTATGAGAAAAAGTCTCTCTCTCTGTTATTATTATCTGAGTCTATTTGCAAAATGCTAGTCAAAATATTCTCCAAAATATTTATAATTTTTTTTTTCAATGTCTGTCGCATTAAGTTGGAAACTGAGCAGTTAAATTTTTCGCTTTTTTAAAACAGCATCAGGTTCCCGTCGTTGTTATTTTGTGATCATGAGGATTATTCTTAGTCGAAAGATCATGAACATTTTTCTCTCAATATTAGGAATACTACCGGAATAGCAAGAGAGGAAGAATTTATAATAGAGGAATCAATATCAGAACTGGAGTGAACAGAACACTTGGAAACAGTCCAAGCTCTCCTAAGTATCCACGATGTGAGAAAATATCAAAAGGAAGAAAATTATTCGGTAAGTTTTTTAAAAAAGAACATTTTAAATGAATGTTTCGACGAAATCATATATTTTTAGTTTCAGAAAAGAATGCAGATGAATGCATCAAATCTCTTAAATTCGATAAATTGACGGCTGAACAATTTGATCGTTATTGGATGGCATGTGTGCAGCATAGATTGCACACAATTCAAAACGCAAATTCTACTTTGGAAATTTTGGAGCAATGGGGAAACTATAAAGCTCCCCTTGGCCACAGATTGGTACACATTCCATTTTTTTATATTTTTCTTCATCACCTCGTTGGCTGAGTTCTATTTTGTTCAATAGGCCACTTTTCACGAAATTGAGGAGGGTATGCAGTCTTCATAATTTGTGGGCGCTCTTTCGTTTGGCGCAAACCATTTTGTTCTATATCTTTTAGTTTTCAAGTTATTGTAAAACTGCTTTGTTCAATAGGACACATTTCGAACTGTTTTGGGTGTTATTTTTGTTCAATAAACCACTTTTGATTCGTTCTGTATTACGTTGAACAATACAAATTCCATATATAAAACGACTTCCTTATTGATTTTAATTTATAACTTTTTTAAAAGAAAAGAAAAACATCTAGTGTGACTTGTTTTCAAACTAAAATTGTCTACGCTTGCAGAAAAAATCTACTTCCAAACAATAATCTCTAATTATAACAAAAAAATTTCGACCTGAACCTTAAAAATCGATTTCCCAACATTTTGAAAATTGGACATTGAACAAGATAGAACTCAGCCGACGACCTGTATGATTTTAACGCTCCAGACACTTCGCTAATGACAAAAAAAATTTGAAAACTTTGAATTCTATATAATTTCAAAATAAGAGTGTCATTACAACGATTTTTAGATGTGCTAAACACTTAGCACGTTGTTAGTTTGAACTACTAAAGTGAATATTTAAAATTATTTGCTAACAATCAACCAATAATTTTATTATTATTTTTGGTTCTACTTTTTCATTACACTCGGCGATTTTAATTGATTTTTATAGATTAATATGGACTTTGAGGTAATGTTCAACACAACGTATTCTTTGCTCGATAACTTCAACCAATATTTTCCGCATATTTTGGAATTTTTAAATATGGAAAAGAACGTCAAGGAAAGGGAAATAAGAAATCTTTTGAAATCATTAACCTTGGAGGATATCAATGAAAGTAAGTTTGTTAGAAATGTATTCATCATATAAATTAAATAACGGAGTAAAATATTTAATGAAACATAAACATTGAAAGTTTTCTTAATTCTAAACTGCATTTCACTCATGTAATACAGCAGAAAAGAAAAATTTTAATTGATATATATTTAGATAGATTCTTTATTTCATCAACACTTTTAACAATAGCTGCTTTACTGCACTCTGCCTGAAATAACACTCCATTTGATTTTAAAAGAAAAATTTTTCTAATTTCAGATGTAAAGAATGTTATAATTTTACATTGCCTTCACGGATATTCAATTCCTACTCAAAAATCTGTGGTTAAGGACAATACTGGTAAAAAATACAATTAAATTCACCATCAGAGATTCCCAGGAAGCATTCATCTTCATTGCTAAATCAGCACAAGAAGTAGAGGACCATCTTCTTCACTTACAACAGAGATCAGGAGCAATACAGCCGTTCTTAATTGCTATCGGGGACAGCATCAAGGAAGTAAATAATTTCTTGATTTATTTTGACGGAGTAAAATTTCAATTTAAAAACTTCATTAGAGCAGTTGACGTTTGTTTTAAAACTTTTCACCTTTTCAATTTGCATTATCCTATTTCATGTTTTTCATTTTGGACTTTTATCCAGTTATTTTTTTATAAAATTCCACCAATAGGATCAAATCCTAAAATCCAAATTCTTATGGACTTCCTTAAAAAAAAAGAAAATGGTTAAATTTGATCTTCTGTAAAAATTTTAAAAACAGTTAAAAAAATAAATCAACAATTTCAATGCAAAGCTAAAATTCTTCTTTTGTGTATTGAGACATTTTAAAAATTTTCAGTTCATATTGCAGAATTTGAAAGACTCTAAGTAAGTATAGCGCAATGAACCAAGTACATTGAGTTTTTGTACGAAGTACATTGGTTCAATGCGCCAAATAAATTGTACAAATGTACCTAGTACAATGAATGCATGTACCAAGTACATTTGATGGATGTACCAAGTACATTTAATGAATGTACCAAGTACATCGGATGGATATACCAAGTACACTCGATGAATGTACCAGGTACATTAAATGAGTGAACCAAGTACATTGGATTAATGAACCAACAACATTAGTTAAATGTACCAAGTACATTGGCGCAATCAGCCAAGTACATTGATTGAATGCATCAAGTACATTAGCTGAATGCACCAAGTACATTGGATGAATGTATAAAGTACATTGGATTAATACCAATTACATAGGCTCAATCGACCAATTACATTTGCTCAATAAACCAAGTACATTGGATGAGTGTACTAAATACATTGGATAAATGTACCAAGTACTTTGTCTACATGTACCAAGTACACTTGATGAATGTACCAAGTACATTGGCTGAATGTACCAAGTACATCGGATGAATGTTCCAAGTACTCTCAATGAATGTACCAACTACATTAGATGAATGTACAAAGTATATTGGGTGAATGTACCAAGTACATTAGCTGAATGCACCAAGTACATTAGCTGAATGTACCTAGTACATCGGATGAATGTTCCAAGTACACTCAACGAATGTACCAAGGATATTGGCTGAATGTACCAAGTGTATTGGCTGAATGTACCAAGTATATTGGTTGAATGTACCAAATACATTGGCTGAATGCACCAAGTACATTGGCTGAATGTACCTAGTACATCGGATGAATGTTCCAAATACACTCAACGAATGTACCAAGGATATTGGCTGAATGAACCAAGTATATTGGCTGAATGTACCAAGTATATTGGCTGAATGTACCAAATACATTGGCTGAATGCACCAAGTACATTGGCTGAATGTACCAAGTACATCGGATGAATGTTCCAATTACACACAACGAATGTACCAAGTACATCGGATGAATGTTCCAAGTACTCTCAATGAATGTACCAACTACATTAGATGAATGTACAAAGTATATTGGGTGAATGTACCAAGTACATTGGAGCAATGTATGGTACATAATTCAAGATTATTTTTTTTTTTTATTTTTTTTGTCAATAATGTACCAAATACATTGAATCAATCATTTAAGTACATTGACTCAATTTACTTTACATTAATTCATTGAAAAAGTAAGAGAGCTTTCAAATAAAGCTTGTTTGCAATTTAATGTTCTTTTAACACTGTCGCAATGTATCAACATTCGCTCAATGTATAAGATACATTGGGATCTAAAATCAGATTAATGTACTTTTTTACATTGTCACGATGTTTTCTACATTATTCAATGTAAGCGTACATTAAGCAATGTACCACAATGCATTGTCCTAATGTACCTAAGCATCGGCTGAAAAATAATGTAAAAAACATTGCGAAAATGTAGTTTTACATCAATATTACGTACCTTTTTTTTCAGTGTATGGGCTGCAGGGATTTGAGGTGAGGTCTACCTGATGGCCTCAATATACTTCGACAGCAAACCGATCTGCGGCTATCTGTCTCTAATTTCCATTTCAAATTGGGTTTGATTCAAGCTTGATAACAGCACCTTCTTCCCTTCTGAGACGATCGGTGATATCCTCGTCTCCTTTATGTCTGTAAATGGAGTTGATTTGCACCCTCGATATGTTTCAAGCCTTAAGAATTCTCGGTCATACAAATAGGCTGTATACTGGCTTTTTATTTCTTGAATGGCAATTCCTAGAGTAACAGCGATTGTCAAGATCATAATGGTCAACACCATTGATCTATTTCGCTCTTCCCGAAAAATAAAATGTTAAAGTATCATCTCATCTAGAAAAATCGGACTATTGTGTCACACCGGTAGATTTTACGCATTCCGTCACTGTAAAAAAGGATAAAGTCCCTAAAAAAAACTATGTGGCGGTAGGAGAAAGCCAATTGGGAAATTCGAAATTTTAATTGGTCATTGTGCTTTCTCGATGGAGACGTTGACACATCAGCTGATATGATATTTAACGTAATTCTCAACGGAATGCATGAGAAATTTTGTTCATCACACCTGTAAAGAGGTGATTAGGAAAAGAGAAAAAGGTTTTTTAATGTACAAAATCGACCCTTCAGTAGAAAACCGAAATATGTTCAAACGGGCCAGTAATATTTGCAAAGCACATATAAATAGGAGCAAATTTTTACATGGCCAACGAGTAAAGCAAAAAATAATATTGTATCCAAAAGGAAGTACAAATTGTTGGTCCTTTGAGAACAACTTTAAGAACTCCACTATGTTATCCGTCCCAACGCCTGTTTTCAACGACTGTTCGTATGTCAGCTCTATCGACATCACTTCCACACAGTATATTAGCTTCTCCCGAGCTCGAGAATATAGACTCTATAATGAAACATATTCTTTTCGTATTCGCTCGTTTGCAAGAGTCCTCAAAGATCTCAATATACATAAATTCGCTAGTCCAGATGGTATTCCCGCCGTTATTCTAGAGAGTTTTTGTTCTACGGACGCTGACAAACCCACTGCATAAGCTTTACATCTTTCCTATTCTTCTGGGCTCTTCCCGAGCAGATGGAAACTGCATTTGCAAATCTTCTTCCACTTCCAATTACCGTACAATTGCACTAACGTCCCTTCTATCCAAGGCTATGGAAAAGTTGATAAACCGTCAACTCATGAAATATCTTGAAGACAGAAAACTTCTTAATGACCGTCAGTACGGCTTTCGTAGCAAAAGGTCCACTGGTGACTTGATGGCATATCTCACCGAAAAGTGAAACCAATCCTTACACTGTTTTGGAGAAAGTAAGTTTATTGCGTTTGATATTTCCAAAGCACTTGATAGAGTTTGGCATCAAGCTCTCTTATCGAAAATGCGTGCTTTTGGTATCGATGAGTCCACTACCTTTCAAACAGTTCAATACAAGTTGTGTGAGATGGTTTCAAGTCTGATACTCACCTTGTAAATGCTGGTGTGCTTCAGGACTCCGTTTTGTTTTCGACTTTCTTTCTTTTCTACATAAATGAGCTCTTATCTAAAACTGCTAGTCCTCTCAATTGCTCATTGAATTCTGACATTGACAGCATGAGGTTCAATTCAATGCTTCAAAAACACAATGTTGTCCTTTGTCGTTAAAGCTTAACATTCCCCCATTGCAGTTATCTATGAATGGTACCTGCATCCAAGAAAACGAAAAGCTGTCAGTACTTGGTATGTGTGTGAACGATGACCAACGTTGGAATGAAACATATTTGAAGTTGCTTAAAATACTACAAAGTGCTTAGGTATTTTGAGAAGATGCAGGAAATTGTACACTCCGTCTTATCTGCGATCTGGCTACAACATATAAAGCCTACATCCGTCCAAAACTAGAGTATAACTTCCATATACGGTCAGATGCTCTTCAAACATATTTGCGCCTACTTGACAGGGTACAAAAAAACAGAGCGTTAAGGCTGATAGGTGATAGTTGAAAAGGTTTTTTTGGAGGTTTGATTCTCATATTGGTAAGACTTTTTCTAGTGATTGTCTTTTTGGCATTTTTTAATCCTGTATACAACTTTACTAAGTTTTGATTTAAGGCCTATAACTGCAAAGCTTTTTGCAATGCTGTTTTTGGACTTCGATGCGCCTATTGCTGGTGACAGAGGACTTACTAACCCTACAATTTTTTGTAATTTAGTTTTAAATGGGCTTGAGAATGGCTCTCAGTACGACGTTATCTACACCGACTTTTCCAAAGCTTTCGATCGTGTAAATCACGACGTATTATTGATGACGATAAACAAAGTTGGTTTTCACTCGAACTACTTAAACTGGATTAATTCATACTCAAGAGATCGTAATCAGTACGTTCGTATAAGCAATGTTCTTTCTACACTGGAATATGTTACTTCGGGTGTCCCACAAGGTAGCCATCTCGGTCCCCTTCTTTTTTTGCTTTTTTTCAAAGACATTCCTGAAATATTTTTAAATTCAGCTTTTAGCCCGTATTCATTTAGTAAAAACACATCCTAACTTTGATTGTATCTACATCAAGGTAGTGGTTCCAGTCAGCATAGGTCCTTCGATAAAAGGGGAAATCCAAAAAGTAAAGTAATGATCGGAACGTGGCTTAGTATTGATTGGTTTGGGAAGCGCTCTTAACATTCTTGAGACACGGATCCGTTTTGCCTTTGCAACTAGATCTAGCTTAGCATCAAAGTCGATTGGCTTTTTTCAGCTGTAGTCAGATTTATATTGCAGACAGTACCTACTAATATTTCCAAGCATGTCTGAATTGCTTAATCTTACGTCATAGTAGTTTTCACGCTATGTCTAAGAAACTGATTGTGTTTTTATGCGAGGAGCTTTTGAAACATAAATTGGTTTTTGAACTTTCGACATTTTCTTTGCTTGTTCGTGTGAACATATGATGTTTCTGACAGTCAAAAACTGATTTATGTAGAAGATGTTATCCTTTACGCAAATAAGAAAAGCAGCCTAAGGAGAAAATTTAGTTGACGAACTGGGAAACATCTCAAATACGCGACTAAGTAACATCCTAAGATTTTCTCTCTCTCTCTCCCGAAAGCGAAAGATGCTGAAGTCATTTGAAAGCTGGTACCTTTAAAACTTATTCTCCGTAATTGTTACTTCAATATCCTATGTTAGCATCTATAGGTGCTAGAGTAACTTTTAAAACAAATATGGCACAGAATGTAGTTCTATGCAGACAACTAATGTCAACCATTTCGTAGATGCTTTAATCATCCAGAAGATCTGATAGATTCCTGAAAATCGAAGTGGACAAAATTTATAGGTCCCCTCAATTCCCTTAAAAGTTATAGTTTTAGATTCTTCGTTTTCTGCCACGGTAAAAAAAGATACAGTCCCTAAAAGAACTGTGTGGCAATATGAGAAAGCCAATTGGGACGGACTGAATAATTTCTTTCGAAATTTTAATTGGTCATTGTGCTTTCTCGACGGAAACGTTGACGCAACAGCTGATATGATATCTAACGTAATTCTCAACGGCATGAGAAATTTTGTTCCTCACAGAACAAAAAGTATCATCCCCAAGGAGAATTCGTGGTTTGATTCAAGCTGTAAAGAGGCGATTAGGGATAGAGAAAGTAGTTTTCGAAGATTTAAAGATAACCCTACTGTAGAAAATCGAAATTTGTTCTGGGCCAGAAATATCTGTAATGCTCAAATACAATGGGCTAAGTTTTTACATGACCAAAAAGTAAGGCAAAAAATACTATTATACTATACTATACTGGTCTTTTGTCAAGAACATTAAGAACTCGACCACGTCATCGGTGCCAACGCTCGTCTTCAATGACTCTCCGTATGTCAGCTCCATCGACAAAGCCAATTTGCTGGCAGCTCAATTTGCTGCCAACTCGACACTTCCTCATAGCATATTGGCTCCACCTGAGCTCGAGTCTGCAAATTCTTTGATGAAGCAGATATTTTTTCGAACTCGCACGGTTGCGAGAGTCCTCAAAGATCTCAATATACAACATAGATCCGCTGGTCCAGATGGTATCCCCGCCGTTATTCTGAAGAGGTGTTCTTCTACGCTGGCAAAACCACTGCGTAAACTTTTCCATCTTTCCTATTCTGCTGGGATTTTTCCGAGCAGATGGAAAACTGCATTTGTCCAGCCGGTCCCTAAAAAAGGCGAATCTTCCTCCCCTTCCAATTACCGTCCAATAGCACTAACGTCCCTTCTTTCCAAGGTCATGGAAACGTTGATAAACCGTCAACTTATGAAATATCTTGAAGAACGAAAGCTTCTTAATGACCGTCAGTACGGCTTTCGTAGCAAACGGTCCACTGGTGATTTGATGGCTTATCTCACCGAAAAGTGGAACCAATCTTTACATTGTTTTGGAGAAAGTAAGATTATTGCGCTTGATTTTTCTAAGGCATTTGATAGAGTTTGGCATCAAGCTCTTTTATCGAAAATGCGTGCTTTTGGTATCGATGAGTCTCTTCTTCGTTGGATTAGAAACTACCTTTCCGACCGTTCAATACAAGTTGTGTTGGATGGCTTCAAGTCTGATACCCACTTCATAAATGCTGGTGTGCCCCAGGGCTCCGTTTTGTCTCCGACTCTCTTCCTCATTTTCATTAATGATCTCTTGTCTGAAACTTCTAATCCGCTTAACTGTTTTGCTGACGACTCGACCCTCAGCTTTTCGTATTCATTTCCAAATTCACGTCCCTGCTCTTCGGATGTGGAACTGGAACGGTTGCGTATGATAAGCTCATTGAATTCTGACCTTGACAGCATTGTTGCATGGGGTCTTATGAACCGAGTAGAATTCAATGCTTCGAAAACTCAATGCTGTCTCTTGTCGTTGAAGCTTAACATTCCCCCATTGCCATTATCCATGAATGGTACCTGCATCGAAGAAACCGAAAAGCTGTAAGTACTTGGTATGTGTGTAAACGATGATCTTCGTGGGAACGACCACATATTTGAAGTCGCCAAAAACGCTGCTAAATGCTTAGGTTTCTTTAGACGATGCAGGAAGTTCTTCACCCCTTGTGATCTGGCTACAATTTATAAGGCCTTCATCCGCCCAAAACTGGAGTATAACTCCCATATCTGGTCAGGTGCATCTCAAACATCTTTGCGCCTACTTGATAGGGTACAAAATAGAGCGTTAAAATTGATAGGTGATAGTTCAATCGTAGAATCGATTGATTCTCTTGAACATCGTCGAAACGTCACCTGCCTCTCTCTTTTTTATCGCTTTTTTCATAAACAGTGCTCTAGTGAAATAGCCAGTTGCATTCCTCCCCTGAAACAATTTAGCCGCAACACCCGCCTCGCTAGGAATGCTCATCAGTTTTACCTTGAACCCAACTTCGGACGTACAGTCAAGTATAGAGATTCATACTTTAGTCGCACCACCCGTATGTGGAGTGCTTTACCTGGCTCTGTGTTTCCCCTGCATTACGATTCACAAAGATTCAAAAGCAACGTGCATCGGTGTCTCCTATTAAACCCTCTCCTACTTTCCTAAATGCTCGCACTGTGTTCTATAACATTATAAGGGTAGTCATAACCCCTTGATGTGCGCGCTAGTTATAAAAAAAAAAAAAAAAAAATGGTTGAGAGAATTGCGCTCTCCTCGAGCTTGGTGTGTCTTAATTTTTATTTACAAACAGATTTTGAGAAGCGGATGCCCTGCCTTTCCTGTTCTGCCAATTTCCTTGGGCCACTATGTACTAATGGCCACCACAAGCATAGTTGCATGTGCTATAATCGCTGTGTGGTACCATCTTGGTCAACCTAAAGTGATACAAATCAATGTCTACTATAATCCATAACCCTACAGCACCGGTTAATCAATCCTTCCAGGGTCAGCGTCTTACCTTTGCTTTTATCTTGCAGTCAGTGCCTCTAAAATGCATGTGGGACTTTATTCAGCTCGTGTTGTTAGCGTGCATTTAGCGTTCCAATCTGCCGTTTTTCTTGGCATTGGTGTTTGCTGCAAAACTGGTCTTCGACTGAACCTAGTGAGGAAGTAAACTCTTTCCGATTCAATACATAATTATATAATCAATAAAGTGGTATCATAAATGTCAAAAAAAAGTTTGACAGGAAATCGAGCACTAAGGTAAAACAAAGAAGTCTACGAGATTTTAAACCAAACTTTTGTTATGAACCGCAAATTATACCTCTCTGCTATACAAAGCCCACTTCACAATAAAAACCGAAAATCTCTCCTGTGTAACGAGGATATTAAAATTTCAACCAGCTCAGAAACTTTGAAATTCCTGATGGAAATGACATCACGTATCATTTAAAACATCGGATACGTCGCTAACGACTGACTGAGTCTAAGGGAGACAATGCCAATCTACAAAAGTAATAATCAGTTTTTTTTTTTTGCATCAAAATATTTATGCAAACAAATGAGTTGCAAAAACATGTCGTAGTAACAAAATGTAGAAAGACTGACTACACGAAGTAAAAGTGGAGGTAGGATTAAAGTGAAATCAGGTACAATCTGTTTGGTTTGGTCAGACTATGTGTTTTAACGAATTAACAGAACCCATCTCCAAAACACCGGAGGGTGGTTGCAGAGCAAGACCAGCAAGATGTGGTATCAGGAATATGCCAAACTTTTGTCAGGATAACGATGAAGTTGGCTTTTCTTTTGGAAGACAAAAGGATAGCATTCTGCATGCTTAATTAAGTTTCAAATTTAATAATCCTACTACTCTCCGTGGGGATAACCCCCTTCATTTCAATGCCAGCAGAATACGAGTACCTACATACCTACACATGCAATACCGTGCTTCATTCCAATCTTGTATGCAAATAGCTGGGAGAAAACTTGAGTCTACATAGTTGCTCGTGAGTCGTGATGATATCGATGTGGATCCTATCCTAGGCTCACTATACCACGCACGCACACACTAAAGTTTGCTTATTCATGAACCAAAGTTTGGTTAACTCTGGGGAGGAGGACCTTTTTGAATAAGTTTGTTTTTTTTTTTCCTTTTTTTTTGTTGATATCTCTGCAGCTTGAAAAGGATGATGATTTTTAGTTGTTCTCATTTTTGTAACCGTTGGAGCAAGGCCTCTCCTCTCGATATGGCTGCTGCTTCCGTAGAATGAAAAAAGAAACTTTTTATCGCAAAATTGTGTGTGTCAGTCAGGTTTTCTTCTTATGATGATGGTGCGTGTGTCCTTTTTTGACGAAAGGATATCGAGCATGAGTCTTCTGTGTCTGTTTTATGAGAAGAATGTGAAGCTGGAGATTGCCGGGTGGGTTGGCTTTCTCTTTTTTGTTGCAAAACTTTTCCAATTAGTCGGAAAAATTTATAACAGTAGGATGATGTGTTTGGAATTGCCTCATCTCAGAAACGGGTTACCTTTCTTTGTATCCAATTCATTTAAATCGAGTTTATTTTTTCACACTCTGCAGGGCAGAGTGATTTGTCTTTAGTACAGTGATTATTCTGAAGTTGCTCAGACCGTACAGATCATTAAAAGTTTTTTTTATTTGCTCAAGGCTCGAATACCAGAGAGCATTTTTATTAACATTTATATATACCAGTTATCTTTTTCACGAGTGTTGAGATTTAGTTAAGAGTAAGTTAAGGGTAGATGATTGGTACTTTAACAGACTCGTTGTTAAAGTTAAAAATCCATGAATATGTTTGTAAGTAAGTTGTTACCCTAACAAACTATTTCGGTAATAGTTCATTGCAAATGTTCGGTAGGTTTTCTTTAAAAGCAAGGCGATTCGTCTGTTTAAGCTTAAATATCAACTTAAATAACCTTCTAAGCTACTCTATAACTCAAAACTAATACCTTTCGACTCACTGACAGAAATGTCGAAGTAGAACTAACAACTGGTGCGATTTCACAACACTGAACAAGTTAAGGTCTACCTTGTAGCAAATAAAAGTGAAAGACTGTGCAAGTAAAATGAGATGTCAGATGACTTCACTCACTCAAATTGTCAAAAAACACGACATTTCGCGGTTTAATCAGGAGGAGCTTCAGATACTGGGAAGATGGCAAATAAAAATGAATTGGATGGTGCAAGCTCTTTTCATTGCTTTTCCTATGGCAAAACAGAGTCAAAAGTCCTCAAAGCAAAAAAGCGACTAAAATACGAATACTTAACTGTACGTCCGAAGTTGAGCTCAAGGGAAAACTGATACCTAAGCATTTCTAGCGAGGCGGGTGTGGCGGCCAAATTGTTTTAGGGGAAGAGTGCAGTTGGCTATTTGACTGTTTGTGAAAAAAAGCGAAACAAAAGAGTGATACAGGTAATATTTCGACGATGTTCAAGAGAATCGATCGATTCTGCGATTGAACTATCGACTATCAATCTCAACGGTCGATTTTGTTCCCTGTCAAGTAGGCACAAAGATGTTTGAGGGGTACCTCACCAGAAATTAGTATTGCACTCTAGTTTTGGGCGGATGAAGGCCTTATAAATTGTAGCCAAATCAGAAAGGGGTGAAGAACTTCCTGCATCGTCTCAAGAAGTCTAAGCATTTAGCAGCGTTTTTGGCGACTACATAAATTTGTGGTCATTCGAACGAAGACCATCTTTGACCAAGTACTGACAGCTTTAATCTTACTTTTTAAAAAACAGTGTAAGGATTGGTTCCACTTTTCAGTGAAATATGCCACAAAATCATAATTGTCGTTTTGCTACGAAAGCCGTTCTGTCGGTCATTAAGAAGCTTTTTATCTTCAAGATATTTCATGAGGATATGAAGAAAGTTTTATCAATGTTTCCATGACCTTGGAAAGAAGGGGCGTCAGTGCAATGGGACGGTAATTGGAAAATGAGGAAGATTCGCCCTTTTAGGGACGGGCTGGAGAAATGCAATTCCATCTGCTCGGGAAGAGCCCACAACAATAGAATAGAGAGAAAAGCTGTGGTTTTGCCAGCGTAGAAGAACACCTCTTTAGAATAACGGTGGGGATACCATCTGGACCAGCGGATTTATATGTATTGAGATCTTTTAAAGGACTCTCACAACCAAGCGAATTCGAAAAAATATCTGCTTCATCGTAGAATTTACAGACTCAAGCTCAGGTGGAGCCAATATGCTGTCTGGAAGTGTTGAGTTGGCAGCAAATTGAGCTTGGCTTTATCGATGTACACTGAGTCATTGACAGCTTTGGGACCGATGACGTGGATTGCCGATTCTTTGGACAGGGCGATTCAAATGGAAAACAATTTCATATTTTTCAGCGATTATACTATATTGAAAAAAAAAAATATGTTGTCGATCGTTCATAGTACCAACTACTCAGGGCCTCAGGCAGCCCATTCTAACCATTACGCCACGGAACGAGCATCTGTGTCATATTTTAGGCAGAGTTTTAGAGGGAGTGAGCTCTGTCGCTTCCTCTTCCTTCTCATTAAGTTGACTGTTTGCATGCATACATTTACATATGTATAGGTATCAATGACTGAGATCGGTGTTATAACGTCAGACGGCATACTAATTAGTCGGTTACCAAAAAAAATCCCAACATAAAACTTCTTAAAAACAGAAATGTCTACCAGTATGAGGTCTTATCAGTACAAACAACTGTTCAACGGTTGCAATGTTGACAATGCCGATGTAAGAAACTATTTCTTTGAAAACTAAGTGACAACAACACAAATTTCTATCATCGAAATACAATGATCAAAGCTTATGTTGAGAAAAATGTCAAAGCTGAACTCTGAAAGCTGAGCTTGGTTAGACAATGTAAAGTGTGATAGTTAAGTTCGCAGCAACTGTGAGGAAGATGCTTTAAATGACAGCAGGAGCAACAAAGTTTGACCGAACTAGAATTACCAAGTTCAGTGGAAGCCTTCACGTCAAAAATAAAGACCACGACCGGTTCATTTCGTTCAGGTAGGTATTTAAGGGTGTTCAAGGATCCAGAGAACCCTGTCAAAAAAAGTAATGCCATACAACGTTCAGAAACGATCGCTATGGAAGAAAAAAATAAAAACAAAGCATTCTTAGTACAAACAGATACAACGAAATATGCATTTGGGTGGTCTCATTTATGGGACTATCTTAAACCAGGAGGTTTGCCGAATAATTCTGGGGTGGCATACCCCTCTAGCATTCCTTTCGAGATCACGATTCTAGTAGCACCGGAAGGGAAGAGGAAGAGCAAGAAATTATGCTTGGACTGGTTCCAACAGTGGTGTTTAGTAAAAATAAAATAAATTTTTAAATTTTGAATAACGTGATTTCTATCAGATCTTGTATAGCTTAATTCTACGGATTAAAATCATTCTGATAACGTCAAGCAAACGATCAGGATGGCGGCTCTAGTAGAAGCAAATTAGAGGACCAGGAAGCTCTGACCACAATTCATAGAAACAGAAAATGGATGGAGAAATAATTTTTCAACTTTTTCTCGTGATCAGCACTACCGAATACGGGTCAAGTTATTATTAAAAAAAATTTAATATTGACACTAATTTTATAATGAAAAGAATGCAGTGCTCACGAAGTGCACTTTAGAAAATCCGGGTGCCAACACTGACATCAAGCAGATAATCAATCAGCTCCAGCATATATATCATCAGAAACGGTTAAAGAACGCCAGCCAAATTGGCATCTACTGTTACATGTTTTCAGATCCTCAACAAAGTTTTATTCGGCAGCATCCAAAAAGCTAATGACTTATCAACACCATTATTGGTTGAGTGTGGTATGTCGTTGACAACACTCAATTCTAGGGTGGCTTTCCGCCTTATGCAATCCCCAACCGCCTTTGTAATTCCCAAATGCCTGCCTCCATGCTCTTGAACTGGAGTCTGGTCAAACAATTTTTCCTATTTTTGCTCCATCTGCTGCGTGACACTAAAAGTTTATTTTACGACTTCATTTACTTTCAATAGCTTTGCGTACCTCGAGTTCTCTTATCTACCCAATTTTTCTAATTGCAAGTCTTTTAGTGCCTTGAGGTACCGGTTGTGAGTGTGTCAACAATTGCATGAATGAGAATGAATACCACGAATGAATACGACACTTACTGCAACTATCAGCATTTATTGTTCTCGCACGAGTCGTAGCTCGTAGCACTTCTTTTTATGCAGATGCACACATCATTTTATTCTGTATCTCAAAGTATTTTTTATTGTCTAGTTACCATTTAATTTGTATAAATACATTGAATCCTACTAATATTATAAACGTGAAAGTTTGTATGTGTGGATCTATGTTTGTTACTCTTTCACGCAAAAACTACTGAATGGATTTTACTTAAACTTTCCAATAATATAGTTTATACATCAGAATAACACATAGGCTACAATTTATCCCTAAATTCCCACGGGAACGGGAACGGGAACGTATACGGGAACTTAGAAACTACAATACCGATTTCAAAAATTTTTCCACTGTTAGAATGCTTCATTATCCCCGAGTAACATAAAAACTAATTCATCCCCATATTCCTACGGTTCCCAACATTCCCACGGGAGCAGGAACGTATACGGGAACTTTGACACTGCAGCACCGATTGCAAAAATTCTTTCACCGTTAGAATGCTACACTATCCCCGAGTAACATAAAAACTAATTCATCCCCATATTCCTACAGTTCCCTTTATTCCCACGGGAGCAGGAACGTATACGGGAACTTTGACACTGCAGCACCGATTTCAAAAATTCTTTCACCGTTAGAATGCTACACTATCCCCGAGTAACATAAAAACTAATTCATCCCCATATTCCTACGGTTCCCTATATTCCCACGGGAGCAGGAACGTATACGGGAACTTTGACACTACAGCACCGATTTCAAAAATTCTTTCACCGTTAGAATGCTACACTATCCCCGAGTAACATAAAAACTAATTCATCCCCATATTCCTACGGTTCCCTATATTCCCACGGGAGCAGGAACGTATACAAGAACTTTGACACTACAGCACCGATTTCAAAAATTCTTTCACCGTTAGAATGCTACACTATCCCCGAGTAACTAAAAAACTAATTCATCCCCATATTCCTACGGTTCCCTATATTCCCACGGGAGCAGGAACGTATACGGGAACTTTGACACTACAGCACCGATTTCAAAAACTCTTTCACCGTTAGAATGCTACACTATGCCCGAGTAACATAAAAACTAATTCATCCCCATATTCCTACGGTTCCCTATATTCCCACGGGAGCAGGAACGTATACGGGAACTTTGACACTGCAGCACCGATTTCAAAAATTCTTTCACCGTTAGAATGCTACACTATCCCCGAGTAACATAAAAACTAATTCATCCCCATATTCCTACGGTTCCCTATATTCCCATGGGAGCAGGAACGTATACAAGAACTTTGACACTACAGCACCGATTTCAAAAATTCTTTCACCGTTAGAATGCTACACTATCCCCGACTAACATAAAAACTAATTCATCTCCATATTCCTATTTCTCCCTATATTCCCACGGGAGCAGGAACGTATACGGGAACTTTGACACTGCAGCACCGATTTCAAAAATTCTTTCACCGTTAGAATGCTACACTATCCCCGAGTAACATAAAAACTAATTCATCCCCATATTCCTACGGTTCCCTATATTCCCACGGGAGCAGGAACGTATACGGGAACTTTGACACTACAGCACCGATTTCAAAAATTCTTTCACCGTTAGAATGCTACACTATCCCCGAGTAACATAAAAACTAATTCATCCCCATATTCCTACGGTTCCCTATATTCCCACGGGAGCAGGAACGTATACGGGAACTTTGACACTGCAGCACCGATTTCAAAAATTCTTTCACCGTTAGAATGCTACACTATCCCCGAGTAACATAAAAACTAATTCATCCCCATATTCCTACGGGAGCAGGAACGTTTACGGGAACTTTGACACTACAGCACCGATTTCAAAAATTCTTTCACCGTTAGAATGCTACACTATCCCCGAGTAACATAAAAACTAATTCATCCCCATATTCCTACGGTTCCCTATATTCCCACGGGAGCAGGAACGTATACTGGAACTTTTACATTACAGCACCGATTTCAAAAATTCTTCCACCGTTGGAATGCTCTATAATCCCGGAGTAACATTAACTTCAACTTATCCACATATTCCCACGAAAACGGTCACCATATTCCCACGGGAACGGGAGTCTTTACTAATATTGAAAATGCGAATGTAGTTATGTCGGTATGTTTTTCGTATGTCTCCCGTTCAAACTGCTAAAAAGATTTTATTAAATTAGCTACAGAGATGGTCTAGAACATGCGGAAGGATAAAGGCTATATATCTATCCTTATATTCCCACGGGAACGGAAATAAACAAAGCGCTTGCTGTTAGAAAGATTACTTGTTGATTTCTCCCCACCAGAGGTAAGGGATCTTTCATACAATCATTTGTCGATTATTCAGTACTTGCCATTGCCATGAAAAGCGCTTTCTGGAATAGCCGTTCGGAACCGGCAGAAAATTATTCTCAAACAAGGCATGGTTGTGAGAAAAGCGCTAGGCCCTTGGCTTCTGCTCTGTTGCGCCACCCTATTTATGTATGGACAGCTCTTTAACTTTCCTTCAATTTCTTAGTGAGAGTTTTTGAAACTCCCAATGTTCAAATTTTTGAGAACTTTGAATACTCTGAGCTCTTCAATCATTCTGATTGTTCAGAGTAGGTTATCTGGGAAATCTTGATTTACGAGTGCCCCAACTACTTGTTTTTCAAGAAAATGTAATCTTTTTCCTAGTCCTAATTCCTAGTATATGACGGGAAGTAGGTTTTGAAGGAGATCGAAGACTCGAAGAATAAATTGATTGTAAATGGACTTAAGTTCAATTGGAAGTTGGTAAGTTGATCATTTCAATTAGTCTTGATTTAAGTAGACAATGGCTTACCTACTGTTTCTTTTTGGTCTGCTCTCGATATAATAAAATGCCGTTATTTAGTTTATGTTGTGTTGCTTGCGATAATAACCTTTCTAACTCACACAATTTTTCGTTGTGTTTTAGTTGGGAAATTTAAAAAGCACCTAGTTTAAAAAGCACTGCTTCGATTAAGGAGAAAAATATTTCTCCTTTCGAACCTTTTGTCAATGAAACTTTTTTTCTTCTCAGTCTGTTGGTTGTCCTTGAACAAACAATTGTTTGAGGCCACTACAGAAGCAGCGAAAGAAATGTGTTACTTAAACACAAACCCAACCTTCAAGCAGTCTGTTCTAATTGATTTACATAATTATGTCGTTTGTATGTAGCACCGTCGTTCCATCAGCATTCTCTCCCAAGTTTAATGATTCAATTAAACTTTCAGTGCAAAGATTCGGTGACCATTGAAGCCAACCATTATTCCCACCATATCGCCATCGTTTGTCCCAGTGGCGTAGCTAGGAAATTTTTCGGGGGTTTTTTTCCAATTTATTGATATACAATAATAAAGTGCAGAAAATAAGAAGATATGAAAATACACGAAATTATAAATCAGTTCTTCACTGCTTTGCGCGAATCATTCGATAACTTCTTTCACCTTAATGTCAATGTGCCTGTTAATGCTCATAAGAGCAAGCCCATTCAGCCTATCTTCGCCTGTAGAATTCCTAATCCAATATTTTAGACGCCTCAACGTGGAAAAACTACGCTCGCTGCTAGCAATGGTCGCAGCCAATGTTGCACCTATTTTCAGAAACTCGAAAATGTTTGGAAAAAGTGCATCGTTACAAAGATTTAATGATTCTATAAATGTCTTTGGTTGAGTTTCTGGCCCAACCCAACGTTGTCTCCAAAATAACACTTCATTTATTACGGTTGAAGCAGCTGCCTCAGTCGCTGCTGGCCATTGATTCATTATTACTTCCACGGTTTCATCAATATTCTCAACGTCTTTCCTGACCAATTTTTCAGGGATGGTATTTCCGATTATTGACAAAATTTTTTTGTGTTTCGCAAATCTGTCAGATATGGATGACATGAAGTGATCCAGGAAAAGTATGAATATTGATATACGGTAATAATCTTCTGCTGAGCTGCTTTGGTAATTTTGTCGGTGTTTTTGACGATGCACAATCCTGGAAACTTCAATTTTTTCTCCTATAGACTCGGCTATTTTTTCAGCATCAGCGAATTTTCGTTGTACATTCTGATGATGATGAGTAAAAATTTGAAAACAAGGACACAGTTGAGCTGAGAATTATGTTCCACAAAACTGTTTGCGCTCCGTCAAAGTGACATTGAGCGCTCAGTGAGATTTTTCTTTGTGGAACTGGCGTAAGAGATCAATGTGATTGAAGCATTGTATTGACTTATCATACATGGACTGCTAGTTGCATTAATTCTCTATACAAAAGTTGGATAATAATGATTGCACTTATTTTTGGTTACAGTAGCCCAGGGTTTCCCAAACTATTTTGAGCAACAGACCCCTTTTCCAAAATGAACTGATACCGTAGTGAATTATTACAGGAACATTTTTAAAAAGAAAAAAAAATTTTATGAAAAAAAAATGTATGTTGAAGATCGAAAGATCACACTCAACTCCATATTGCGTTTCGCCCAGGCACGGCAATTGGGCTCATCAGTTAGATGATTGCCGTACCCTTCTAAGACGCAAATTTAGATACCGTAGACTTGGGGGTCAAATTACTTTAAAAATCCTGTCTCGAGTTTCTTACTTACTTTTATTGGTACCTATTACGTTAGCAAGTTTCGCAGTAGTGCAGAAAGAAAATTTTTTGAGATAACAATAAAACATGACGTTACGATGATAGCAGGTATGAAATTCAATAAACATGAAGTGTAATTCATAATTTATTAATGCAGGTTTTTAGAAATCGTGCTCTTATTTGAGAACAAATAATAAATTCATGATTTGAAAAATTAATGCGATGGATAAATCTAGCTAGATCTGGTTTAATATAGGTAATTTGCAGCCTTAAGTTCCCGCGTTCGTTGACTTTAAAACGGTTTCTTTTTTTCGTCAAAATGTTTGCAACCACACTAAAGTCTTTTTTAACAAAATATGATGATGGAAAAGCGATGAGATATTTTTCAGCAATGTTCCACAATGCAGTATATTGAGTTTCAATGCTGCGCTGCAACCAGAACTTCTGATAGCCTTCGTTGAACTTAAGCTTAAGCTCTTCGTCAGTTTGGATGGTGATCAAATCTTCTTGCATTATCACATTGATTTCTTCCATTACTGTACGAATTTATTACCCACTCAGGAATTTGTAAGTTCAAAAGATCCTCAAACCTTTTGGTAAAATCTTTGTGAAGTGATCTTGTTTTGATCAAGTAAAGATCGGTCATGTAATCCGTCATAGAATTTTTCAGATTTTCTTCCAAATTCGGATCTTTTTCATTTAGAAACTCCAACACAGACCCAAAAATAGCTGAAAATATTGATATTGATATATCAACAGAAATAATTTTTCTCCATGGAATAGCTTTGTCGGTAAAAAAAAACGTTCCACTGCCAGAAAAATGGATTCTCCTCTGGTATCAGTTTCCAGATATAATGGTAAAAAGCAGCTCTCGGTACATATTTTCATCTATGATATATCGAACGTATCCTACCAACAGAGTTTCATTGCCGGGTAATGTAGACTCGTCTAACTGGAGAGAGAATCTCTTGGCCTGCAATAAATTGCATAAAATGTTTTCCACGTCGCGACCCATCTCGTCTAATCGTCTCTTAACGGTGTTATTACTCAAGGATATTCTTTTTATAATATGTATCTTGAGCGGGCTTATGCAATGCATTGTTGAGGACCTCTGCAATGGCTGGTAAAATAAGTTGCTCTTTAATTGTGAGTGGCTTCGCCTACTTCGCTTTTAGCAGAGATATATTGTAGGACGCTCGCAAGCCATCAACGTTTTGCATAGGACCGTGATAAGTGGTCCTCCATTTTTGAAGGCTTCATGGCATCGTTACTAAATACTTTTTCACATATGAGACACGTCGGCAAGTGTTGATTTGATGGAGATGAAATAAATCCAAACTTTATGTAGTCCAAACTGTACCTACTGTCTCCTTTTTTTTTCGTGTCTGCGATCACACCGCCAATCTTAAGTAAAAATGTTTAAAACTACTACTTATGTATAATATCACAAATATACAATACTATGTCAATTTTTTTATACACATGTTTAAAATGTTTCATTAAACTTTTCCAGCCGTATTTATTAGATTTATGTAGTGAATAGCACTCTATTCTACGTTGCATAAATTCTTATTTATAAACCTATTATAGCAATGATGTGTATTTTCTACCTATTGAACAGCTGGTGCGTAAGAAAACCACCAAAAAGGAAAATCCCAGGTATACTTCACTATCGAAAACAAAACGGTCCCTGAAATCCATCTATGTATCCGCCGGCGTACTAACAGTCCCCTTTCATTTCAAAATAGCAAAGACAGAAATTTATTCAGTCTCTATACTACCTAAATCGGCGTTCAGCCTATGTTACGTTCAGAAAGTTTTATAAATAAGGTTTTCTTGTTCAGAGATATTGTAAGAGGAACATTTTATCCCCAAAACCCCCCCCCTACGCTACGCCACTGGTTTGTCCTCGTTTGTCGGACCAAACAAAGTTGGGTTAGGTTGAAACGTTGAATATTTCTTCATATCCATTTCAATGCGATAAAAGTTCACACAATGACACAATGTGGCAATTATGCGCGTTCGCCAATTGAAATTTTGCAAAAGGACTCAACTATGACTGCGACTGTGTGCCATTATGCCCCAACCTTGATGATGGTGATGGGTTTTATCCAAAGGGCTCTACGCTCTGCCATCCGCAGCTGTTACTGCTACTGCCATCATCGTATAATTGCACGATGTGCGACTGAACTTAAGGCCATAAATGGAAATTACCGTATATTGCTCAACTCATTCATACATCCCAACAGCCAACAACCTAGACTGTGAAATAATTTTCAGCTTTCCATTTGCGGAATTTTAATGAGATTGCACTCTGCGGTGCATTTTGATTCGATACTGGAGCACAAATCAGTTGCTTTCATGTAGAGCGGTTTTCATTTTGCGAAGAGCAGGTGCATTGGGCTTAAGGTTGAGTTAATGAT
This sequence comes from Melanostoma scalare, assembly GCA_949752695.1. Classification (NCBI taxonomy): domain Eukaryota; kingdom Metazoa; phylum Arthropoda; class Insecta; order Diptera; family Syrphidae; genus Melanostoma; species Melanostoma scalare. The sequence goes on from OX456984.1 coordinate 199,954,717, forward strand.
GCTTTTCTTTACCATTTCGAAGCTGTTTGCAATGATCTGCACATGAAGTACCATATGGAAGCGATTTCAGCAGAGATTTATATTTGGTTCCCATTTATAGTCAGTGTGTGATGCGGTGTTGACATTAAAGCTTATTAATTTTGCATATTTTATTATCTGCCAAAACCTCACTGTACATACCTACTTTGCCATGGGGTGATATTTTTCGAACTTTTGTAAGTGTCAGAGATTCTTGAATGTGATTCCTCCGAGACGACGCAATGTAGCATAGCAGCAGAATTTTTTTTATGAAAACAGAGATTTTGTTTTTTTCTCGTCAACGAACATATGAGAAGGAATTAAAGCATTAATAGAAAGACTACACTAGTAGTCATATACCCTATACGCAAAATAATACCTTCAAAAATGTCCTTTTTCAACGACGGCGAAAAAGGTGGTAGATGTTTGTGGTGTAGTGGTTGTTCCAGTTCCTGGGACCAGTAACATGCAAGAGTTTTTTTTTTTTTTTATTTATTTGCCTATCGCCTACATCTGGTAGGTCCTACAAAAGTAATGCTGCCATTAATGTACCTTTTAACTTAGATGTGCGGAGCCGGTAGATAATTCATAAAAATTAACATGCACTACTCCTTGCTCAGCTTTTTGCATTTAAATGTTCATGTATGTACTAACGAAGGAAAAGATTGTGTGGCCTTAAAACCGTTAAGGAGGTTCAGGTTTCCACTTTCAAGAAATCGAAAAAAAAAATCCTTACTAATATTATAAATGTGAAAGTCACTCTGTCTGTCCGACTTTCTATGTTACCGTCTCCCGCCCAAACTACTAAACTGATTGAAATGAAATTTTGTACAGAGATAGTCTCGAGCCTGAGGAAGGACATAGGCTATATATTTTATCCCTAAATTCCCACGGGAGCGGGAACGTATACGGGAACTTTGAAGTTACAGCACCGATATCGAAAATTCTTCCACCATTAGAATGCTACATTATCCCCGAGTAACTTAAAAATTAATTCATCCTCATATTCCTACGGGAACCGGAGTCTTTACTAATATAATAAGTGCGAAAGAAGCTCTGTCCGTTTTTCTTTCTATGTTACCATCTATCACTCAAGCTACAGAATCGATTTAAATGAAATTTTATACAGATATGATCTAGAACCTGAAGAAGGACATAGGCTACATTTCATTCGAATATTCCCACGGGAACCGGTCTTCACTAATATTATAAATGCAAAAGTAGCTCTGTCTGTTCGCTTTTCTATGTTACCATCTCCCGCTCAAAATACTATACTGATTGAAATGAAATTTTGTACAGAGATAGTCTTGAGCCTGAGGAAGGTCATAGGCTATATATTTTATCCCTCATTTCCCACGGGAACGGGAACGTATACGGGAACTTAGAAGTTACAGCACCGATTTCGAAAATTCTTCCACCATTAGAATGCTACATTATCCCCGAGTAACTTAAAAATTAATTCATCCTCATATTCCTACGGGAACCGGAGTCCTTACTAATATAATAAGTGCGAAAGAAGCTCTGTCCGTTTTTCTTTCTATGTTACCATCTATCACTCAAGCTACAGAATCGATTTAAATGAAATTTTATACAGATATGATCTAGAACCTGAAGAAGGACATAGGCTACATTTCATTCGAATATTCCTACGGGAACCGGTCTTCACTAATATTATAAATGCAAAAGTAGCTCTGTCTGTTCGCTTTTCTATGTTACCATCTCCCGCCCAAAATACTATACTGATTGAAATGAAATTTTGTACAGAGATAGTCTTGAGCCTGAGGAAGGACATAGGCTATATATTTTATCCCTCATTTCCCACGGGAACGGGAACGTATACGGGAACTTAGAAGTTACAGCACCGATTTCGAAAATTCTTCCACCATTAGAATGCTACATTATCCCCGAGTAACTTAAAAATTAATTCATCCTCATATTCCTACGGGAACCGGAGTCCTTACTAATATAATAAGTGCGAAAGAAGCTCTGTCCGTTTTTCTTTCTATGTTACCATCTATCACTCAAGCTACAGAATCGATTTAAATGAAATTTTATACAGATATGATCTAGAACCTGAAGAAGGACATAGGCTACATTTCATTCGAATATTCCCACGGGAACCGGTCTTCACTAATATTATAAATGCAAAAGTAGCTCTGTCTGTTCGCTTTTCTATGTTACCATCTCCCGCCCAAAATACTATACTGATTGAAATGAAATTTTGTACAGAGATAGTCTTGAGCCTGAGGAAGGACATAGGCTATATATTTTATCCCTCATTTCCCACGGGAACGGGAACGTATACGGGAACTTAGAAGTTACAGCACCGATTTCGAAAATTCTTCCACCATTAGAATGCTACATTATCCCCGAGTAACTTAAAAATTAATTCATCCTCATATTCCTACGGGAACCGGAGTCCTTACTAATATAATAAGTGCGAAAGAAGCTCTGTCCGTTTTTCTTTCTATGTTACCATCTATCACTCAAGCTACAGAATCGATTTAAATGAAATTTTATACAGATATGATCTAGAACCTGAAGAAGGACATAGGCTACATTTCATTCGAATATTCCCACGGGAACCAGTTTTCACTAATAATATAATCGCAAAAGTAGCTCTGTCTGTTCGCCTTTCTATGTTACCTTTTCTCGCCGAAACTAGAAACTGAGAAAGGACATAGGCTGTATTTGTTATGTTGTTGTTTGAACGAAAACGCACACGGGAACTTTGACACTATTGCACCGATTTCAAAAATTCTTCCACCGTTAGAATGATACACTATCCCTGAGTAACATAAACTGTAAGTTATCCCCATATTCCTACGGGAACGGTCACCATATTTCCACGGGAATGGGAGTCTTTACTTATATCATATTTCTGTCTGTCTATTTTTAAACCTGTTTATATGAATTTTGGTACAGAGATATAGTGTTGAACCTGAAGATGGACTTATAGGCTAAACATATATACTATCCCTGTATTCCCACAAGAACGCAAACGTAAACGGGAACCTAGAAAATACTGAACTGATTTCATGAATTATTTCCCCGTTAGAATGCTACACTTTCTCAAAGTAACATTAACTTTAATTTATCCCCATATTCTAATGGGAACGGAAGTACGTACTAAAATTATAAGTCCGAAATCAACTCCGTCTGTCTGTTTTTCTTTGTTACCATCAAACCATTGAACCCATTTGTATGAATTTTGGTGCAGAGATAGTCTGGAGCCTGAAAAAGGACATGGGCTGTATTTTTTATCCCAATATTCTTACGGGAACGGCAACGTACCTTGAAACTCCTGAATCGATTTCAAAAGTTTTTTCACCGTGAGGTGATTTCTGTCAAATGGTCGATTATACAGTTGACCTGAGAAGAAATGTCTATCTTGATCTTCAAATAAATATTGACAATAGGTAATGACTGTATGAAAAGTCGACTTCGGCGCCGACTAATGAGATAGTTAACCATATAAACTAATAAATTATCTTTGACGTATTGGCGGATTTTGTCCAATGTCTATCAGTAGACAATATTATGGACACTGAGCAAGTCACATCAAACCCTATAGAGTCTCTCAATTAATTAGAACTATCAGGAGTGGCTGCAAGTTGGTGTTCCAGTGCCAATAATGAGTAATCTAGAATTGTACAAAGCTACAAATTACACATCTGGGATGCGGCATTATAAAAGTTTTAATAATGACTGGAACAGCGAAATGAGAAAACTATTGATTCCATGTATTTCTTTAGTTCCCACAGATTTGTCATTTTAGTTTAAAAAAGTGTATCAAACTAGCAAAACCTTTTTATTTGACAATAGATGGAAAAAGTAAGAACGTCGTGTGCAAAAATGTACTGAAATAAAATAATATAACAATAGTTTACTAAAACAAAAAAAAAATGCTGTCATGCTGTCACTGTTCCACGCGGACGAAGTCGCGGGCACAGCTAGTAAAAAAATATTTGAAGTTACTGACTTACTAATCTTCTGTCCTCAAACTCTAACAGCTGCGAGCATTAAAACAGCCAGCGTTTTTCTCAAAACTACTTTTTCAAAGTCGGTGTTCGACTCCGACTATTATTTTTAAGAACTACTTTATCGATTTATTTTAAAATCTGCAAACATTTTCTAGATATAAAATACCTTCCCCCACAGGAGGAGCACTCACACCAAAATTCCAGAAGTTCGCAGAAAAGCCAAAAGACGCTGACTCCAATAAGCTTTCAACATTCTCTTCTGCTACGGGATAGCAAAATCTGATCTGTCTGCATCAAAATGAGGCATGTTTTCTACGATTGTGCTCTTGACAGATCCAATCGTTTATTGAAGCCCTCAGTGAGGACCCTGGCAGACCTAGCGACGGTTCAGGTCCTGAAAAAGCTGTCTGAGATCCTTTTCTCACAAGTTCATCAGTGATTTGATTTCCAGCTATGCCGTGATGGTATGGATCCCAAACGAGACTTAGAGAATTTAGTCTTCAAACCGCATTCAGAGAGCTCTTGCACTGCTGGATCACTTTTGAAGTAGTAAGAGGGTTGAGAAGGGCCTGAAGCACAGCTTGGCTGTCGCTGCAAAAACAGATACTTCTCCCTATCCAACCATTGTTCGTAACGTAGCCTATAGCCATTTGGATAGCATACGCCTCCGCTTGGAAGATGGATGCGTATGAGCCTAAAGGGGCATGTAGTCGTGTGTCATCGCTCTCCACAAAAGCACCATCGTTAGATCCATCATTGGTTTTGGAACCATCTGTGAAGATTCGATAACTATCCTTTCCTGGTTCAGATTCTAGAGTGAACCAGTCCTGAACCGAAGGAAAGTTGACTGTATTTTTGACGCAGTTTCAGCCTTAGGACCATCGTGTCATTTTCTCGTTCGATTTTCTGTGTTTGAGCATTATTAAAAAAAATTGATTCTTGAAAGAAAAGGTGATCCCTAAAAAGGCAAACTTTTACAGAAATTTTATGTAAAGAAAAAAATTTGATTTTTTTTTTTTCAAAACTTTGACTTTGTGGCTTGATTACTCAAAAATCATTCACTAAACTGATTCGAACTAAAATGTTAATTAAAAACAAAATATTGGTTTAAGAAAACTTGAAGTTTGTGGTACATATTAAGCAGCTTGGTTGATTTTCAATAATTTTTTTAAGATGTTAAGTCAATTTTTTATAAAATTGCCCTTCCCTCCTGAAGGAGATAGTCCCCCTTCCCATGCAATTTTTTTTTTTGTCTTGGCCCAACTTATCCGCCCTATGCTTTTGTTGCATCATATATGCAAAACACACTTAATAATTGTTACTACTGGGTCATTCCATGGTGTAACACCCGAAACGCACACTTTTCGACTCAAAAAACTTTTAAATTTTTTTTTTTTTTTGTAATTGTTTTATCTTAATTGTAAGATTTGTAGATTTTAGCATAAGGATTAACAGTTTTATGAGTCGAAAAGTGTGCGTTTCGGGTGTTACACCATGGAATGACCCTACTACTGGATCTACCATCAAATATCGCTGACATCACCAACAAAATCAACTTGAAACTCTTAAAAACATGGAAAAAGACAAATCAAAACTAAATGTTATTTTGATTTTTGAATGGCATCCCATTCCGACTTAACGAAAGTCTGGCAACGGTCTATACCAAAATTTGTGAAACTTTTACCTCTTAGTACAAAGACTATCACATATTTTCAGAGAAAGCCTACTTCAACCGCTTCTTTTCACAACATTTAGAAATGATCTTCCATTCGTCTTGAAATATTGTTCGTATCATATGCCGACTATGTCGCAGTCGCACTAAATTTCAACTTTAATTTAGGGCTTATTGAACATGCTGTAGTTAGAATGAATAAAAATTTGGCTTTAGTAATGACGTGAAGATTAAATTAGTTAAATCCTTTTTTTTTACCGGGACACACATATGGTTGTGAAATTTTTGCAGACCTAGACTCGATATCGCTCCAAAAAATTGCTATAAGTTTGCCAGAGCCAGTCTTTCCTTATGGAACACAGAAGCACTTCACTGCTTTACGAGTATTGGTTCAGTCTTTGAGACGTCTACCAGAGTCTTTGGAGGATGTCTTCGCCGATGAACACTGAAGGGTGTTTTTCTTAGAGATGTTGTTATTAAACACTGTTTCTAGTGATTGTCAAATTGACAAATGGCGGTATATTTGCAGCCCTTTACTTTTACTTTTTGTAGTTCCACAGTGAACAAATTCTGCAATTTATTTTAAAAATCATGACTCAGTTCGCTAAATATTCCGATGGCGCTTTTAAAGAGTGTTTTCTTAAGGGATTAGTGTTATAAATTTGATTTAAATAAAGTCAGACAGTCACGAAACACCTGCTTAGATACTTGCCTACTAAGTCCATCTGCATTGGAAGGTCATCACAGCCTTTTAGGTGTCAGCCAATTATTTTGGTCCCATCATTCCCCTCAATGATTTATTCTAAAACACACAATTTTTATGATCACTCAGGAGCTTTCCATACAAAAAGAAAATTGTTATTTAAACATAAATTTTGCCTAGCAAGCTCCTAATGATTAAACGATAGCTTTTAAGCCCTTACCACAACTAACAGTGGATTATGCAGTACCCTATATGTCTAATGGGTCCCTAAAGTAGTCTTGTTATCCAGGTGGAGGTTCTGTGTGTGGTTTCCCTGCAACCAACACAATTGAGAAACAGCAAATGATTAAACTCATGACAAAATAAGAATAAGGGCAGTGACTAACAGAAGCAAAAAGGAATCTAGCATAAGAAGTCCTCCTTTGAGGAACTTGAAGGAAGCAAATTTTGAACGAGGCTCGATAGTTTTGTCGAGTGGGAAGAATATAATACCAGCGGAGTGGACCGGAAAGTCCGGAGAGATCAGCAAAGAAGCAAAGTATTACAACCGCAATTATCTTCGATGGTGGCTTGTGCAAACTGCTTAAAACTGTTAGTTCAGAACTTTTTGATGCTGAGCTTTATAAAGATGCTTGAGATCAGCGATATTGAGTCTTGCACCGGCTGATCCTCATGACATGGTTGAACGACGGTATGTCCAATGAATTGAATCTCAACACCATTGCTCGATCATAAAAGAGGGAAACCCTCACAATAGCGACAACTATTCATCGGTACAGGGGCGAACGCAGGGGGGGGGTTTTCGGGGTTGAAACCCCCCCCCCCCCCCCGAAATTTGTGAAATTAAAAAATAACCACTACTTTTTTAAAACAAAAACCAAAATATAAAACATGGAAACATAAAATTAATCTGAAAATTTCATTCTGTCAACGAAAAAATCCCTCCAAATGCGGAAGCCATTTCTTTTCTATCGATAAGTAAATTTTCAGGTATTTCACACGTTTTGGAATGACTTTTTGGTTTTGGTATGTTTTTAGCATGATCACCCTTTTCTAGTGTAGTAAATTTGATATGTTGATGTGGAGGTAGTATTGGGTCGTATACAACGGGACCTGCGATAGAAATATATGAAAATTCACTTTCCTACTTATGTACTTGCAAACACATCGCATTTGTCGCTTCAAAACTAACGGCAGTTGCGACCGAAACACATCGTGTCGGTCACTCCAAAGCTAACGACCGGCAGTCGCGACCGAAATCTACGAAAATTAAAATTTTCATCACACATACTAAAAGCCAGTCGCTCTGGCTCTGTATAAGAATGCGATCGACAACGGCAACTAGGAAAGGGTATACTTATGTATGAATAAGCATATGCATAATGCATACCCATGAACATTGCTTGAGTATGCCAAACGATAAACTGCCCAACAACTTTATGAACAGCTTAAATGTTTGCGATTCGTCCCTATATAAAACAGTTCATTGTTTTATGCAGGGGTGCTAGCACGTAACTTGATACAATCGAGGATTGTCCATCGTGGCCCAACTCGAAATAAATTATTTTTGACAGCACGTATTTTGAAACGAGTTTCATTTTGATATCAACTCAAAAATGCCATTGTGAACTACAAAGTGAAACGTCAAATTGGTTATCTTCAAAATAAAGTTCGATCGAGATAAGTTGAATTCCTTTTAGAAATGATATTTTTGGATTCAGAGAGTGACGATGAAGAAGTATTTAACGCAAAAATCAAAAGAATATGCCTGAGAGATAAAAGTAATCCATTAGAATTGCGTGACAAAGAGTAAGTGTTCGTATATAAGAACAAAGACAAAAATTGGACTCGAAACAAAACCATTTGTTTTTTTGTTTTGTGCAGCTGTTTAGATTGAATAAAGAATATTTCCTGATGGTATTGGGCTGCTTAACATCGGTTCCACCAGCTCTCCAGCTTTGCCCACTTTGAATCTCCTAGCCAGTGGAAGTTTCCAAGATGGCCCGAATTACAGTGTCAAAGATCTTCCGAAACACATTGCTTGTTTTGGAAAGCAAATTTTGTTCTCAATGGATAAAGTTTGTTAGTTTAAAATTTCAAGTCAAGAAAGCAAGGAGTATTATTATAGTAAATTCAAATTGCCGGGAATAGTTGGCTGTGTTGATGGCACTCACATTCTTATTTTGAGACCTTTATTGAGGATTCCTTTTGCTAAGTCGTGATGACTGCACATAAATGAGGTCAGTATTTCAATTGGTTTTATATTAATTGACATATTGTTAGTTTTTTCCATTTCTAACAAAAAAAAGCATTGCCTAGGTCTACGGACGATAACTATTTTTTGTCGAGTGAAAACTTTTGTTTCAAGCGTCGCGTCGTTTCCAAGTTTGTGTGCTGCCAAAAAAGACGATACAATCGAGAACACTCGATTGATTCAAAATAGGTGCTGGCGACATTCGATTGCATCGACAATCCTCGGTTGTAACAAGTTACGTGCTGGCACCCCAGATCGGTGCACCACTTCCGGTATCCGTGGCTTCAAGCGAGCGATCTTTTTCATGTCTGCGCAGATTAAAAACTTATCTGCTTATGTGCGAAGAACCAGCGAGGAGCGACTGAACGGTCTGATGTTGCTGAACATCTATAGGAGTACCTATTGAGGTTGATTATGATTACGTTATAAATATAATGGCAAAAGTTCCAAGCCGCATTGATTTTATTTTATAAAATACTAGCTGTGCCCGCGACTTTGTCCGCGTGGAATAGTGGCTTTCGGCAGCATTTTTAATTTTTCAGTAACCTATTGTTATATTATTTTACTTAAGTACATTTTTGAACACGATGTTCTGACTTTTTTCATCTTTTGCCAAATAAAATTGTTTTGCCGTAAGTACTTCCGTTCCCATGGCAATAATGGAACAAAGAAAACAAAAACAGACAGATTTAATTTTGGAATATTAGGAACGACTCCCGTTCCCGTGGGAATATGGTGATCGTTCTCATAGGAATATGGGAATGAGTTAAAGTTTATGTTACTCGCTCGGGGATAGTGTAGCATTCTAACGGTGGAAAAATTTTTGAAATCGGTGCAGTAGTTTCTAAGTTCTCGTTTACGTTCCCGTTCCCGTAAGAATTGGGGTAAAACATAAAGTCTATGTCTTTTCTCATGTCTTAGACTACCTCTGTACAAAATTTCTTTTGAATTGGTTCATTTGTTTGGGCGGGAGATGGTAACATAGAAAGACGAACAGACAGAGCTACTTTTGCATTTATAGTATAAGTTAGGATTGTTCCTAGCAAATCAATATAGAGTATAAAAAAAGCATAAAAATATTAAGAACAAATTGTTCGTGAATATTTAATATATTTTTTCAAACCCCCCCCCGAAAAATTTTTCTGCGTTCGCCCCTGCATCGGTACTATCAAACTTGACTTGATTGACTCGCTTCTGCCGATTGGTACTTCTAATGGCTTATTGACCACCCATGTACTGATCGGCAAACCCCGAGCGACAATTTCTAGCTGCAGAGCGGCAATATCGGACAGCAAGAGGCCATTTAGGAGCAACAATTGCAAAAATATCATTGTCAAAAAATATGCGCAGGAACATTTTGTGTTTTGTAGTTTTGGCTAGTATATATGTCTGCCTGTTAAGCGTGAGGTTCGTGGTTCGAATCCCAATTCCCAACTGGAACCAAAATTGTATTTTCCACGGGTATCGCCTTTTGCTAGGAATTGACAAGTCCTGCGACAGTAAATTCATTGCCATGAAGCCGTTAGCCGTTCGGAATCTTCAGAAAACTGTAGGTCCGCTTTATCTATTCCCTCACAAGGCATGTTTGTGAGAAATGCGCTAGGCTCCGGTGTTCCTCGATATTGTGCGCTAACCTATAAATGTATGTCCATGTAGCCACTGAATTTGTAAGCTCGCAACGAACTCGAGTTGCGAATACAACTCATGTTTACAGAGCGAAAGCTTGTTTAAGCATTGGTCGTGGTCTCAAAGCGCCTATTTACATATGTGAAGTAGTTACTTACATATTATTCTTTAATAAGAGTTGACTAACAATACCTTATACCACCACCTACGGTTCGATTTCAATTAACTCAATTAAAATCGACATTATGTGGTTCCTTTGTTTTAAGAGAAAGAAGTTGAGCTCGTCGGGACTCTTTAATGTTTTAAAAACCCTGTCTACCTTATGTTATTTATCAACGTTTTGACTTTGACAGTGATTTTTCTTTCTTTAGTTTCCTTTCAGAAAAGCTCATTACGTTCTTTTTGAGAAAAGGTCTTGGTAATTGTAAACATCCCACCACTGTTGAACTTGGGTAGGTATATATATGTAACATTTCTAAATATTATCGATTCCACATAAAGTCTAAAACCATAGTATTTATACATGATACTGATACTCGATGCATACATCTCTTTAATTAATTTCGAAAATATAGAAAACGGAGTTGAATTCGTGGAATTTCTTATCCACAACCTTTGTTCCGAGAAACGAGTTGAATTTGGTATAATTTCGACCGACTCTCGGCACGTTTTCCCAATTCATTTTAATTAACCTCAATCAGAAGCATGACGACGAGTGGCGAAGACCGACGACGATGGCTCTTGATAGAATAATGAAGCCTTAGGTGGTTTAATAAAAACAAATTATGTTTTAAAATTCGATTTAAGTAAACACGCGAGTGCAAAGCCTTCTGAATTGTTTTCACATCTTTATTTCACTATTTCGAATTGAACGGCAGGTAGCTTATTGTTGCTGCCAGAAAATAATTCTATTATCAATTTCATTCTAGGAACAAGCAGCTTTCAGTATCTACGTAGGTATGTCTATTGTCTACCTCTATGCAAACATTGTCCTGAGAAGACTTCATTTTGCACTCCAAACAAAGCAGGTGGTGTTGGTTTCTTATTTCTTTTAATTAAACGTTCTGAATTTATTCCACAGCAAGAATAAACATCCAGCATCGAAATTCGTACGAGTTGGTAGTTAGAACGTGCAACTATCGTCGGTCGTTATAACCACTTAAAGAACTTCTTCCAGGATCTCATTATGGACTTAACAAGACGCAGTGTCATTGACATAGCAAATAGCATTTAGAAATACCCCCCAACATCTGCATGAAGTACGATAGTAGTAGTTACCTCAAAAAATTATTAGCTCGAAACGTGGTAATTCCAGTGAAAATACCTTTCATGCAAATACACTCAAACAATGGCATACCCAGTAGTACCACCTAACCTATACGAAGACCAAATACAACTGGGATCTCGTTGTTTTTTATGGTAGGTAAGTTTCTTGCTTTGTTTGTGCCTTTTATGAAATTTAAGGTGTAGAGGCACACTACACTGAAAACTGAACACAAGGATTCTACGGAGCGGGATAAAAATGTACAAAAATTATTCGCTCCAAGGATTCGAGGAGACCAGGTAAATAAACGTGAATGGGCGCACTACGGCCAGGAGCAATAAATTTTCTATGCGTGTTGCGTTAAGGAGCTGCTGGTTGGTTGGTACTGGTTTGGAGGCAAAACGAACAAGTCTTTATTTTTTGTTTTTTTTTTCTCTCCATTATTTGAAGAACTACCAAGCAAGCAATTATAACAAGAACACGTAGCTGGAAAGCACAAAGGAACAAACGAATTTGGTCTCACACTTTTGGAAATTATGTTCGTTGGATAATATTCTTAGTCTCTTTTTTGAACGTGTAGAGCAATGGAATTCTCGATAAGCTGTGCTTTGAAATCATCTTTTGAAAAGACCGTTTTGGTGCTTTGAAATTGAAAAATGCTTATTAAGGCAAAAGGGTCTTTGCTTGATAGGCAAGACAGCCTTTGTGTTTGTATTTCTGAATAAACAAAGTCTTATGTAAGGATTTCTTGACCGAGTTTGAAAAGACGGCCTACAGCTTGATGCTTCTGTAGTTTTATTTTTACTTTGGGTTTAGTTAAATTGAGGCACTTAATCTTGAGTATCCTGATAGAGAGTTGTGAAGAAAAGGACAACCACATTTACCTATGCACGGAAGCAAAAAGCCACTCGAAGAGTTTTGATTTAGCGTGCAAAAGGATTTGCTGAGAAAAATCAACGAAACTATGATTTCTGAAAAATTCTCTATTTTCTTATGTAAGTTTTAGAAATTTTTTTTTTTTTTTTTAAATCCTACTAATACTAAAATAATATACTCCAATAAGTTTAATGGAAATAATTAGGGCTGTCGAATAAATTCGTGTATTTAATTACACGTGTGTTCTACTTGTACACGTGTGTCAAGACGTGCAACGTGCAGTTTTGAGATGCACATGTTAAAATAGACAAATGTGTAGCTACAAAAGAGAAGTAGGTTTTAGAATATCTAACCTAAGGCTTATCTTATCTTTTGCAAGTTTTACAACACAGTTTACCTGCCCTATTTAATCAAAATGCAATTTAACCTAGTCTTTTTTTAAATTTGTATATTATAAAATGAAATAAGATTGTTGCATATCCTCCTCGTCCTTTTTTAATGAAACACCAACTGGAAATTTACCTTCTGATTGCAAAACGTCGGCATGTACCCAATATCTTCGAAAGCATTTTATATGAAGTTTTGAGTTTTCATTGTAAATCTCTCATTTTCTTTCGACAACATGACTTTCTCAAAGTCACGCTCACAACAATTAATCTCATTGAATTTTTTTAATCGCCTTCTGTCTAGGAAAATGGAAAAAACTCGATGTCAATCTCACTGATTTTGGTAAAACCTTTGATAAAATTTCCTGCTGACTTCTTCTTTTTAAATTATATCCATCTCCTTCACTGCCGAATCGCTTCAATGATTGACACGAGGCACAACTTGCGATTTCGGATCATTTGGTCCTTTGTTTATAGACAACCATCTTTTGTTAAGAACCATCAGCCAAATGCTTCATTTAAATTTTAAGAATAGAAAAATTACTTAACCCAACCCCACCACCCTGTTAAACACTCGCTGGATCTCTAACGTTTCTCCCTCGTTGTTAAGTGGGTTCCTAATAGACTTATTTCATTCGCATATCGGATTTCGTTGCATTACTTCACTTTTGCGCTTAATGCTATGTCCCCACTTGAAGTTATACTAGGTTAGTAGATTTCATTCACTGGAACATTGGATATAGTGCATTCAGTGAAGTTAGTTTCAAGTAGGTTAAATAAAACTCAGTAACTAAAAAGGTTTCATGTTGAATGGCAAACCACTTGGTTATCATGTAGGTTTGGGATAGTTTTGAGTTGAACAAGTTTAAGTGCCAAGTGGGGACATAGCACAAGGGTTCGCATTGAGCTGATGGAACTATTTCAGTCGATTAGAATGAACCATTTTTTCGTTCCTTCCTATCCGGATGCGGTAACCAACGTCGGTTTTTTTTTGTAGTGCAATAATACCTCAAAATTACGCGATAGGACGTGTAACTCTGAATACGAGTAAGTCGAGGTAGCGCAATGCGCAAGTACCTCGAAAATGCTAGACAGATAGATAGATCTTTATTCAATATAGTAAACAGTACATAGAGTCATTGGAAAAATCTTGAATAAATAAGGGCATGACATAGCTGTCGTCTGCCCGAGTGACAAAAGTTTTTTTTTTTAACATTGTGTTTCTAGTAAGAAATCACATATTTTAAGCAAATTTAATTTAAAAAAACACACAAAGTTTCGAAAATGACGTCAACGATTTCGATAAAGTTTTATGTGAGGTATTATTTCTTGATTGACTTTCTTATGGGTCAAGAAAAAATTTTGAAAAAAGGTGTCAAAATTTTACCTCTCATAGTAGGTATAGGTACCTACGGTTTTTTTCAAAATCGACTTTGGCTTTCTATGTTACCGTCTCCTGCCCAAACTATTGAACCGATTTAAATGCAATTCTGTACTGAGATTGTCTAGAGCCTGAGGAAGGACATAGGCTATATATTTTATCTCAATATTCGTACGGGGACGGGAACGTAAGCGGGAGCTTAGAAACTACTGCACCGAATTTAAAAATTCTTCAATCGTTAGAATGCTACGCTATCCCCGAGTAACATGAACTTTAACTCATCCCCATATTTCCGCGGGAACGGGAGTCTTAACTAATGTTACAAGTCCAAAATTAAAAATATCTTCTTTTTTTTCTTTTTTACCATCTACCGCCCAAAGCCTCTGAACGTATTTATATAGATTTTGGTACAGAGATAGTCTAGAACCTTAGAATGGACATAGACCATATGTTTTATCCCTATATTCCCAAGGAAACGGGAACTTGTAAACTACAGCACCGATTTCAAAAATTCTTCCACCGTTAGAATGCTACACTATTCCCAAGTAATATAAACTTTAAGTCATCCTCCGGAAAAGGCTCTCATATTCTCACGGGAATGAAAGACTTTTCTAACATTATTATTACTGCGTGAAAGGTCGGTTTCGGCGCTGACTAATGAGATAATTAACCATATAAACAAATAAGTTATGTTTGACGTGGTGGGGGATGTTGTCGAATTCTATCAGTAGACAACATTATGGAAACTGAGCAAGTCACATCATACCCTATAGAGTTTCTCAATTTCTTAGGATTATCAGGAGTGGCAGCAAGTTGGTGTTCCAGTGCCAATAATGAAAAACCTAAAATTGTACACAGCTATAAATTTCACATGTGGGATTGCGGCACTATGAAATTTTAAATAATAACTGTAACGGCAAAAGGAGAAAACGTTTTAATTCCCACTGATTTGTTATTTTAGTTTAAAAGAGTGCAGTTTCCTGCACACTTTTATTTACAAATTTGCACGAGGACTATGTGTAAAATCTCAAGCGGAGTTGACATTCATCAATCAGCTGTTTGGGGATAGATCATTGGAGTTTTTTGACATCAACGTTGGAACGCAACAAGTTATCTCCCTACCGATGCAAACGCCATCTATGCAAACGCCAGATGCTCTAAGGATGGCAACACAATAGGAAATCTCTGTCGTCTGCCCTACAAGTAATGTTTTTCAAAATTTTAAAATATGCGCTTATAACATCTCAGGTCTAAAAAACAAACTTTTGCAACCTGATTTCTTTAATTACATAAATAATTTTGATATTATAGAAACTTTTGTAGAGCAAAATAATGAAACTGATTATGAAGTATTTTAAGAATTTCAACATTATGTTTGAACCAGCAATTAGAAATAGTCGATATGGTAGAGCTAGTGGTGGAATTTTAGTTGGTGTGAAAAAAAATTTGTACTTTGTCAAGCTTTGCTCTATACATAATAGATTAGTATTCCAAATATCAGTCGGTGATAGAAAGAAACTCATTATTCCAGTATATCTAAATTGTAATAACTGGCAGAGTGATTTTGATAATTTAGTGAACTTCGTTAATGATTGCAATTCTGACAATCTAATGATATTGGGTGACTTAAATGCTCGAATTGGGACTTTTCAAAACACTTCACTGAGCCAGCTGTACCCCCAAACCTCTTTTAGTGTTAATCGTAATTCCAAAGATCATATACTTAACCGAAATGTAAGGCTGTTAATTGAATTCCTCGAAAACATGGGGATGTTTGTGCTGAACGGCACGTCAAAAGGGGATGTGTCGGGTGAATTTACGTCTATAAGCGGTCAAGGTCAATCCGTAATCGATTTTGGAGCTATTTCTGGTGATTGGTTGAGCTCTGTCACAGATTTTAAAGTGGAAGTAATGAACTTTTCATCACATTTACCAGTAGTAATCGACCTCAAACTAGCTCAAAGCAATACACAAACTCCATTAAACAGCTTCGCACGTTTGAAATGGAAGGAACGAAATGCCAGTCTTTTCAGAGTGCGTCTTAACCAGGAGTTGAACTCTATCCCTCCCCACCCTGAATGCAGATTGGAACAGTGCGATGAGTTTATAATGAAAACTATCAAATCAGCAGCTTCGTCATCACAAAATTTCCGCAATCCATCGTTTACCCCCAAGAAGGGATGGTTCCATGAAGACTGTAGAAAACCCCGGAAGTTATCTTTTGTATATCTAAAGTTGTTCAGGTCAACAAACTCACTGATTTTCAAAAATATGTACCTACAAATAAATAGGGATTATAAGACTCTTTGCATTAACAAGAAAGTCAACCATCTTAACAATTTGGCAAAAAAATTAATCAATTGTACGAATTCTAAGGATTTCTGGAACAATGTTCGTGAATTGGGAGGTCGTAACCGAAATATGGAGAATCTGAATGCTCTCGATGCTGCGACTCTTGCTGCTCATTTTAAAACACTTCTGTCGGCAGATGAGAGCCAACTAACTTTTTCCTACGCAATTCCCAATTTTTTCTCGAGTGAATTGGATGTTCCAATCTCAATGAATAAACTGGAATCTAGTCTGAGTGAAATTTCAAACAACAAAGCTCCAGGAATAGATGGTATTCCGGCTGAGTTCTACAAATATAGTACTGATGGTTTAAAAACCTATGTTTTAACTTACTTCAACAGGCTATTCAATGAACCGTTTGTACCACCTAGATTAAACAGAGCAGTTATTTTTGCTATTCCCAAGAGAGGCGACTTAAGTAATCCTGAAAATTATAGAGGAATCTCTATCCTTAGTTCCTTAAGGAAAATTTTTGCTTCAATTTTATACGAGAGACTAACGAAGTGGATTGAAAATACCAACAGTCTTAGTAAATTTCAAGCAGGTTTTCGTTCTGGTTTTTCAACGCTGGATCATATCTTCGCATTATCTAGTATTGCAAGAAAGTCCATTGATAAGAAGAAAAAAACTTACGCATGTTTTGTGGACTTTAAAGCGGCTTTTGACAAAGTAAATAGACAGGCCTTGATGTACAAACTCTCGTCTCTAGGAATCTCCAGAAAATTTTTATTAATATACGCCGAGCTTTTGAAGTCATCTACCGCCGCGGTTTGGGATGGATCGCAACATTCTAATTGGTTTGATACGACATTGGGTCTTCCACAGGGCTGCATCTTAAGCCCAATTATGTTTTCTTTGTTTATTGATGACATATCTGAAGTACTTCCAGGAGGAATAGTCTTCGCCGATAATCTTGTTAAAGTTCTTCACTATGCAGATGATCCAGTTCTATTAGCCGACAATCCGTTCACGCTTCAACTTCAAATTAACCGGCTGAATACGTTTTGTGAAACATGGGGACTTCAGATAAACATAGATAAAACAAAAATAATGATCTTTGAAGCGCGACAAAGAAGAAGACTGCCTGAAGAGATCAATAATTTACGCATCGAAGTAGTACCGGAGTTTAAATATCTTGGAGTTTGGCTCACCCATAACCTCAATTACTCGAAACATGCTAAAGAAAAAGCCAAGGAAGCTAAAATGGCGATAAGTATGATGTGGCCAACTTTTTTTGGTAACTTAAGAATAGACCATGCATCCAAATACCGCGTATTCCAAGCAACCGTTAACTCATGCCTGTGCTATGGTACTCAGATTTTTGGATACCACCATCTTGATGAACTCGAAAGCATTCAAAGACATTTTTTCAAACGTTTGTTCAAACTACCTAATTCGACTCCGAACTATGCTATTTACGTGGAATCAGGCATCACACCAATATATGTATATTCAAAACCTGAAAATGAACTACGAATATATTATAAAAGTTATGAAAAGAGATCAAAGAAGTCTTCACAAATCCTTCATGCTAAGATTGCTCCAATCAAATTCGACCCCCTTTAAGGAATGGAGACAGTTAGCTTCATCACATGGTGTTCACTTGTTGCTAACGGAATCTAACGTGAATGAATGGAGGAATATGTTCGGAGATTTTACTGCCAAGATTGACGAAAGCATTTACAATCAAAGTATTGCCAGAACCAGAACCACCAGTTAACATCAGAAGTAAACTACTTCAATATTAAACTGCCGATCGAAGCAATAAGTTTTATCTTCAGGGCACGAGTGGAATTATTAAACCTAAACTATTGTCCCCATCGAGCAGATCTACCAGAAATCTGCAGTTTATGCAACAGAAGAGAAAGAGAAGACACACACCACTTTATTGCGGTTTGTCCAATCTTACAGGAAATTCGCCGACTACACTTTGATGAAAGTTTCATTACAACGAGTAGACTCCACGACATACTAAATGGAACGGTTGATTGGTGTACTTTGTATAACTACTGCAAACACGCATTAACTTACCGAAATAGCTTTGAAATTTGAAAATTTTCACTCAGCCAGTTATCTATTATAATCTATATCTTTTTGTTTCAAATCATGCCGAAATTGAGACCTTTTTTGCTTCAAATCATATCAAAGCTACATTTTCTATTGTTTTGTGTTTCAAATCACGTCAAAATTGATTTATAAAAATGAAAATTACAAATATAGCTTAACATATTTTTTCTTAAAACCTATGTAGGTATATCAAGTAAGAATTAAAATTATATTTTTCTTTTAAAATTTTTCACTTTGTATAAATTATTGTTTTTATGGAATGTCAAATCAGGCAGACGGCAGAATGCCAAGCCCTTAATCTTAGATAAATGTAAATATGCATGTAAATTATTTAAGAAAATAAAGATAAATAATAATAATAATAATAATAGTGCAGTTTCCTCTGAAACCAGTATTTGATATTTTTATGAAAAAAATTACCTCAAAGTCAAAACTTTGCTTGGGGAAGAAAATTTGAACAACATTTAAAATTGAAAATCTGGCAGCCCTAGGTTTATACAGGAGCCCAACTTAAATACAGTTTTAAAGATTACTATTTCTACAAAAAATTAAGTCTAAGATTAGGTCCCTCATCATCAGTATTGACAGAGAAATCGAATTGAATACAGGTCAGGGAACACCAAAGTTAGCCTTTTTTTAATTGTCAAAAAATGATGTCAAAGCTGAGAAACGGACTTTACTGTAACAATTTTTTTCTTAGAATATGACTAAAAATCGCACCCCAAAAGATAATACGCGAATTACGGAACACCCTGTATAAATAAAGCTCAAACGCTTAAAGATAAGTGGAGATATAAAAATAGATGTAAATCAATTCTCTGACCTAACAAATACAAGTATAAGATTTCATCAATTCAATTCAATTCAACTTTATTAAGACATTACGTACTTACGTAAGACTTTATTAAGTCTTACGTGTAAATACTGTGGCCGACTTTAAAAGGCATGTCTGGCCGAACTTTAATAACTTACAATTTAAATTTATTCAAAAATTTTCAACAATATATGTATATATATAAATATATGTGGGTTATTATAACCAAAAATCAGTTTTCTGAATTTATGAGTACGCTTGCTACCGGCGGACAACATCAACTAAGCCTTTAGAGCACTACTGACAATTTTTCTTTATATGATTTCATAAATCAAACCGTTAAGGAAGAGTATAAACACTAACACTACGACATGATAAATTTATGTTTCCGATGATGCTTTGAAACCAGATCCGATGGCCCGTATACCTTGAAAATTCTAAATAAAGAAAACCCAGTATGAGTTGCAATTTTTTCACCATTTTGAGGGCGTCAGGATAGTGGTACCCGTGGCGTGATGGGTAGTATGTCTGCTGTTCGTGGTTCGAATCCGAGGAGAGCAAAATTGTTTTTCAACGGGTATCGCCTTTCGCTATAGGAATTGGCAAGTCCTCCCCTAGCAAATTCATTGCCATATAAAGCGATTTCTCAATTAACCGTACGGAACCGGCAGAAAATTGTAGAGGTCCCCTCCATTTCCTGATAAGACACGGTTGTGAGAAATGCGCCCTTTTTTTATTATATTGTAGGGTATTGGATTTGGATATAAACTTCATCATTTTTTCTTTGGCCTCTGAGCTCTGTGTCCGGTATTTTTTGTTTTTCTAAACCAATGTGTCCCCTTTTTTCTGGTTTGTTTTTCTTGACTAATGTTGAGATTCTTGTTGATGTCCTTTATTCATTGGAGAATTGTCAGGTTACTCTAGTCTGGTCAAAATTACTGCCAATATGTTTTTTGTGTATGCCGGGGTAGGTTGATTGGTCCTATCGAAATGGTTTTAGACCAGAAATGTTCACAATAGACCAAATTTTCACATTCTGTTTGATCTTGGAAACAACCTGGGAGTATAACATCGATATCTATGCCGCGTATGACATGTTTAGCCATGTCTAGTCTCGGCATCCCTGCAAAACTCGCATCCTATTATGCAGGATGACTTTGGCGATTTCACGCTGCTCCGACAAGGCTTTAGGTACACCATACTTGAAAATATTGTACAAAACTCAAACATCAACACCAGAGGAATAATCTCTGAAAAGTCTGTAAAATTACTCGCTTAAGCAGACGATATTGGCGTAGCGGGAAGAAGGAAGCGTGATGTCCTTGGTGCTTTTGCGAGCATTGAAATAGAAGCGGCATAAATTTGTTTGATGGTTAATGAGGATAAAACGAAATTGTCATCAAACAAGGACAACGAACATCGACGCAATGGACAAAAAGTCACAATAGACAGTCATTACTTCCAGGTAGTACAGGACTTCGTCTATAAAGGATCCGCTATAGACCCTGAAGACAAACGGAGAATAATTCTTGCCAACCGTTGCTTCTTTGGATTAAGAAGCAATTGAGAAACAAAACCCTCTCTAGAACACCAAGGTAGCCATTTATTGGACCTCAATCATCCAAGTCCTGTTCTACGGCGAGGAAGCGTGGACCTTTTCGAAAGCGAATGAGGAAACCCTTGGCCTTTTTGAAAGATAAGTACTCCGAGTAATTTTTGGTTCCGTATGCGAAGACAACGTGTGGAGAAGAGGATATAGCAACGAGCTGTATGAGCTGATTCGCAACATGAACATAGCATTGTGAGGCCACGTTGGCTGGGACATTAAGATCGGATCGAAATCAGTACTCCAACTTAACGGGTTTTCGAAATCATTTGCATTGAAATCGCGGAATTGAAAGACCTCGTCTTTGGTGGCACAATCAAGTGGAAGAAGACCTTATAACCGACTTAAAGTGCAAAACTGGAGAGCTCGCCCGAAATAGAAGTCGTTATCGAAAATGAAATGGTTAAAGCCCATGTTCACCCCAAACTTTTAAGCCAATCTAAGTGAGAAAGGTGTAGGTTCGGCAGAATTAACGCTTATAGCAACTATCGCAAAGTTATTGAAATAAAAAAATTACAAGTAATAATTTTGGAATAAGTATTCCAACGCATCGCTGCCAATCCTTCGTAGATAGCAAAATTTTGGGGTGGGTTTTTATTCACTTTGAAGTTTTTTTTTTACCTTTATCACAGGCCTTTCACTCCTTCCTTGTGGTAAGATCTCAGACTCATTTTCAGACGCAATCCCACACTTGATATTGATTGCCTAGATGTGGTTTCTCCTTTAGTCACCTCTTACTGCGTAAGCGAGAAGGCACTGCTGTGACATTTTACTCCACTTTTTAATGTTTATTTGAAAAAATGGTTTCCAACATTCATTGTTAAAGAACAAACAATAGTGGTGCGACTACCTCAGCATACTGCTTCTAACCTAGCACTGTTAAGGCTCACGTTGGAAACGCTACTCGTTTTTAACAGCAACAGAAATCAGGACCCTCAAAACTATACATGCGTTTTTCTCAAATCAAACGGACGATCATGTTTACTATCCTTCGCCTTTACAACAGTTTGACAATCTTGACTGAGTTCCAAAACCATTCACATACCACAGGCAGTCTTTTTTAATGTTCCTATTTGAAAGCTGACACCCGACAGTTGTTCTTGAGTAAAAAAATGACTTGTACGCTTGTACCTTTGCCAAGAGTATTTATTTATATGCACAAAACAAATCGAAGAATACCCAATTTAACTGCTCCGAATGTGCAACTCAGAATGACATATTCAAACACGTGGCAAGCCTTGAATTTGCTATAGCTTAAGAATAACTTAAGATACTATCGTCACTTTTCGTGTCTTAGCTTGCTAAGTACACCATGTCAACAAGACTTCTTGCACCAATCACCCTCATTAATGCAATGAGCCATTAATACAAGTCACTGACTTCAGCCATTGTGATTCGGTGTTTAAAGAAGAATCCATAAAACAAAAATAAAGAAAACAACACAAGAAATTCGTGTCGTACTAATCATGGGTGGACAATTGTTGAGTGATTAGTACTTCCACTCATGCAGATCACGCACGCGTTCAAGTCTTAGACGACTTTACTATAAAAACCTATCAGCGGACATTGGAAAACCATAATAATTCACGTCTCTTACCAAAAACAGTCAAAAGGTTTTTTTCTTGTTGAGACTTTTAACCAAAATGGCCAAATTTGTAAGTCAAACTTTACTTTTTTTTTGTCTCAAACTTAATGCAATTCTTTCTTGGTAGATGATTGTGGTTTGTGCTGTGCTCGGAGTTGCAACTGCAAGTCCTGGTGTTGTTGCTCCTTTTGGTGGTGTTCCTTTTGCATATGCATCGCATTTACCTTACTCAGCTGCATTGGCCTATTCGCCATCATTGGCTTACACATCGCCCGTGGCTTATGGACTTGCGTCTGGAGGAAGCAGCCGCATTGACATCCAAAATAACTACAACGTTGCTCCACAGTACGCTGTGCCATTGGGTGCTGCTCCTTTTGCTTACACAGCAGCCGCACCTTTAGCCGCTAGGATTGCTGCTTCTTACGCTGTATCAGCTCCACTGGCTACAGCTCCACTCGGTTATAATGCTCCTGTAAGTTTCAGCGCCCCACTTTTCCAAGTGCGTAACAACTTGAACGCTGTTCCACTAGCTGCTGCTCCACTAGCTGGTGTTCCACTAGCGGCGGGTCGTCTTACTGCCGCACCAGTAGCAGCCGCTCCCCTTGCTGCTCCATTAGCTGCCCCGCCATTGCCTGCCGCACCATTGGCTGCAGCGCCACTATCTGCAGGACCAATACCTGCTGCACCATTATCTGCCGCACCATTATCTGCCGCACCATTATCTGCCGCACCAGTACCTGTTGCTCCAGTTGCTGCTCCTACGCCATTCGCTGCTAAGATCGCCACTCCAGTTCCAGCCGGATTCGCTCCGTCTCCATTTGTTCCAGCTCCACTGAGATATAGTGCTCCACTTCTAAGTAATTACAACGCTCCACTTTTCGGATCTCCACTGTCCTATGCTTTTCCTGGACAATTTAATGCTCTGCCATTTGCTTCACCCCTTACTGCTGCTCCAGTGTCACCTATTAATTTTGCTCCTGCTCCCGCTCCAACTCTACCAGCCGGTGCTCCACAAACCACTCAACTTACTGCTGTTTCGGAAGCCAATCCTGAAGACGACTCGGAAGTGATTAATGCTAGACTTCAATCCAAATCTCCCGCGGACGCCAACGGACGAGTGATTGCCACGCCTGCACCTGTTGATGGACAACAAGCTGCTTCTCGTGACGCATCAATTGCATCCCAATCACCAGTTGCTCCAGTACGTAAAAACTAAACATCAAGGAAGACTGATTGATTGTCAAATAAAATAAGGAAATATATGTAATTTTTACCACAATTTCAGTCGAGTTTTATTGTTTTCTGTTTTTGATTGCAGTAACCCAATTGCAACACTTTTTAAAAAATTCATTTCTTTCTTTAATCCTCAAAAAGTATAGAGCAAATTGATTTTCCCTTCATTTCTTTGAGTACCTGGATGGGGATTCGAGATTGGAAAAAATTCATTCAATAAGAAACCGTAATTCGAAACTTCATTTGGCATTAGTTTCCATCTGTGTTCACAGTTTCTGAAACTAACTACACATCTGCGGCAAATGGAACCACAAAGACACCTCGAAACGTGTACTTTTACTCGTACCTTTCAAAGTAAAAGAAGTAAAAAAGAAGCCACCATTCGTCCTTAATATCGATCGCGTTTCACCTACGAGTAGGTATGCACTGTACATTACTTCACTTTGAAGGGTTATTTCGTTCAATGTTTATGATTGTTTGAATAGGTACAATGATGCTCTAAAAACCAATACCTCGCCAGGTGAATTACCATAAAGACCACAACGGGAAGAGCATACTCCATGAGTAAACTATACCTTAAGGAGAAAGTTCGAAGCAAATGCATGTATGTTGGTGTGGTTTTGTTTGAAAAAAAAAGTACCAAAGTGCAGCATCAGGCAGCCAGCGTCAGCTTGTGTTTGCTAATGGGAAAATAACCAATATTTCTTGAAACAACACGAAGTGGGAGTAGGGGTTGTTTAATGTTTAAAATGTGTGCATCCTGGGAAAAGTTTGCACATGGAGGGATTTTTTTTTAAAACTAAAAATAAAATAAAGCTACCTCCTGGAGTCCTTTCTCGTAGGGTTTGTGATTTGTGTGAGCAAAGTCGGTTTCATAGCTCACTTTGTGTTGATGTACTTGAAAGAATAAAGTAAAAGATAATCAAAAACTGAAAACCTTGAAACCATAGAAAGTCATATTTTCTTTTGAAAATATCTAATGATCGTGGTTGCAGATTCCGTTTGTGGTTTCACTAAGAGAACAGCTTTATCATAGTCTCGAGAGCGTTGCTATGAGGATTGGTATGGAATTATCGATGACGCGAAGGTCGAGGAACTTCATTTTTGTTTATATACCCGACTTCTATGTAGTTTATGCAAATTCGAAAGGCAGCCACTGCCTGTACTCCCAACTTGACGGTCAAGTAGGTACACCATTTTGTGATGTTCTTAAATACTTACTCAGTAGTCAGTACTTAGTTCAAATTACCGTTCCATTGTACTATCAGATAGCAACCTTCTTTCTTTTGCTATATCTTTTCAGATATTCCTTTAAAAATCCAGAAGATTATGCCATGAATAGATGCCAAGTTTACCTGTTCATCACATCCGGTTGTAAGTAACTTGGTCCTAGAAGATATACGACAGTCTATGTAGACAGTGTCAAAATTGTCTACATAGGATTAACAGAGCTTTGTTTCAGTTAAGCGTAGCACTTTGAAATGCTTGGCGAAATAGAACTGCCCCAATGAGTTTTCCATGCTGGAAAATACTGCTACGGTATAGAACACATTTTGCAGGCTTTTTATTAAAATTTGGGGCATACGTACAGCTTGTCAACATCGAACGTAATCATGTCATCTACAGTTGTGCTCTTAACAGATGTAATCGTTGATGGAAGTCCTTACTGAGAACTCTGGCAGACCAAGCGCTGGTTCGATCCTGAGAGAACTTTTTGGTATCCCTGGTATCAGAGGTCTCGTATTCAGTTACGCCATTATGGCCTAGTACCAATACAAGACTCAAAGTACTTAGACTTTTAGCCGCATTCAGATAGGTCTTTCATTTCTATAGATCTATAGATCACTTAAGAAGTAGTAAAAAGTTTAAATGGGGTCGCAAATACAGCTTAGCTGTCTAACGCCAAATCTTGGCAGCGCTAAGATTGCAAAAACTTGTCTTGGTCCAAATAAATTGCTTTTTATGCTTTTAAAAGCCCGGAGTAGGCTTGTTTTTGAAAAACGTGTTTCTTTAAGTCAAAACTTCCATTTTGGAAAAAATAGACCGCTATTGTTATGTTCGAAGGAGAGGTCCAGAGAACCCGGCGCAAATAACTTGTTCTTACTGTTTCCTGAAACTTACGTTACAATGCGTTGCATTATGGTCTTGGCTTGTGCTTTTACGTTACATTAAAGCTTTGGTTTGTTTTATATATTGACAATTGTGGGACGGTCCATTGGCATGTAATGGTACACACATAGGTTTCGTGCTCTCAACCGAGTATATGTAACCTGTTCAGAGAAAATCCAGGATAATCGCAGATTAAGTGCCCCGCGGTGTCATCATTCAGTTAAGTCTATGGCCTTAAAATGCTTGGCTAAAAACAGAAGTGAACCAACCATTTTCCTATGCAGTCATTTCTTCTACGGAAGAGCAAACATGTGGCAGCTATCTTATTAACGTTTCGAGATATACATACGTTTTGTTTGTCTACATTCAACTTATTCATGATGCGATTTATGCAATCGTTGATAGATGTGGTACCCGTGACGTGATAAGCATGTCCACCTGCTAACCCAGAGGTTCGAGGTTCGAATCCCAGCAGAAGCAAAAATGTTTTTCCACGGGTATCGCCTTTCGCGAGGAATTGGCAGGACCTCCGTAAGTAAATTCATTGCCATGAAAAGCGCTTTCTCATAATAAGCCGTTTGGAACCGGCAGAAAATTGGACCATTCCCTCACAAGGCATGGTTGTGAGAAATGCGCTAGGCCCAGGGGTTCCTCGCCCTGTTACGCCACCCTATTTATTTTATTTATTTTGCTTTCATATGTAAAAAAAATTGATTACTTAACATGTTTTGTTCTACAAATAAAACATATTGAAAAAAATTACGTTTTTTGGGGTAACCTGGCCTTAATAAACATAATAACTGATCCAAGAACTACGGTCTAAGTGTCAACCCTACGCAACATTCCAGATAAACGGTATACCAATAAACATATCAGGGAAGGTGAAGCATCTCGGAATTGTCCTAGATCGTAAACTGAACTGGAAAGAAAATTTAAAAGAAAGAGGAAGGAAAACTTAAATCGCATTCTACACTTGCAGTAGAATTTTTATGAAAAAATGGGGACCTGGTCCCAAAACAATTCACTGGATGTACACATCCCTAATAAGACTAATCCTTGCATAATACCTGTTTGGTTTGGTGGCCATCATTAGAGAAGGCGTCAAACCTTAATACCATGACCAAAATTCAAAGGCTTGCACTGGCTCAACCAGTATCATGAGAACAACACCAACAGCAGCTCTGGAAACCTTGCTGTCACTAGCCACCCTAGATTAAATTTTTACAATTTTTTTCAGTTTTAATTGATAATAACTTTTTTAAATAATAATGAATATTTCTAATTCTGCTTGAGGCCATAGCCAGACATCTTAAGAGTAAAATGCCGATTGGTTCATATCGATAAGTGTAATAGTTTTGAAATGAGAGTGTCATAAAACCAAAAAAAAACGTGGTTCGGAGAAAAATCAGTTCAAAGTTCAAAGCTACCGAAGGCGTTCGAGTGGCCGGATTTATAGCAGCGCTCCCCACTCTTTTATACCTGCTTCTCGGTCTTCGGGACTAATTCTATACTATTTCTACTATTTCTACAGTAGCAATTTAAAGAAAAAAAATTCGATTTTTTCAAAATTGTTTGGGGTAACCTGGCCTTAAGAGCTTTCTGGTGGAGCTCACAAATCGTTTTTGTGAATTTTCCGGAGGTTTTGATGACGATGTCACCGGGATAGGCCACAGCTTTTGTTCCGCTCGGATCTAGTTTAACAAGGATCTGGTTAACTACTAGGAGCAAGAGTAGCGGACATAAAACTCCTCATTGCGGTGTATCTCTACAGGTTCTGACCTTTAGAGTGCTTGCACCCATTTCTGTTTTTACTATTCTTGTTTGAAGCATGGAGTCGATCCAGTTTGATAGCGTTGGCTCGATGTTTATGGAGCTTAATGTCAGACGAATGGCACTGTATTCAACATTGTTGAAGACCCCCTTCATATCTAGCCAACGTATATATACTCTTTTCACTGGATTGACTGTTCAGTTTTTTCGATACTACTTCATGAAGTGCATTACTCTACGAACAAAACTTTGGAATTCTTTTTGTTTTAGTTCAATAAACAATGGAAGCCATAAGTCGTTCCTACATTAAAAAATTAAACAACAGCCGGAAATTCATTCGATATTCGAATGATGTAATATTTTATTCCTCCTTTTATCTGCGATTAAGCTATGGGCGGTGTTGATTTTGCTAAGCATGTAAAGTTTATGGTGTGTAGTGTACCTACTATAGTTTTGCCAAAAAAAAAACAAGCCTATTATCTAAAGTGCTGTTTGGGAAAACTATCATATATACATATACATGAGGCCATGTATGACAAAACAACATTTCTGGAAATACTGACCCAATTTCAGTGTGTCATCCTTAACTGTGCACTTATTTTTTTAAGACTCTCCTGTAGCCGTAAGTCCAACTCAATATCGTTTTTAGGAAAGAAGAGCAATTCAAAAATCAACTCACAAATTAATGACATAATTTGCATCCTTTCAGTATTCAAAAGCTGCTTACCCATTAATCAACACCAAGTCCTTGTTCGTAACTAGAGCATGCTCCGAAATGGGTGGACGTGGATACTAAACAAGACAAAGTCATAAATAGAATTTATAGTCTCGCATAATCCATTTAAGTCTCTTTTCCTCTATCCCCTTGAAGACAAATAACAACGGTGAATGTGTATAATTTGAAAACTTCCAAACCAATTTTCCAATGTATGTAGTTGAGAGCATTGAGGTACCATGTATTTAACGTACGGAGAAAAATGTTTTGGGTAATCATATCAACTTGGACTTAATTGTTTTTTAATAGAAACGAGAAAAGTTACTGATGTGTGCATAAAACAAAAGAGAATCAAGCAAAGTGCCTCTTAATTTATGTCCTACACTCTAAACTAAATTATGCCATCCTTGCAGGATCTAGCTCCTAAGACTGTATAGTTTGATAAAAATTCAAAATAACTCGTTTCTTGACAGGGTAGCTGTGCTTGCACAAAAGTGGATATTTTGATAATTTAAAAAATACACCTTATGTGCTGTGCAATGGACGCACCTTGATACACCATTCGATAACGTGTCCATTTCAATTTTTTGATTGCTTTATTTGATTTATTCACAATTTGTTATTTAAATAACCTTAAGGAGCACATTAAGCAACAATAATCGATACCCAAAACGTCGAATAATTGTATAAGCGAATTCACTGCAGATGACCATAACAAAGTAGAAGGCGGGCGTTTGAATTCAGGTCACGCACAACAAAGTCTTTATGGAGCAGAAATGAGTAGACTATTTTCATTTGTTTGATATAAAAGCCGCTGCCCTGAATGACAATAAGCATAATCAGTTTACCACTGCTACCAATCACATATACACAAAATGGCCAAAATCGTAAGTTCATTCATATTGCCATCGAAGAGTTAGAGATGATTTTTTTGGTGTCTTCTAGATCATTGTACTCTTCGCACTTGTTGCCTGCGCAGTTGCTAGGCCTGGCGTACTTGCTCCACTTGCCGCTGCTCCTCTGGCATACTCAGCTCCATTGGCAGTATCAGCTCCCTTGGCTTACGCCGCACCCTTGGCCTACAACGCACCACTTCTTGCTTCGGAAGGAAGCAGTCGTATTGATATCCAGAACAATTACGCCTATGCTGCTCCTTTGAGGTATGCTGCTCCAGCTGTTTTCGCTGCACCAGCTGCTATTGCTGCTCCATTCGCTTATAGTGCTCCACTTGCCAGAGTAGCCGCACCAGTTTTATTGTAATTCGTTACTTAAGAAAAATAGAATAGACTGACTGAAAAAGGAAATAAAAGTTCGTAATAGAAAGCAAGAAAAATTCGCATTCGTCATTTTATCGTTCAAATAATTATTATCACAGTTACACATAACCGCTAGACACTGGCCTTCCCACGCGAAAGCATCGGTTCCTTTAGATAGAATCGACCATTTATGTACGGAGTAGGTTTAATCTACTGTGATGTAATAAAATAATTAAACTAGAGTACCTATATAAATAAATAAATAAAAAGGGCACCACAACAGAGTAGGGAGAACCATTTCTCTCAATCATACCTAGTGAGGAATGAAGGGGACCTACAATTGTTTGCCGATTCCGCCAACGGCGGAATTTCATGGCGATGAAATTACTATTGGAGGACTTGCCAATTTCTCGCAAAATTATTATATTAGGAAAAGGAGTTAAAAAAGTAGGTACCTCTCATCAAAACAATTCCTAAGCTGAGCAGCTTTTTACCATAGAAAAGAGGATTTGTAGCGTTAATTTATTTTGAATAATAGTTTACTTGAAGCTTTACAATGCCATTGAGTTCTAACCCTTTTTGAAATTTGTTACCCTTGTTTTAATAAAAGTTCTTACCGCCTTCTATTCATATTTATGTTTAATAGCGAACACACCCAACGTTGCTCAGATCTTACTTAGTTAAAGCGTTGTTCACATAAAATTGCTAAAAAAAAAACTAACAACACCGCTGGGCTTAGCTGAAGATTACCTAAAAGTTTTTAGTTTCTCGTTACTGTTGAAATATGCAGACGAAAAAGACTCAATGTTACTGAGCAATAATTTTTCTTATATTCATGCTAAAGCTACTTCAATTTCATTAAATAAAGCTTAGCTAGTTTTAAAAACTGGGTTGTAATTAAATGCTCCTTGCTCGTTGATACATGTTCTTTAATACTTGGACAGTTGAGACAGGAATAGCCGCAATTGTTTCTTGATTCGATTGCTTTAGTTCAATGGAATTTGTTGGCTCTGCTTTGTAGACCTCCTGTTTGCAGTAACCCATTAGAGAAAAAGTCTGGTGAAGTCAGGTCTGGTGACCTGGGAGGCCAACGGAATCTGGAGTCATTATATTCATGTCGATTATGGAATCCGCAATAATCTATTCCCGCGGATTTCATCCGATCCGCAAGGCATCCGCATCCGCATTCATTTCAATTATTGAATCCGGCGGATGAACTGCAATATCGATCCGCAACACCACCTTACCATTACACTAAACCATTTGTCAGCTGGTTTTTTTTTTTACATTTTTGTCACTCTCCATACAATAAAAAAACTGGTATGTATAAATTCATCATGTTGTTGGCTCGAAACACAGAAGGAATATGCATTTTTTAATGTTAAAAGTAAAAATAGTTTCATCAAAGTGAAACAGTTTGTCATGGATTATTCAAATTCTCAAATTGAATCGGGGATTTCGGTACGTAAACATTGGTAATGGCTACTTCGGGGTCGAGGTGTCTAACGATGCGTTGATGAGAATCAAATCAGGACGATCCATGCAACTGCCTGTGCAATTCCATCCCATCATTTCGTTGTCACCAACGAATGGCTTATTTCGGGAGGCTACTGTTGTAGAGTATCAAAGTGGAATCGTTCATAGGTATGCATAAGTGAGAATTTTAGAATTGTTTACTTAATTCGTTTATGTTTCCCATAGATTCCAATGCTTCCAAGACTACTTTGGTTCGTACAAATACTATGCGCACAGAACATTCCCAGAAATACTAGTGCAAGAAATCCAAATCACCAATACACGCAATAAAGTATTCGACGTTGAATTGGTTCTGCCGCGCACTAACCTTCAGGCATCAAGTTCCAGGATCGTAAACATTAAATAAGGCAACTTGTTTGAACCACTTTGCTCGATGTGATTTTATTGCTTAAACTCTTACAGGTCAGGAAGAGATTCGTCACTGACAGAATATGAGGTCGTCACTGCTGCAATTAACATCAAAGACAATAAGAACAACGACGTAATCGTTGTGTCGATTGTTTACAAAAAAAATCTCTTCAAAATTGACTCTTAAAAAACGTGGAATCACGAAATTGGATCTTCTCATGGCAATTCACTATACTAAGCCGGTAGCGGCTAATAAACTCTCCGAAGTCAAGGAGGAAAACGAGAAGGTAGTGATTGCATCGATTACATTAGCATCACAGAAAGTCGAAGCGGGAGGAGATTCTCTTGTAGCATACAATGAATTCCGTAAACAACACATTCGCGTTTGGAATGATCTCTGGGCAACTGGTTTTTCTATTAGTACATCAAAAGCTGAAAATAGTATTAATGGTGATCGAATCAATGCGACAATCTATGCCGTTTTGTCTCAAGTTCGTAGCTATGAATTGGAAGAGGTAGTGTCGCTGCAAAGAAAGCAAGACATAGCAAAGGCACTTTCCTATGCCGAAGGTTGTTATGATAGCTACCATACTTTGCAGGTAAGTGGGACTGTCTAAAATCATTGTCATCCCAAAAACGATTCTAAATTAGAATAATAGTTCTGCGCGATCATAATGTTTTCTCATATAATCTGGTTATTCCTTTTTAGGCTGAGAATCTCTGGATAAGCATGGACAGTATCGACAATCTCAACACCTTAGTTTCTTCATGGATGCTAACTTTAGAGAAACAGGTAAGTCGATTCATTAACAGTCTCTGTCTTTTCCCTCACAACTTTTCTGTTCTCTTTAGGGATGCCACAATCTCATTCGTGCCGGTGCCAGTGGTGTTATCCAAGCAATGGTTCTCAGCTTTGGTAGTCTTCGATTTAGCAATCAGCACTTGGAATTCAATATTCATCCAAAATACCTACATCGTGACTTTAATCTCAGACGTCTAAATTATGGCAATAAGACCCATGTCAACGTTACTGTAACTGTTACTGAAGACAATAAAGCTGTCATAAACATAGCTTTGGATAGGACTGATCGAAGCTATTATGCCTGCGATGCTGGATGTTTGGACGAACCAGTACTACTGGGGTATGTTGCTTCATCAAATTTTACTGTAAAATTTTACATTTTTATCTTCCAGGCAAAGTAAAAAGCAATTTCCAGTTAAATTGACTGATCCAATTACTGCAATTTTGTACATTACCGCCGATAAGCAGCATATGGAAGAGCTCCATAAAGCAATTCACGTCAAAGAAGTGGCAGAAGGTAAACCAACATTGTTGCTTTGATTATTATACAAATAACAATATTTGTTTGATTTCAGCTCCCGCTCATGAGCACCATGTCATAGCTCTACATAAACACGGCCATCATTTGGGTGGCCTCCCAACATTATTTTGGGTATCAATATGTGCAATCATAGTCGTTTTTCATATATTCCTTTGTAAATTAATTATCAAAGAATACTGCGAGCCATCTGACAAGCTACGATATCGATATAACAAACCGTGATTCTAGGCGAATGATAAGAAATA
The DNA here is from genome assembly GCA_949752695.1 of Melanostoma scalare. NCBI lineage: Eukaryota > Metazoa > Arthropoda > Insecta > Diptera > Syrphidae > Melanostoma > Melanostoma scalare. The sequence goes on from OX456984.1 coordinate 199,987,856, forward strand.
AATTTCTTTGTAAATTTTTTTTTAGTCGTAAATTAATTAAATAAATGTGCGTATTTGTTATTAGAAAATTGAGAAAGATTTACGAATTTTTTTTTTTTTGTAATTCCTTAAAGTAAAAGTAGACATTCCTTTTCTTCTATTAGGACACACACGCATCCAAAAATAGCACCGGAGGTTAAACGAGAATTATTTGCTGTATGTCGCGACGTTGAAGGAATGGAATGTGATAACGCAAAAGAAGCAGTACCAATGGAACAGTATACAGATGAAGATGTAAATTTTTCTTAGTTTTGTTTTTCTATTATTAAAAAAAAAACTTTGTTTGTAATAGTGGCTGCAGTTTTTTGTATATTTTGTCAATATGTTTGTTTCCTAAGAATTGTGGATTAAGTGCTTGAACTCTTCCTATTCAGTGCTTAGTTGTTCGCCGGTTGCGCTACGTAGGAGATTCAACTCTGTGGCTCGAACCACATTGTTCTCTTCTCTTACAAAGTTTTTTTTTCCAAAACAAACCAAACGCACACGATATAAAGAACAAAATTATTGGGAAGTTCTTCGTAAGACGTAAGAAAATGAAAAACGGTGAAAATTAATAGAAAAAGGACAAAACCATTTCACTCCCAGTATATTAAATTTCATAAATTATTTTACAATCAAAATCTATTCTTCAAATTATTATTCAAGTTTCCATTGGAACTGGCAAAACTTCCTCGGTAGCCTCGAACTTATGAATTTTCGTGTTCAGTGGTTCCCAGTTTGAAATCGTAGTTCAGCTAAAATAATGGACCATCAGCACATCAGCACAATACAAAAAAAAAAAACAATTCAGTATTCCCTACCTTCCTTGTGCCCTTTTGGTTGAACAGCTCATAGATCCTCAAATAATCACAGGAATCCTTGCAGTTATCGAAGTTAAACCAAGCCTTATTAAATTCATTTCTTATTCAAAACAATGAACATTCGCTTTTTATCCGCAACAATTTTGGTGCGGATGAGAAACGTCAAAAATTGTATGGACTGCGGATGAGCAACGGATTCGGTAATACGACTTTTTTAACCTGTATTATCAACAATCTTTCACTTCCACAACGTCGGATTCAGTGCGGGCTCGATAATAGCAAAAATATCCAAACTCGTGCGGATCGCTTCCGCAGTCCATTTTTCGGATTCTATAATCGGGGTGATTATCATTATCATTTATGACTATTTTTTTTACTATTTTCGTATAGTTGGAATCGTGACTACTATTTTTAATAGTTAAAAATAGTTACTTATGACTATTATGATTGTCAGATTATTTTTATAACTATTGAAAAGTTATTTTCAACTCAACTCAAGAAATAGTTTGTTTCAATTATGCAAATAGTTGTTTAATAACTTTGAAAATAGTTGTCTTTAACTATGCCAATAATAGCCAAATAACTATTAAAATAGTTGTTTTCAACTATGCAGATAGCAATTGCACTACCTTAACTATAGTAGTTTTCAACTATGTCAAAAATAGTTATACAACTCAAGAAATGTAAAAAAAGAAAAAGTTTTGACTATGCACGCTGTATAAATAAGTATTACAGTGAAACCCGCTTAAGAGAAAAGGCGAATTGTCACAGTTTTTCTTTCACTTAAGCGGGTTTTTCACTTAACCGAAAAAAAATTTCACTTAAGCGGAGTCCTGATAACTGAAAAAAAATTGCACTTAAGCGGATTTAAAGTTCCATTAAGCGGAGGTTTAATGCTTCATATACACAATAAACAATTTGATGTATTTATCTTTGTAGTTGCCTGGAAAAAATTTAAATAAAAGTGTTAGAATAACTAACTACGATTAAACATCAAAAAAATAGTTTATTGAATAACAAAAATAATATATATATATATATGTACATTGGAATTCATAGGTATGTAGTAGTACATAAATATATTACATAAATCAGATTAAATCACATTTGAGTTTTTGTAGGTATATTTTTGAATATAATTAATTAGGTAAGTTTTATGAAGACAAAAATAATCTTACTTTTTTCTAAAAGTCATCAATTTTCGTTTGTGACAAAGTCTGAAAATGGCAATTCATCATTTTATATTCAATTTCATCTAAGATTAGATCTAGTTCATTATCCCCATCAGAAAATTGCTTAAAACATTGAGAGATTTAAAAGCTTCTTTAATTGTTGCTTTCTGGATTCCCAAAATTCTAAATCATTGTCAGATACAGATCTGCTAACATCAAACTTTTCGAATTGTAGTGCTGCTTCATTAATTAACAGGAATTGTGATTTTCTAAAGCATCTCGGATTCTACCTATGTACATATTTAGAAGAAAAATTATTAGCAAAAGAAAAACAAAATGTGTTTAATCTTAGTCTACACACCAATACAAAAAATAATTTTGTCTGTTCCAATCGAATTGAAAATGAAAAGGACAGTGATACGGTCCTTTGGTAGCTTCATTCCTGAACGTTTGCACATCTATTTACCAATGAAGCCCTAGCGTCCGTAGATCCTTAAACATTATCCCGGATTCATCAGCATTATGCACGTCATCTGGGCTGTAGCTTTGACGAATGTTTGGCCAAACATTTTCCAGCAACAACTACTGTGTCAGCAGAATTACTTTCACCACAAATCTTCTTAAAATTAATATTTTAACGTTTTTTCCACCGATCTAACCATCCATTTATTGGCTCAAATTATTCTGTTCGATAAAAATTTTTTTCATTTAAGAGAGTTTTTTTCAATGAAAAATATGAAATTTAACTGAAAATATGTTTCAGGTATCCGGGTTTTTCACTTAAGCGAGTTTCACTTAAGCGGAGTGTTTAATTGGTAATTGGGGGAGCGGGTCGAAATGCTGTATTTTAAAATGCTGTATGGTCGAAATACTGTATTATACTGTATGATACTGTATGTTCATAATACTGTATGGTTAATATACTGTAATTCAAAATACTGTATTTCAAAATACTGTATGATCAAAATACTGTAGTTCAAAATTCTGTATGCCAAATTGCTGTATATGAGCAAAACACTGTATCTCAAAAATCTGTCTGTAAAAATACTGTATTTTTGCATAATTCCATTCTTAAACTTCCATTCCTTTACTTGTTTTTCCTATCGATATATTCATTTTGAAGCAAAATAACATTTAACACTTAAATTTGCACAAACCTTTAAACATCTACTGAATGCATGAACGCGTGCTAGTTTTGACAGATTAATTTGTCTGTTGCAATTGCTCATGCAGTTGTTGATTATGATCAAACAATTCATTTTAACATGTGATAGAGATACATACATATAATCAAGAAGGAGAAAATGAAATAGAGAAAAAAGACGAGGATACCAGCTGTTTTGTTCTTGTTTTAATTAATTCAAAGACTAATGAATTATCATAGGTACATGTAATTGTTCAAGGAAGTATATTAGATTATTATGGTAAAGAAAAATTGTTGTTGTTTTCAAAATTCTGTATTTGAAATTGCTGTAATTAGGCTGAAAAATAAAAATTATTTTGAGAATGTAAAAAAGTGCCGGCACTTTTTTACATTCTCAAAACAATTTTTATACAGAATTAATACAGAATTTTGAAAACAACAACAATTTTTCTTTACCATAATAATCTAATATACTTCCTTGAACAATTACATGTACCTATGATAATTCATTAGTCTTTGAATTAATTAAAACAAGAATAAAACAGCTGGTATCCTCGTCTTTTTTCTCTATTTCATTTTCTCCTTCTTGATTATATGTATGTATCTCTCTCACATGGTACATGTAATTGTTCAAGGAAGTATATTAGATTATTATGGTAAAGAAAAATTGTTGTTGTTTTCAAAATTCTGTATTTGAAATTGCTGTAATTAGGCTGAAAAATAAAAATTGTCTTGAGAATGTAAAAAAGTGCCGGCACTTTTTTACATTCTCAAAACAATTTTTATTTTTCAGCCTAATTACAGCAATTTCAAATACAGTATTTTGAGATACAGTAATTTGACTTACAGTACTTTGACCATACAGTATTTTGTACATACAGTATTTTGAAATACAGTATTTTGAGGTACAGTATTTTAAATACAGTATTATAACCCATACAGTATTTTGACCCTAACCCGGTAATTGGTCTACAAATACTCGGGTCTGAAAAATTCTTTCAGATAAGCGGATTTTTCTCTTAAGCGGGTTTCTCTTAAGCGGGTTTTACTACCATAATAAAAGTCAATTTTATTATATTATTTTATTATTCCATGGATATTAGCTTATTGGGAGATTTTCGTTGCAATTCTTTCTCTCAACATCTTCAAGTAACGCCCTGCAGTAACCATAACGGTGTGATCGTTTTCTTTTAAGAAATTAGAACCCGACAAGGCAACGTGATGAAACTACTTACCAACTGTGACAGATGCAATTCCGTCTCATGGAATATCTGTGGGTTGGAAGCACTCCATATTCGACAATTTTATTGGTTTATGTTGCCGTTTAAATTGAAGTGGCCTTCGTCAGACGTAAGAAGAAAGTTTAACATGTTTCCGTGTTCTTCCACCCTTCCATTCTTCCACTCTTTTTGAACCGAATCTTTGGGTTCCAGCAGGTGGTATCGGAGAACAGTTGAAATTCTTGTTTCAGTTGTCTATTTTTGTTAAATCTAAAAACCAACCTGCAAAATAAAAAAAAAACTATTAATTTTTTTTGGTAGCAGCTTTTATTAGCCACCTTGTAGCATCCTGATAATATTTATAAGGACTTTTGAAATCGGCTTAGAAGTTTTAAATTGCCGTAACCGATCCCGTAGAAATACGGGAATGAAATATATCATGTAGCCTTTCTCAGAGACTTGATACACCCTGTGCGAAACTTCATTCAAATCGGTTCCGTAGTTAAGTCGTGAAAATGTAACAAACAAACTTAAACTCTGTCCCTTGATCTAAAAGAAGTAAGAAACAACCGGATAGGCAAAAAGTCTACTGTATGCCGAGCTGCTCAGAGATATTACTGATCAGTTAGAAAAGAACGTTCACCAGTTGATCTGACGTACAATGCAAAAGCCTGAAACCACTCGTCACAATTTGATATGTCTAGATATAATAAATGCAGCTTTAGACAAAGTAAGTCTACAGACAAACGAATTTTTTACATTGCAGCAAATCTTTGGAGAAAAAAAGGAGTATGACCCCAACATATTTATCACCTTTAAGACCGTGTAAGACTGGGATCATAGAGATAACCTGTAAAGAACTTTTTATGAAGATCACTGTGATGGTCGGATTTTGTCGAATGGCTCCTAAACCCTTGATATCAATATATAAGGAATATCCCAATAGAAATCAACGCTATCAATTCCTGATTCTGCATGATATTGGTGCCAGATAAGTCTGTTCCGAACGCTCCAGAAAAATTAAGTCTTTAACATTAGTGATTGAACGCAAAAGTTGCGTATCAAGCTATACGAAATAAAATCGGCAAATATAAACCTTAAGTTTCGGTCTTTAAGGGGGATAGCCACTGTGATAGGTCAAAAAATTTTTTTTGTTTTAAATCAAGGCTTATATGTTCAAAAATATGTGTACAAAATTGCAAGTCAAAACTCCAAAAATTGAATAAGTCACAATCATTTAAAGATACATGATTTCATTACGAGAGATATGGACTAAAATTTTTGAACGCATTTTTCTCGTAACGTCTTTTTTTGAACTGGTCTCATTAATAACTCGAACAATTATTAACCGATGTCTATTATTTTTATTTTATTTTGTTCGTCTTAGTAGTGGTTAAGGTTAAACGTAGCCGATTTAAAAAATTTTGTTTTTTACTATTTTTTAAACTGTCTGAAAACCTACAAAAAAAGGTCGAAAAAAAAAAATATTTTCAAACAGTCGCTTTTTTGTGAAAAATCGAAATAAAAGAAAACGGCTACGTACAACGATAACTACATTCATACAGATTACAATAATTTTTATTTTTATTTTATCAGCGTACCGGTTTTTGAAAAATCGATGCTACCATGGAAGGGGAACTTTTTTTTTAAGGCGCTACGGCATCGCTATAATATTGTTAAAGCTATTTAATATTTTTTAATAAAAATTTGTGGAAAAATTATTCGATGTGTACGCAGTAAAATAAAAAAAAACCGATCCAAAAATTCCTCTATTTACTCGGTCAAAAATTTTTTTTAAGAAATCACTAATTTTTAAGACGTCACAGTGGCTATCCCCCTTAAACATTGCTCCAATTTGTGTAAGCAATTCAGTAGTACCTGAGTCCAAAGCTAAACCGGAAAAAGCATATCAAGAAGAAAGATGAGCTCATCTTGAAATAAAGAAAAATATTCAGGTTAACCGGAAAGAACTTTTGTTTTAAATATTACTACAACCCTTCGTAAATGCTCTTAAAAATGAGGTTGTCCTCTTTACGAGCCACAGAAAATGTACTGGTCGGACCCAACTGACTTAACGGCTTCAACATTTCCTTTTCAAACGAAGTCGAACATCTTGAAGAAATCCTAGATAAAAAGCTTCATTGGTCTAAACATGTCAAGTCGAATATTGATAAGGCACTGTAACTCTTCTAGCAATAGAGGGGGCCTTTGGCATGACATGGGGTTTAACACCGTCAACAGTCCTTCGGAACTATTCGGCTATGATAAGTCAGACCAATCATCTCCTAAGCGTTATTTGTTGTAGACCAACCTCTTCCTGATATAAAAAATCATTGTAAATTCAACATTATTTGCCACTAATGTGGCATTTGTTAATTCTGTGTAGAGGATGACGACAGCCCCTATTGACTTTTCTACGAACATCTACGGAAGTCTATGACTAACGAAGGTTGCTCTGGTAGTACAATGGATCGGTGTTCAGGTATGCTTCTGCTAGTATTTAAGGAATTTCTAACAGAAAAAAAAGGCCAAACACCGAACACATGGTGCGACGAATTGTTTGGTTCATAGCATAAACAGTGTTTCCAATTTGTTTGTTTTGGTGTTTATATTTTCAAAAAAAAAAAAAATATTATTAATTGGGTAAGAAATTTATTATTGATCTAAAAACACACGTATTTTCAAACTTCTAAGTAACCGAAACTTCCAGAACGATTATACTAAAATCCTTACAAAAGTACACACTCTTTAATTTTCTATAAAGGTAATGCCCCAAATCAGTGGAAATTTTACCTTGCATACGGCTCTTGAGGTATGAAACCATAGGCGTTAAGCATTTCCTATGATAATGGCTTGAAGCAGTCTCTTTCTTAAATATGAAAAATGGAATTAAAATAGACAAAAAGTAAAATTCATACCAACAAAGTTTCTCCCATCAGTTCTTCGATCGAGTTTTCATCATCAATCGAAGCAGCAGCGCAACCTTCATTCGCCCAAAATAATAAAACACCTCTGTATTCAGATCACGCAGCAAACTGTAGTGACTGAAGCCACGCTTATCTTATTTTGTATAAAAGCTGTTGCTACGAATGGAAGTAAGCATATTCAGTTCACAACTGCAATCAATCACAAACCCATCCAAAAACTAAAATGGCCAAATTCGTAGGTTGAAGTTACTTGTTGTCAAAGAAAGCAATCAAATATTTGGTTTTATCTTTTAGATCATTGTCCTTTTCGCACTTGTCGCTTGCGCTGCTGCTAAGCCTGGCGTGTTTGCTCCACTTGCCGCTGCTCCTCTGGCATACTCAGCTCCATTGGCAGTATCAGCTCCCTTGGCTTACGCTGCACCCTTGGCCTACAACGCACCACTTCTTGCTTCGGAAGGAAGTAGTCGCATTGATATCCAGAACAATTACGCCTATGCTGCTCCTTTGAGGTATGCTGCTCCAGCTGCTTTTGCTGCTCCAGCTGCGTTCGCTGCACCAGCTGCTTTTGCTGCCCCCGTGCTTTTGTAATTGAAAAGCAAAATAGAAGAACTGACTAGAGAATAAAACTCGTGGTAAAAGACTTAAGCTGTCATGTTATATTTTTGTTCGGCAGGGACAAAGAACGTTTTCGAATCGATGCCTTACGACTTCGGCTTGATAATTCAAAATTGAGAAATGATACTATTACCAGAATTTTGCTTAGACTATGGCAAAACAGTTGCTATGTGACATAGAAAAGCCAAAATCCATATGTACACAGACAATGAAAGCCTTCACTCTATTCAGATGGGAGTACATAGCTCATTTTCTGTTGGCTCTGTAATAATTCAGCGTGACGACAGCCTACACACAATGAGTTGATGCAGTAGCTTCTGCATTCAGTGGAAGTGCCAAAACAGAATTAAATAGGCCTCATCCTCTAACCTGACTGGCTTTTCCCTTTTGTTGGCTTTAACTGCTTCAACATGAAAAAAAAAAAAACACCTATATACCGACTTGAATGTATTATTGCGCCATATCCAATGCATCAACACGACTCAAATCTTGAAATAAATAAATCACAAAATGGTACAAGTGAGTAAGACAAACATTTTGAGATTTTCTGTATTTCACTCGGCTGCTACTGCTGCTGCTTCGCTCGACAGAACCCAACTCCCAACCACAAATAAGATGCGACACATCCTTGGAAAATGTAAATCCGGGGTAATTTTTATCTCAAGTGCTACTTTCTGTGTGAAATCAAAGTCGTGGAATCATGAGACGACATAAATTTTCACTTCCCTGGGAAATTAAGACGACGCCGCTGCCTGTTACGGTATGTAATTCTTCCAGCTTTGGGGGCTAAAGCAACATCAAGCACGTCATACCTACTCCCAGTGTGAACTCATTGAACCCAATGCGATGCTTTCGTGGATTTAAAAAAAAAAAAAAAAGTTGAGTGCGAATGTGCGGTGATGTAGCCTTATCGGAAGTGAAAGAAAACGAGAGCACCATAGAACGTGACGATGCTCTGAGATTTGATTAATTTCACTGAAATTTCCCTAGTAACGTGATTCATGTTTTTGAATTTTTCAACGACTTGGCACTAAGCTGTTTATTTATTCAAATCAAACGGTGCTAATGTGCAAAGGTGTCACAATGTTAGAAAAGGTGTCATCTGAATGAAGTTGTGAGACGGAGGAAATTGTGGCTTTTAGGGTGGTAATCTTTGTATGACGGTTAATAAACAGGAATGGTGCGATTATGTTGATTTTGGGAATTGAAGAAAAACGTTAGCAATTTAAATGATTGACTCGTTAAAAGAGTCTGGCGGTTTTGTTGGTTTTTATTGTCGTTTATATTTGTGACAAATTTGTTGTGTAGAAAGGATTTATGTTTATGTTCGAAAAGGAATTTCGGATTCATACAGGGGGCGTGCTTTAAAACATGGTGGTTGGGGAAGCGAGGGTGACTTTTAGTGAAATGTCGGCTAAATACAGACTGAGTCGTAATAACAAAACAAACAAATGAACATTATTTATAAGAAATAGTACTTAATAAATGAAAAGATTAGTAAAGTTTTTAGCAATTAAAACACTTCCTAAAAAGTGTTTTAATTGCTAAAAACTTTACTATTCTTTTCATTTATTAGATTAAAAACGTGGATTATCTCAACTAAAAAACTCATCAAATAGTACTTGGTATGGGCGAGAGGTGGGAAAGGCTCTCATTGGTGTGAACGGCGCCCAGATGTTGCAACTTACAGTACACGTCAATTGTGCTTACTACATCTCTTCGCGGTAGCCACTGCGTACTGGCCTCTTCCAACTGGAGGTGCAAACAGCAAACTAGTGAGCGAACGTTGACAAAGGGTCAAAGAAAAATTAGAGCAACACCAAAATGCTCTTCAAGTAATAAAATAAAAAAGAGAGCAAGGAGCCCCAGGGCCTAGCGCATTTCTCACAACCATTCCTTGTATGGGAATGGAGAGGACCTACATCGAACGGCTAATCAAGGTTTTTTATGGCAATGAGTTTACTAACGGAGGACTTGCCCATTCCTCACGAAAGGCGTTAAAATTCCACGGTTCCAAAAAGCCAACAGCCTCGGAAAACAATAATTATTTCACCGTTGACGAACCTAGGAAACGAAAAAAGGACAAAGACCTCCGGATCTGCACGTGGGGCGTATTATCAGATCCTTAAAGGATTACGTGCTGTTGGAAAGTTGGTGGACTGCTATAAAGCAGACATAACTGTCATCCAAGAAGGGCGATGGAATGGGCCTTGCATAAAGAAGATGAAAGACTGTGACATCTACTATGACGACTGTTACAGAAAATAGAAGTAAAGCTTAATTGGGTGCGGATTTTTCGTTAGAGGTAGACTCAGAGGCAAAGCAACCAGTCAAAATCTATCGCTTAATGACCATCCACATCAGAGCTAATTTCACCAACATTAGCATAATATGTGCCCATGCCCCCACCGAAGAGGAAGTTGAGATCTCCAAAGATTGTTTCTACGAGCTCCTCGAATAAACCTATAAGCAGTGCACTAGACATGACGTGGAAATCGTTCTTAGCAGTTTTAACGCAGAACAAGGGAAGGAGGACATCTTTGGAAATGCAATCGGTAAGCATAGCTTAAAATCAAATAAGACTACTTTTCAAGGCAGCAGGATATCACTTGGAAACGAGCAATGCGAAGAAGACTCTTACACTTTTGTATTACCGTTTCCGTTCATTAGTTGTATTTTTATTGCACTTTCACTATGCTAAACACAATCCTTATACAGTAATCACCATTTTCATCTGTAGTATAACAATATTAATTTTCATTTCCACTTTCCATAATAGAACTTTCTTAAATTGTAGGGTTGTCATTTGTGAATTGCGGATGTTGTAAACTAATCTGCGAAGAAAGAGTGCTGCTCATTACTACATTAAGGTGAGAATTTGAGTACAGTGCATAAGGTGTGCTTAGAAGTAGAATAAATGTAAAGCATAATGGAGAGTATTGGAATTTCAACTGATAAAGACATATAAATACCACTCTTTCCATCCGAACTACTTCCGCTTTACTAGAAAAAGCACCTTGCAACGCTGCTTTGCCCCACTTGGATAGTTAGTAGCAGTGGCGTAGCAAAGGGGGGCGGGGGCGGATCGCCCCGGGTGTCACACATTTTGGGGGTGACGCTACCAAGGAGTATACATACTATGGCGTTATAGATCGTTGAAGATGCAATTAACCTTGGTATAAAAACATGGGAGAAATACGCCTTTCCAATAGAAAGAAGAATTCGTCGTAGAAAGCGAATGGCTGGTGAGTTGGCAACTGATGCAGGACTTTCTCTGAGCGCTTAACTATACGGAAAGACATGTTCGAGTGCTTTGATCGACTCATCACTGAACTTCGAACAAGAACAGAGTCTATTAATGGGGTTGCTTCATTGTTTGAAGTTGTACAGGCGAATACTTTACTTTTAGCAAACATTAATGATTTGAAAATAGCTGTTTCAAAATTTGCTAGTGCTTATGATGAGGTGTCAGAGTCAGAACTTTTCTCAAAGATACCAAGGTTGAGAAGTCATTTGAAAGCGGCTAAAGTGACAACATCTAATTGGTTATCTTTAGATTTTATGAAATTCATCCTTGAATGGGACTTTGCAGAATCTTTTCAGAATCTCATTCTCGCATTAAAAATGTTTATGACAATATGTGTGTCAGTTGCGTCGTGTGAAAGGAGTTTTAGTAAGCTTAAATTAATTAAAAACTACTTGCTGGCAACAATGACGAGGCGACCCAGGAAATAAGTTTTGATGACGCTATCAGTGAATTTTCTGCTTTAAAAGCTAGGAAGAAGACGTTTTATTAATGTTTTCTGTTTTTTTTTTTTAACAATGTGAATTTGTATGTTGATGTTGATACATTAATTTTTGTTCTCCTTTTTTTAAATTTTTTATTTGAATTCAAATAAAGAAATCACAATACATGGATTACTGTTTTACATTCTGGGGGTGACACCATAATTGCCGCCCCAGGTGGCACCCATATGCTAGCTACGCAACTGGTTGTTAGTTTGATAGGTCAGTGCTCGACAGCCAGTAATATCCGATATAGTTTCTTAGGTAATCGTCTTTTCATAGCAATATGTAAGCCCTCCAAAAGTAATAGTGATAGAAGCAACTTCTCGAATTATCAAAGCCATAAAATCATTTTGACATGTACTTCTTTCTAGGAAAACAGACATATAGCTTTCTTCAGAGTTCCAAGCCAGTCTCTTCTTTTGGTTGGTTGATTATTGGAGACACATACCATATGTCCTAGTTCTTTGTGTTGTCACTTTTATCAAGTGGGCTTCGGACTAAACAGGATCCTTTTCACGGCCCCATACCAGAGAGAGCTCTCCAGTGTTGTACAATGTATAGCTTCGCTATTTTCAGCGTTTATGCAACTTTGTAAGCTACATAACAAGCTAGGAACGTAGAAGATTATACATATCATTGAATTGTAATATCAAAGAAAATATTGCTATCGTCTAAACAAAAAAACAGTTCAGACACCAATGAAAAACCTTAACTATCAGCAGCACAGGCCTCGGGAGTCTCCGGAGCTTAGGAACTTTTTCTAACCACCATTCCTTGTGAGCAATGGAGGGCATTCGTCTCATTCGGAACCACACAGATTCAATCACGCAAGCTTTTCTTCTTCAGCTGAAAGGGCAATCTGCTCCGACAGTGGCAAGTAAGCGGTCATATAGGAAAGGTACAGGCGGGTATAATAGTGTCCAATGCTATCTCGCTGTGAATTTAGTGTCCAGTGCTCTTTCGCTGTGAATCTAGTGTAAAGAGCTACCCCGCTGTGAATTTAGTGTCCAGTGCTATCTCGCTGTGAATTTAGTGGTCCTTGCTATCTCAGGACAAACTCTAACGCATTCTCTAGTCCCATTTCAGGAATCACCATTACAGGATAGAACTACCGAAACCCAGCGTTGCCACAAGTTCGAGTACAAGGACCGAAGACATAGAACCAAGAACCATCATCACCGTTTGAGTCCCAGAACCTAAAACCTGAGACCCCAACTGGAACCAAGTCATGAAACCCGGAATCATCCCCATCATAGCCAGACGTCAGAGTGGAACCTTTCTTTCCCGGAAGAAGCACATCAAGACTTACCTAGTATTTTGAAATACATTGGAAACCTGGGGCCTATTTCACAGATCATACATCACATACAATGTATGATTTTAAAATTTATTCTACAAAATACTGTTTCACAGAAATGTTGTATGACTGCTGTCATTGATTGATTAATTAGACTGGAATATTTCCAGTATAGATTCTGTTTCACAGAATTTTGTCATACATTTTATGTATACAATGTATGATAAATTTTCTTACATTTGATACAGCAAAAAATATTGATGTATCAATCGCTTTTTTCTTAAAGGCATCCAAACTATTGGTCTTTGGAATTGAAAGCGAGATTTTATGAGTCTAGAATAGTATGAGAAGAAGATTGAAAGACCAAGATTGAAAGAAAATTGATAATTCTACTTCCATTTAGTTATGTATGTAAGTATACGGTATAATAGCATTTATAAGTCGGAGAGTGTCCTTGTCGGTCCATTGTCTTAGGTATCAACTTAAATTTATCCCAAAAGTGGCTTCAAAAGCGCAAAAAAAAAGAGAGTTAGAACTGTCATTTTATTTAAAAAATTTGCTAATATACATATGCACTTCTTTTATTTTGCACTTCCCCAAGTATCCCATGGAACACATTCAGCCTGTGGATTGATTAGACCCATTTGAGCTAAGGCCTAAGGCCAATAATTTCAACGTCTCTAAAAAATTTCAACCTCTTCCTACATATGTATGTACATATATGTACAATGTACATATGCATTCCCCTCTTGAATTCTAATAAGCTAAAATTACTAACAGTCTATTGTAGACCGATTTTTTTATCACTGACAAAGTATCTTTTGCTAGATATAAGAAGTACACGCATGGATATATTCAAATAAACTTCTTTTCTTAGATTAATTTCATAAGTTTTGACTTTTTGCTAAATTGAATTTTGTTTTTTTCAATAATTTTTGCTGTCAAATCATACAACAAATTTGAATATCATACAATCTTTCCAATGAAATCTGTGAAACAGAAAATTGTAAGTGATGTATGATTTTGAAATTGTTGTATGTTGTATGAAATGTAGTGTTGTATGATCTGTGAAACAGGCCCCTGGGGCCTATTTCACAGATCATACATCACATACAATGTATGATTTTAAAATTTATTCTACAAAATACTGTTTCAAAGAAATGTTGTATGACTGCTGTCATTGATTGATTAATTAGACTGGAATATTTCCAGTATAAATTCTGTTTCACAGAATTTTGTCATACATTATGTGTATACAATGTATGATAAATTTTCTTACATTTGATACAGCAAAAAATATTGATGTATCAATCGCTTTTTTCTTAAAGGCATCCAAATTATTGGTCTTTGGAAATGAAAGCGAGATTTTATGAGTCTAGAATAGTATGAGAAGAAGATTGAAAGACCAAGATTGAAAGAAAATTGATAATTCTACTTCCATTTAGTTATGCATGTAAGTATACGGTATAATAGCATTTATAAGTCGGAGAGTGTCCTTGTCGGTCCATTGTCTTAGGTATCAACTTAAATTTATCCCAAAAGTGGCTTCAAAAGCGCAAAAAAAAAGAGAGTTAGAACTGTCATTTTATTTAAAAAATTTGCTAATATACATATGCACTTCTTTTATTTTGCACTTCCCCAAGTATCCCATGGAACACATTCAGCCTGTGGATTGATTAGACCCATTTGAGCTAAGGCCTAAGGCCAATAATTTCAACGTCTCTAAAAAATTTCAACCTCTTCCTACATATGTATGTATATGTACAATGTACATATGCATTCCCCTCTTGAATTCTAATAAGCTAAAATTACTAACAGTCTATTGTAGACCGATTTTTTTATCACTGACAAAGTATCTTTTGCTAGATATAAGAAGTACACGCATGGATATATTCAAATAAACTTCTTTTCTTAGATTAATTTCATAAATTTTGACTTTTTGTTAAATTGAATTTTGTTTTTTTTCAATAATTTTTGCTGTCAAATCATACAACAAATTTGAATATCATACAATCTTTCCAATGAAATCTGTGAAACAGAAAATTGTAAGTGATGTATGATTTTGAAATTGTTGTATGTTGTATGAAATGTAGTGTTTATGATCTGTGAAACAGGCCCCTGGAATAAATATTAAAACCACTGTATAAAATTATAAAATAAAAACTATTTCCTAAATATCGGAAATGAAACTAACCTTGGATCCGATGAGCTTACCTCAGCCTTAGAAAGAAACCTCCTCACAATCTGCAGCAAACGCACGCCCTTAGCGTCAAAGCGACAGAGCGAAAAAACTAGAACAAATTTGGAAGATGAGCTGCAGAACGATAAAAAAAAAGAACAAAATTGAAATCTGAGCAGCATCGTTCGGACGCTCAGCTTTAAATTTTGCTGTCCCTTCTTTGCGACCTTCTTTGGTACATTCTTTAGGACAGCAACAGCTGTTTTAACTTCCTAGCCTCTAGTCCCTTCATTTCGGTCCTTCAAGCCGCTGGGTAAGCACCATCTATGGTTTCTTGTGCAAGATTTATCTCCACCATCGGCAGCGGACTTGGGTTAGTCAGAAACAGCTTTTGTGGCTGGTTTTTCACCTTTATCAGTTTTAGCTGTGGTACTCGTGGCGTGATTGTTAGCATGTCCACCTGCTAACCCAGAGGTTCAAATCCCTGCAGAGGCAAAAATGTTTTTCCACGGGTATCGCCTTTCGCGAGGAATTGGCAAGTCCTCCGTTAGTAAATTCATTGCCATGAAAAGCGCTTTCTCAATTAGCCATTATGAACGAAATTGACCTACCTCCATTCCCTTACAAGGCATGGTTGTGAGAAATGCGCTAGGCCCAGGGGCTCCTCGCTCTGTTGCGCCACCCTATTTATTTTATTTTTTTAGTTTTAGCTGTAGGTACCATGTGAAATCGCTGGCACCATAATAGAAAAACGCCAATTTAATTAAAA
The DNA here is from genome assembly GCA_949752695.1 of Melanostoma scalare. Classification (NCBI taxonomy): domain Eukaryota; kingdom Metazoa; phylum Arthropoda; class Insecta; order Diptera; family Syrphidae; genus Melanostoma; species Melanostoma scalare. Next base: position 200,003,807 of record OX456984.1, read on the forward strand.
AGCAATTATTGCGGTTGTTTCTGACACTGGAACGTCGAATTTCCACGTAACAAGTAGTCATGAAAACCTCTACACTATTTGAGCACCTTTTATTGCTATAGTTAATGCAAATATTTTTAAAATCCTAATTTAAACAAAAATCTCATTCCCGTAAACACTTTTCTTCGGCGGTAACCATTCCACTTTTGACATTATGAAAACATTACCAGGAGTTTTTATGTCTCATTGGAGTGCCTGACTTCTTTAGGTTGAAACGAGTGAATACATCATTGAAGAGATTTTTTTGTTGCAAAACTTTATTAACCATAACCTCTTTCCTCGAAACAAGGAGCGTTCAAGGCTATTGACGAAGTTCTGTATCATTCAGAAAGCACATAGCATTTACACACGCTCCCCTAAGATTTGCCCAATTTGATAAGTTGTTTGGCAATATTTTTTTTCTTTCTTTCCCCTTAACCTTTGATCTGTATCTTTATGAAATTACACGTTAGGCCATTCGTTGGGTTGAGTCTTGGGTACCTACCACAATCCACAACCCACAAGACAACTAGAATACGCAATGTTGTTCTTTTGCTGTCCCTTCTATCTCCTATGTCAGCGCTTATTTGGTTTTATGTAACAAAAGAATACAAAAAATGAAATAAAGAATTATTGCCATAAAACATTACATTTCCGGACAGTGTCCGGCGCGGTGTAGAAGACGGAAAAGGAACGTTTGCCTGTCCAGCAATTTATGGTTAATTTGAACCCTGGGTTTTGTGTGGTTGTTTTTTTTTCAAATTTTTTCTTTGTACTACTCCTATCCCGACTAGATGGACATTTAGGATGCCAGCCTGACTGTGCCCTATCCTATCAACAATTGGACTTTATATGAGTGCGTGTGTGTGTGCTTGACTTAATTTTAAATTAGAGCTTCAGTTATGCCAGATCACGTAGTTGCTGTTAAACTAATTAAATTTTCCTTGCTAATTTATTGGCGGATATCTTTGGCAGTACACGCGGAGTGGCAGTGTATCCTGACGAAATTCAGGATGATATTTCGTGAAAGGTGTCATTAAGAGATACACAATGGTAATGGTACCTTTTCTCGCAGAGCAAAACTTATATCTTAATAGTCGGTGGGAGTTGGAATTCCCTGGCGCGTACTGTGCGCGCATTAATTAAACGATGATGAAAGGAGGAGCTGTAGAGCACATTAGCATTTTTGGGGAATTCACCAGATCCGAGGGCGGTATTGATAGTTTAGGCAATGATTTCATTATCTCTCGCTTGGAATGATGCTTTTTGAAACTGCTGACGAAGCAGAAATGGCAATTTTTATGGTCTGCTTGTTTGATTATATCAACGAAAATGCTAATCAGTTGTTGACTGTTTGATTTTATTTAACAAATAGTACTTAAGTAATTGAGTTGAGTGGTAGAGTTTGGGTTTGGAAATACAGTCATTTGGCAGTAGGTTTGGTTTTGGAATTGGATCGACTCTTCAGCAATTTCATTTCAGACAAATGCATTCAGCAATGCATGTTGCAAGCATTCATAAGACTGCGAATGAAATTACCATACCCGACGCACAGTTCCCATACCGTTTTTACTTTCAACTGAAGGTCGCACTTAAGTCTTTAGTCTTCAATTCAGTCCATCGTCGTAGCTGGCCCGAAGTCACATTTTGAATGCTAATTAGTGGCAAGTCAGCCAGACATTTATTTATATTTTTGTATAAAAACAGACACTAGGCTGACAGTTGGCGTATTCCATTCTAACACCTTTTTCAGTGAAGTCAGGAGAAATTTAAGTACACAATGTTCAAGCTTGTAAGTTTAGAACTAATATAAACGATGATAGACTGAATTTAAGACTCTTCTGCTTCTTTTTTAAGGCAATCGTCCTTTTCGCTGTTGTGGCATGTGTAGCTGGCAAGCCAGGAATCGTGGCTCCCCTTGGGTACTCGGCCCCACTCATTGCTGCACCTGGAATCGTTACTGCTACAAGTAACCAAGTGATTGCAAGGAACTATAATGGCATTGCTGCTGCTCCACTCTTAGCGGCTGCTCCAATCGCTGCACCACTCGCTGCTGCTCCATTTGGATTTGCCCCAGCCGCCTACTCTGCACCTTTACGATATGCTGCTGCTTACAACTACGCTGCTGCTCCCTTGGCAGCAAGATATGTTTCTCCTTTAGCATACAGCTCTCCCTTGAGCTATGCTGCTCCCGCCCAATACCTCATTTAAATAAAAGACTGAAAATAAAACCACTAGAACGATAACCGACTTTTGTCTTTAATTTCAATGTCAAGTCGACTTTGTTGTCTTAAAAAGTGAATCGAGTCTAAGAAAAGCCTTGCATTTGACGGCCGTATGCCAATTTTACTCCGAATGAAGAAACTAAATTTAAAATGTTGCATCACGAATTGATATTCAACACACAGAAACCTAACTGAAGTTAATAAGTTCCTCAGGCGTGAAGAAAGACGAGTTGCAAGTGGCCTACGAAACCAAATATTGAAGCACAGTGTCCACAAAGCCACACATTGACTGTGAGTCAAGTATGTATATTGCCTACTGAACGCATACTTAATGTGCATACTCAACGTGAGTGGAATATTTGAGATACAGTTGATGGATTTGCTGATTAAGGAGGATGAATTACGATCGAATTGTCGTTGTCAGTTTATTTAAAATCTGCTGTCGTTGATTTGATTCCCATACTTTAGAGATGTTAAGATTGAAAAGTGCCCATAATTTTTTGGTTTCCGAACGACTTGTTTGACTTTTCATTGCATAGAGTCTGGGGACACCAATCTTTCTCCATCAGGGGCGAACGCAGGGGGGGGTTTTGGGGGTTGAAACCCCCCCCGAAATTTGTGAAATAAAAAAATAACCACATGTTTTTTAAAACAAAAACCAAAATATAAAACATGGAAACACAAAATTCATCTGAAAATTTCATTCTGTCAACGAAAAAATCCCTCCAAATGCGGAAGCCATTTTTATCTATAATTTTATGATATTTCATATGTTTTGGAAGGACTTTTTGGTTTTGGTATGTTCTTAGCATGATCACCCTTTTCTAGTGTAAGTAAATTTGATATGTTGATGTGGAGTTAGTATTGGGTCGTATTTAACGGGACATGCGATAAAAATATATAAAAATTCACTTTCCTACTTACTTACAAAACTAACGGCAGTCGCGACCGAAATCTACGAAAATTAAAATTTTCATCACATACTAAAAGCCAGTCGCTCTATGGCTCTGTATAAGAATGGGATCGACAAGGGCAACTAGGAAAGGGTATACTTATGTACGAATAAGCACATGCACACCCTTGAACATTGTTTGAGTATGCCAAACAAAAAACAGCCCAACAACTTTATAGACACCTTAAAAGTTTGCGATTTGTCCATATATAAAACTGTTCATTGTTTTATGCAGATCGGTGTGACACTTCCGGTATCCGTGGCTTCAAGCGACCGATCTTTTTCATTTCTACGCAGTTTAAAAACTTATCTGCGAGGAAGAACCAGCGAGGAGCGACTGAACGGTTTAATGTTGCTGTTTGCTGAACATTTATAGAAGTATTGAGGTTGACTATGAGGACGTTATAAATATAAAAAAGGCCAAAGGTTCCAAGGCACATTGATTTTATTTTATAAAATACCAGCTGTGCCCGCGACTTCAACAGCGTGGAATAGTGACTTTCGGCAGAATTTTTAATTTTCCAGTAACCTATTGTTATATAATTTTACTTAAGTACATTTTTGCACACGATTTTCTTACTTTTTTCAAATTTTGCAAAATAAAATTGTTTTGTCGTAAGTACTTCCGTTCCCATGGGAATAATGGAACAAAGAAAAAAAGTAGACAGATTTAATTTTGAAATTTTTGGAATATTAGTAACGACTCCCGTTCCCGTGAGAATATGGTGATCGTTCTCATAGGAATATGGGAATGAGTTAAAGTTTATGTTACTCGCTCGGGATAGTGTAGCATTCTTTCTAACGGTGGAAGAATTTTTGAAATCGGTGCAGTAGTTTCTAAGTTCTCGTTTACGTTCCCGTTCTCATGAGAATATAGGGATAAAATGCATAGCCTGTGTCCTTCCTCAAGTTCTTTCTGTACCAAATTTCATTCAAATGGGTTCAGTAGTTTGGGTGGGAGACGGTAACATAGAAAGCTGGACAGACAGAGTTACTTTCACATTTATAATATTAGTTAGGATTGTTCCTAGCAATGTACGAGTATTTATACAAATCAATACAGAGTATAAAAGAAGCATAAAAATATTAAAAACAAATTTTTCGTTCATATTTAATTAAATTTTTCAAAACCCCCCCCGAAAAATTTTTCTGCGTGCGCCCCTGTTCTCCATAAATGATTACCGCAAAGAGGCATATTAAATTTTGTTAGAATACGAAGCCAAATAACATCCCGACTCTTTAGTCACTACAAAAAAAGTTCTCCTGTCTTTCTTTTCCAGTATAGAAAGGTGTTTTAAATTTATAAGAAAAAACATATCATGAAAGCGCTGACAGTTTTGACTTTTGGGTACATATTTCGTTCTATGAAGGCCTTTATTTTATAGAAAAACTTACTGAGTCGCCCGGCGTTGCACGGGTCCGTAGCTTTAAGGATCCCGGTCTCGTCCTTCGTTTCCCATAGTTTTTATATGAACAAAAGTGACATTCAGGAAAAATGCCATAACTCGGGAACGTTTCGACCGATTTCAGATTTGTTTTTATAAGAACAATCTACCAACATCCCTTAAGCTACCACAAAAATTTGGTTTCATTCGGTCGAGCCGTTCTCAGGTGATGCGATCACAACCAACCGTTCACTTATATTTATACAGGGTGTCCGGTCATTCGTGTATTATTCTTTTGGGTGTGATTCTTGGTCATATTCCAAGAAAATTTTTTTTTTACGGTAAAGTCCGTTTCTCAACTTTGACACCACTTTTTGACAATTTAAAAAAATGATAACTTTGGTGTACCCTGACCTGTGTTAAATTCGATATCTCTGTCAATACTGATGATAGAGACCTAATCGTAGACTTAATTTTTTGTAAAAATAACAACCCTTAAGACTGTATTTAAGTTGAACTTCCATAGGTTTAGGGTTGCCAGATTTTCATTTTTTACATTGTTCAAATTTTCTTCCCAAAACAAAGATTTGACTTTGAGGTCATTTTTTGCAGAAAATGCCTGATAAACATATAGTTTCTTTATTTTTTACAGATGAACAAAACAATAATAAAAAAAAAATTAGAAGTAAGTTCACTCAAAAACCCATACATTGTATGATATTTGAAAAAAATACAAAATGGGTAAAATAAAAAAAAAATTTTAGCTTTGAAGTTTGCTTAAATAAAACAATAATTTGGGCACTTTTAGTAGTTTTTTTACGTATTTTATACAAATACATAGTCCGGTCAAATTAGCTTCAAAAATAGGGGTAAGGTTACATTAATTCGCACCTTGCTAAAAATTGGCATGAATGTTGGGAACCCTATTACTTACAATTTGTCAATTATCCACATCAATCCGCCGTGTGGAAAAAAATTTATTCAAGGTCAAACGTTCCAAACATCGATTTTTTGAGCTTTCCAGCTAAACGGTAAGTTTTATCATAAAAATATACAGACAAAAAATATTCATCATGCAATTATCTATAAAAATTGTAAACACACTTTTTTCCGTAAGAATCACCATTTCGGAGATATAGCTTTGCAAAAAGTTGAAAAAGTTGTGTTATTCCTAATATGCACACGCGCCACCCGTGAGGTAGTGGTTTATGTGGTTTCCCTGGTAGGCTAATTCCAGTCCACTATCTTTTGGTGTTCTGTTGAGGTAAAAGCTATTGTATTAAATTGAAAATGGTACTATTGTAATGACTATTGTAATGAATGAGAGCGGTGTAAGTAATGAGTAATTTGAGAAAACTATTCGTCTGATTGAAACTCTGTCTTGTTCTTCTTCTTCTTTTTCTTCATCATTTTCCTGCTGTTTGCAAATAAATTGTTCAAAGAGCGATGCATCAGAAGTCTCCTCGCATATATCGTAAGAATCCTCTTCTACTGGCGATTGAACATTGGAGCACGATTGGCCTCAACAACTTATACATGCTAATGAACAAAACAACCCTACTTTCTTACAGCCGCATTTACACCCTTTTTTCGCAATTGCAAATAATTGAGTTGAGGAGTTTTTCCGGTGCAGGAGGGAGTAAAGTCTTAAATGGTTCCAATATGTTGTCAATTAACTTCCAACCCCAGTTTTCTGGGTTTAGTTTATTACCGAGCCATATTTGAACTTGGTAATATACCCGAAATAGATCTTGCTCAGCAGAAGCAGAGGTTGGAGGAAGACAAGCTAATTGTACTTGTTTCTTCTTATGCGTGTTTTTAGCAAAAGATAAGTATCGAAACTTATCCAAGCACGTAATTTTTTTTTGGAGCTCCGTAAAAGGAAAGAAGAAAGTGAATTCCGTTGGTGATTACAGCTTGTGGAGTAGAGGTACTTTCTTTGAAAACGTAAGCATAATCATCTAAATCTTGTCTCTAAAACAATTTCAAAACTGTTCTTTTACCTCTTCTGAAAAATTTTTTCGACACTGCACATGAACTGTCACAGAAGTCTGGGCTTTCACGTATTTCGACAATTCATCACCTCTTTTAATACTTGCATCAATTAACGTCTTTAGCCCACGATCAACAGTAACTGTTTTGCTTTCGGCCAAATGTTTATTACAAATAAAGTAAAATTGAAACATTTCTATAACAAACACAAAACTGCACATATTTTGTTTGGAAGTAAAAGCAATAACTATAAGTTCTTACTACGAAGGAATTCTTGAGACTAATACTATTCTAATATAATAAAGACCTTGAAAAAGAAGCAGTTATACTAGCGTCGCCACGCGGACAATTGAATAGCAGACAGTTGTGGCTCAATACAAGCCTGCAAGACCGTACGGTCATATAAAATGAGGGACTGGGTTTTTTCCGAGTTTATATTCTTTTAATTGTATGTATGTATACGCCACGAAAACTATTATTTTAACTTATTTTATCGTTCTGTAACACATATAACGGTAATTGACATACATATTATGAAGAATACAACTTTTTCAACTTTTTGCATAGCTATATCTCCGAAATGGTGATTCTTAGGAAAAAAAGTATGTTTACAATTTTTATAGATAATTGCATCATGAATAATTTTTGTCTGTATATTTTTATGATAAAACTTACCGTTTAGTTGGAAAACTCACAAAACCGATGTTTGGAACGTTTGACCTTGAATAAATTTTTTTCCACACGGCGGATTGATGTGGATAATTGACAAATTGTAAGTAATAGGGTTCCCAACATTCATGCCAATTTTTAGCAAGGTGCGAATTAATGTAACCTTGATTGTCTATTTTGACCGGACTACAATCATAGCAAGTGCTCAAAGTGCCCTCCTTCATTTTGAATGCATGCCAGAGCCTGTTTTTGGATTTCATTGTGGGCGATAACGCGATAACGACATTTGTCAAAATTTTTTTGTCGCCACGACAAAAATGATTGCAACAGCATTTCTGCCGCTGGCTGCCGCAACTGCTAAAATGCTTTGATTTGGGAGAACCTCAATACACTAAAATTAAATAAGTGGTAGTATAATAAAGTGAATAAGTTGTAGTAGAGATGCCCCAGAGCCTAGCGTATTTCTCACAAACCATGCTTTCTGAGGGAATGGAGGGGACACACAATTTTCTACCGGTTCCAAACGGCTAATCGATAAAGCGCTTTTCATTGCAATGAATTTACTAACGAAGGACTTGCTAATTCCTCACGAAAGGCGATACCTTTGGAAAAACATTTTTTCCTCTGTTGGGACAATATACCATACACTGATGAAGTTATTTTTCCCTTAAGCAAGGTAGCTTCTAATTCGCAAGTCAGCAAAAAAATCAAAGTTGAGAGCTGTTTTGATTTTATTGTGATACACTTATGTTTTTAGGTGTGCTGAGTCTGAAAATGACTTTCATTTGCTTGTAACGTCATGTTTTCTGACAAAATAGGTATCTATGTTAAAAAAGTTATGTATCATCTCATCATCATCTCCGAGAGGCCTGGAAACTTTAATATCATATTTGAAGCAATTTCCATCTCTTAGAAGTGACTTTACAAATTGCTTCATCAATCCCAGCTTTATGTGAAGCGGCGGTAAAAGAATTTTATGACGAGACACCAAAGTTACATGCAGGGCGTTCTTTTCGCCAACCTTAAGCTCCCTCGGAGGCCAACAAGTTTTGGTCCAGTGATTTGCTCGTTCTCCACTATCCCATAGATACAAAAAGTAAAAATTGTTACGTTCTGCCGTGCTTCAAAAGGAAGAGCAGGTGACGGAGAGTCGAAACAAAAGATAATACTTTGTTTAATTTCTTTTTATTTGAATATATTTGAATGTAGTAGAAGGCCCGCTGTCTCAATGCATTTGGCTGCAACCTTTACTATATAAACTCAAATTTCAACTCTGCCCTTCTTCCCATTCGCTTCTCTATTTATTGGTTTTTATTCATTACTATTACTTAGCTAGCCGTTTACCATCGTCAGAACCATGTTACCTCATTCAGTTCATCCGAACTAGGCCACACACCATGGTTACTTCATTGGTCATTATGTAGAACACGCTTAAACCTTTATGCCGATCGTATGGTGACCCACTCAAGTACTTCTGGGTGTGTCTTCATCGATCGCAGTTTATAGGTTTCGTATTACACATTGCACTTGACATACTCTATTGCATTGCAGTTGTTTACTCATCTGTTTTCGTTGCAATAGAGGCGCGCATATGGCGAGCATATGGCTTGAGTCATAGTGACGTGCATACGTGAAGTGCTGTTCTACATTAAGAACGAAAATGAAAATTATGCCCGGTTGGTGTTTTTATGAATGAAGTTGGTTCTGAATGAAGGAGGTTGGAAATAGTTGTGGTTCTCGGATCACAACATCCTCCCCCTCTTGAAAAAAGAAAATTCGTAGCCAATAAAAAGGTTAGGAATTTTCGCAAAAACGTGTAGAGTTGAAGCAAATGCGAAGAAGTCAGAGTTTTACAAAAAACTTTTGTTTTTATTACTAGGTTATATAATATGTAGATAATAATTTGGTATATGTTGGTAATACATAGATATATTTAATAAATCAGTGAATTTTTGTTTCAAATTTTGTTTTCAAATTATTATTAGTGTTACTAATTCGTTTATTTAGTAAATCAGTAAAAAATTTTATTATTTGTTTATTTTATTGTTCTTTACTGTTTTATGATTTATAGTAGTACATTTTCTAAACAGATTTAGCTTTTTATTAGATTATAAGTTGTAAAAATTTTCTAAATAGATTTACATGTCTTACAGGTATTATATATGTATTATATGTGTACAAACATCTTTGAAAAAAGAATTTTTTTTTTTTTCATGTCTTACAGGTATTATATATGTATTATATGTGTACAAACATCTTTGAAAAAAGAATTTTTTTTTTTTTCATAATTTTATATAGTTTTATATAGTATTAAATAGTAATGATTTTTTTTGTTTTTTTTTTTTCTTACATAATTTTATATCGTATTAATTAATAGTGACTTATGGTTAATAATGGTATAATGACATACTATATTTTTTTTAATTGCTTAGCACAAAAATTGGTACTTCGTTTTCTTTCTTGTTCATCTGGACAACATTACCTTTTCCCGAACTATTTGTTTTCTCTTGTTTGACTTTATACGTATTGTATCGTCTGTAGCAAAGTGATATTAAAAGGATCGTGAAGATTATATATGTATATATGAGCGTATAGTGGTGTACGTCGTGCTTGTCTATTGTTAAAAAGGGTGTTAATCTTTTAGTTTTTTGGAATTGTATACTTTTTGATAGAAGTTTTAGTTCGTCTTGACTAGAATATTTAATGAATGTAACCTCTGGTTTTGCTTCGTTTTTCAGATAGTTGTTCTTAATTTCGGAAATATTTAAAGCGGGGATGAAGGAATTATAAACAAAAGAAGATTTTTCGTTTTTAGATCGTATAGTGATATCTTTTGATTTTAGGAAGCAGTTTCCAGTGAGTTCTAAAATAGCTGTTCCTTCAAGAGTATGTGTTACAACAGTATCCTGGCAAATTTCGTCTATTATATATTTTCCTAAAGAAGAAAATAGCCATGTATTGTGTTGTGATACTTGTATCCAAACTGTTGATACGTTTGAATCTTTAATGTCACAAGAAGTCGGAAAAGATTGAATTCTTTGCAAAAGTTGGATTTCACATTTGGGGTTTTTGTTATTGGTGCTAAATAAAGGGTGTGACATTTTGCATAAGAAATTGTTATTTAAATTTTTACAATGACTCACCTCTTGGCTTTCTATGTCGTAATAGTATTCCTTTTTGTAATCAATGATAAGGTATTTTGAAGTTGGTTGTATAAATACAAGTTCGTGCGTGTAAAAATGTTGTATATGTTTAATTGTGTGTAGTTATTCGTTAAAAGGTTGTAAATTGTTGTTGTGAATTAATTTTGATTTCTTACCTACTCTTACAACAGTATTTTCATCCGAATGGATTCTTATAACTTCGTATGGTCCGTCCCACAGAGTCGAAAGTTTATTCTGTCTGGTTTGATTTTTTATTAGGACTTTATCTCCTACGTTAAATATTTTTGGTCTAGCATTCTTGTCGTAAAGAGTCTTTGATTTTTCCTTTTTTTCTTTGAGGATTGTGCTTGCTGTCTCATATCCGTGTTGTAATCTAGCCTTAAGTTCGTTAACGTAGTTATCATAGTTATAAGAAATCTTGGGTTTTTGTGACAGAATGCTTGGAATATTAGCAGGGAATCCGTATAGGAGTTCATAGGGTGAAAATCCAGTACTACTGTGTGGTGTTGTATTGTATACAAACATAGAATAGGGGATCCATGTATCCCATGACAAAGGATCTTGGTTCACATAGTGTCGTAGATATTCGGCTAATGTTCTATGGCTTCGTTCTAATGCTCCATTTGTCTGAGGATGGTAGGGCGTTGTATTCAACTTTTTTATCTTCAATAGGCTACACATTTCTTTGAAGAGAATACTTAAGAAATTTGTCCCTTGGTCAGTCAAAAGAGATAGAGGGATTCCGTGGCGACATACTATGATTTCCACGAATGTTCTAGCTACAGTTGAAGCTTCAGCGTTTTGTATTGGCATAGCTTCCGAAAACTTCATTCAATATTCTTTTGAAGGTATGTCTAACTTGGTTATTTGAGACAGGTAGTGAAAAATAAATAGTTTTTTCAAACTTAGTGTGTTCCTTAATTGTTCGGAGACTCTTTTCGGTTATCTCCTCGTCCTTTGTCGTACGGAACGGTAAGGGTAGTGTAACGACAATCAAAGAATCATGTACATTAAATTTACCTATATTGGGTTTTGTAAAGTTTTGAATTCTTTTTACTAAGGATTGCTCGTCTATCGAGTCTATTAGGGGTAATATTACGATTTTATAGTCGGAATTTTTGTTTATAAAGATAGATTCGAATTTTTCGATAATATTACATTCAGGTCCTGTTTTAGAGTCTTGTGATGATTTCAGTTTGAATTCTAAGTCTCCCGAATTGTTAGCGTTAAGGGCTTTAAGTCCCGATTGAAATATCTTTCGGCATTTTTCATAGTCTGGTGTCTCATTGTATTCCAGAGCAGCGACGTATTTCATGAATTCCATTATTGGATTTGGCACTTTTCTGGGGTATAGTTTTTCCAAACCAGTACTTACATCTCTCATAAAAGTTTCCTCTTAGACTTCTGGACTTTAATGGGAACTTTAAGTAGGTTTTCTTGTTCCCAAGGCAGCATCACGCCTGACCACTTGATTAGATTATACCCAAGGATCTCAAAGTCTCCTCGCATTGTTGCTACACCGAGATGTGCATCTCTGGATGTGTATTCAATTGTACCATTGTGCATTTTCTTTGGATCTGGCTCGAAATCTTTTTGGGTGTAGTGACTAGCTAAACCAAAGTCTACCAGATATGCTTGAGAAGCACCATCTTTCCATAACCTAATAAGATGTTGGCTCCTTTCAAATCAGCATGGACATACGTTCGGCCGTGGATATACTCATACACATCCAACATCTGTAAGGCAAGACGATAAATTGTGTGTTCTGGAATCTTTCTTCCGTTTTCCAAGAAAAGCTTCCTAATATCTTCTCCATAACGTGGCATTACAACAAAGCGATGTTTCACATCGTTAATGTCGTGTGATCCACTACCAACTAGATAAGGCATCCCAAAAGATTTAAGTCCGCGCTGCTGTTTGAACTGTGTAATGTCTTCAAGACGAGCATTGTGCATACAAAAATGCATTTCAACAAACAAAGTTCCATTGTCGTGTGGTTCAATTTTGACGACGTATTCATAGTCGGACGGATTCTTTGGTGAACTTGAAGCTTTACACGCTGAATATATTTGACCATGACTTCCCTTGCCTATAGAGGGTCCGATTTTCCATGATGTTTTGGACAAATCAGTTATTATCTCACCTTCAGGAATTTGTTCTGATATGACATGGTCGTTCTTCTTTTCCTTAGAGGTTGGCTTTCTTTTAGGAGCAACAGTCGCATTTGCTTGAATATTATCTTCGATCTGTTTTTGCTTTTGCCCTCGTGTTACAACCAATATATTATTTTCTCCTATATACCGACTTAAAGCATCAGCATTTAAGTTGATTTTCCCTGGTTTATGCTTAATGGTATATTCATATTCGGATAATAAAATTTTCCATCTTGCTAGTCTAGACATAGGATCGGTACGAGAAAATAACCATTGCAAAGGTTGATGGTCAGTACAAATAGTGAAGGGTTTGCCATAAAGGTAGGGACGAAATTGTTGTATGGCATAGACAATTGCAAGTAGTTCTTTTTCGGTCGTGTTATACCTGACTTCGGAGTCATTCAACGTTCTGCTTGCGAAGGATATGGGTTTGTCTTTTCCAATAAGACCTTGTGACAAAACAGCTCCAATTCCGACATCGCTTGCATCTGTGGTCACAATAAATTCTTCTTTGAAATTGGGGTAAGCTAAGACTGGGGGGTTTATTAATTTATTTTTTAGATCTCTAAAAGCTTCATCGCAGAAGGCATCCCATTTGAAAACACAGTTTTTCTTTAGTAACTTTGTAAGAGGTTTTGCTATCGTAGAAAAATTTTCTATAAATTTTCTATAATAGCCAACGAAGCCTAGAAAAGATTTTATACCTTTAGCATTTTTAGGTGTAGGGTACGTTTTAACAGCTTTGATCTTTTCGGGGTCTGGTTTAAGTCCATCTTCCGAAATAAGATGACCTAGATACATGAGTTCGTGTTTTAGAAAATTACATTTCTCTGGTTGTAATTTCAGATTGTGGATGCTTAGTTGGTTGAGAACTTTTAATAATTTGGAGTTATGATCTTTAAGGTCGTATCCGTATAGAACTATATCGTCCATATAAACGAAACAATCAAAACCTTGTAAGCCAGTGAGAACAGTGTTCATTAGGCGTTGGAAGGTTGCAGGAGCGTTTTTTAAACCGAATGGCATTCGATTATATTCATAATGGCCAAAAGGAGTGCTGAATGCGGTCTTGCATCGATCTTTATCATCCATTAAGATTTGATGGAATCCTTTAGCTAAATCCAAGGTGCTGAAATATTTAGCTCTACCCAATTGATCAAATATGTCACTGATATTTGGTAGTGGGTATGCATCGCCGACGGTTAAGTCATTTAGTTTCCTGAAATCTACAACTACTCTCCAACGTTTGCTTCCATCGTTTCCCGGTTTTTTGGGAACGAGTAGCAGGGGTGAGTTCCAGGGACTCGAACTTGGTCGTACGATGTCGTCGTCTAACATCTCTTGTACTTGTTTATGGATTTCTGCTTTTTGGCTTTCAGGGAGTCGATAAGGTTTTACGTAAAGTGCGGGTTTACTCTCATCAGTACCGATTTTATGAGTCATGGAATCGGTGTTGGTGAGGTGATCACCCTCTAGATAGAACAATTCGTTGTACTCTCTACAAATCTTAAGGATAGAATCCTTTTCTTCAGCGTTGCAATGGTCTAATATCAACATGGACTCTAGTTTTTCCATTCGTTTTTCTACTTTGCTACTAAAATTTTTCATATTGTACTGCTCGTACTGATCTAAACTATCAAAATTTAAATTAAGATTATTTGTATAGAGTATTTTCTCCGTTTCTAAAGCATTCATAGTTAGAACTCTGATTTTATTGTTTATAGGTCTTACTATGGATTCGCCAACATATACTCCTGGACAAATCTGTTTCTTTTTGATCACAATATCTACAGACTTTTTGTTAGCATTTTTGAAGGGAATTTCGATCATTTGTTGACTCCTAGGTGGGAGGATAAAACATAAATCTGTTTTGAAAGGGTTTATTTCTGATGTAGTCTTAAGTATTGCTGATAACGAATCAGTAGATGCTTTAGTTTCTTTGCTCTTTTGGCTGTTGTTTTCTAAGGTCTTATTTTTATTTGTAGCTGCTACACCACTGTTTAATGTAGTCTTATGTATTGCTGCTTTAGTTTCCTTGCTCTTTTGGCTGTTGTTTTCTAAAGTCTTATTTTTATTTATAGCTGCTACATCACTGTTTAATGTAGTCTTATGTATTGAATCGTTTTCTACTTTGATCGGTGATTCATTCAAATCTAATTCTTTGTTGTCGGAGTCAGCATTCAATTTAAGCTTATCGGAATTTCGGTTGATGGTGGCTTTATTGGATTTAAGAATAAAGTTATTCTCCTCAGCCTTTTCATCACCTTTTGCTTCCAAATCACAGCCCGTAGGCACCACCTCGTGAGGGGTAGCTTTTCGGATGCTTTCTCTGATAACAGGGTTTTCGATTTGAATGTCGTATACCTCTAAAACATTTTCTTTATAGTTAACTTTACACCTGTATTTGGAAAGAAAATCGTTTCCTAAAATACCATCGTACGGCAAGTTTATATTTGGAGTGAGTAGATGGAAGGGATGTGTAAGTGAAAGATTGTATTTGGAATTAATAATAAAAGAACCAGTTATTTCCCCTAGAGTGAAAACAGAATCACCAGAAATTGAAGATATAGTAAGTCTTTTTCTTGGGTTAGAATTTGTTCCGAATTTGTCCTTATACAAACTAATATCTGCTCCGGTATCTATTAAAAAAGTAGAGTATCTTTTGTTAGACGGCTCGAACTGGATTCGTATTACCGGCTCATGGAACTCTGGACAAAAGGAAACAGTCAAGAAACTAGATTTTATTGTTGCGGGTCGGTATTCAGATTTAGTCGGGACGGATGACCCATCTCTTCCTCCCGAGCGTAGCCGTTTCCCGAATTTTGAGGATAAAACTCCTCACCAGGATTCCAGTTCCTATACCCTTGTTTAGCGTTGTATCGCCGGATGTTGGAGAAATTTTGATTGTTTTTGTTATGCGAACTGTCCCTAAATGGGTTAGGTTTGGTCGAACCGAGTTGAGACTGCTTTAACCTGCAATCTGCTTCTCGATGGTTGGGTTTTTTACAGTACCCACAAGTGAGCCGTTGTATTTCCCTTTTTATATTTGTGTGTTGGTTTGTGTTTTGTGATGTCCTGTTGGGATTAGTATAACAGTGTGCGCTTGTGTGACCCACCTTGTTACAAAATTGACACGTTGGACGTATCGAGGGGGAAATGTTTGCAGAACTTGTAGAAGGGCCAACGCGTTCTAGTCGGTTCAAATGCTCCTCAGCATAGAGAATGGATTTCTTTAAATCCGTTTCTCCATGAGCCTGAACCATAAACCTGAGATTTTGATTTCGGATGCCATCCTCGAAAGTTTGTAGAGCCAGTTTGTCGTTTTCTTTGAAAAGAAAATTTCTAACTGCCTCCTCCGTTGAGCTGACGTACGTTGCCGAATTTAAGGCATTTAAGAGTTGACCTATACGTTCGCCAAACTCTTTGACTGTTTCTTTTGCTCGTTGTCGAGCTGAAATCAACTCATTTTGAGCTGAGGACCTTGACTTTACCGATGAATATTCCATTTTCAAGACTGAACAAAGATCTTCCCATCTTTCCACAGTCTTGAATTGTATTAATTCGAAAGCTGGTCCCTCAAGCCTGGTTTTTACTATGCTGAGGAAAAGTTTGTGCTCGTCAGGTTTCACTGACTTGAACAAAATATCACCACACGCTAAAAACTTCCCTAGTTTTTCCGACTTTCCATCGAAAGTGGGGACAATATTAATGATATCTTTAAAATTCATTTTATATTCTGTCATTTCCGAAATGTCAGAGACTAAATAATGAAAAGGCAAAACCTCGAATGAACTAACTTTAAGTTTTTGATTGCGGGTAGTAATTGTGAAGTCGTGAAGTGTATCGAGAGACGAGAGAAAACAAAGAGTTTAATTTGGGGTTCGGGTAGAAGACAAGAAAAATAGCCTTAATAATCACTTGTGCTGTTATTTAAAAAAAAATTCAATTGAATTGAACACTTTAATTAGGTCAATAGATAACAAAAATTGATTTCGCTTTAATATACTATACTTAAATCTTTTCGATTTTAATAAAAATAGTAAATAATAAAAAGAATTTACTTGTTTTGAGGGTTGTTGTAGTTGCTGTTAAAGTTGTTGATGTTTGAAGTTGATTTTTCTGCTGATGTTGGTGTTGATGTAGTTGCTCTGCTGATTTTCACTTGCCAGGCAGGCTTCACGCCCTATAGTTGTCAATTACGGCCTGGTCTTTTCACTGCCTAATTTTTGCCTCCGGCGTCCGCTTGGGAATTCGCCAGGTCTTATGTTTATAGGGCTTTTTATTTTCACAACACAAAAATCACTTAATGGTGTTTTTCACCACACCAATAACTGTACACACAAAAAAAACTTACTGGTGTTTAGCCCCAGTACGCCTCAAGAGTAAAAAAAAAATAGACTTCTTGTGTTTTGGTAGGGATAATAACTATCCTGGGATAAATTGACTAATCCCACCGCTGCCACCAATGTTACGTTCTGCCGTGCTTCAAAAGGAAGAGCAGGTGACGGAGAGTCGAAACAAAAGATAATACTTTGTTTAATTTCTTTTTATTTGAATATATTTGAATGTAGTAGAAGGCCCGCTGTCTCAATGCATTTGGCTGCAACCTTTACTATATAAACTCAAATTTCAACTCTGCCCTTCTTCCCATTCGCTTCTCTATTTATTGGTTTTTATTCATTACTATTACTTAGCTAGCCGTTTACCATCGTCAGAACCATGTTACCTCATTCAGTTCATCCGAACTAGGCCACACACCATGGTTACTTCATTGGTCATTATGTAGAACACGCTTAAACCTTTATGCCGATCGTATGGTGACCCACTCAAGTACTCAGTGCTGGATTTACACTAGGGGCAGTCGGGGCTAGTGCCCAGGGCGGCAAATTTTCTAGGGCGGCAAAATTAAAAAATTAAAAAATTTTCTATATAATAACCTAATTAATTCCAGCAGTAGAATGCGCCCCAGAAGCTGCTTCATTCTTTAATACACTTCAAACTTTATACAACTTCTTAACTGCATCGACACATCGCTGGGAAGTCTTACAGTCTCATACTGAAAAAAGAACTGCGTAAAAATCTTTATCTGCAACCAGATGGTCAGCTCGTTATGAAGCGGTTCAAGCACCTAATCAACATTTTGTTGAAATAATTGAAACTTTGATTATTCTTGAAGAAGATATCGAAGAAAATACAATTACACGGCAAGAAGCTAAAGGTATTCGAATTCAGTTGGAGCGACTTGAAACAGCATTTATGCAGATACTTTGGCGTTTATTACTCTCAAGATTTAATGCTGTAAGCAAGAGATTGCAAAAAAATTGATTGTAGCATCGCTGATGTAATCGATGATTATCATGCTTTGATCAAAGTCGTTGCTGATACGCGAAATTAATTTGAAATCTATGAAGAAAATACTATAAAAATTTCAGAAATTCAAGATTATAAAATAACAGTTTCCCGAGCCCCGACAAAGAAAGAGAAAATTACATGCTGATGAAACACGAGATAGAGATTTGCAGCTGTCAGGTCGAGACCAGTTTAGAGTTAATACTTTTAATGTCATTCTTGACAATCTGGGATCTGAATTGCGTAAAAGATGTACAGTGTATGAAAAGATTCAAGAAAAATTCTCGGTTATCACTGAATTTGATGATTAAGATAATAGGGAAATTCGTAAACGAGCTAAACGTTTAAGAGAAATGTATTTTTCAGACCTTGAGTTGTCACTAGAAGACGAATTTGTGCACTTCCATGCTCATTGCACCGAAAAAAAAATGGAAAAAAATTCACCTTTTGATCTTCTGAAACTTCTGCATTCAAACGACCTTTACACTGAGTTTCCAAACGTAGAAATCGCTTATCGTATATTTATAACTTTAGCCGTAACAAACTGTAGCGCAGAACGATCGTTTGCTTGTTTAAAACGAGTTAAAAATTACTAACGTTCTACAATGGGTGCAAATAAACCCAATAGCTTAGCTATTCTATGCATAGAATCAGATGTGCTTCAACGTTTAGATTGTGAAGATTTAATCGACCATTTTGCAATTCAAAAAGTTAGGCGAGTTTGCCCGTGAAAAAAATAATGCAATACTAATAAAAGTCGTTCTTAATTCTAAGAAAAATACAAAAATATTTTTTATATTGCTATAGTATATAATAAACAATATAATGTATGAGTAAATAAAAAAAAAATATATAGAAAAACATAATGTATTATAAGTGAAATGTAATACATAATAAATTTTCTACAATCAATTAGTTATTCTAATTCTTAAAAAATAAGATATCAAAACTATTAAAATAAAATTTAAGTCATGGGGCGGCATTTTCTTCAGTGCCCCAGGGCGGCACAAATCTAAATCCGGCCCTGCAAGTACTTCTGGGTGTGTCTTCATCGATCGCAGTTTATAGGTTTCGTATTACACATTGCACTTGACATACTCTATTGCATTGCAGTTGTTTACTCATCTGTTTTCGTTGCAATAGAGGCGCGCATATGGCGAGCATATGGCTTGAGTCATAGTGACGTGCATACGTGAAGTGCTGTTCTACATTAAGAACGAAAATGAAAATTATGCCCGGTTGGTGTTTTTATGAATGAAGTTGGTTCTGAATGAAGGAGGTTGGAAATAGTTGTGGTTCTCGGATCACAACAAATAATAATAACAAAATAAAAATGTACTTATTTATTTATGACTCAAAGTTAGCTAAAAAAAGCAATTTCTTAAGAAAATTTTGAGCTTAGCAAAATAACCTGACATTCTAAAAGCTTTTGAGTATTTTTTTTAGTTTTCAGAACACCTTAATACATAGAAATCAGTTGAAAGCATCCAGACAGCTTTTTGTTTGCATACCTGTGTGTAAGACCATTGCGTAAAATAAAAATAAAACTATAATTCTCATTCGGCGAATGCCGTAATTTTTTTTTTTTTTTTATTATTAATAAAGGAACAGTAATGAACAGTAATTAAAAAATAAATATGTACATGTATTTGATTTGGTGAAGTGGCAACTCTCGTTCTGAATTTCGAATGATCTCTGTAAAGAAACAAATGAGAACCTATGAACATAACCATCAATACAGGCCACCATTTAAAACTAACTCTTTTAAATTGCGTGATAGAAACAAAGAACAACTACTCATACTACCACTATTACAGGCGGCCGTTGGTACTCGGCACTCTACGGACTTACGCCGTTTCACATTTAAACAACACTACTACAGGCGGCCGTAGGCACTCTACGGACTTATGCCATTTCAGATTAAACCAACACTACTACAGGCGGCCGTAGGCACTCTACGGACTTATGCCATTTCAGATTAAAACAACACTATCACAGACGGCCGTCGTCACTCCACGGACTTACGCCATTTTTTATACATTTCTGCCAGGCGACCAACACATACACACTCACAGGGTAGTCGTTGGATGTTATGCCAATGCCTACGAACTAGATACATTACTGCCAGGCGACCAACACATACACACTCACAGGGTAGTCGTTGGATGTTATGCCAATGCCTATGAACTAGATACATTACTGCCAGGCGACCAACACATACACACTCACAGGGTAGTCGTTGGATGTTATGCCAATGCCTACGAACTAGATACATTACTGCCAGGCGACCAACACATACACACTCACAGGGTAGTCGTTGGATGTTATGCCAATGCCTACGAACTAGATACATTACTGCCAGGCGACCAACACATACACACTCACAGGGTAGTCGTTGGATGTTATGCCAATGCCTACGAACTAGATACATTACTGCCAGGCGACCAACACATACACACTCACAGGGTAGTCGTTGGATGTTATGCCAATGCATACGAACTAGGAGACTAACACAATACACACACATTCGAATCTCTTGCTCGATTGATCTACTTTCAGTTTCTTTTGATTTTTCTTAATGCTCTTGCAATTATGCCACACCAATCACTATGAACCAAAGAAAATGCTACTAATATCTACATTACTTCAAATTAATTCTTAACTAATAGGTTTTGATTATTCAGTGAGATAAACTCACTTCTTTTGTTTTCCTTTTTGTAAGTATACACAAAACACAATCTGCTTCCTTTCACGATCACACCAGAATACAGAATGACCATGACAAGGAAAAGAGTTGTGTATCTAACACAAAATAACTGGCATACGTTTAATACTTCGGCGTTGCCAAACAGTAAGAATAAGTTTCTTAAATAAAATCAGTACCCGATAAACAATTTTAATTACTTCCTACTTTCAATTTACATGACTTTCTTACAGTCGTCCATCCTGATCTGGACTCGCCTCGAGTCCTTCATCTTCGGTGTTTTGCTCATCATTCTCTTCATTGTCGGTATCAGATATGCCACCTGTCGGCACCTAAGGTCTAATGCTGTCAACGGAAATAGCTCCTTCATAACTTGTTTGACGACTTCTGCGTTTAGAACCTTCCATGTCCTTGACTACATAACGATCATTTGGTAGCACAGCCTTAACTATGAATGGTCCTTTAAAAGGTGAAACCAATTTTCTGCTCGTACCCGCTAAAAATTCTTGTTTTTTGATGAGTACTAGGTCTCCTTCCTTTTAATGGTTTGGACTCTTCCTACGTTTATCATTTTCTTGTTTCTGTTTGCTTTCCTCTTCCCTGATGTATTCTGATGCTTCTCTACGGAGTTGGCAGAGGTCCTCAATTTGAGTTGCCGTAACGTATAATTTCATCCTTCAAGGGCATGTCCGTGGCAGATCTTGGATGCATTCCAAAAAGCAATTCGCTTGGTGTCTTACCTGTACTTTTGCAGACAATGTTATTAAGAGCAAACTGCACCTGGCGAACCTTAACATCCCATCGGTCTTCGTCTAATGTTGTAGTCATCAGGGCACTCAATATTGACCTATTGAGGCGCTCTACCTGTCCGTTTGCCCTTGGAGTAGCGACTGCATTTAGTATATGTTTTATATTATTTTGTTCACAAAAATTTTTAAAGTCCTTCGCTGTGAACGCACTTCCGCGATCAGAAATAATAATTTTAGGCCGTAAACAGCAAAAACATCTTTGAAAAATTCGATAACCAACTTGGTCTTGGTTGACTTAACTGCCTTGAGAAATGAGAATTTGGTAAACCCATCTATAAGGGCAATAATGTGTAGATTCCCTAATTTAGATTTAGGAAAGGAACCTAAGTGATCTACATGTAGCATTCCCATTGGCTCGGTAATCTTTGAAATAGGGTGAAGGTATCCTTCTACTTTACCACTACTTCTTTTATTATACAAGCACCGTATACAACAAGTCAAATATTTTTCCACGTATTTGCGCAAATGTGGAAACCAGTAATGTTCGCAAAGTCTCTGGAGTGTTTTTTCTATGGCAAAGTGTCCTAACTCATCATGAGCTGCGTGTACTACTTGTCGTCTCATTCCCTTTGGAACGATCCATTGAAAACCGTTTCCGGTTTTGCGGTAAACTCGGCCATCACGTAATGAGTAGTCTCTAAAGATTTTTTTTTTTCTTGTTCCGTCTTAGGCTCTCTCGTCAGAATTTCATGAATTTCTTTTATGTTGTCATCTGTAAGTTGAGCTGACAGAACCCAATCAGCTTGTTTAATTTGCATTACTGAATCTTGGCAGGGATTTCTGCTAAGAGCGTCAGCATGCATCATCCTGTTGCCCGGTCTATATTTCACCTCAAAAGTGAATTCCATTAATTGTAGCCACCATCTAGCTATTCTGGGAAGAAGATGCTTTTTCTCATTGGATGTTTTAAGTGCGTTACAGTCGGTCACAACTGTAAATTTCATTCCTAATAGATAACAACGAAATTTTTTTAGCGATTCAACGACAGCAAGTGTTTCTAGTTCATAAGAGTGGAACTTGTCCTCCGGCTGCCTTGTCTGCCTGTTAAAATAAAGTACTGGGTGGAGTCTTTCATCATCTTGTTTTTGTAACAATATACCAGCCAAGCCCTGTAAGCTCGCATCGGTGTGCACTTCAGTGTGGACGTCTGGTTGAAAAATAGCTAACACCGGTTTTTCACATAAAGCTTTCTTTTGATACTAAGTTGACCTTTTCAGATTTTTGTACAGCGTCCTCATTTGGTTGTAAATTTTCTTTGTCTTCCAAAAAGAATTCAAGTGCATCTTGCTTTTTCAGTACAAAAATATAGGGCAACTCGGTAAACGTTCGGCCGACCAATATTGGGACCTTCTGAGCATCGTTGTTGACTAAGACCACCTTTACATCCGCTTCGACGCCATCAATTTCAATTTTCGCCTTTGCAGAACCTCGACTAAGTATAAGACCATTTCCATAGCCCTGCAACGGTTCGCAGTCTTTTTTGTCTATTTGCAATCGTAACTCCGTTGCCTTTTCTTCTGTCATAAGTGTGCACGAGCTTCCAAAATCTATATAACCAGTCATTTCTGAATCGGTTACTTTCATTTTCTTAAAATATTTTTCATTTCCTTTATCAATATGCATGGTTGGTAATACAGCCAGCATTTTTATAGATTCTTTTCGTGGACAGGATGTATCTTCGTGGTATTTGCTTCTGCATAGAGAACATCGTTTTCCTTCTGGTAATTCTTTTGCTGAACAATCATTGGCAAAATGTCCTTGTTTTCCGCATTTAAAGCAAACAGTTGTTTTATTGGCTTGTTTTGGTCGCTCAGGTTCACGTTTACTTAATTGTTGACCCTTACTGCGGATGTTTGCAGAATATGTTGATTGCCGTGTGTATGATTCGCTTACATTGACTTGGTTTAAATATTCGTAAAGTTATTCCGGCGTTTTATATTCTCTTGACTTTGCACTAGTTTTGACGACACGATCTTCAATGCCACCCAGGATACATGAAACAGCCTTTTATCCTTCCAACTCGCAAGCGTTTAACATAGCAAGTTTTTCGTGAAAATACTTAATGTACCTACGTTTCATCCATCTGTTTTTTTCGCTTGAGCATTTCCGTCAATTTTTCATAGAAGTCTCTCTTTGAAGGAAAAGCTGCTTGAATCTACTGTACTTAAGGATCTTGAAGATCTTTCCCTATATTTTCGGCTTCTTTTACGCTTTGAACTATAATTTTCATTTTCGCTGGAACTCCTGCTTGAGCTCCGCTCTCTGCGCCTCTTATTCTTATGTCTCCCCATTTTCAGTTTTCTGACTTTTTACAGAGAGAAAGGCAAAGAAATAGGGAAAAAAAACAACGTGAAATAAAAAAACGAAAATTTTCCATTTTGTCAAAAAGAAGATAGAATGCAAAAGTCAAAACAAAATTGAAGCATATATCGTAAATTTTATATTAATAAAACAAAAAAAATAGCATGGTCAAAAGTGAAATTTTATATTTTGACCCGTGCAAAATCATAAGTAAACAAAAGAAGAAAACATAGAAAACCACAAATCGAAAATTGAGAGTTGCCACCACTTGTGAGTCTTTATCCCACTTCTGAATTGTAAGACCATTGCGTAAAATAAAAATAAAACTATAATTCTCATTCGGCGAATGCCGTAATTTTTTTTTTTTTTTTATTATTAATAAAGGAACAGTAATGAACAGTAATTAAAAAATAAATATGTACATGTATTTGATTTGGTGAAGTGGCAACTCTCGTTCTGAATTTCGAATGATCTCTGTAAAGAAACAAATGAGAACCTATGAACATAACCATCAATACAGGCCACCATTTAAAACTAACTCTTTTAAATTGCGTGATAGAAACAAAGAACAACTACTCATACTACCACTATTACAGGCGGCCGTTGGTACTCGGCACTCTACGGACTTACGCCGTTTCACATTTAAACAACACTACTACAGGCGGCCGTAGGCACTCTACGGACTTATGCCATTTCAGATTAAACCAACACTACTACAGGCGGCCGTAGGCACTCTACGGACTTATGCCATTTCAGATTAAAACAACACTATCACAGACGGCCGTCGTCACTCCACGGACTTACGCCATTTTTTATACATTTCTGCCAGGCGACCAACACATACACACTCACAGGGTAGTCGTTGGATGTTATGCCAATGCCTACGAACTAGATACATTACTGCCAGGCGACCAACACATACACACTCACAGGGTAGTCGTTGGATGTTATGCCAATGCCTATGAACTAGATACATTACTGCCAGGCGACCAACACATACACACTCACAGGGTAGTCGTTGGATGTTATGCCAATGCCTACGAACTAGATACATTACTGCCAGGCGACCAACACATACACACTCACAGGGTAGTCGTTGGATGTTATGCCAATGCCTACGAACTAGATACATTACTGCCAGGCGACCAACACATACACACTCACAGGGTAGTCGTTGGATGTTATGCCAATGCCTACGAACTAGATACATTACTGCCAGGCGACCAACACATACACACTCACAGGGTAGTCGTTGGATGTTATGCCAATGCATACGAACTAGGAGACTAACACAATACACACACATTCGAATCTCTTGCTCGATTGATCTACTTTAAGTTTCTTTTGATTTTTCTTAATGCTCTTGCAATTATGCCACACCAATCACTATGAACCAAAGAAAATGCTACTAATATCTACATTACTTCAAATTAATTCTTAACTAATAGATTTTGATTATTCAGTGAGATAAACTCACTTCTTTTGTTTTCCTTTTTGTAAGTATACACAAAACACAATCTGCTTCCTTTCACGATCACACCAGAATACAGAATGACCATGACAAGGAAAAGAGTTGTGTATCTAACACAAAATAACTGGCATACGTTTAATACTTCGGCGTTGCCAAACAGTAAGAATAAGTTTCTTAAATAAAATCAGTACCCGATAAACAATTTTAATTACTTCCTACTTTCAATTTACATGACTTTCTTACATGTGTTATTTACAGTCAAAAGAGTTTCGGATTTAGAGATGCCAAAAAATATTCTATCTGACAGTTGCAATAGAGTTAGAGAATGTCCTAACTGCCTGTTAACCTTTATGGGGTACTCGGGTCATTTTTGACCCAAAATTGGGAAGAAGTTTGGTTTTCTCGAAAACTAAATGCTTTAGGAACTAAAGGTTTCACGACTTTTATTAAAATTTTGCACTTAATATACTCAGTAAAAAATTTAATAAAAAGATGTTTTATTTTACTTCGTACACATTTTTTTACGTTTGCGGACCTCGGGTCATTTTTGACCATACCGTTAACGGAACGTCAAATGTATTTTTATTTTTGTACAGATTCCTCAGTAGTGTTTGTGCGACTGTATTCTTTTTTTTTACGGTGCTTTTACAAAAAGTATTGACAGTTAGTGTCTTGCACATGCTTTTGTAAGCAAGTTGGAATAATTATTTCCTATTTGAAAATGAGTGACAGCGAAAGTGATTTTTCTTTGAGATTTTCGGATGATGAGGAGTCGTGTTCTGAGTTCGAAGATCATGTGGAGGAAGCTCATTCATCGGATAGCAGTTCTAGTGAAAGTGAGAATGAATCTGTTCCTCCCGAAGTAATGATGTCGAAGAACGGACTGATAACTTTTTCGAAAAGACCCCTTGAAAATAGTGCCGGAAGAGCTTCGAGGGAAAACATTATTAGCTTGATGCCAGGCCTGACACGTTATTCGTGCTCAAGAATCACAGCAGAAGAAATCTCCAGCTTCGAATTATTTTTTCC
Organism: Melanostoma scalare; assembly: GCA_949752695.1. Classification (NCBI taxonomy): domain Eukaryota; kingdom Metazoa; phylum Arthropoda; class Insecta; order Diptera; family Syrphidae; genus Melanostoma; species Melanostoma scalare. Next base: position 200,030,028 of record OX456984.1, read on the forward strand.
ATCTCCTTTGGTACGTACAATATTATCCTACACAAACATTGAGGGTAAACGCATATTTGATGAACAATGGACTGATATTGATAGCACTGAACTATTTGCATTCATTGGACTTCTTTTATTGGCTGGAGTTTTTCGATCCAATAATGAAAGCTCTGAAAGTTTATGGGACTCGCAAAAAGGAAGGCCAATATTTGCAGCAACAATGTCACTGAAGACTTTCAAGAAAATATCTAGAGTTATCAGGTTTGATAACAGAGTAACTCGAAGTGAAAGGCGTTTATTGGACAAATTTGCTCCTGTACGTGAATTGTGGAACCAATGGGTTGAGATTTTACCAAAGCTTTACAACCCATCCGAAAATGTGACAATAGATGAACAGCTGGTAGCATTTAGAGGACGATGTCCATTCCGACAGTACATTCCATCAAAGCCAGCGAAGTATGGAATCAAATTTTGGGTGCTTTGTGATTCCGCAACGAGCTATGCTTGGAATATTCAACCATATACTGGTAAGGAAATCGGAGGTACACCAGAAAGAAATCAAGGTATGCGTGTAGTCCTTGATCTAGTTGTAGGACTAAAGGGGCATAATGTAACGACTGATAACTTTTTCACATCTTATCAACTGGGACAAAAATTACTAGAGAAACAGATCACACTTGTTGTCTCAAGTGGTGTTCAGTAATATGGTAGATATATCAGCTTATAACGCTTTTGTTCTGTTCAAATCGGCTAACCATACCTGGAAAGAAAACTGTCTTGCTAAACGACGAATTTTTTTGGAAAATCTGGGTATGCAGCTCGTAACTCCCTACATAAAAAAACGGCAAACACTACCTCGAGCACCTTTTTCACTTGAAATAGCCAATAAAATAAGAGGTGTATCTCAAACTAACCCACAATCTTCCTCATCAACTCAATCGAACAACAATACAGTGAAGAAACCAACCAAGAGAAGTCGATATCAGCTATGTCAAAAAAACAGATAATAAAACAAGTTTAGTTTGCGAATATTGCAGTAAATTTATATGTAAGCAGCATTCTAAAACTATTACTTTGTGTACAAATTGTAATAACTGATAATATTTTTAACCCTCTTTCATCATCCAATAAAGATTATTTAGGGTATAAATAACATAGCAATGTATAAGAAACATGATTGAAGTTGCAATAAAATCCCTTATTTATGCATTAAAATAACTTATTTTCATTAAACTATTTAAATTATAAACCAAAGTAGTAATAATCAATCAAATATGTATTCTAATATTATTCGGGTCTAATTTGACCCGAAGCCCTCCTACGTTAGTAACTTTAAAGACCTTACGAAGGTTAAGTATGGCAGTTCATTTGTGTTCAGAATATTGTGGACTGGTGAAAAGTCATTCTGACAATGGCCAGGCACTATATTTTGGTACAATAAATCCTAAGTTCGACCATTGAGTCACATTTTGAACTTAGAAAAGAGACATGACAATATTGTCAAATTTTATAATTGTTTGAAGGTAACCTATATACATATAAGTAGTAGATTAAAGTGGAACACTTCTAGCGTCTTTGCTGAAAGTGAAGTATTTTATGTTTTTTAAATTGCTGATTCCGAAAATACGAATATGAAGCTGTCCAACGAATTGTGTACGATAAATGTGAGAAATCACTAAAAAAAAACATAAAAACGAGTATTTGCTGGGGCTTGTAACGCAAAGCTTCAAGTATCCAAGTAGAGCCACTTGTTGGTTTGTGTCCATTACACTCGTAGAAGAGCTAGTAAGCTTTCAGCCTTATGTTACAGAAATTTCGTACGCCTGTCATAATCCACTTGTATTACAAGTTCTCGAAGGTTTTGTGCCACAGGCCCTTGTATCTTAGTAGTATAACAAAGAAGAAAATGTTTGCAATTACTGTCTTTGTTTTATTTTTTTTTTTTTTTTCACTTACAGTCTGATTAAAAGAAACTAATTTAAAAATTGTCGAAAGTCGACTACTTTTGAAAACCAATAATGTTGACGAATACTATTTTGTTTTAGTAATTTCTAATCTAGTTTAATTTGAAGCTGTGACTATACTTAAGGACGTTTAGTTTTCAGTGTTTTATTAAGAATAGGAAAAAGTTGTGAGTTTTCCTTAATAACCATTTTTTTAAGATTTAAAAAAATATATTTTACTTAATTCAAAAACAAATAGTTAGCGCGATTTCCTGGGCTTCTGGATGCTCACTATTTTTTCCACAAGGGTGTGACCATTAAAGTGCTATTTTTTTAAATTTAGGTGGTACCCACCTATGGAGTGATGGTTAGCATGTCTGCTTATTACGCGGGAGGTTCGTGGTTCGAATCCCAACAAAAGCCAAAATGTCTTTCTACGAACATCGCCTTTCGCAAGGAATTGGCAAGTCCTCCGATAATAAAGTCATTGTCATGAAAACTGCTTTCCGCGGAAAATATTAGGTCCCCTCTATTCCCTCACAAAGGCAATGGTTGTGAGAAATTCGCTATGCCCTGGTCTTTTGCGTTCGGTGCTTCCCTATGTATTTTTAGTATTTTTAGCGATAAAGCGGGATATAGATAGGCCAATTCCATAATAAATATGTCCAAGTATTAAATCGCTCTAAAAACTATACCGTGTTACTTTGTTATTTTAGTAGTCCAATGTATCGTACCTACTCGCGATTACTCACACTGCAATTTTTGCTAGTTTTCGACAATTACTGATTTTTAAAAAAATTTTAAGCTTTTTGCGCTTTAGACTCAGAAATCGTTGATAGGTTTTTCTTCTTTTGTTAAGAACAGCTTTTGAAAGTTAATTGCTCAGCCTTCAAAGTTTGACCAAAAACCAAGAACACGTAAAAATGCTTTTTTGCATTTGTCGGGAGTAATTTTTCTGAGTGATTTCATTTCAGTCTCAACTAGCGCAGAGAAAAACTTAAAAAACCAGCAATGACACCAGAGCTTTTCAATTCCAGCCTTTTTAAAACTTTATTGAATTAATATTATCTCTCGATGAAGACTGCAATGAAGGGTTTTATTAAGTTCTTTCAATTAATTTATTGCAAGCTTGTTTTGTGGCTTCAATTACCTCTTTTATGTAAGAGCATTTATTTTCATACTCAAACACCTCTTAAGAGTCATTAGAGAACTTAATTTCCCATAATTTTCAGATCTGGTTAATAAAGTGTCATGGCAATAGATAGGATAGGCTTTGAGGGGAAGAAAATTTGAACACCATTTAAAATTGTAAATCTGGCAATCCTAAGCTTATAGGACCCCAATTTAAATACATTTATCAAGATTATTATTTCTTAAAAAAATTTAGTCTTAAATCTCTCTACCATCAGTATTGACAGAGAAATCGAATTGAACACAAGTTAGGGTACACCAAAGTTAGCCTTTTTTTAAATTGTCAAAAAGTGATGTCAAAGTTGAGAAACGAACTTTACTGCCAATTTATTTTTTTAGAATATACATTGGCGGGTTAACCTGAATGGTAGCTATATGCTTGAAACTGAAAAGTGGCCAGTGTTCGGTACGTGTGTCAACCATGGTCATCGTATAATGACAACATATTTGAAGTCGCCGAGAATGCTGCTAGATTTATAGGCTTTCTTAAAAGGTGCAGGCAATTGTTTATCCCATCTGAACTGGCTACAGTTACAAAGCCTTCATCCGTTCCAAGTAAGTAAAATTCTCATATTTGGTCAGGTGATCCGCAAACATCAATGCGCCTTCTCGGTGGAGTACTAAACAGAGGTTTTAGATTGACAAATGGCAGCTCCATTGTTGAATCTATTGATTCTCTTGACCAACCTTGTAACGTTTCATTTCGGATGAAATAGGTAATTGCATTCCTCTACTTAAGCATTTTAACCGCAATAAGCGCCTCGCAAGGAATGCGATTCAATTTTGCTTTCAATCGAGCGTACAGTGAAATAAAGAGATTCATTCTTTGGCCGGACGAACACGATGAAAAATTCTTTACCTTACTCTGTCCTTACCTCAATACACATAGCTGTCCACCCAACGCCTTTAAAAACTTTTCAGACATTTTTTGAACAATGTAAATCAGAGTTAGCAGTTTCGTACCGCTCCCATACCACCTCACAACCTCTTGAAGCTGTTTTTCGAATCATTCTAAGCTTGAAACTTTCATGGTCATTTCGTAGGAATTAAACCAGATATTTAAAAACAACAGCATCATAAATTAATATAGACAAGTAATTTTGAGCATTCAGTCACTATCTCAAAAACATTAAAAGAATCCCCATAAACCTTAAAATAGATTGCATTCAACATTCACTTAACAAAACAGAATCAACTTAGTATGTATTAGAGAAAACACAGTGCCCGTACATTTTTGAGAATATCAAAATAATTGTTTTTCTGCAAATGGGACTAAGTTAGCTTTGCTAGCTAGAAAACAACCATGAAACTTTGTGCCTGAGTATGTTCAGATGTTGAACTTCATATTTTTTCCTCTTTAAAGATCTCTCGAATGAGCAGCATCAGTTGATATTGATACCAACTGAGACTATTAATTTTCGATCAAAGGCCTTCGGCCGCCAAGATTCTCAAAGCTTTTTCTTGGACCATTTAGGTGTCATAAGCAAAAACGTAGTCACATGTACCTTTTCATTTTACTTTTAAAATAGAAAAAGTTATTGACGCTAGTTAAACACAGAACATGTGCAAGTAATTTTGACACAGTTGTATAAATGTGTGCGAGTAGGTAAACATACCTACTGTTGAGCTAATTATGGGCTTGGGTAAAAATAGGCCTTGATATAACAATTTTAAATTGAATACTTTATTAAATAACGGTATGTCGCGTTGGTGGTGTAATGGTGAGCATAGTTGCCTTCCAAGCAGTTGATCCGGGTTCGATTCCCGGCCAACGCACATTTTTTGTAAGCAATAGTTAATTGGGAACAATGTTCACTCCTTTTGGCTGATCTGTCTTAGGAATAAGATACTTACGTACAAAATTTTTGATAATCGTCCTCTATTTGAACAAAAATTTGACAGGCTGATGTACTTTCCCAACCCTGTTTTATGGTTCTAGCTCTTGGAATGCATAGCTTTGCTTGTCAACATAGTTCTAAATGCCCATATTCTTCAACTGAACCACTTGTCTATGAATGGTTGTTGCTAACGAAATACTTATAAATGAATAGAGGCAAAAGATATTTTGTGAGGAATTGATGTGACCTAGATTTTTTGCCGATTGCGAACGGCAAATCGAGAAAGCGCTTTTCATGGCAATGTAACTACTCTCGGGTGACTTGAAAAGGCGATACCCGCGGAAACACACTTTTGTTTTCTGTTGGGATCCGCACCTTTAACCACCCGACCCGAGTAACAGGCAGACATACGAATTTTTTACAAAGCTTCTAAATAGTGAAGTCAAAGTAATGGCATGCTGTAGAGGTATCAACGGAAAGTACTTTCCATTCTTAGGGATCAATAACTTAATATGTCTTGCTTGTTGCTTATGGCTTGCATCCGACCGACAACTGTATCTCAGCGACCTGTCAGCAAAAGGCAGCACTTATTTTTTTTTTTTACGGAAAACAAAACAAAAACTAAAATCTGACTTTCGAATTGCCAGCAAACGAAGATATGTACTAAACCAGAGTACTTATCTGTCCCATTATGAACTAATACTCTACAAAAAATTAAATAAATTAGAGTCCACTTTTGAATGTGTTGTCAAAAACCAGAAAACTCCTTGCAAAAAAACAGAGTGAGATTGCAGAAAATATACGCACCATTTACTCTGGTTCCTTAAATGCTCTTTTCCAAGTAGACTTTGAAGTCATAGAGGCTCTTTTCAAACAATACAACCGCAAAAATATATGCATATACATACCAGTTTGAACACTACTGGATACAGCTGCTTATTTAGTTAAACTTGAGTAAAATACGAGAAAGTTCTTTGAACTCACTTCAATAAGTGTTTTGGAAACCACACTTAGAGTAAGCTGTGGGTGTATTGTTCCAGACTCCAATATAAATAGGCCCTATTCAAAGTCTTTTTCGGAATGTATTGCTTTGAAGAAAGTTTGTAAACAATTCCCACTCCGAAAGCAAAGCTAACAGTTTACCCTCCTCAAAATACCTAAACACACATCATATGTTTTTCTTAACAAAGCCAAAAAGCATAATGGTTTGCGGTAACCACTTTGCCTAAAAGCACAATATTCAATTCATTACCACTTAGGTGTTTGTCTTAGAAAGCACTCAATGCAACTCAGAATCAATCATTTTCATTTACTCGCTTAAATATTTTCAACCCAAAGCCATCCAAAATGAGCAGCCTTAAGGTGTTTGCCCATTAATAGTCGCTCTTCAATTTTACCTCTAATCCCCCTAATATCTTCACATCAAAAATTCACCTTAAACACATAGCTATACAGCTACAGTCAGACACTTCTTTCCTTTGGAGCAGCGGCGTGATCAGTCGTGCTCGTGATGGGCCGGAAAATGTTCCAGTCTATAAGAAAACCACCCCATGTCTTGGTTCATTTCTCCGACATGGCTTTCATGTTCAACGCTAACAAAAGTCGGATCAAAATGGATTAAATTTCACGTTCCACAAATCCTTCGAACATTTCCTTAAAAGCTTTTAAACGGCCTCTTGATGCTGCTCACATGAATGGCACCAAATAGTCGGTGCTCTTTGGTGATAGCAACAAATTCATTTGGGGGTAGGTAGGGGTGTGATGGTGGCAGTAGCAACTGAATTGTTCGTCTGGTACATAGTACCTACCTGGTTGTCGGAAACCGTCAACTGGAACCTTGCAATGCGATACCACAATAATGGCTAAGCACTTTTAGCCATTGTTCCGCTAATTGCATTTTAATGTTTAACCATCTAATGGGGCACCTGTAGAATGGCAAGAATACGAAGCGTTGGCGTCGTCGGCATCGGTCGTCATATTGTGTCGTTTCGATAGAGAAAACTGCAATAACTGTTTGCATTTCACGTCACTTTAATTTCACATTTTAACAACAAAAAAGAAAATACGAGAGTGTAGAAAACAGACCTTAACTAACAACTTACTCTTATGCACTGAAAACTCACACGGACACATATAAATCACCAATAAGGATTGAGAGGATACCGCACAAAGTTTGGTCCGTACGCGCCCCAAGGGTAATTGTAATTGTATCCGTATCTGTATACAGGATTGAAAGGATAGTATCCCGTTGGGTAGGTCGGCAAATATGAGGGATAGAAATTTGGTGCTGGCGTTGCTATAGGTGGCAGCAAGGAAAGCGTTGGCGTCACTCGTGGGACGACTGGGCCAGCTAATGGCGGCAACAAAGAGACCGTTGGTGTCACAATGCCATTATAGGTCCTTGCAACGAACTGATTGCTGTGCGCGGTAACAATTCCAGGACCTAGGATGGCTACAATTCCAGACGGCTTGGCTGTGACACAAGCCGCAATTGCGAGGACGATCGAGAGAATCTACGGAAGTGAAAGACCGTTTAATTTAACCAGGATTTGTGAGTGGACACCACTTACGTGAGGTGACATTTAGGAACAGTCTCAATCAATTGACAGTGCGGTAGCGAGTGAAAATGAAAGTCTAAACTGTTCCATCCGTAGGCGGTAATTTACTTTTATACAAAGTCTACGTTTCCATTTTTGGGATCGGAATCCGATGAGGCTGTAGTAGGAGGTGAGACGCCAAATGCAGTTGCATAGAAATGAAGTCACGCACCAATCTCTAATGCAATTCCTTTTTGCTTTTGCTTTTGTTTTTTCGTTTTTCGTTTCTGTTTTGTAGCGGTGTGGCATCATCGCTCAGTGCATAAATATGGGATGACTTTATGAATTCATTGAGGGCCTCATAAAGCAACTGCCTTTAGGTTTCATGAATTGGGAAATCTGTGGGTGGTGTTAGAAATATGTTATGAGCGTCTGCTTTTGGAAAACGTTAACTGGAAATGGTTGTTGGTGTTGTTCATTGATAAGTTTTAAGAACACAACTAAATGCTGTCTGACTAGAATTCAGAATTAATGACTAACATGTCTAAAACCAGATTAAAACGCTAATGGATGTTCGGAGGTATTAATAGAGTATGTTTATAGCAACTAAATGTTCCAAGTTTAACTAATGGAAACTTAGAAAAACACGCAGTGGTAGGTTGTTGATATATTTCATTGAGGCTTATAATGTCTTGTAAATCCAATTACCAACTTACTTACTTAGGTAGACATTACAGTTCGAAATGAACCTGAGCCTCAACCCATCTACCTTTAGCCAACAATTCCGATTTCAGGTGTTTAAAAATCTTTCCAAATTTGCACTCAAAATCAGCTGTGGCATTATTCCACTTGATTGCGCCACCTAAGATGAGGTCTCCCTCTTCCGCGATTCCCCTGCAGTGTACTGTCGGAAACCCGTCAAGACAGAGCGTTGCTGTCCATTGACACAAGGAGATTTTCAGGACAGAGAAAGACAGGAGATTTTCTCCGTTTCATCTCCCCACTGATGTTACTATCCGTGTGTATAGCGGATCTTAGGTAGACGAATTCCTATCATACCCCGAAGTTATGGCTGTCTATATTGTGACGTTTTGTCCAATTCGTCGATGTTCTGTACCCTTGATGTTTGATGACTTCATATACTTCCTTGCCCTCATTAACCATCAAACCCATTTTTGCTTCTGCTTCAATACTCGCAAAAGCACCTATGACATCACGCTTTTTTCTTCCCATTACGTCAATATCGTCTGCATAGGCGAGTAATTGCACAGACTTTTGAAAGATTGTTCCTCTGGTGTTGACGTTTGAGTTTCTTACAATCTGTTCAAGTATGATGTTAAAGAAATCGCATGACAGCTTTTCGCCTTGTTTAAAGCCTTTTTCGACATCAAAGGTTTCGGTGACTTCTTTTCCGACCTTGACGAAGCAGCGTGAATTCTCCATAGAAATCCTGCATTGCATAGTCGTAAGAGTTTTGCAGGGATGCCGAAACTAGACATGGCTCGTCTCTGTAAAAAACTATCTTACACGGCCTGAAATCGATAAAAGATGATGTTTATCTTATACTCTCGGGCTTTTTCCAAAATCTGCGTAACGTGAAAATTTGGTCTATTACTAACTTTTCTGGTCTAAAACCACATTGATAAGGACCTATCCAGTTGTTGACGTGGGGTTTCAGACGTTCACATATTACAGCAGACAAGATCTTATAAGCGACGTTAAGGAGGCTTATCCCTCTATAATTGGCGCAATTGTGAGGGTCCCCCTTCTTTAAGATCGGGCATACGATACTGACGTTCCATTCATCGGGCATGCTTTCTTCCGACCATATCATGCAGATCAGCTGGTGCATGCTCATTTCCAACTGATCTCTTGCTGCCTTAAAAAGTTTGGCAAAAAGGCCATCTGCACCTGCAGTTTCATTTGATTCAATTTTGCATGTGGCCAGCTTAATTTCTTCTAGGTCAGGAGGAAGGCTTTCTTGATCATCGTCCAAGCTGAAAGGGGCAATCTGCTTGACAGCGGAATTTGTGTCTTCATCGCCGCTACGTAGTCTGAAGAAGTGACCTTTTCAGATCTTCAGTAGCGACTACGTCTCAATTACTATTTTTCCCTGCTGGTCTTTACAGGCTTGAGTTCGGGGTTTGCCACCCTGGCAAGATTTTTTTACCTAGTATTTTACCTAGTAAGTATCCGAACCTCATTCCTGCAATCGCATCTTTCAATTTCCTCAAACGAGCGCTTCTCATATTGCTTCTTTCTCTATTTGAGAACTCGGGGTTCTTACCTTTTTCTTTCCTTGTAAATATTGTTACACTGATCGAAAGCAGCCCTTGTTCGCTTTGGTATCAGCATTTATCGTGATTTTTGTCTGGCTGAATTCTACATCGAACCATGGGTCTCGTTTTGGGGGCCGAGTGAAACCCAGAACCCCAGAAGCAGCGGGTCTGATGGCTTATTGGTATTGCTGCCACTGATGACTGATCTTCAATATTTGATGCTGGTGGAATAGGATTCAAGGATAGTTGGAGGGACACTCGATTGGAGAAGGCACTGGCAATATCCTGCGATGGTAGCTTTCCGACGTCATATCTCTTCATAGCATTGGTTCGCACAAGTCGTGGACATGATATCCTCATTCGTACTTTCGCTACAACAAGGTAGTGGTCTGAGTCACATTGGAATAAATCACATCCCAATGTATGTAACACGAATTACTAGACAACCTGTATTTAAATAAAAAGATTAATACAATTTTTAACAGATAAAACACTTTTTATATTTCCTCAGATCTACATTTCAGAGCAATGCTTACACCGTCAGTGAGATTTATAAATTAAATTAAATTAGATTACGTGGATTAACTCAACTAAAAAACTCACCCTGTATTTATTAAAATCATTTGCTGTTCATTAATCTCGCTAAAACTCAAGAACGGCTGGACTGATTTGGCAAATTTTGTTGTTGAATTATTATTTGTGAAAGTCGAGGGAAGGTTTGAAAGGTAAGTAAATATGAAAAGGCTCATATTCCCACGGGAACGAGACTGGGAACGGAAACTTAGACACTATTGGACAGATCTCAAAAATTCTTTCAGTATTGGGATGCTTTATTATCTTCAATAACATAGACTATGATAGGATGAAATCATCCCCATATTCCCACGGGAACGACAACGGGAATCTTAAAATTAAAGACCCGAGTAACGCGCGCCGGTCGTCTCAGGTAGTTTTTTTTTTTTTAAATTAAGTCTTTTTTTTTATAAAATTGCTCTCTTGCCTAAACGGAGCGAGATAGCCTAATAAAATATATTTTTTGTCTCGATACAACCTCTCCGTTCTGTGCTTTTTTTGCATCTTATCCATAACGCCTTGTAAAAAGAATATAAAATCGGCAGCTATTGACCTTCATAATTTGCATCCTAAGTTTGTTAAGACAATCCTTCCGTTTATAAAGCTTTCACAAATCACAACACAAAACTTTTACTGCTTCTTCTTACCCAAGGCTGTTCAAAGTTTCCAGAATAGTCTCCATCCTAAAGAAGACGAATTCAAATATACATATAGGACTAGCACCCATTCTCTGAGCTTCCATTTATTTCAAATGCATTTGAAAAGCTTTTGAACCAGCACATTTTTACCGTTTCGAATATCATCACCTGCTCTTTTCCATGCGATCAGGTTTTAGCCCACACCATACCTATACACGATGGTGGTTTTAAAATAGCGAACGGTACACGGCAAAAGCTAGACCCCAAAGAAAAAAAAAATTTACTTTAAGGCTTTTGGTGCTATCTTACATGGTATAGTTGAAAAAAAGCAAATTATTCCTTCTTTCTTGGTAATTCATCTACGTCTCGTCTCTGTACATTACTTTTCAATTTTTGTGAATTATAATGCTGGGAAAAAACAGAGTCTGGCAAAGCATTTCACATTCGTGTGGTTCGAATAAAATACGAATTTCTATACATTACTTTTCGTCCGAAGTTGCACTCAAGGTAAAACTGATGAGCATTCCTAGCGAGATGGGTGTTGCGGTAAACTGTTTCAGCGGAGCAATGTAACTGGCAAACTTAATCAAGCTTTAATTAAATCTGTAATACTGTCTTTGATACAAAATGTTAACATGGATATGCTGAACTCAATGGGTCAACTTTGAGTCACGTAAAAGCTGCGATGAACCTGCACGTAGCTCTCAACAAAACTCTTTCTTCTCCAATTTTCTTAAAAGAGTAAAACAGTAAAACAATTTTTTGGTTCCCGAACGGTGTGAGTGAACACGTACTGTCAGTTGGTTGCAATTAGCTACATTCCACTATTAATACGGCTTGCAAACGCTTCGATTCAAGGTCGATAAAAAGTAAAAACTACGCCTTTAATAAAAATGGTTGGAAATTGTTAAAACTCTTAAGGTGCGTTCACACTAATCGGTAGGTACATGCCGATTGGCAAAGCCAACTTTGTGTGGACCTTCCTCCTTGATGGGCCTTCCTCCTTACCGAGAGCCCATCCGAATTCGAACCGAATGAAATGGATCCGTTTACCGGTCGGCGAACTGTGGACACACTTTTAGAATTCACTAAAAAGGGTAAACGTATCGCAATTAGAGTTCGCAAGAACAAATCATTTTTGGATCTTTGTCCACCTGCAATTGTAAAACTGACGAAAACAAACTCCTGGGACTAGTTGAGGAAACCCCATTCTTGTTCATTTCCCGTCGAATACTTAGCTATATGCTTGAAATAAAAAAACACAGAATGCAAGCACAAATATAACCCCCACTTGCCTAAAAAAAAACACCGCAAAACGTTGACATCTCATAGTATTCGAAAGAACCGACACCCGAAATTCGCAGTGGTCTTTGAGCCAATATTTTTTTGTTTTTATTTTTGATCACCCGCTTTTGTTTTCTATTTTTTGAGACAATTTTGAAGTGAATTGTTTTCTAATTGTTTCCTACCCAAATTAATTTCTCTTTTCATGGCATAATCACTCTGGCAAATTAAAACTCAGAAACTTTTATTTGAAACACAAAAAACTTTTCATGTGAACACAGAACTTTTTGTTAAGGTTTTAACATTTGAACTTTAACATTGCAATGTCATTTAAAAGAGAATAGGTTAAGAACCCACTTTGCTCTTCCTAGAAGCTAACTTGAACGACCGCAACCGCACCCGTTGGCGACACTTCAGGGAACTCTATTCTTTTCTTATCCATGATTTATCCAAATTGTTAATGGCTGTACTCTTTCTTTAATGGCAAAAGTCTTATAAGTTTCATATACATACTCCACTAGATATTACCCTTAAGCTTAATACTTCACCATAAACCAAAAAAATAATAATTATTATCGTATGCCACCTGCGCCATCACATAAAATCCATTTACTGCGCTCTTCCGTTGTGTTCATACCCATAAACTTCTTTCTACAAAGCAAAATATTACACTCCCTCGACCCTCCTGTAGATGTAGATATACTTTAACATTATAGGTATTTCAAAAGCCAAAGGAAGAAAAAAAAATACATTAAAGTGCTCCACAAGTGTGTTCTCATTTTACAGACAAGAGTCTTCGGGCCAATGCGGTAAGAAAGATTTTGAAAAAGGTAACACTTCTTCTTGGCTTTCTATGGCTTAAAGTTTCATTCATAAATCATTTTTTAACAAGCAGCCTGGATGAAAAGGATCCAAAAATGAATATACTTTCGTATTGAATGTGAGGTTTCATCCCCGTTAAAACACTCTACTTCCATCTTCAAGGATTGAGCATTGCGTGACTTCAGAATTGAGTAGAGGTATCTTTTGTGCTTTATAAATGATTTGCCAATGACTTTCAACTGAACTTCGATTGAGCAATCAATTCACGAAACACTAATGGGAAACATTGAAATGACAAGAGGTCTTAGCCTCGGGATACACACAATAATTGATGGGTTAGATTACGCGTATTCTGTCAAGGATCATCAATTTCATAATTTTCTCCTTCGAGGGAAATTCAATTTAATTCCCCTCCCAATATGATTGACACACACTCAGTGTCATTGAATCGAAAGATAAAAGCCCCTAAGCAATGGCATTGAAAACAATGTTTTAAGTACTTATTTTATTTATTTATGTCTGAATGATTTACTATAATGAAATCTTGTGCCGATTCAAATTACTGTAGTTTTGAAAACACAGTTTATTGTGAAATATCTTCTGTTAAGGAACGGGCTCGTCTTGGGCTATATTTTTCAGTGTTCAGGTGTCGAGCATGGCCGTTTTAGACTAACAACGTTGTCATCGATTTTATGGACTTTCTCATTTGTTTAAAGTTTGTTCGATCTTCTCGGCGACAGGACGCACTGGGTTTCGCCAATCCCTTTTTATTGTGTTCATGGCAGTGTGTAGCCACTCTTCCAAGCAGAGGCGTGTGTTATCCAAATAAGCTTCGTTACCAACAGTGGTTGAATGGGGAAATGTTTCTGTACTAACGGCCCTTCTCAACCCTCTAACTACTTCGAAAGTGGTCCAGGAGTTCAAGACCTCTCTGAATGCGGTCGAAAGACTAAATTCTTTGAGTCTCGTTTGGGTTCCAAGCCATCACAGCATAACTGGAAATGAGATCGCTAATGAACTTGCGAGGCAAGGTTCTCAGATATCTTTTTCAGGACCTGAACCGTCGCTTGGTCTACCTTGATCCTCAGTGAGGGCTCTAATCAACGATTGGATCTGTCGAGACCACAATCGTAGATGGCATGCCTACATTGGACAGACAGAACAAACGTATGCTCCACAACGTTAGTAAGAAGACTGCAACATTTTTGCTATCTCGTAGCAGGAAAAGAATGCAGAAAGCATTGCCAAGCTTTTAAACGTGTTAGGCTCAAGAGATACTACACTCTGTTAATCCTGTGCAGAAGATTATGACACCACGGAGCACTTCCCTCGTTAATGTCCTGCATTTTCTCGTATCAGGTAACAGATACTCGGCGCAGACATGGTGAGAGCTGGTAACTTAGACTCCTTATCATGGCAGCGTCTTTTGGCTTTTCTCCGAACATCTGGAAAGCTATAACAAATGGAAGGTTGAGTTCTTATACATACAATAGCGTCTTTTGTTCCCTGGTTTAAATCTGAATTTGACAGAGTTCGTTCGTTTAAGCCCTGGGGGCGCCCTGTGGTCGCCAGAAAGCAGTTTTTGAAATACCTAAACTCTCCCTGAAAGTCAAATTGAGTGTTTTTTGAGCCCTGGGGTTTACCTTTGGTTTGCCCTCAACTCGCTATATGCTTTTGTTAGGGCGAGTTTAGGTGATGAACAGGGACAGAGTTTCAAACGACATGCATTTTTATTCAAATGACTGGGACGTGTGGTGATTTTGTGGTTTTTGAGCACTGGGAAAGCCATTTTTTTTTTTTGACAACTCGTATTCTCTGAGCATCCAGTTTACCAGTTTATATTTAAACATACAATTTGTGGCAAGGTGTTTGGTTGCTTAATAATCAGTTAATTAAATTTACCTACCCATGACTGTTGAATATTCTCCAGGTTTTTCTGATGTCTAACAAAAATTGTGAAGTGAAGTAATTTGCTGCACTTCTGTTAAAACAAAAGGCCTGATGAAGACAATGGTTATGGTCATATGGTCGAAAAGTTATAAAGCAACAGAAAACTGCCATCATCTTTTCAAAGGACGAAAACTCCTAAAACATTGTTTGAATTTCGTTAAATGTTAGTTGGTTGGTAGTCTGAAGAACCAAACAGGAAGGCTTAAAAATTCAAACGCAATGTGGGCGTAGCTTGTACGGTAATTTCAACGAAAGTTTACTTATCAGAAGACGTTAATTTGAATATCAAAAGAAAAACATGGACTCTCTTGATTTGAAAGAAAACTTCGTAGCTTAGCAGCTTTTATAAAGCTTCTTTTAGTCATGTTTTTTGCTTACACTTTGACTCTATAAGGTTTTTGTCTGTGCTAAACCAAAGCTATGTAAAGCCTTGAGGTTGTTACATTACGTCACGTTTTGACATACAATTTTTAAATATCCACGTCCGGTTTAAAACGACGATATAAAATTTGCTAGGTACAGTAAAAATTTGTTTTATTCGTACTGTACTGCTAAATAACTGAATAGATTTAATTTTAAATAACATTAACTGCAAGAAAACTGTAAAGTGTAAACAAATCCAGTCGAGGGCTTTGGATTGACTATAAATATACATAATCACCCCTATCATGAGGCCCGTCGAAGCGATTTCGGACTACGAATGTCAAATAGAAATGACTAAAAGAATTTTCTTAATGAACGCTTGGCAACAGATATTTATAACTTGTTAATAATTTTATTAATAATAACAAATTTTGTGGCAAAACTTTCACTACAGGGGCGTCTGTGATGCCATTTTGGTATTCGTAGTCCGAAATCGCTACGACCGACGGGCCTCATGATAGGGGTAAATATATCTCAATTTAGTGATGAGTTGTATTTAAAACAACTCCAAAGACTTCCAAACAATTTCGTAATAAATAATTGTTTTTTATTTAATCTGTAAAAATCTGGAAAATCCAAACATCTAAATCGCTTGTGATTTGTTAGCATGTTCACTGTTAACCCAGAAGTTCGTGGTTTGAATCCGAACAGAGGCAAAAATGTTTTTCCACGGGTATCGCCTTTCGCGAGGATTTAGCAAGTCCTCCGTTAACCATGAAAAAGAACTTTTTCTATTAGCCGTTCGGAAAAGGCAGAAGATTGTAGGACCCCTCCATTCCCTCATAAGGCATGGTTGTGAAAAATGCGCTAGGCCTCAGGGCTCCTCGCTCTGTTGCACCTCCCTATTTATTTATTTTACTTTTAAATCGCTATATCAGCTGTGTAGACTTATCTTTCTAACGTGCCGTTTGAGTTGGTGTATGACCGTCGAGAGTTTTTAATTTCTGCTAGGTTATAATTGGCCTAATCCACCACCACCACAAGTGTGGAATAATTTGATGCAGATCGCTATCAAGTCATCTTTATTAGCGAGTAATTTTATACGAAATATTGAGACTGGATTGAAGTTGCTGAAGGAAGAGCTTCCCATTGGCCGCTGTAGAGCGGACTTGTTTCTACGCTTGAGTTGCAAAACCTAGTTAAAAAAACCTCTGAGGTAGCAAACAAGAACCTTTCCATTGGCTGTACGATCAGGATAAATATGTGAGACCATCGGCCTCAGATTCATAATCTATAAAGTTTCTATGCGTGTTTTCGATTTGAACTAGGCAATTTGGCTGGAGAAATTTGTTACTTAGTAATTTTCAAGATGGCGCGGCGGTAACAAAAAAACGATTCATGTTCTTTTAGTAGTTTTTTTTGCTTTTAGGGCGGTTTTTATTTTCTTCTGATCTCGATTATCTAGAACGCTGGTTAAATTAGGTACTTCTCTGATTTTTTCCCATTGGCTTTTCATTCAGTGCTACTATGTACCTATATTTTTTTAAATTATGACATTTTTTTTTAGTAAAATCTCCCCTCCTGCCTAAATGGAAGAGATAGACCCTCCTTCCATACGATTTTTTCTTGTCTCAACCTATCCGTCCTTTAATCGCGCCGTCCCTGTATAAAACATACATTTTACTGTGTCAACAAGCAGCGTTAAGACCTTGCTTCGATCAGAGCAAGTTTGTTCCGCTTTTGACAAAAAAAAAACCAAATTTACTCCGACGCTCCGAATTTCTTTAGGCTGGCTCTACTATAAAATAAAAATGTTTGGATAACTAAACTCCAGACAACAATGGATTTAAAATTTGTGTTGTAAATAAGTAAATGAAAAGGGGTGCTACAAAACTGGGAATCTCGGGACCTAGCGCATTCCAAGGATATACATTTTATGCAAAATTCGAACGTTCAAATGAGATAGCTGCTGGTGCTTTTATGGCAATTTTATTCTCTTAACTTGCCAGTTACTCGTAAAAGTTGATACGTGTTTGAATAGTTTTTGAACTCTTGACAAAACATCGGTGCTTCATAGTTCCCACAAAAAATATTAGAAGGAGGCAAAATTGCAGCTCCTGGGGGCCTACCATGTAACTCGATTCTACAATAAAAACGTTCGAATGCCCAAAACTCTTCATCCGTAATTCTTAAGGACAAAGGAGAAAATGTGAAACTTGTACGAAACTCGTAAGTTTTCGTCGAAAGCAATTGGTAGAACTGAAACTCGATTCTATTCTCATTCTCAGATGCGTTAAAAAGAAGAATCAAAAATAACTTTCGAATGATTCGAAAGTAGAATCCAGTTACATAGTAGGGCCCCTGGCCAGTGAACAGTGGTCGATGTCAGTATCAAAGCAGAGCGTAGAAACGTATCCGTGGATTGAGTTTCACAATCTCCAGACTGTGAAGACCGTACGACAGGACCTTGGGAGTCCTCCACTAGAATCACTTTCTGCACAAACTTCCTTAACACACCAGTGCGCTGGTTGCTTCATTTCAACCAAAACTTCTTTCAAAAAACGTACCGTTTGGACACACAGCACTTACTTTGGAATTTATTTCTCCTCATTTCCCAACTTTGTACAACCATAGACGTAGACCAACTAATTTCGATCAGCGGAGGTATGATAATAGCTTGTTTCGCAAAATCGCTTTGGGTTACGGAAACCTTTATTCCTTATACTTTGTCACCTGAACAGAGAGTTCAACTTGTTTAACTCAAAACAATCCCAAACCAACATGATAACCAAGTGGTTTGCCATACAAAATGAAACCTTTTTAGTCACTAGGTTTCGTGATAGATAACCTACTCGAAACCGCTGAATGCACTATTTCCTATATTCCATTGAATCTGACATTTAAGAGAGTGGAAATGAGTGGATAGAAAATGAATTCTCTCATACGTCGTTGACGTTCTGCTCACACTTTATGTCTGTCTCTTTTTAACTTAAGACAAAAAGATAAACTCAAAACTTTTTTGCATATGCAGACGCTACTTGGTTAACCCAAACCATTTTGGAATGAAACCCAGTTTATCTTCAGGTGCGGACATAGCATTATACTTTCCTCCAAAACCTAAAGCTCTGAACAAAAATAAAACTACAACATTTTAAATATTTAATTTCTTTCATTCGTTTCATTTTTTCTTCTTTATTTTATTATTATTTTTATTATCTGCTTATTTATTTAACTTTCACTTTCAAATATCAATTGCTTATTCAAATGCTTTACAATTTTTTTTTTAAACTCATTTAGTTATAACTTGTTTGGGTCTTTGAGTTTGTCCATTAAGTTTTGTCTTTAATTAACGACTTCCCGTATAGAAATCAACAATTTTATTATTAATTTTATTTTTAGTGTTCAATGTCATCTCAATTTTGTAGCTGTTTATAGGTTTTTTGTTCAATTTGTGCAAACTTTATACACAGTCGATTTGTTTAATCAGTGATTCTTGTTTCACTTCACAGTTAAGGTTGTTCAATGTTTAATTTTAATCAAATTTATTCACTTTACAATTTTTATGAATTTTTAAATATATATATATATAGAGAGAACATACAAGGATGTGTGTGTATGTAAATAGAAGACATATTTGTTTTTCAATTCAACTTCTACTAATTAATACTTCAATTGTTTGTTTGTTTTCTTATAAGTTGTTTTTGTCTGTTATTTCATTTAAGCAATTTATAATATTTATTTCGTAAAATTGTATAGCGCGATTTAGTGGGGTTTTAAAATTTTTATTATTAATTGTTTTTTCCTTTTAAGTTTGCTGTGTATGTAATGTGAACAGCTACAATTAGTTTATGCCTAGTATGTATGTATGTATGTATTTATGTTAATTTTTTTTTGTTTTATCAAATATACAATCATAAAAAAGTATCTCATTCATAGAGCACAGATTTTTGTGTTTCGTTCTTAGGTATGGGTAAATGTGTGTTTTATGTATGTGTATGCGTGTGTGTGTAATGTTGGTGTTGGTGTGAGGACATGTGGAGTTTTTACAATTTTATTTGTTAAGGAAGATACGCTGATTATTATTGCTCGTTACAAACTGTTCAATTTGTTTTTAGTGTTAAATACTTCGGTCCATTTGTTGGCTTGCTTGAGATCATTTCAAATTTGGCTCCCATGTCAAACAGACATTTCTCAAGGTTTAAAATGTTTGTCTCTCTTTTTTGTTGCCTTTAAATTTTCTACAAAAATCAAAAGCAAGTTAATAATTTATTTCACTTTTCTTTGGTTGATTTGTTTATTTTTCTTAAGAAACGGCTACTTCATTTTAAAAGTTTGTTAAGATTAAGCAATTAGAAAATATAAATTTCTTCTTTTCTTAGGCTATATGCATTTTCTTGTGATTTAATTCTTTTGTTTTTGTTCAAGGAATATTAATCGATATGTACAAATGTCTATTTTTTTTTTCTTTTTTCTGTTCAACCATAGTATGGATTTGAATGATCCAAAGTTAAGTTTTTCTCAAAGTTTTTGTCCGATGAATTTTTTTTTATGTTGAAGCACTTTGCCAGTTTTAGATAAACAAATAAAAGATGTCTATGATAGTATAAGACAAATATTTGATGGATAAAGTTTATTGGGCATTTTAAACAAAGTCCACAAGCATTAAAAACAGAACCAAAATAAAAATAGTTTTTAGTTTTACAAAAGATTAGGTATAAAGAAATTAAATTGAAAATAAAACTTCCTCATTTCTCTATGATGACAATATCGTCAAACTCGAATAAACTGGAAGCACAATCGACTCTCCTATTCACAACTTAACTAACGACTGATCCCTCGATAGTTGGAAAATGTATTCTTGCATTGCAAACTTTTGCTCATCACTAAATGGTTGTAGCATTGCTTCCATTTAGTAACACAATGTGGTTAACTCGATGTGCTGTTGTTCTTGAAATAAAAGTTCACTAGGATATGAATGACAAGTGTCATAAGCTTAAAACAGCCTGGAGTACCTAAAAGAAGTGTATTTGATTTTTCAAGAAAAGGAGCAGGATAGCCAAAAGTTACATATGTACATAATTTAGTACGCTTTTTTGCCATTGAGGCAACGAATTGCACTGTCTACTTCTGATTTCATAACAACACATGGATCATACACATAAAAACGATATTAGGAAAATATTTTTTAACTTGAAGACCAGTTCACATACTGCATGTTCGTAAACATCGATAGAACATTTTTCCTATTTGTTCTCTGGGATAACATTCGACTTATCTTCGGCTTGTCTTGTTTACTTTATGGGCCTATCGGCAATCTGCAAAGAAATTTTGTTTCCCACGAAATATATTTTGCCATGGAACATCCCTGGCGATCGTTAGCTTCTTACGAAATAAATTTACCACGGAAAAAATGTTTGCATTCACAAAATTATTTAAATAAAAAAACAAAAAACATAACACCTTTTGCACAAAAGTCTGTTACCATTTCTAGTTTGTTTGAAAAGATGTTGAAGATAGAAGGAGGGTGATAGTGGAGCTGCTTCTCAAGCCTTTCTTTTTGTGACAAAACTATAACTCTTCAAAAATGGTTAGCGCTGTTGACATCTTAACAGTTGCAGTCGTTTTCGCAACACGGCACATACTGGCATACCTTTCGACGCACCAAATAACCATCTTATTTATTTACAAGGTGATCGAGCTATGCTACCAGAACCGAGCAATTCAGTTGACTTCGTTTTGTCAGTTGGTCTGCCCGAAAATCGACATTGTGACCTACGTAGATAGCTCTCAATGGGATAATATCTTCTGTCCTACAAAAATCGCATCAATTTACTAAACCTTTTAAAATCTTTACCACAGTTCCTAATCCACGTATAAGCTGAGAGTTCACTAATTCTTTAACCGCTGATTATTCCAACAACTTAACGAGCTTTTTGAAAAAATACAACCACTGTAGACATTTTTAATTCACACTCTGCTTTTTGACGATTTGACTGTATAATAATATTGTTGTAGGTTAGCCTTAACCTCAACACTAGAACTATTGGCATTTATTTCAAACTCACGCAACAAGGCTCTGCAGCTAGAGCCCTGGGTTCGCATACTGCCGTCCTAAGGAAAAAGGGCGTATAAGCGCCAAAAAGTGAAAATTGAGCTTGAGGGACATACTTAAAATCGTTGAACAGCGTTTTATCTTTGGGTAAAAATAAAAAACCATATTTTCAAGTCTAAATACCCCAAAACCAATAGTAGTCGTGAATGACAGCGATAATCGCAAAACATAATAGCTACGTAACGGGGGTTTTTTTTTTTTGCGATTATCGTTATTTTAAATACGTTCGCGTTACATAGAACCCGTTGTATGCGGTACAGCAACGCAGTTAGTTAACACAAACTGGTAGTTTATTAAAATTTCGCCTACCACAGAAAATTTTATTTCCTTTTATTAACAATGCACTTATATATAGATTAACTGTCATCGGATCCAAAGCACCGAACGTTGAAGTACAATTTAATCCTGCTTTATATGTTGTTTATGCGTCACCTTTCATAAGGAAACGTATTTTCTACCAAGCCATCAGTCAACTACGTAGACACACCACGTTCAACGGACTCTATCGACTGTGCCCTCTTGAATGATGTCTCCCAAACCAACGAGTGCAGATGTCGCTCGCTATTTGCTATCTCTACATCCTGGACCTGCATTACGAATTGCGATAACTTGCAAAAAACCTGTAGTTATCTTTACTTGGGGATTACGTTTTACGATACTCGCTGTGATCATCGCATCATGATTCCTTTTTGGGGGTCATTTTGTTTTCGTTCTGACATTTTCATGCATCCACTCTCGTAATTCACAATTTGTCTATGCTGTAGCTATCGTTCTTTTGAGTTTCGTTTTAGTACACACGCGTTTCGTAATTTTTAATAGGGTCCTCGTAGCTTGTCTCTGGTTTGTGACTCAAGCTAGCCACAAATGAGAAATGACCACCCTTGCCGTTTAACTTATCCAACAGACGGCGAACATTGGCAGGCATTTGTTTCTGTTGATTCTTTAAAGTGTAAGAATGTGCGATAAAGAAGCGCAAGTAGTTGTGCTCATTCATGGTAGTTTCATAGCAAAAAAGAAAAACAGGTTTTGCTCGAAAGTATTCATTTCGTGTAGAAAAAACACTGGAAACTCAATAACAAAAATGAGCATGGCTTTAAACGACGAACATTAACAAACAGTAGAAAATCAAAATCGCCAGCAGACGAGAAAAACATGGTCAACACGATCATGCTCGTCATTTGTGGCTAGCTTACGGCAATTGAATCTATCGCCAAACAAAGTACAAATGAACAATGATGACAAGTTTTTAAAAGGTTGAAAATTTCTTAAACCGATGCTATATAAAATTAAATCAACTCGTTTTACAACCATCAACAACCTTAAATAAACAATAATAGAAAAAATAATCAAAAGAAACCAGATAAAAAGTAAGTAATTTGTTTAGCATAAATTTATTTTAACAATTCTTTTCTTTTTTAAACTTGCAAACAATATTTTTCTTGCATATTAATAATAAAATCATAAACATAGTATTAAATTTTAATGAATCAAATGAATATTTTTTAATGCATAAGAAACAAATAAAGAAAGTTAAAAGAGAAATAATATTGAAACATTTACAAAACAAAAAAAAAAATAATGTTTTAAACATAAGATTTACACACTGTAACGTCTCGTCTTTATTTTGTTTAATTATTTTGTGTTACGGTTTTATGTCTTCATATTAGAAATAATATTTTGTCTAAATAACTCTACTTGAAATGTTTTGATAGAAGTAGACTTAATGTTTTACTTGTTTATTTGTTTTTTTTTTTACATTCGTGATATTTACAAAACACAAAAAAATATTATCAAAAAGAAATATAACAAATTTTATTTTTCATTTGAAGAAATTGATTTTAATTTTCTGTTTCTTTCCAGTAATTGATTTATATATAAAGACTTACTTAAAATAATAAATGAAAATAATCTTATAGTTTTAATGGAATTGTTTTTATTATAATTAAAAATTATTGTTATCTCTTTATTCATCGATTATTATGAATTAGATCTTGAAAATTAGAGTTTATATTTGTTTTATAATTTACATGTTTTAAAATTTTAATTTGACGTTGTTATTTAGTTTGTTTTTTTTTTTTCTTTTTTTTAAGATGCATGTAATGTTTTCGTATTTTCAGTGTTTTTGCTTTTTATAATATCTATATGTTTTTTTATATATTTTTTTTTATTTTAGCACAGTAAGAAATCTCTGAAGACATACAAGTAGAAAAATTGCAATTTGAGTATAGCTGTACTAAATATAAGAGCAACAATTAGCATTAAATTATCCATTAACATTGCTTTGAGGTTTTAGAATGTTGGAATTCAATACAGGGTGTCTTTTTGAAGATTGATAAGCCTGGAATGACTTATAGTAAACTTTATGACTGTTCTAAAAACTGATGGAAATTTATCGTAACATAACCAAAATTATGTGAATTGTTTTGTTCAGTGCATCTTTATTTGACTTTACGTTCTTGAATACTTGGCCGATCTATTGCGCAGGTCTTTTCAAATTCCCCTATACATTTCTTTACGTTTGAAAGAAACACAATGTTTGAATGTAAATTACTGAAGAAAAAAAGCTAGACCCGACAGTTGTTTCCTTAAATTTTGCTTTGATGAGTCTGAGAGTGGATCTTGTTTCAGTCGCAGTCAATCGGCCTTATCGTGGTAACCGTCGGAGCGGAATTCTCTCCGATCGGAGATATTTTGCTTCGTGGTAGTTCTCCGATCGGACGATCCCACGTTCTCCGATAAGTTTTTGCTGCGGAGATTTTAGTTTTGGGAATGCAACGCATTGCCGCATTTGTGAAAAATTTCTTACGACGACAACTACTTCGAAGCAAAATTGAATCTCCGAAAAAAGATGCGTTCCGAAAACTCCGCTCCGACGGTTACCACGATAGGGCCGAATGAATTTCATCGTTCTTTCACTGCAGCGATAGTCAACATGGTCAGAAAGTGAAGTATTTGGCATTCCAGGCTTTCCTTAGAAGACACCCTGTAAACTCAAGCTTCTTTGTAACTAAGAGCCACTTAATTATACTATATGTATTTGCAAATATTATTCAGGGAGTTCAAAAGCCAAGGTTTGATGGTCTTATTCAGAAAGATTAGAAGACCATAGTAAACATATTTGTATAGATGCACACTACAGGTCGATTACAAGTTCATTGAGCCAATGGGCACACTTCGGAATTGAATTAAAATGAAACACAGCTTTACAGCTGTACTTCAAAAGCTCCAGACAGACACCGTCAATGACACGGGTTAAAAAGCGCAAAAATAGTGAATTTGACGAAAAGGGAGCGGAAAAGAATGGAGTGACTTGGGTTCCCTTTCCTTTAGTTGAAATATCATTTGCTCCTTTTTTTTTGCGCCTGTGTAACCTGACTCAATAGTTCCATATTGGGTTTTTATATCTTGAACTAATTTACTTAGCCGATATGTCTCTTGAAATTTCTCTACGCATTTCTTTACGTTTAAAAGAAACACAATCGGCCCTATCTAGATAACAATCTGAGCAGATTTCTCTCTGATTTCTTACGATTCGGAGAAATTTCGCTTCGTGGTAGTTCTCCGATCGGCCGATCCGACGTCCTCTGATAAGTTTTTGCTGCGGAAAGTTTTAGCTTTGGGAATGCAATGCGTTGCCGTATTAGTGGAAAATTTCTTACGATGACAACTACGACGAAGCCAAATTGAATCCCTGAAAAGGGATGTGTTGCGGAGAAATCTCCGATCCGACGGTTAACTCTATATGGCCGAATGTAAATTACTGAAGAAAAAAAAAAAAAAAACATAGACCCGAGAGTGGTTTCCTTTAATTTTGCTTTGATGAGCCTGAGAGTGGATCTTGTTTTCGTCGCAGTAAACTTAAATAAAATTGTTACTACCTACTCATTGATTCATTGGGGTGTCGTATTTGGTCTTCTCTTTGCGCAGCCCACCGGTGGCCAAGTGAATATAATTGAATCTACAGCAAAACAATGTTTGTCAACATGTCAGCACTTTCTTTAAATTTCTAAGACTCAACAAAAGCATATAACTTTAAGTTTCTTATGCTGACAGAAAAGAAATTGAATACAACTTTTTTCACAAAACACTGACTGTAACTAAATAATTTAATAAAAAAAAAAAAAAAAACACAAAGACTAACTTCCGTACTTTGAAAAAATGGTTTAATAAGCCCATGGTCTCTATTACGGTTGGGTATGTAATTGATCGACGAACGACTGAAGTCAAACCTCCATCGCCAAAAAAACAGCAGTCAAATCTCGATGGCCTTGTATTGAGAATTTCAACTGTAAATAAAAACTTTTCGTTCTGTTTCGCTTTAAAAACGAGTTACTCACGCTAACCAAAGTGAAGATCTATCGATCAAATTGACTAACTTCTAACAGAGACTTGATGATGCAACAACAATAGGGTAGTTAGATAAAAAAAAAAAATATCAAATGCGAGACTGGAACAGTTGTTCTCAAAACCTGCATGAAATAAATTCAAAATAAACAAAAACAATACACAGCTCTTTCCACATTCTTCTAAAATTCCTTTCAAGCTCTCTAAAAAAGTTAGTTTTCAATTTCTTAATCTAAAAACACATTGAAAACAGGTGGAGTAAAAAGGTTTAAGAATTCCGCATTCATCGATAAAGCTTTACAACCAAAACCTTTAGTAAGCTTTTCCTAACATTTTGTTTTTAAAAATAAGTCAAAATTAGGACTTCTATTTAGATGATGGTAATTCCAACAATGGAAAAACAGATTCTTAATTTTATAAAAACTTATAACATCACAACTAAGAGCGAACACACACCGAAAGCTAACTTCAATAAATTCTCATGAAGTTGGTGCTTGACAAAAAAAGTAGGTACCTACTGAATTCCAAGGCTTTTCAAAGGAAGAGTAAAGATTAGATTGACTAGTCACTTCCGCAGAAAATAAAAACCGACCTCTTTTTGAACTAAAAATCCCTTTTAACAAATTACAAACTGAGTGCTGAGCTGGAGCTTTAAATTTAAATAAACTTTCTCTTGTTTGAATTGAAGGACTCGGAACCAGTTGATTCAGATCACTTCGAATACGTTAAATTGAATTTGTGTCGAACCTTAGGCTGTCTGTAATCGCAACATGGTACAATGAAATTGGGTTTCATAATTCTGTCGACTTGTTTACTACATTTCCTCTTAGCTGAACTTGACTTTCTTTCTTTTTTTCAAATGTGTAGTTTTCATTCAATTGGGGGTTTTTCTATCACAGCATCTTTGCTTAATGAATACAAAATTTTGTATTTTTATGTAGAAAATGATAAATTCAATCGCTTGTGTTCTTCTTCTCTGTATATTGCCTCTATTTGT
Source organism: Melanostoma scalare (assembly GCA_949752695.1). Classification (NCBI taxonomy): domain Eukaryota; kingdom Metazoa; phylum Arthropoda; class Insecta; order Diptera; family Syrphidae; genus Melanostoma; species Melanostoma scalare. The sequence continues at coordinate 200,056,881 of OX456984.1, forward strand.
TGCCTAAACAAAAAGAAAAACCTTAAAATGTACATTCTGTCATATCGTCACATATGTATATGATTTTAAACTTTTAAACCAAAACTGACACTCCGTTGGTAGTTGTTCGTAATGCTGTCAAGATTGCCTCAACATTCCACACAAAATATTGCATAAGGATATCTCCTACGATACGCCAAATCATTACTTTTTGTTGAAAAATATAATTTTACATTGTTGTCAGATATTTATTTATAAAAATAATGTTTGCATTATTTTTGAAGTTTTCACATTGATGATACTTTAGCGAAGCCTTATCATTGAATTGATACGTTTTCAAAGATGTTTTTAGCAATTTTGTGTGATGATTTTTTGGTAATTGAAACCCATTTTGTTGTTTTATTGATGATTGAATTGATAGTACTGTGGAATTGCTGATGATGGTGTTTTCTACAATTATAGCTGCGACTGCGGCTACATTTACGGCGGTTGTTAAAGATGTTGTTGGTAAGCCAGGAGCAGTGGCGGTATTATTGGCGATGATTTCTGTGCTGTTGCATTTGTTGTTGATTTTAATTACTATTTGTGAGTTGTTAATTTGGACATTAACAAAATTGTAACTAATTTTTTCCCATTGCAACTGTCATGGCCTATGGAACCTGTGAATGAGGTTAAAACAAAATTGGTTAGAAATCTCAGAACATTTTAAAAACTAATTATCACGCTGAAATTTTGAATTACCTTAGTAAAATATTGTTGTTATTACTATTACTATTATTTTCTTTTCTTATAAAATATTTTAGGTTGAAATTATAAAAGAATCCGAGACTTGTTGTGTTCCTCAAAACGAATGCGATAAATAAAATCGAGGTAAATGATGCTTCATATAGATGTAGATTTTGATATCAGATTTCTGAATATCACTGCCTAACGGAAAACAAAATGAGAGCTTTTGACTACGATTAGGTTTTGTTTTTGTGTACCGAGAACTAAGTCCGAATGGTTCATGTTTGGATTTTCAAACACCTTTTATATTTGAAAGAAGAACAACTTTTTAAAATGAAATGAACAAATGTTTTGAACGGAAATCCCGTTTAAGCCTTTTTTAAGAGTTTTACGATACTAGTGTTTGATATAAGCGAACTAAAGTACCCATTTTTGTACTCGGGTGAAACGACGAGCCGCATGTTGTAGTTAAAGTCAGTTGTACTTTTTGATTACTTTCAATTACAACACAGCGTTAAAAGAAATAAAAAATTTCAATTGAGAGTTTAGGTCTTTTAGTGAATCTTCTGGCTTTTACTGCCAAGCCAGAATAAAATCAAATTCAGTTTATTGGTTTAACTACTTTTCGTGAGTTTTCCTCAATAAGAATGAACACAACGTCTAGTTGTTTGTCAAGATTTTTCTTCTCGTTGCTTAAAGAGAAGCTGAAAGCAATTTTGCTTAGTTGTTAATTTATTTCAATTTATATTTAACCTTTCTCTTGATGTCTAGTTTTTTAAGTTTTTTTTTTTTGGCTGTAACGCTCGCAAAGAAATGCGATTTGTTTAAAAACATAAATTGTAAATTTTAGGAACTTTTTTGTGTACTTTGTTTGGTATTTTCACTAAGTATTGTTTGCGTAGATATTTTTTTACATTTAAAAATTAAGTCTAACCTGATTTTATTTTTATTAAGTCTAACTGATTTTATTTTTACTTTCCAAATTGATAATTATTCATCCGAATGTAGTTTCAACATCGGGTAGTCCATTGTAACTGAAATAAGTGGAGATCACTAGCTTAAGTTAACAAAAAAGATGGCACAAGAAATCTTGGGAGCCCCGGCCCCCGGGACCTATCGCATTTCGTCAACCATACATTGATGAATAATAAGGCTGGTAAAACGCGTGGAAAAAAGGATAATTTAAGAAGGGAACGAATGATTTTTAAAAAGGAGTAGAGGGATGGGAAATTATGCTAAATTTCATAATCTTCCTCATTTTCAGTTTTGAATTTTAGGTAAGAAACCAAAATTATTCTTATTATGTAAAAGAGTTAAATGCACAAACAAGCCAATACCAAATGGAATCCAAAGTATAAAAATCCTAATGGAAACAATAGTAATTCTTTAAAAGATTCTCTGCTTGACTTCGTAAAAACATTCGATCGAAAGCAACGAGATGTAATATGGGTGGCCCTCAGACACCGGAAAGTTCCAGGAAACTATGTGCGGATGATTGGGAATATGTGTGAAGGAGCGGTGGTGAAGATAAGATGCACAGCTGGAGTACCGAAACATTCCAATCCACAGTAGGTGCACACCAAGGAAGCGTCTTGAGTTCTCCGTTCTTTATAGCAGAACTTGACCTTCTGGAAGATAAAGAACAGATGCCAGAACAACAAACTAAATTAGGTACTCTTAGCTGACGATGGAGCCATCCGTAGTACCCGTGGTGTGATGGTTAGCATGTCTGGTTCGAATTCAAACAAAAGCAAAAATGTTTACGGGTATCGCCTTTCGCGAGGAATTGGCAAGTCCTTCGTTAATAACTCATAGCCATGAAAAACGCTTTCTCGATTTGGATTTTGGTTCGGAACGGGCCGAAAATTGTAGGTCCCCTCTATTCCCTCACAAGGCATGGGGCTCCTCGCTCTATTTCGCCACCCTATTTATTTAATTTTTTAATTTTTGATGCAGCCATCATAAGTGTGGATCCTGCAACCCTGCAAGAAGCACTTAATATATGGGTAAAAGTTTTAGAAGATAGTACTTGGTAATTGTGCTGGCCATTTTCTGATCCAGATATGCCTATTCCAGACACTTATTTGAATGGAAATGTGCTTTCCAAGTGTGAAAAGTTTAAATATCTAGAATCAATGATCAATAGTAAAGCAAATTTTGATGACGACATCAATCATCGAGTAAGTGTAGGGTTGATGAAGTCGCTAGAAGGTTCGCCATCTTCTGCGAGAGCCTCCAAAGCGAAGACTCTTCTACACCGCGGTTGCGCATCCAGCAGTCAAAAACGGTTCACAATGTTGGACAATGTACAAAAAGTATGAGAGCAAGTTGACAGCAACTGAGATAAGATGCTCCATATGATAACAGGAATAACAAAGATTGATTGAGTCGATCGATTAGAAGTACCAAGATCCTTGGAAGCCTTCACGTCAAAAACATCTTGAAAAAAATAGAGCACGAATGTATCAGATGGTATTGCCATGTTCAAAGAAGAGATCCAGAGAAACCGTCAAACAAAATTAAAACGTTTAGACACGATCGCGAAGGAAGAAAAAGAAGGGAATACCAAAACACTCTTAGTACAGACAAATGCAATGAAAAATCTGCATTTAGTTGACCTCAGAACAATCATCATCAAACATGGAACAATCGGAAATCAGGAGGTTTGCGGCCGCATTCTGAGGTCAAGACGCGTTTCACACGAGCGGATCACTAGTATGAAGCAGTTTAGAGAGATCTATGTTCCCTTCGGGATCACGATGCTTGTAACGTCCAAAAAGAGAGAGGAAAAGAATTGACGAGTTACATACATATATTGTACCTTCCCACGAAAATGATGAAAATCAAATCCGAAAACAAGTTCACACCACTTTATTGGTAGATAATTAGATTTTAAGAATGCAGGTAAATTAATTCCAGCATACCCGCTGCTCTGCTGTGCAAGCGATTAGTGTTTAAGCAAATTATGTTTTTAGATATTTTGGAAATGAATAAAGAGTGAGTTGATTTTTGATAGTTGAAGTGAACAGTCGTTTCTTTTTTGATTGATACATCTGTCATAAAAAATCACCAACCTCAACGAGGCTGAATTAGAAAGCGCTTTCCATGGCAGTGTAACAAGTGTTTATTCCCGGAGGACTTGCAAGTTCCTCGCAAAAGGCAATACTAGTGGAAAAACAATTGGAAGTTTTTTGGATTCGAGACTCGTACTCCCTCGGAACAGGCAGACATACACTTAGTATTACGGTAGGCACCACATTAGTTGAATTAAAAAATTGATTAATGCAAAAATCTTAAAAAAAAATCAAAAACTGTTGAAGAACCTGGGCCTGGATTCCGTAAGTTCTGAGATGACTATCGTCTAAATTCTAGGAACTAAAAAACGTGTTTCGAAACCGAAAAAACTTTCTAAAATCCACAAGACAATAACAAAGTAGCTGTTCTTCAATTGCTACAAGCGAAGTAACATGAAACAACCTTTCGATGATAAAATTTTGGACTATAATCGATCGTCTAAGAAGTTACGGAGTACAGGACCTGCTTCGCTTGATTTTGACCCAGTCAGAGTGCTTCAGTAAGTATTTGCAAAAAAAAAAAAAAAACAAAACCAACTAATTAGACGAATCTTGAGAGCCGTCTTATTGTGTTCATCAAACAAGTCTGACCATCATTTAGAGGAGTGATGGGAATGAAATTTAGATGGATTAAATTTTAGTAGAAAATTCCATAATCTCGGGTCAAATACTGCTGAAGGAATTTTCATGGTTGAGGAAAGACATAAAACAAATAAGACGACTAGAAGAATCAAAGTGACGTAATCCGAAGAAAAGAAAAAGCTGAGCTATTCAATTCTCACTGTCGATACAGTTCAACAACAAACAGTATGCGTTACATCTTAATGCGAACTTTCATAGAGCGAGCCAAATTATTACTGAGGACTTAAAAGGGACACTCTCAACAAGACAAAATGGTTGTGGAATGATGAAGCTAAAGCTACTTGTGCTACTTATACTTAAGAAGAAAACGGCTTTTAAAGCATGGCCAAAGGAGCCCTCAAAGAATATATGTAGATGAAGATGCTCGCTTTGGAGTTGAAAACAGAAGCGGCATGGAAGAGGCCAAAAAGAAATGCGCCCAAAATCCAAAAAAAGAATATTTTAGAAATAATAAAAATAAATACAGTGGAGGTCCAGTATAACGAATGCCGATATAACGAATGATCGATATTACGAACACTTTTTTTAAGTCCATTAGGTATTCTATATAACGAACAAAATAACGAATTTCAGACGAAATGGAAATAACGTACTCTATATAACGGACAAATAACGAATTTCAGAAAATGAAAAAAAAAATTACTGTAAGTGTATTAATGTGTCTACTTACATGTATGTTCGTGATAATATTGGAAGATACATAAACACAATTGCACGTTTTATTTATTTAAAGATTTGTATGGATTTGTATGACAAAAAGGTTTCGATATAACGAATTTTCGATATAACGAATTGACTCTGGACATTATATCGTTCGTTATACTGGACCACCACTGTATTCAAAAAATATTTTTATGACATTTGACAAAATTGTAGTAAAGTATAGCTCTAAGCTTAACCAGATTCTAAAGCAGCAACTTTCAGCTCAAAGACATAGCCAACGATGCTTTGGTGGGACGCAAGTTAGCATCTTTAAGTCAATTTATAATTTTTGGGTTAAATTTTCTTGAACCGCTACACCTCAAATAAATTAACTGAACACACAACTAAAGACCAGTTTCTAGCTAAACAAAAAAAAAACACAATTATGTCCATAAAGCAGTCAATTTTAAATTGTTTTTACCATCATTTTGTTAACTTTTCCTCTCTTAAAAAAAAGATGAAGACCCTTTTCTGCCATGGCCATCACATTGGTACGACCATGGTGAGCTCAATTACTTAACCTTAAAAGATTTATCGTTAACGTGTCCAAAAAGACACACACGAAGGGAACAATCAACTAAACAACTTCAAAGTTCGTTAATTTTAAAAGCCCTCAAAATGACTTTAAAAAAGCCTCACGAGTCCTGCTCTCCAAAACAGAATCAAAAAGCCCTTAACAAAAAAATATTCTGCAAACAACGCTGCTCCATTCAAAGCAATTGCCAACATCATTCGTTTTCATTTAGCCTCGTGCCATCCGGTTTTGGCCATTCGATTTCGTTTATAGACCACAAAAACTATATCACTGCAATTGTTGCATTATAAACTAAACAACAACAATACCAAGTACCGTAAGAAACAAAAACGTTCTCTCATCGCAAATTCGATTTTAATTGCTTTCCTCTAAAATTCAACGCAAACATTTGCATGCCCTATATCTATGTCGTTGTATCTTTTTTTTATTTTAGTTTTCTTTCTTTGCCCGGTAGTACTATGGTCTTTCCGCTGTTGTTTGCTCTAATGGAGAATTTATACACTCGAACATTCAACAAAAGAAGAGCCATATGGCTGTGTGTATAGGAGGACCTTTAGTGCTTTAGGACACAAATGTCCTCGACGACTACGTTATCTTGTTTTCCTAAGTGCAGGGCTAATTTCCCCCCAATTGTTTGTTTTCCTCTTCTTCTTTTTTTTTGTTTTGTATCCAAGTCAAAATATTTTTTTTATAAAAAATATAAACGGAAACAGAATATTGCAAAGTAATAAAATTGATCTAATTAAAAACAATGGATACACGAGTAGCTTATCTTGTTTGTTGACTAACTTACCCAGGTTAAACCTCTTTACATAGGATGCAATTAATTTACGTGGACATGAAAGAGGATTCCTTCACTCGTCGATGGAATGGAGAACATGGAGAGGAATTTTCAACGAAATTTTATCGATCGAGAAGTTTTCAACACAAACGAGGATGCACAACTTACAAAGAGAAGACCGCATCCAACGATGCGATGTCGATTAAATCATAAAATAAGAGAAAATCTACCCACTTGGATGATTCCACCTGAATGATGATGATGCCCAGTTCAAACAAATTTGAAAGCAAACACCTCACAATGGAAACAATGGGCAGTGGGTAAGAGAAGAGCACACTTCAACTACGACCAGTACTTGGTTAGCAAATGACTTGTGGGGTTGGGTTGGAGGAGTTTTTTCTTCTTTTTCGTTGCTTTAGTCTCCCATTTTTCCTTCTATTAGATTTGGAATAGTTTGAAGAAAGATCATTGTTCATGGAATTTAGATTAAAAAATAGTTTCGTTGGCTTTGTATATGCATGTCCTTAAAAAAGGAAGGAATCTTTCACATAAATTGGAAGCTATAAATCAACTAGTAATTTATTTCGATTGAAAGAATAGAAAACATTGTGCGCTGGTGGTCGGTCGGTCAACTTATGGCAACCAAATAAAGCTGATGTCAGTTTGCCTTTGCAATTCAAAACCCAAATTTACTGCGATAACTTTATTTAAATTGATAAAGTTTTGTACAATCATAAAACATTTCGACCTCGAGCACTTAAAATAAGTCGTGATTTATGATGTTGTTCGAATATTTTGAATTGCTTTGAACTAATTGATTCGATGGAGTACTGGATAAGTCAGTAAGGAAAGTAGGTAGGTATTCAAAGTAAATAAAAATGCTATAAGGAGAAATAAACATCGATGCACAGGGAAGACCCAAGTTTATTTTGATTGATTGGAATACGATTTACTAGTTTGGCATTCAACGAGCAGCAGGTTACTCAGACTTCAACCAATTCAATAATTGACAAGTACGTACTTCTAACATTTTGATTTTCTTTGATGGTTTCTGGCTTCATTTGCCGAAGCTGAGTGCTGCCGGTTACATTTTTGGGAGTGCATTGATTTTAGCTCAAACGACTGTGAAGTGCAACAACTGCGCTGAAATTTTGGTAGGTTTCTACATTCTATAAGATGAGTAATACAAATCAATGTTAAACGGCTATCTATGTGGAGCTAGAACTAATTACCGGTCTATTGTTCCAACAAACAGCAACCTTCTTTAGTTATAAAGGGTCCGCCAAATAACTTCTCTTATTTTTGAAAATGGGCGCGAAAAATCGGGTGGAGCTTTGACTGTGCGGCACGCAGCGCCGTCCTGTTGAAACCAAATGTTGCCAATATCCTCCTCTTCAATTTTTGTGAACAAAAATTCGTTCAAAGTGGCCCGATAATGATCGCCATTGATTGTAACGGCCACTCCTTGCTCATTTTCGAAAAATGGCGCAATTATGCCTCTTTACCAAAATCCGCACCAAACAGTGACTCGTTTTGGGTGTATCGGCTTTTCAATGTATGTGTGCGGGTTTTCTGTGCCCCAAATGCCACAATTTTGCTTGTTTACATACCCGCCAAGATCAAAATGAGCTTCATCCGATTTGTCGAAATCGGCATCTTCTTTAATCGATCGCAGGCCCACTTAGCGACGCGAAAACACAACATATTCGTTCAGCGGAAGGATAAAACTAATTATCTGTCAAATCAGACAGGAGCTAAGTGTATCCATTCACGAAATAAGCACTAGTTAAAAAAAAACGTTAGATGGCGGAACCTATAGCTTTCCAGATGTTCGTAGAAAAGACTGTAGACACTGCCACGATAAGAAGCCTAGAAGCCTACTCTTGGCTGGGTACCTGGTAACCTGATTCGAGAAAACGCAGAACACAGAGGAAGTGCTCCGCGATGCTGTCATCCTTTCTACAACATTCACAGACGGTGGTATTATTTCAGTCTCACACGTTAAAAAGCTTGACCAAAGAGAAGTGCCCCGCCAACAAGCTTTTTTTAGTCTTTTCTGCAGCGGGATAGTAAAAATTTTGAATTTTTTTCTTCACGTTGAGTGTCATCGTTTGGTCTGTCTGCATACAATGCGGGCATGCCATCTATGGTTGTGCTCTTGACAGATCAAATCGTTGATTGTAGCCCTCAATCCGGACCCTGGCAGACCAAACGCTGGTTCAGGTCCTGAATAAGCTGCCTGAGTTCCTTGCCTTGAAAGTTTATCGGCGATCTCGTTTCCAGTTATACAGTGACGGTCTGGAACCCAAAAGAGACACAAAAAATTTAGTATTCCGACCGCATTTAGGAGAGGTTTTGAATTCCGGAATCCGCAATCACTTTCGAAGTAGTGAGAGGGCTAAGTAGGGCTTTAAGCACAGCTTGCCATTGGCTGCAGACGCAAATAATTTCATCCAGCAATTTTTTGTAACATACCTTATAGCCACTTAAAAAGGGTACGTCTTCGCTTGGAGGACGTACGTGTACTTGTATAGTGAGAGGTGCAGTTGACGGTCGTTGCACCCACAAATGCACCAGCGCCACCATCAGTTTTGAAATTGACCAGTCCTGAACCGAAAGTTGGCCGTGAATTTTTGACGGAGTTTAAGCTTTGGCTTCTTAGTGTCGAACGGTATGTTCTTCTAGTGTTTGTGTAATTCATATTCAAATAGTGAGTAAAACAAAATAAGTTTTTCCGTATTTAAATTTCTCATAATGCCTAAGAGAGCATTATGAGAAGTTTCGTGGGTAGGGTACATATTTTACATTCAAAGCTTAAACCCAATCTATCAATTTTGAAAGAATAAGCTTTTTATAGCCGCACATCTAGGTGTTATGAGTACCATTTAAGTGCTATAATACACAGTGCGAGCAATTGGGAAAGCGGAGAGAATTGAATAGGAGACACCCTATGTCTATTGGTTTATGAGTTTTTGTGAATTTTCGTAACGGAGGGGAAACCAGAGTTTGGTAAAGCATTTCACATACAGGGAGCACGAATAAAATTTTTTAAAAATCAATTTTTTTTATTACATATTTCGAATAGACAGATTTATCGCATTTAGAGCGCGAGAACAACATGCAGTAGAGGAGTTAGAGGAGGAGCTACCTTCGCTTACTGTTGACCTTTTGTATGGAAGTCGAAGGTCTATTGTACGCGCCTGGAATCGCCGATCAATCCGTAAGTTACTTTACTACAATTAATAGTTTTCTCGTGGTGAAACTTTAAACGCAATTATCTCGAAACTACTTTTCAAAAACTGCTCGTGTTGTAGCTCAAAAAGTTAGCGACCGATTTAGATGAAATTTCGGGAGGTTACTCTCAGTAATATTATCGAAAGGATATACCTAAAGTTTGAAAGGTAGCGTGTAAATAAATAATTTTTCGAAAGTCAAATATGTTGAAAAAATTGCCAAAAATTCAAATTTTGGAGCAAAAAGGCTCCCAAATTTAGAATTTTAAACTTTTTCATTCTTTTTTAGGTATATGCTTCCCCTTAATATGTCAGTAAAAGAATGAATTTTGATAAATCTTTTTTAGATTAACCGAAAGAGAATGGCAACTGCAGCAGTTTTCGATATCGCCGAAAACAGGCTTCCGCAGAACTTCAATAAGGCCGCAATTTTGTTGGTCATCCCATAAATACTAATTTTTGTGAATACTGGACAGCTTTAATATACATTTCTCCTAATTTTGAGAATGATTGGGTCTAAAGTGGTCTCCCCCATTAAATATGAATTTCTTTAGTTGACTGTACGTTTAAAGTTGGGCTCAAGGTAAAACTGATGAGGATTTCCAGTGAGGCGGGTGTTGCGACCAAAGAGTTTCAGGGAAGGAATGCAATTGGTTATTTCACTCGAGCACTATGTTTATGAAAAAATTGATAAAAAGACTGAAGCAGGTCGTCGATATATATTCGACGATATTCAAGAGAGTCGAGCGATTCTACAATTAAACGATCACCTATCAATCTTAGCATTCTGCAAAGCTATTTGAGGAGCACCTGATCAAATGATCGATCGCTAAATGTGTTCGCCGACAGTGGGATAAGGTAAGCGAGCATGTTAGGCGAGTATGTTTGTCATTTGTGGTCAATAATCTTATTTTTTTCCAAAACAGTGTAAGGATTGGTTCCACTTTTCGTTGAGAGCCGAAAACCACCAGTGGACCTTTTGCTACGAAAGTCGTACTGACGGTCATTAAGAAGGTTTCGATCTTCAAGATATTTTATGAGGTGACGGTTATTCAACGTTTCCATGATCGTGGAAAAAGAGAATTTAGTGCAATTAGACGGTTATTGGAAGAGGAAAAGATTTGCCTTTTTCAAGGATAAGCTGGACAAATGCAGCTTTCCATCTTCTCGAATTAAGTGAATTTTTTTGAATAAGCTTTGCGACTACTAAATAACATGTTTTGAAGAAGTTGACCTCAAAAGAAAAAGGTAGATTCAATTAAAAAAGTTTAATTGCTTTTCGGGCATCGGCGTTTTTTAAAAGGGAATCGACAACTTGGAATTTGATTTGTATAGATACGCACCCTTTCACTAATTTTATCGAACTGTTATTGTCAATTTATTCAGTAAATGATTTCATTGGAGTAAAGTACACCAACGAGAAACGTCTACAAATTATAAAAATTTTCTACCAAAATTCGGAGTCAGTGACAGCAACTTTAAGAGAGTTTACTCCAATTTTCGGTCGTAATTTTAGCCCTAGTAGAAAAGCAATAACAAGTTTAGTGCAAAAAATTGAGTATACATATTTTTTTTGTGTGATTTTGATGTGTATCAGTGCGAAACAACGGGTTGGTCAAAGAATCGAAAATATGGCTGCCGTTCAGGTTCCAAAACAGTCAATTCCACGACGTCCAATTGAGTCCAACGAATCGACTGATGAAAATGTGCCCGATTGTACTCCAAGCCGATAATAAAGTTTTTGAAACGTTGTAAAGTCCTTATTGGAAAATATATTTAAACTATACAAATGCTGCGTAACACCTTCTTCAACAGAACGATTCAATTGTAGTCTAGAGTCGTTACTTTATAGTCGGATCTTCAATCTTTACGTCTTGAAAATGAAGAGGTGTTTCAAAATCGGATCTTACCTGTATTATTACTACAGTTTACCAACAAAATTAAAAATTTCTAAGTGTAGAGTATAAGCTGATACATAACAGTAAAGCGATATTCAATATATTGTCATGAAGCTTTTTTAGTTGGTAAGGTAAACGCTGTAAGGCAGTGGAGGAGAATATGATCGAGAGGAAGAAATAAATTGACTTACATCCAAACGCTGCCGGACGAAAATTAACATAAATTTAAGACCAAACTTACCTCGTTAAATGTCGACTGCCCTCGTGCACTGCCATTTCCGATGATTTAAACTCATTCAATTCCTTTCGTATGGCAGCCTTGTCTTTAGGCGTCAGTCTTGTCCATGGCTTATCGGCCCTCCGATCATAATCGTGCGCCTGTGTCACCTCAATATAATCGTTGAACCGAATAATCTTCTTCTCCTTGAGTTCTTCAACTGTGGGTCGAAAACTTAACTTCCGCAGTAGATAGCTCTTCTTCTCTTCCTTCTGTTTCTTCTCTTCGGCGGGTGATTGTGCTATTTTGAAAATGAAAGGGGCGAAAAGAAAAGAAAGGGTGTGCCTTTCGGTTAGCAAGCAAATCCAACCGAGTAGCTGAAGTTACATTTACTCTTTAGAATATTCCTTTCCACCAGTTCCTCGGCGGTCGGACGCATCGATAACCGACGTATAAGTCGGGCACCGATTGCTTCCTTTGATTCTTTTATCTCGTTGTCTGTCATCGGATGCAGGATATTCCGATTAATCAGATCCTGTTTATCAGGCCGAAGTTGAAGTTTCAATGATAAACTCTCTTTACGGGCAATTTTTGCTTGCCGATCATTATCATCTTCACGGTAGAGAATTCGTCCGTCGCTCTCGTCATTATCACTAGTCTCGCGTATCACAAATGGTCGAGTGTTTTCCTTGTTCTCTACCTGGCATGGCATATTAAACATTTGTTGCCTACTGTGAAATTAAACAAAAAGTTGTATACTTCATTAGTAAACAGGAAGTTGTGTGGTATCAAAGAAAATCATGCAATAAAATTGTTAAGGGGGAAAATCGAAAAACTAACAAATTTCAAATTCAAATCATGCTAAGGTATAGGGAAATTCTCAATTGGGGGTAGTCAAAGTTGAAGGGTTGGTGCAATTTTATGTTGCAGGTGCCTTAATGATCAAAAGAAACTATCATGCAAAAACTTTGAAAACTTTACAACCTGTTTGAAGAGTGCAATGTCAACAAATATTTATAAAAGTCCTTGAATAAACTCACATTAAAACAAAAAACATTATTCATCTAGAAACTTGAAAGGTCAACGGAGCTTCTCAAAGGAAAATACCACAAATGCCTCAACTGAGGTTACAAACTTTTTGTTGTACCTTTACTTTGGCTCTAAGAATGCACGTGCAAGCAACAAGAAGTATACAGACTGTTGTTGGAAAAGCAGTTCCTTGCTCAAAGGACTTTCATTCCTTAGAACAAGAACAAATAAATGGAGTGGAGAGCTCCGAGTATTACTTACCACCAAACCTTGTGAAGAATGGACAGGACCTAAAATTTTTTACCGACACCGAACGGATAATCGAGAAAGCTGCTTTCATTTCTCATCGGAGGACTTGCCAATTCCTCGCGAAAGGCGGTAAAAAACATTTCTGGTTTTCTGTTGGGACTCGAACCTCGAATCTCCTACGACGTGACAGGCAGTCATGCTTACCATTACACCACAGACACCACATTAAGAGTTTGCTAATTTAAGGTTTCCCGCAAACTCCTAACCATACGCCATACCTCTTCTTGACACTCTACTAATTAATATGGCGTCTCTCTATTCTGTAATTAATGTAATAAAAGCACTTTCCCATCACTTGACTTTGTTCTGGCACCACCAGCGCCGGCTTAGAACAGACGCCTATTCTTAGTGTGAAAACGATGATTCTGCCAATTTGTATTATTAATCCCTTAGTCTATAACGGTAGCTATTCAACACGAAATAAAATTAACTCAAAATTCAATTAATCAGTAACCTGCCAATTAACCTTTAATCGAATTAATTCTTGTCTTGTGTTGTGATGGATTGCTCTCTGTCGAATATTTCCCTCCAACCCTCCAAGACATTTAAATCGAAAGGGAGACTGACGACGCGACGCGATGCCTTATCCTTCGGTAAAAGCCTTTTCAAAATAAATTTTATCATTTGTCTTTTGTTTCTTAGAGGAAATCCCACGTTATTTGGCTCGCTTTGTGTCTATACATTTAGGAGTATCAAAACCTCCATTGCTTTTGGCTTAAAGTATATATCCTTTTGTGGAGAATAACAATTCAAAGTTTGCAAAGAAAATTTATTTGCTTACTTGAGCAAAGGTACACACAATTTAAAGCTCCTTTCTGGTGTTTGCTTTTGAACATGAAACGGGTTCTTTTTCGTGGTCATTGTTTTAGACTTCTATGAATGGAGACAATGACAGGCCACAAAAGTTCTTAATGAAGTGAAGATTATGCACGGAAATACTCCTGATGCCAACAATAAAAAAAAATCACGTATCTTAAATGAGCTTTTTCTGTGAAGAGTTAGAAACGATGGATTGCGTGTGATTCTTCAGAATGCTCAAGTTTACGATTGGGAGCTCTTTTTTCAAACTTGAGCTAAATCACACTCTTGTAATTCTTTTTCTTTCGAGTTAAGGAAAGTGTAGGCTTTGAATTCCTCGTGTTGGGTTAATCAAAGAACACTTTTTCATTTCTGCCCTCTTAACTGATATCGAAGGTGACTTGTGTTTGAATCTGTCTATCCGGACTTTCCAATTTTTGACAACCTGAAATCGTATTCATCTCATTTTGAAATTCCATCCACGATTTGACGGCTTTCCTCTCAGCCCCCACTCTCTCTGCAACCGAGGGCAACTGAAACACCACTGTACGTTTCATGGCACGTTTCTCGGAATCACATCACTTTCAATAAGTTCTTTACACAGAGTAGTAAAGGTTCTTGAAATTGAAAACGGTGACCTTTTCGCATAAAAACATTTCCGACTAAGGTTTTAAATTAAATGAACAATTTCGCGGAAGGAGCAAACGAAAATTCCACAAATATGGCAGCGGAAATACGAATCATATGCAAAGATGAAAACTTCACAGTTAATAAAAAAAATAAAACAAAACGGTACGACATAATTTCAGACACAGTGTGGAGGTGTTACTTTTATTTTAAATACTTTTATCCAGTACTGGGAATGTGCAAAGTTTGAAACTGCTGCTAATTACAAAGGAACTATACCCACGTAACTTGGGCTTGTAATTTCAACGCATGAATTTAATATATGTAGTGAAATTCAAAAGAACTTCAGGGGCAGTGCTATAGTCTTGTTCGTGAATTTCATTGTCCTTATGAAAAGGATTTTCCTGGAAGTTGATTTAAAGTCGTCGTTGCAATTTTTGTAGTGTATTGACAGAGAGAAATGTAGTATCTGTGGTTAGCATGGTTGTTTATTACGAGGAAGTTCGAGGTCCGAATCTCAGAAACATTGAATTTTGATTTCGGTTTGCCTGAGTTCTAATTTACGGCCCTAAAAAAGGGTGTTGCGCGTGCATTTGGGTCGCCAAACATTAAGCCTGTTCCATAATTCAACAAGCCATTGCCATTGATGCTGTCGCAATAAAGGTTCACCTTTGCAATTGGCACAAGAATTGGGCAACACCAAAATGCTTAGCAAGCGAGTTTCTACATTGCAATTGGCACAAGAGACGAACAACCTTCTAAACGCTTCGTAGACATTTCGGTCATCGGCAAGTTTCAATTGGAAACGCGCGAAGAGTTCAACTGTGTTCACCAACGTAAGCGGTCGTATCTGTTTTGAAGTCAGTACAATCAAAAAAGGTACAACAAGGGAAATTTGTGTTTTTTTTATAGGAGCGCATTATTTGAGTTCAGACCAGAGATCAGCTTTTGAATTGAAAATTCAAGAAAATAGTTCTGTGAACTTTTATTTTATGTGTGAAGTTTTAGAAAACTATTTTATAGCCAAGTTTCGTTTGGCAGCAAGAAATCAAATTTATCACCCGTCACTGCACATCACCTTTTCAAGAAGATAGAGATCTTCAATAATAATTTCAATTAAATTTTTTCAAGAGAATGCCACGGCTTGCTAAGTTTCTCATACAGGAGTGTGACTTTTATACAAAACTTTAAGGAATCAATTTAACCATTAAAGCTTTTGATGTCGGAGTTTCAAATAATTGCCTCACATTGTTGCAAATTTGTGATTAATCGTTTTTTTTTTTTTTTGTTGATGTTCCTTCTTCCCAAACAAAGTTACTGGAATTTGAAGAGCCTTTTGAATAAATTATTCCCCTCAGCTATGAAATTTTGTATTTTGGATTCGTATGCGTGATGTCATAGGCGAACATTGAAACAGGAGCGGAAACAAATGGGTTGATGGTTGATGAGGGCAAAACGAATTATACTCGTATGTTGTCATCAAACCAGGACAGAGAACATCGATGAATTCGACAAAATGACACAATAGACATAAATGTACATAGCTTCGAGGTAGTACAGGGCAACATCTACCTAGAATCCGCTATAGACACGGAAAATAACATCAGTGCGGTGTTCAAACGGATCTCTCTTTACTCTAACGTCTAACCGTAACCAACCGCTGCTTGTTTTGGATGAGAAGACAATAAATTGCAATGAACACTTACAAAGCGGAATGGTGACACTTTTACCTTTTTCCAAGTTCGTTCATGATGCATTTAAAAGGAAAATTTCATGCTCGTCTGACAAAAAATGCTGTTGAAATTCAACTCGAAACATACTTTAATAAAAATAACAAACAATACATGAAAGATGAAACATGTTTACAAAAAAAATGGCAACTGCATGCAATTTTCAATTTAGAATAACCCGTGGCAGGGGCGAACGCAGAAAAATTTTTCGGGGGGGGTTTTGAAAAAATATATTAAATATGAACGAAAAATTTGTTTTTAATATTTTCATGCTTTTTTTATACACTGCATTGATTTGTACAGATACATTGCTAGGAGCAATTCTAACTAATACGTATTATAAATGTGAAAGTAACTCTCTCTGTTCAGCTTTCTATGTTAACAGAGAAGAACCTGAGGAAAGACATAGGCTATGCATTTTATCCCTATTATTCTAATGAGAACGAGAACGTTTTCAGGAACCTAGAAACTACAGCACCGATTTTAAAAATTCTTCCACCGTTAGAATGCCTCACTATTGTCAAGTAACATAAGCTTTAACTCATCCCCATATTCATACAGGAACGGGAGTCCTTACTACTATAATTAGTATGAAAGAAGCTCTGTCTGTCTGTCTTTCTGTGTTACCATCTCCCGCCCAAACCACTGAATCGATTCAAATGAAATTTTGTATAGAGGTAGTCTAAAACCTGAGCAAAGACATAGACTTTATGTTTTATCCCAATTCCTGCGGAAACGGGAACGTAAACGAGAACTTAAAAACTACTGCACCGATTTCAAAACTTCTTCCTCCGTTAGAATGCTACACTGACCCCGAGCGAGTGCAATAAACTTTAACTCATTCCCATATTCCTATAAGAACGATCACCATATTCCCACGGGAACGGGAGTTGTTACTAATATTCCAAAAATTCCAAAATTAAATCTGTCTATTTTTTTTTCTTTGTTCCATTATTCCCATGGGAACGGAAGACTTACGGCAAAACAATTTTATTTGGCAAAAGATGAAAAAAGTAAGAACATCGTTTGCAAAAATGTACTTGAGTAAAATTATATAACAATAGGTTACTGAAAAATTAAAAATGCTGCCGAAAGTCACTATTCCACGCTGTTGAAGTCGCGGGCATAGCTAGTATTTAAACGTCCTCATATATACATTCAGCAACATCAAACCGTTCAGTCGCTCCTCGCTGGTTCTTCCTCGCAGATAAGTTTTTAATTTGCGCAAACATGAAAATCGCTCGCTTGAAGCCACGGATACCGGAAGTGTCGCACCGATCTGCATAAAACAATGAACTGTTTTATATAGGGACGAATCGCCAACGTTTAAGATGTCTATAAAGTTGTTGGGCTGTTTTTCGTTTAGCATATTCAAGCAATGTTCATAGGTATGCATGTGCTTATTAATACATAAGTATACCCTTTCCTAGTTGCCGTTGTCGATCCCATTCTAATACAGAGCCAGAGCGACTGATGGCTTTTAGTATGTGTGATGATAATTTTAATTTTCGTAGATTTCGGTCGCAACTGCCGTTAGTTTTGAAGCGACCAATGCGATGTATTTGCAAGTAAGTAGAATTTTCATATATTTCTATCGCAGGTCCCGTTGTATACGACCCCCACATCAAAATATCAAATTTACTTACACTAGAACAGGGTGATCATGCTAATAACATACCAAAACCAAAAAGTCATTCCAAAACATATGAAATACCTGCAAATTAACTTATCGATAGAAATGGCTTCCGCATTTGGAAGGATTTTTTCGTTGACAGAATGAAATTTTCAGATGAATTTTATGTTTCCATGTTTTATATTTTGGTTTTCGTTTTAAAAAACCAGTGGTTTTTTTTTTTATTTCACAAATTTCGGGGGGGGGGGGGGGGGTTCAACCCCCAAAAACCCCCCCTGCGTTCGCCACTGACTCGTGGTACAAATTACAAATTACGATACTCGCAACAAACCACTCGTTATCGTTACGTTGCGTTTCCGTTTCACGATAATCGCTGTCATTTACGACTGTTTTTGGCGGTCGTTTGCTTCTCGTTATAACATTTTCATGGATGCATTCTCGTAATTCACAGTCGTTCTATGTCGGAGCTATTGTTGTTTTGGGTTTTGTTTTTATTTTGCCTTGTACTTCGTAAAATAAAAATCAAAATGTCTTGAAATGAAATAAAAGGATTTAACGAAATAAATATTAGATAGCGAGTTAAAGAAAAGCTTTCTTTATGAAATTATGTGCTTTTGGTATTGTAGGATTAGAAATGACCTTTACGATCATTCAATGTTAGTCGCGCTGAAGATGCAATTCTCTACAATTGCTTGCTGAACTCTCAACTCGCCCTTCATATTACCTCACAATTTCTTTAACCGTAGAACTATAATGGCTGCGTATGACAAGTTCATTGAATTCTGACTTTGCAAATAATGAACCATGGCGTTATATAAACCGAGTGGGGTTCAATGATTTGAATATCCAATGCTGTTTCCTATTGGCATTATCAATGAATGGTTTTTGAGTAAATTAAACCACAAAGATGTCAATACAAACTTTTGTAAAATGTTCTTATTTCGAATGACACAAAATTCAGTTGAAGTCGCGCCCAACCCAATGCAATTGACATCCCTTACCTGACTCTGTTCGACTTGTCCTTTGTCCTCTTAATTCTCTCCTTTTTCCTACGAACGTTCGCACTGTGATTTATTATATCTAACATTTATTCGACTATGAAGAGATGTTTTAGCTAAGAATCATGAGAATTAGCAGTCTGAACAAGAGGAATGTAGTAAATTAGTTTTACCGCCACCGATTATTACGCAAAAATTGGTAAGCCAATCTAAAAGACGTCCCGTCGTATCACGAAGTTTTTAAGTAGTTTTACTTCAAAATTGCAACTGCAAAAGTTAACGTAATTGATCATAAATGTAATCGGTCTATGTTGGAGGAACCAAATATTGAAAAGGTCGTTAAGCTCAATGGCAAATAAGAAAGACCACTTAGTGACGTGACTGAAGAACTGATTCCATCTGGTTTGAAAGGAGCTATGATATCTTTAACTAGCTTTCGTATAAAGGTTCCAAAATTCCTGCTGCAAGAAATATCCACTCAAGAAAAAAGAAACTAGCAACCATTTTCCTTTACGTTTCCCAATTTTTCGAAACACTTATTCAGGGTATTTTGCATAAGATGTGACAAAAGCCCAGGACAGATAAGTTGGGTCAAGAAAAGACAAAATTATGGGAGGGTGGGTTCTATCTCCCTCCGTTTAGGTGGAAGGGCAGTTTTATAGAAGAACGACTTAAAATTAAAAAAAATATATATAAACAGGCAAACAAGCCACTTACTACCACATACTAGAGCGTTTTTGAATAATAATACTTTGTTGTTTTTAGTTCAAGTTAATTTAGTAAATGGTTTCTGAGTAGAGTAGGGCGGGCCTAGTTGAGCATAAGGGCAAGTAGGGCAATCGAGATATCGCGAAGAGTATACAACACCGCATGCGAAAGCATCAAATAGCGGAAAGAAGGAGCTTCAGGAGACGAAATGAATGCGTAACTCGTCGATCGAGTAAATTACAGCGCGCATTGTTAATGTTAAAAAAGTAAAATATTTGTAAATCGGAATATTTCGTCTATAAAAGTCAAATGTTATTCATTTTTAAACAGGTAGGTGGTGCTAATCTCCCATTTGCAACATTTATTGTACTTTTGATAGCCTTCATCTTTGGGTGAAACTCTAACCGTTTTTTCATAACCTCAATTTTGTTGCAAATGAACGTTTTTTTTTTTTGAAGGATGTGGAGTTGCAAAAGGAAGACTACAAGATGTTGTTACATTACTGTAGATTTAAGAAACGGACTGAAAAAGTGTGTTCTTATTTCCGAACGGATTCACGGCTAGTTTTATATCATAAAAACGTTTTGAAAATTTAATTTTATGTTCATTGGAACTGTTTACTACTTTAGTTCATGATAATGTTAATATTGTTTACCATTTCTCATGTGAAGCAATAAATAGTGTTTCACACAGTTCATCCCGAATTCAATTCCGCTAACAAAATGATAAGCATATTGAAATAATACAAATTCAGAATTGAGAACTGTAAAAATACTCAAACGGGAGGAACTCAAATCAGAACAGGGGCATAAAAGATGAAAGGTAAAGAGCTGATTGTCAAACGCATATTTCACTTCTTCTCTATTCAACATTGAAACCATGTTTTGGTTAGACGTTCTAAGAGCTCAACTTGCCCATACCCTTGATCAACTTACCTTACCTATGGAGACCATAGGCTCAATGTGGCTTTCTGAACTTAAATATCTGTGCTCTTAAAGTTGACTTCTTACAGAAATATTACTATGGACACTTTTGCTAAGACATATATAAGGAATGTCCCACCCTTTCCTAATCAAGTCTCAAAAACAAAATTTTGCTTTATTAAGGTTCAATTTAAAATGTTTCTGAGGGAGATGTCAAATCAGTTCAACATTCACCTTTCATGGGTGCCGGGACACAGGGACATACCAGGCAACTGTATGGCAGACGAACTAGCCAAAAAGGGCACGACCACTTCCCTACGCTCAGAATGGAACAACATAGGTGTACCTATCGCTACATGTAAACTCCTACTTAGACAAGATGCTTCGAGGATAGCAAGCACTAGATGGATTGAAAGTAACAACTGAACTCAAAGCGCTCGAAGAGTTTGTTAGTCCTGAACCGCCTGTATCTAGGTTCTACCATAGGTGTTCTTACGGGACACTGTCTAATAGGAAGACACTCCAAAAGCATTGATGTGTATTCCAATGATTTCTGCAGAAGCTGCATGGACGAAGAAGGGGAAGAAACCAACACCTTCTTTGCTCATGCTCTGCACTACTTCATAGGAGGAAAACTCATCTCGGTGAGTTCTTCTTCGAAGATACAAGTGACTTAGCTTACATAGACCCTAAAAGTCTTTCGAAATACATTTAAAGTTCCGCGTGGTTCGACTAGCGGGTGATTAACCTGTAAGTCCCGTAATGGAAGATAAATGGGTGATCAACTCGTTAATCTTACATCGGGTTTCTGAGATCAGTAGGTGATTAACTAGCTAATCTCTGTGGTATCACAATAAGCCCTTGCGGCCTAAGTGTGTCAGGGAATGTGCTCATTGGCTGACAACCACTTCCACCTAACCTAACCTAAGGTTCAATTAATTAAGTCAAACACAGAAAACCGAAAGTCAAAATCTTTCTTAGTTTTAGCAAAATTAGACCCCTCCCTCCTCCCATACGATTTTGTCTTGGCTTGACCAAACCTTTCCGTTTTGAACTTTTATGGCATCTTATGCACATCACCCTGTATAAGAAAAAACATGGATCATCTCTTGATCATAGAGTACAATAAATAAATAGGAGGCGCAACAGAGCGAGAAGCTCCATGGCCTAGCGCTTTTCTCAGTGAGGGAATGAAGGGGACCTACAATTTTTTCGCCGGTTCTGAACAGTTAATCGAGAAAGCGTTTTTCATGTCAATGAATTTTTTAACGGAGGACTTACCAATAAAGTAACAACAGGAACGGAATATCCAGAACTCAATATAATTGCTGGTGTTTCGCAAGGAACAGTTCTTCGACCCGATTTGTTTGTTCTTTTCAGTCGAAGCAGGCCTCAAGTTGAAGGTGGTGTAATGGCAACATTTGCAAACGACAACGCCATACTTGCAATTTCTGATTCAATTAAATCGGCCCGTGGCGTGATGGATTGATAAGCGGGAGGTTCGTGGTTCGAATCCCAACAGAAGCAACAATGTTTTCACGGGTATCGCCTTTCACGAGGAATTGGCAAGTTCTCAGATATTCATTGCAATGAAAAGCGTTTTCTCGATAAGCCGTTCGAAATGAGCCAAAAATAGTAGGTCCCCTCTATTCTCTCACAAAGGCAATGGTAATGAGAAATACCCTAGACCCCGGGGCTTCTCACTCTGTTGCACAGTCCTATTTATTTTAATCGGCCACAAGGGAGAGCCACAGCGAGTCTTAAAATAAAATTTCAGAATAGAGAAGAACATTCCCCATTTCCTTTAACGGAACCAAATAATCCATTACTTTTTTGAATTTCTCTTTGAATTAGAATCACTTCTTTATTCGTAGGAAACAAAATGATATCCAGAATTTGTGCAGAAGTGTACAGTTGGATCTAGAAATTTGTCATAGTCCAACAGCTGAGTCAAAAAGTTAGAAATTTTTTACCGTAGAACAAGTGAGGACCGCATGCACCACAAGAAAACACTAAATCTTACTGTAGTACTGAAATACACACAAAAGTATTTCTAATGCCTAATTTCCAAACGGGAATTAGGCATTAGAAGTCTCAAGTCACTTTGCCCGCCGTTAGTGGAGTCTAGTTCATACAAAACGTCAATCACACAAAATTGTCAAAGAATGTCAGGAACAACCGCTTCAGTTGCCTGTTCCCGTTCCAGTGGGAATACAGGGTTAAGTACTGTCTATATAACAGGGATAGTTTAGCATCCTAATGCTGAAAATATTTTCGAAATCACAAATAGTAACGAAGTCAAAATTCGTTCTTGTGATACGGTGAAGTAACAATTAATTTGTCATTTGAAAAAAAAAAAAAAAACACTTTGCTAACTACTGTAATCCATGCAAAGTTTTACTACAATCAAAATTATGGTACCCTCGAGAAAATAGAACAATCATCAACTCCTACCCAAGCTTAGAGCTCCTTTTCACCTAATTAAATATCATAACGTAGCTTAAATTTATAATTTTCTACATCGAATAACAGCCTTCCAATATCTCATCTCACTTTCAATTTAGTTTGAAAAACAGAAAATAACTTTCATTTCTATAATTTTGAAATCGCCTTAATCTCAGTCGCTCCCTCTCTCTCTGTCACTCTCTTTCTCTCTCTCTCTCTCTCTCTGTATGGCATAAGCCGATAGCCGAATAGCTTTCGTTTGGTTAATTCACTCCCTTTCTTTCATTGCCTTTCTCTCTTTGGGGTTTTTATTTTTAAGTCAACATCTTTTCCTTGTTCTCATTGTAAGGAGATCCAGGATAATCAAAGTATTCCTCTTGAGATAAGACAAGGCAACTTTTTAATTAGAACAAATTGCTTTCCTGAAACTTATCTGCCACCCACAAAAAAAAGGGCAAAGTTTTCTCCCACGCCCTTGTTCTTAATTCAATACTTGAGTGTGCTATCAATATATTTGTTTCAAGCTTTACAACACCATCTTCCTCCTTCTTTCTCTCTCTCTTATAAAGAGGTTGCATGGTTTATCATCAGGAAGATGGAGAGACAATCTGGGAAACAACGTCTGGCTGGGTGAAAAATTGTCAGGGAGTCCAGAAAACTTTTCGTTTTCCATCTTCGAAATAGTATAGAGTCACCTAAAGCAAGAGACTACTTTAACGATGTCATTTGAAGAAAAAATATATATGAAGTAGTGTGCAAGGACATGGGGAGTTTACAGAAACAAATTGGAAACATTAACACTAATCTCATGCTAAATACTATGGCAATTCAAAATGAAATAGAAAAATCTTCAAAGGCAAACAAAACAAAATTATAACGAAAAAGGAAAAAAAAGGAGAAAAAAAGCAAAGAACTCTTTTATTACCATATCCTAATCCGAGGCCGAAGAATTGGTCTACGCATCGTCATTAAGTAAAACGAGAGAAAATAAGTATCAAGAAGTTTATCTCAAACCGTAAATCGGTTTTTATTTTATTACTTACTTTAATGAATAGTTATTAGCCTCCTGCCTCACAACCAATGGCCGCTGGTTCGCTGATGTTGATGATGAGCCACCACCACCACCACCACCACTAGAACCAGATGAACTGCCAGCATTATTGACTTGTTCTTGGGTCGGTGTACCGGGCGATGAATTCGATTGGCCAGATTTCTTTTTCAATGCGGATTTTAGAGGAACTGCATGTGGCTTTGGCTCTTTGGCTGGAATTTCCTCAATACGACATGTGTCGATATTTTGATTTGGTTGTTGCAGCTGGAATGCGTATTCATCTTCCGAATCAAGTTCATCTTGATCAACATCTTGATCTGTTTTCGTTGGTTTGTTTAGAAATAAATAAAAACGATTTTGTGTTATAAGAGAATTTCAATTTTTTGTTAAAAGGTATGTTTTATTATTTTTGTTTTTAAATAAGTTTTATTTTGTTAATATAAAAGCTTGGAAAGTAAGATACATACTAAAGTAATAGGGTGTTTTACATTACCATTAGTTTGTTACTCTCTACAACGTAAAACAAAAATAAATTAGTTTGTTATTCGTCACTTACACACCTTGATATTTTTCAATAAGAATTAACTTACTTTTTATTTTTAACCATACAACTCCCTTTTCGTTAAAAACAATAGTAAATTAGTGCTTTTCAAATAAAAAAAATTTAAATTTTACAGCGTTTTTTGCCTTTATTTTAAAATAATTAATGCGTTTTGTTTAACGAATCACCTTTCAATTGTTATCGTATAACAGCTAAGGCGGACCGGTTATCTTACCTTAAATGAACATCACACCGATACAAATTGGAAGCATTAACAGTTTGATCAAAACAACTCTTACTTTAGTGTATGTTCTTTAAATTTACTCCTAAGATTTGGGTTACCAAACATTAAAGGTATTATTAGATTTAAATTGAACAAAAAAAAAAAACTAAACAAGAAAATAGTTTCCATTATTTTGTCGGTATGTAAATATTGAATAATTTTGACATTTAAAAAGACAGGTTTTTCAAACATCAATTCGGCACAATTTTAACTCAAGATCATTGAAGAACTCAATGCACTCATCAGTGCCAAAATTATTACCCGAAATAGTGAAGGAAAACGCACCAAAAAAAGGCATGTTTTGCTGTTATCAGTACAGGCGTCGATTGATGTTGTTTTCAAAAGCTTCTAAAGGACTAGATTGGATAAAAATGTCTCGTATGATAATCTTTTTATAAAGTATTCAATATTCACATTCCGACATAAAAATGGCGCTTCCTATCTAAGTTGAATGGATGGGCTACAAACTCGTGGGTCAAATTAGTTGCAAAATCGTCAATAACAGGATGTTGGTATTTATTAAAATTTGAAATAAAAATCTTCTTCAAAGACGAAAAAGAAAATTTGGTAAGATATTTTCTTAATTTTGTATTTACTATTTCAGTTTGAGAATGAGTGCAGGTTTGTGTAGCGTATTTTAGAACCGCTGTGCGTGTGGTAAAATAAGCACAAGTCTACGATTGTAGAATGGTTTGCAAAAAGATAAAAAATACCCTTCGATTGTATTCGCCAAATCGTGCTCGAACTATAGACGAATATATTATTTTTGTATTCATCTTATTACGATAACACTGGTCTGCAAAATTTGTTTTTTTTTTTTTGTTCTAGGAAGCAAATTTATTTTTCTGAAGCCTTTTTTGTCCTAAATTCTACTGTGGCGTCAGAATTGGTCTAAATTATAAATAGTGTTCAAAAATTTTAAAGGATCGGTGCAGAAGTTTTGAAGTTATGAGGCGCACGACTTTGAAAACGTGATATTTGAGTTTTTTAAATTTTGAGTTAGCAAATGAAATCTTCAAAACCGGAGACTCAACGAACTTTTGGCTCTCTAGAAAGATCTTTTAGGTAAGTGTTGCCATTTTGAAGCGAAACTTCTTATGCGATTTCCAACAAGGTTGCGTTAAACGATTAACGCGGATTATCGATTGCATACTTTTCGGCGCTGCTCGCAATTTGTTGATATAACAGTTGTATCAAAAGTTTGTCTTAAAGAAACAATATGAGTTCACTAAAAATTAATTTCTACACCTTCCTATTTTCATTTTCACATTAGGAAGTTTCACTTCTTCCGCGCGGAAGGACTCCACGCACTATTTTTTTTTTATTGTTTTATAATTAACGCGCATATCAAGGGGTTATGAATACCCTTTTAATGTAAGAGAACAAAGTACGAGCATTTAGGAAAATAGGAAAGGATTGGAAAGGAGACACTGATAAACATTGCCTTTTGAACTTTTGTCAATCGTAATGCAGGGGAAATACAGAGCCAGGTAAAGCATTCCACATGCGTATGTTGCGACTGAAATAAGAATATCTATACTTGACTGTACGCCCGAATTTGGGCTAAAGGAAAAACTGATGGACATTCCTAGCGAGGCGGGTGTTGCGGTTGCGGCTAAGTTGTTTCAGGGGAGGAATGCAACCGGCTATTTCACAAGAGCACTGTTTGTAGAAAAAGCGATAAAAGAGACTGAGACAGGTAACGTTTCTGAATTGAACTATCACCTATCAATTTTAACGCTCTATTTTGTACCCTATCAAGTAGGGGCAGAGTTGTTTGAGGAGCACCTCACCAGATATGGGAGTTATACTCCAGTTTTATGCGAATGAAGGCCTTATAAATTGTAGCCAAATCAGAAGGGGTAAAGAACTTCCTGCATCGTCTTAAGAAACCTAAGCATTTAGCAGAGTTTTTGGCGACTTCAAATATGTGGTCATTCCAACGAAGATCATCGTTTACATACATACCAAGTACTGACAGCTTTTCTTGGATTGGTTTCTTGGATGCAGGTACCATTCATGGATAATGGCAATGGGGGAATGTTAAGCTTCAATGACAAGAGACAGCATAGAGTTCTCGCAGCATTGAACTCTACTCGGCTTTTGTTACCCCATGTAATAATGCTGTCTAGGTCAGAATTCAATGAGTTAATCATACGCAACCATTCCATTTCCACATCCGAAGAGCAGGGACTTGAATTTGGAAGCGAATATGAAAAGCTGAGAGTCGAGTCGTCAGCAAAACAATTAAGTGGATTAGAGGTTTCAGATAAGAGATCATTTATGAGAATGAGGAAGAGAGTCGGAGACAAAACGAAGCCCTGGGGTACACCAGCATTTATGAAGTGGGTATCAGACTTGAAGCCATCCAATACAACTCGCATTGAACGGTCGGAAAGGTAGTTTCTAATCCAGCAAAGAAGAGACTCATCGATACCAATAGAACGCTTTTCGATAAGAGAGCTTGTTGCCAAACTCTATCAAGTGCTTTGGAAATATTAAGCGCAATAATCTTACTTTCTCCAAAACAATGTAACGATTAGTAACACTTTTCGGTGAGATAAGCCATCAAATCACCAGTTGACCGTTTGCTACAAGCAGTACTGACGGTCATTACGAAGCTTTCGTTCTTCAAGATATTTCATATGTTGGCGGTTTATCAACCATGACCTTGGAAAGAAAGGACATTGGTGCCATTGGACGGTAATTGGAAGGGGAGGAAGATTCGCCTTTTTAGGGACGGGTTGGATAAAAGCAGTTTTCCATCTACTCGGGAAAAGCCCAGCAGAATAGGAAAGGTGGAAAAGTTTACGCAGTGGTTTTGCCAGCGTATAAGAACACCTCTTCAGAATAACGGCGGGGATACCATCTGGACCAGCGGATTTGTGTATATTGAGATCTTGAGGACTTTCGCAACCGAGCCGAGCGAGTTCGAAAAAATATCTGCTTCATCACATAATTTGCAGACTCGAGCTCATGAGGAGCCAATATGCCAATATGCTATGTTATATGTGATATAACAACATGAAGTACCTTTCCCCTCTCTATTGCACTTACATACTCATAAGTAAGGAGGCAGATCCCTTTCTCTTCCCAAAAAAAAGGCAAAATAAAAAAATGGGCACGACTGGGTCGCACGAACTTGCAATTGTGTTCTAAATACGATATCAAAATATAAAGGCCGAGTTTAAGGTTTCGGTATTAGATCTTCATAAAATATTTTGTGGCACAGGGTTGCCAACTACACATTAATTATGGAAATTGAATTAAATCACGCAAAATAATGAAAAAATTAAATTAAATATTCCAAAGGTTTCAAGCAAAAATCTAAGAACGCCATTCTTTTGCAATCGCTAATACATATAAATTATGAAAATTTTATCAAAATCGTTGGACCAGTTTTTCCAAAAAACGGTTTTTATTTTTCACTTTTTTTTTTAAAACTGTTTTTTTAAAAGTCGAGTATGCAAAGTTTTAGAACTTGATAGAAGTTATTTTGACAAAAAATTTAAAAAAAATCAAAGTTATAGTTTTGAAGTTATTTCCAAAAATCGAAATTTTTTAAAAAAATTTATAAAAATTTCCAAAACTAAATTTTTTAAAATATTGATATGCAGTCCTTCTTTAACAGTTTACGACTTCTTAAATCCAAAATTTCGTCAAGATCGTGTAAGCCATTAACAAGAAAGTCGGTTTTGAAAAAAACGGTACTATTGGAGGTACCGTTTTTAGGCTTTTTCCAAAAAATTTTTTTACATCATAAGAAAGACAATTAAAAATTAATCTCTCACACATAATTTTAACGACATCGTTGGAGCCGTTTTCGAGAAAAATAAGTATTATCATATCGGTTGTATGGCAGGTACCGTTATTTCAAGACCTAGAGACTCAATTCCAAAAACCCCTCTGTAAACTGCTCCACAGACCCTAACTGCAAATTTTGAAGAAAATCGATCTATTAGTTCAGGCTGTAGATCCATATACAGACAGACAGACACACAGACAGACACACAGAATTGCAGGACCCACTTTTTTCGTATTCTCTATCATCGTAATGTCATAATTAATTGTTACCTCAAAATTTTTTTTCTGCACGATTGCAAGACTTGCCTTATAGTACCTATAATCGCAAGTAAAAATTACAGAA
Organism: Melanostoma scalare; assembly: GCA_949752695.1. NCBI lineage: Eukaryota > Metazoa > Arthropoda > Insecta > Diptera > Syrphidae > Melanostoma > Melanostoma scalare. Next base: position 200,085,890 of record OX456984.1, read on the forward strand.
TACTTTTGGAAGAGAATTTTCTGTTTATAAAATTATCTATCGACTATTTGTTTGTAAAACTTCATTTTCGGAGATATTCTTGAAAAACTGTTGAAAGATGCAGCGCTCATATTGACACTCATATGAGGACGTTCTTTTGACTGTTTCTTGAGAACGAAGTGGGGGATTCATACCAAAATCTCAATTTTTGCTGATTTTGTGTATAACATAGTTGAAATATTTAATTTTTTCGTGTTAAAATATTCTAGATTAGATTAAGGGGACGGGTACAGCTTGCTCAGCTCTGGGCACTGCGGTGTCTGAATGAAACCTATTGTCCCAGTAAAATATACTAACACATGTTTACAAAATTTTTGAGTTATAGTTTAGTTACCAATTCTCTATACGTCTACACTTTCCCGTTGGAAACAAATAACAACTAGGAAGTCCTGATGTGACTTAAACGTTGTGAATTTTTATTTAATCGAGCTTTAAGTGTTAGTGAAAATAGTATTAGTTAATGCACAATAGTTTAATTAACGTCGATAGTCCAACAGTTACATAAAATGTGCCTGCGTAAGACACTGCCTTCCTCTTAACCAATTTCACAAACCGAATTCGTAGCCCAACCATGCGTGATTAACACTGTTTAGTAAATTTTCTATATTTAATCAAAGTAGTAAACATTTAAGTACAATTAAAAATAAGTTAAATCAAAAGCATTACGGAAGGAAACAATTAGTTTGCCAACTTACTACAAAAGAACACAAATGATGGTGAATGATTTATTAAAACATAATAATTCAATAACCAGGAGAAAGAACAAAAAAGAAAAAAATTAAATAGCAAAAGGTTACCCTTTGGCCAGCCATAAAATAAGATTAAGAGATAAACACGGCTACCATAACACAGAAAATAGAGGTCGGTTGTTAAATTAAAGAGTTCAATAAAAAAAAGAAAGACTTAGAAGAAAACGAAGAATAAGGATTAAAAAAAAAACAAAAAAAAAAATAGCAGACTACGCCCTACCATCATAGTCATAATCCTGATAATCCTGATCGTTAACAGCTCCCGGTCCATGTGGTCGTCCAGCTATCAACGTTGGACTTGGCGTAGAAAACATCGGTGGCGGTGGGATGGGTCCAATCTCCGACAATGGTATTGGAGGCTCTGGAAGGTCAGACAATAAAATATGCCCTGGAAGTTTATGATGACCATCACCTGTGTATGGAGGTGGTGTACTTCCTGGTGGGCCACCGCCTTCAGGATCTGTGAAAATTATTTATTAAAGGGTTTGCATTTTTCTCTCTTATTTTGTAGTTCTTGTTCCTTAAGTATAAAGGCTAAGTGGGCTAAGTATAAAAATTTGCGATTTAATGGCGGATGAATGGATATGCAAAAGTATACACAACAAAAAAAAGGGGGCGGGAAGAAAACAATATTTCAAACAAGACAAGCACAAAAGGGCACAAAGTTTGTTAGCAGTTTTTGTTTTCAAATTTCAATTTTGTTTGGTCTTTTGTTTTACTGGTATAATTTTCAGGTTGAGGGATGCAATAGAAGGAGCAATCGCAAGTTTCTAGTCATAAACAATTTGAGAAAAGAAAAAAAAACTTACAATGATCATTGTGGTAGCAAATGTTGACTCGTTGATTTAATTTATTTGTCCGCAATGTGTTCGGACGATCCATTTTAGAATTCATATGCGAATCCATTTGACCGCCACAACCGCCACCCATATTTGAATTCATACCACCACCACCACTGCCCCCACCACCACCACCTCCAGGCGGTGGCAGCATTGAGCCTTGACATGATGGCTGTTCAGTGCTAGGTGATAGTGTGCCATTGCCACCGATTGGTGCATCAGTCTTGTCTTTTCTGGGTTCTGCAAAGAAGAAATAATTACAAACGTTAGCTAATGTTGATTATTATTTATTAATACAACAACAAGGATACCTAATTACTAAAATATAATTTATAGGGACACTAATTTACTTGAGGACGGCGACGACCTTTATCGTGACTCTCTGTTTTCATTGAATAAAAACGAGCGCAAAGCTTATGTGTGTTAATGCGATTTTATGAGTGTGGTTCTTAATGGCTTTTCTGGTTGAACAACTATTTTACTACTTCATCAGTTTTAAAGTAGTTGGAAAAATCCATGTTTTTAGCAGATTTTTACGTCCTGATCATTTTGAAAATCTGTGAATTACTAAAGATTTTTCTTAAGTATACAAAAATTTAATAAATATAAATATCAGCTTAGTTAAATCTAGGAGAACCTCGTCATTAAATTTATTTTTTTTGGAACTGTTGAGCCAAATAAAAAACCAATTCTGTCCGACTTCAACTAGTTTTAGTTTAATGTAAAGTCATAATAAACTGCAAATAAACAATCTTTAAGTAAAAATACAGTCTACTCAAGCTATGAAAAATTTCTTCTTACACTATCTTAAAATATCTCAATACAACTTGGGACGTACCTCGAATACCTATATCCTATTAACAAACTTGATCAGTACCCTAAAGGCCCATTTACGATCAGTTGTCAGTTCAGTTAGCAGTTCATTTGTAAGTTTAGTAAAAAAGACTTCTGTCTGGTATTCAAGTGATATTTCATTTTACTGATGAGCAGCCGGAAGTTAGTCTAACTAGCAACTGAACTGGCAACTTATGGGAATTCCATCAGTTTCAGTTTCAGTTCAACGCTTCAGTTTTTGCATTTAGACATCAGCTTAACTGACAGCTGAGGTGAAACTGAAGTCATCGTCTACGGCTGCTTTAAGTGTTATACCCTAAGGACCTGAAATAATTTTTCTATGCAGTTTTTTGCATTGGGACAACTTTTTTTTCTTTTTTCTGAACAGATATTCATTTATATTTACGCACAGTGTTCATAGTTTTCCTAATTTTTTTTTGTGTATGTACTTACAACTCAGCAAAAAAAGAGAGTGAGCTTAAAAATGTAAAAGTTTGTGTAGAAATCACAAGACCACAACACAAATTTACTCACAACAATCTGAGCCCAATTTTCCACTCCTTTCCTGTCGTTGATCGTCTAGTAAAAATTTTTGGACGATGTCGCCTCAAAATTATGTAGGCACAACTTCATCTTCATATTCCTTGCAATAGCCATACTTCTTTTAAAAACTAGAGGCAGACTTGCTATGAAAATCAATTAAACTCCAGCATTCAGTGCCAAAAAATTAAAAAAAAAAATAAAAATAACCAACATGTCATCCCACTTAACTTCTAAATTTCTTCTTTTTTTTATTTTTGCTTTTTCAAAATAATTAAAACCCTTCCTAGCTGTTGTGTGTGTGTTAAGTGAAAAAAATAACAACAAATAACAAAAAATAACAAATAAAAAATAACGCTCGTAATATGTGAATTGTGAACCCGGAAGGCTTTGAAAAAGCACGAAACGGAAGAGAGTTTTCTTTTTTTGAGCTTATTCGCTCATTTATTTCATTGCTGTACAGAGAAATGGAAGTGAGTGGAATTTCCGTCATCTTAAAAATTATGAAGGCAATTATTTCTCGAGAGGATTATAAGTTTTTTCTTTATTTTTAAGCAATTGCTGTTGTAAAAAGGAGAAGGATTTTCCTTTGAGCGATATGGCCTTTTTTAAGACAAATCGGGCGTTGCATAATGAGCAGGAGAATGAATATTTTACAGAAAATTGGAAGCAAGCTTTTGTTTAGAGAAATAACTGGTATATGATTTTTTACAGCTGAAATCAAATTAAAAAGAAACAAAGGCATCAGAGAAGACACTCTTCTGTTGTTGAAAATACCCACTAGATGGAGGAAGAGTTACGAAGTATGAATGAAGTGAAACAGGATGCCAGTGAAGCGAAACGAGGAGACACCTAAAATAAGCTGACCACATAGGGAAGGCTGATATTGATATGTTTTAGAAGAAATTAAAGAGAAACGCGCTTCAGATTTGAGTTCGTTCAAATAACTACGTTTGTATATTTGTCTTTATGGTGTGGCAGTAAAGTGGTAAATCGTCTCGGTGCTCGATGGTATTCGAGTTAAGCTCAGACTTCTATGTGTAAAGAACCTCAAACCTTTCGGATGTTAGATTTTTGTACACAATGTCCAATCTACAATTTTTAGTTTATAAGGTTCTCGATAAAGTTTCAGTAAGGATCATGTCTTTCAGAGCTGTGTGATGGGTAGTCGAAATTAGCACCTAATGTAAAATCTTAGGAGCTGTTCAGTGACTTTAGAGGATTTCCATCTCAACGATGATCTCGAAGGGATAACAACTCTTCCAGTTATCTACTTCACACTAGTGATCAACCCGTGGGAACAATTGGTAGTGAATGCAGTTATCCGCAATAAGACGTTGTCATTGCTAATAGCCTTGTGGTTGTGGAACGGCGCGGCGTACAGAAGGAATTAACAAAATAATATTTTTTTCCAGCTTTATGGTTTCATAAGTAAGGACAAATATTCCCATTAATTTTGGAGCACAACTTCGCTCAACCGCCTCTCGTCTGACCTTGCAGTTGCGCGATTTATCACCCCAATTTTTCAAGTCCTTGTTGATGGATCTGTAATGAAGCTCTAGTAGGTACTGTTGGCTTTAATAAGTGCTTGAATTGTTTCAAAAAGTTGGCAAACCATCGGCTCTTCCTGGTTTCCCACAAAACATAAATAAATAAATCAACAGTCCAAACGGGCAGCTCCGAGGAGACCAATTGACAATTGATTGACATGTCGACCATTTAATGACGAACAGCGTGATAAGTGCGTACATGCGAGCTAGCTATAAGATCAACACTCTCTGATAGGCACAAAAACTTCACTAAGAAGAAGCATAATTTGGGCTACACAGCACTCACTTTAGGAGTAACTTTTCAACTATTTCCAACGTAGCTCAAGCGCAAAGTGACTCATTTCGTTTCGCGGAGGTATGATTCTGAATTTCTGTAAAAATTTCGAGCGGCACAGCTATCAGTGTCATATAACCTATGGTTTAAAAAAAACCGCTAGAAGGCCTATCCTATATACTAAACAAGATTGGTGCAGGCGTAAATTCTCTAGAAACTCTCAATTTGATCTGTTTCAATCCTGGCACCACAATTCATGTTGCAACTGTTTCTGTTTCTCTGTTCCTTGTGAACTATTGTTCTTTTATGGCTGAAGATACCCAGATAAAAAATATTTTGCTGTTTGAAATCTAATATGTATGTAATTTAAATTTCAGGAGCAGTTCATTTGTGTGAAGCAGTTCAGAGGGCGAGATGTGATCCATTCGAGATCACGATGCTCGTAATGCCGAAAAAGGAAAAAGAATAAGACATGAGTGTTAAAGGCCAATATTTTTAATGTTTAGCGAAATTCAATAAAGTTTAAAAGCCATAACTTCTCTACTTGAGAAAAAAGACTTACTCTTTATAAAAAGGAGGTTTCGACACTAAGCCGGACTGCTGGAGCACGGCATTTCAGCAAAACACTCCCGATTTTGGTGTATTAATCTCTTTTTTTTCCACCAATAGTAAAATTTAAACAAGCCACGAGAAATACAAAGAATACATGACTGCATTTGCGAAAAGGTGAGGCTAGGTTTAATAGCATAGGATGGTGCAGCAGAGCGGGGAGACCCGGCGCCTAGCGCATTTCTCACAACCATTGCTTATATTTGGCAATGGAGGGGACCTACAATTTTTAAGCGGCTAATCGAGAAAGGGTTTTTCATGGCATTGAATTTATTATAGGAGGACATGCCAATTCCTTGCGAAAGGTGATACCCAAGCAAACACATTATTTGGTTTCTGTTTTTGTGTGGGATTCGAACCTTCCACATAACAAGCAGGCATGCTTACCATTACGCCACGGGCACCACACATCGCTATGGGGAAATCAAATGACACACTTAGACCAATAATATGTCTGTTGTAATACGATATAGGTGAGAGGCTACTTACTTAACACCACCAATTGGAGCTTTTAATAAAACAATATAGGTGATGGGTATCTACGTTCATCAGATCGCTTAGATCATCGAAGAAGAAATTTCACAAATGCAGTTTTCGTTTGGATGAGAGTGCAGGAAATGAACAGAGGAGGTGTGTGATTTCTTATTCTTTCTCGTCTAAACACCTTCTTCAAAAGTCGTTTGATTGAACGCCTAGTCTTGTGAGGTGTCTGTCAATCAGACAAAGGCAATGACACCGATAACGGAGCTATTGTACAATGGATAGCAAGTATTTTGTAAGTTTTATATCGAGTTTTGAACACATATGTTTTGTTGCCAGACAAGTAGGGCTGTTTCTTCACTTGCTGCACCTTGCAGCGATTGGTATACCAATATTCAGCCTGATGGTTGAGATCGGTAGCCCGGTTCCATTTCTGACGAACTCATCGGCTTTGCAGTTGCCTAGAATATCTCTCTGCCTTGGTACCCAAAAAAGGAGAATGTTGAACAAAGGAGTCGGAGTAAATTGTTTGTTTCACACCTTTTAAGGTTTTATTGAAGTGAAACTTCCTATGCGACTTCCAACAAGGTTGCGTTAAACGTTCAACGCGGATTATCGATTTGTTGATATAACAGTTGTATCATTCATTGCGTCATTCAGCCAGACGATTTAATTATAGTGAAATGTGTTCTTCGGTGGAAGTTTGCATTATTTTCGGAGAAAATCAAATTGAAACTAGTTCTTTGTTCTTTTCTTTAAAAAAAAACAATATAGGTTCACTAAAAATCAATTTCTACCCCTTTCTATTTTCATTTCCACATTAGGATGTTTCACTTCACTCCACGCACTTTTTTTTTTTTTTTCTGAATAAGCTGAAGCAAAAATTCTCTTATGTGGAGAGCAAAATTTGGTCTCGTTTTCTGTTCACTTAAGAGAAATTTAACTATATTACCATTTTGATTTAGTCAGGTATTCACCACTTTATCCTTTAAAATAGCGAAGATACTCCTTTGGAGTAAGAAGATGGTCCCAAATCTTCATTATAAAATTGATCCACAGTATTTCGTGTTTTTCAATACTATCTATATCTAAACTAGATTGTAATAATCTATTCATTTCTGTTACTGAGCTCTCAATACAACAACAGCTTAACTGCTACAATCATTATGTGTCGTTTATTTTAATATTAGAATCCTTAACTGAGCGTCAAATCAAAATAGTCAAAACAAATGAAATCAAAATAGTCAAGTTCAAAGTCTGAAAACCTATCTCACAAAATCCGTTCAATTTCAACCTGTTTAAAAACTTTTGTTCTGTGCAACCGGAAACAAAAGAAACTTGTATTTAGTACATTTCCCAATAAAAACAAAGTTTCAAATTATTTCGTCATATATTTGGGGCCATAAGTCGCACAAGAACATGATTCATTTTTTGCTAAAGACGGAGTTTTAGAAACAACCAGGAAATGGAAAAGGCTCCTCTGTAGCAAAATCTGTGAAAGTCCTTTTATATTCACCTTGTTGCAAGAAACAATAATTCAGTGAACTTATGCTCCTATCGAAGATTTACATACAAACTATTCGTATAGAAAGAAGAAATATGGGATCAAATGGAAGAATTCCTTTATTAAAAAATAATGTGAACTTTGGTAAGGTCTAACGAAAGTTCACAACAGCAAAAGGCATTTCTGATACAACTGTGAATCAAGCCCCAACCTCCAACTCATTCACTCATAACTGTAAGGCAACATTCGGACAACGTCCCAATCTCGGCCAACAGCAGCGGAATAAGAACAAACTTCGAATACTGCCGCTGCGAAAATCAATTTCCGAAGAACTTATTTAAAAAAAAAAAAAATAGCACTTAAATAAATTGGAAGACACTTGGCATTCCACCTAATTACAAAAATTAAAAAAAAAAGAACCAAAAATCAAGTGCGATCTTGACTTTGAATGTTTCCAGACCCAAAACAAACAAAACCTGCCCAATTTCAAAACCGCTTGTAGTACGTACATGCCTCGCCCTCATCCCCCACCGCTTGTCAATCAAGCAATAAGAAATCCATCGGCTCTTGAATTCATTTCTGTTTATTTACATTCCAGAGATCAATTCGCAGATCGCAAATAGCTGTTTGCTTGTTTGTTAACATTCCAGCATTCAAAAATAACTAAATTCCCATACCAAAACATGAATGGTTTTTGCACGAGATTTAATTGCGTATGCCTGCGTCTGTGTGTGTGTGTGTGTGTGTGTGTGTGTGTACAACTTCCTCCTAAATAAATATTCAAAATTCCATTCATTTATTTCTTACGATGTCATTGTGTTTCCTCTTTTAAGATTTGGAGTATTTAGTCTGACGTCGTCGGATGAAAGAAAACATATTTACCAACACTCTACTCTCTCTCTCTCTATACCCGCACATCCGCATGCAAATATAATGAACTAAATATCAAACAGTAAGCCCACGTTTTTGTGTCCTTATAGTCCAACAACATTCGTGTTTGCTATAAAGGCATACCAACTCTGAAAAACAGAAAAAAGCTATAAAACCAAATTGTTTATTCCCGCATGTTTGGTAACCTTCAGCATTTTCAGATGTTCCCGGGATAACTAACTATACAGACCTACCCACTATGACGTCAAAAGAAAAACTCCATTACCACGGTATAGCTCGTCTGTCTTCCTCGCCCGGCTTTGTTCATCGCATCGCTCATTAATGAGAAAAGTGCGGAATACGTGCAAATGGATGTTGTTTGTTTCGGGTTTCGTATCCTCATCACTGGAGCGTCACATTTTCGCTTCAGAAAGCGTGGGTTTTAACATTTTCTGTTTTCACGGCGGTAAATATTGCTCATACGCCCGAGTGTTTCTTTTTTGTGTGTTTCGTTATACTCGTTATAATGGAATACAAACCAACTTCTGCTGCAAATAAGCTTTAATCTTTTCATGATGCGCGCTGCTTTGCTTGGAGAGGACTCTCCAATAAAAGCATTCGCATCTTGTTATAAAAGAGCAAATTTTGATTCCAAATCGCTGTAAGTACTTGCCTGGTGGTTACATCAAATCAAACGACATTTGGCAGAGGAAAAACAAATAAACGAAATTATATATTTTCAAAATGTAGGCGTTCAAAAAGAAATGAAATCGTTTGAGCATGTCCAAGGGACACATAGACACAAATATTTTGGTAAGAACAGTTTCTCGTTCTATTTGATTTGATGCCAAAGAATTTACAGTTTTCTCGATTGATCGGCACAATTAGCCAGACAACTATGCATTCTCTATCGAATTGAAGCGAAAAATAAGTCCCGGAAATGAAATGAATTTTTAAATTGTGATTATCGATTTCGCTATTGAGCAGGTCAGGGTTGAATAGGCTTTTTTTGAGTGGAATTCGCTTCAAATATGATTCAAAAATTGGGGATTGAAAAGGCCTATGTACAACGATGTACAACGTACTTCGAAAATAGATTTTGCGTGCGACAGAGTTCGACAGTTAAGGCAGGGGCCGAATTACCGCATCAGTGATCGAGTGAGTGAGTGCAATTTTTCTTTCTAAATTCGCCCATCAGTCTGCTGTTCATTTATCGACTTCAATTCGTTCAGATACCATAGTCAAAGAATGTCACATTGTGGTTATAAAGTGATCGATAACAGGAGAATTGATTCCAAGAACACATGATTCAGTCACGAATTACTCGATCACGTTTGCACTTTACTGAGCAACTGATGAAAATCTATTTTCAACGGCATTCAGACCACGATTTCACGACGATTCGTCAAAAGACTGGCCACTTGTTGTTGATTTCGAAGTATTTTTTCAAGATGTTGTGAATTGTTTGATATCCATCTTTTAATATCTCGCTTGATTTCGGCCGGTAGGGAAAAATAAGACGCAACTTTTATTATGACAATCGGAGTGGGTTTTTATTGAGTTTATGAGAGAAAAAGCGCGCTAATAGAGCAGCAAGTCAAAGCTGTCATTTTGAAAAACGCATTTTACTAACTTCTCAAGAACGATTAATCCAACGAGAGAATAATTTCGAACGACTTTACAGTCTTTTCATCTCTGTATAACATGATTTTTAAGTGCAAGTTACACTTAAAGAATGCTCAACTCAAGAATGCCGTCCTCCCGATTTAGAACAAGTTAAGGTTGTAAGTGCAAACATTGTATAAACCAAATAAAACTGCAGTTGCAGATGGCCTTGACGTCGAGCTCTTCAAGGCAGCAGGAGATTAATTGGAAAGCAGCATACACCAGCTGAACTGCACGATGTGGTCGGAAGAAAAAATGCCTCATGAATGGAATCTCACTACTGTATGCCCGATCCTAAAAAGAGAGATCTTCATAATTCCGCCAATTAAAGAGGAATAAGCTTAATTAACGTCGCTTAGGAGATCTTGTCTGCTGATTTATATGTGAACGTCTGAAACCCCACGTCAACTATTTGATAGGTCCTTATCAATGTGGTCTTAGACCAGAAAAGTCCACAATAGATTAAATTTTCACATTACACAGATCTTGGAAAAAACCCCAGAGTATAATATCGATATTCACCATCTCTTTATCGATTTCAAGGCTGCGTATGACAGTGTTTACAAAGACGAGCTCTACAAAGTCAAGTCTAGTTTCGACACCCCTGAAAAACTCGTACGACTATGCAGGATGACTTTGGAGAATTCACACTGCTCCGTCAAGGTCGTTAGAGAAATCACCGATACCTTTGATGTCGAAAAAGGCTTTAGGCAAGGCGACAAACTGTCATGCGATTTCTTCAACATCAGTCTTGAAAAGATTATAAGAAACTCAAACGTCAACACCAGAGAAACAATCTTTCAAAAGTCTGTACAATTACTCGCCTACGCAGACGAAATTGACGCAATGGAAAGAAAAAAGTGTGATGTCATAGGTGCTTTTGCGAGCATTGAAACAAAAGCGGCAAAAATGGGTTTGATGGGTAATGAGGGCAAAACGATGTATATGTTGGCATCAAACAAGGACACAGAACATCGACGAATTGGACAAAACGTCACAATAGACAGACATAACTTCGATGTAGTACAGGACTTCGTCTACCTTGGATCCGCTGTAGACACGGAAAACAACATCAGTACGGAGATTAAACGGAGAATAACTCTTGCCAACCGTTGGTTCTTTGGGTTGAGAAGGTGATTGAGAAACAAAATCCTCTCTAGAAAAACCGAGGTAACCTTGTATAAGACCTTGATCATCCCAGTCCTGCTTAACGGCTCGGAAGCATGGACCTAATCGAAAGCGGATGAGCAAACCCTTGGTCGTTTCAAAAGAAAAATTCTCTGAATGATCTTTGGTCCCGTATGCGAAGACAATGTGTGGAGAAGAAGATACAATAACGAGCTGTATGAGCTGTACCGCGACATGGGCATAGCCAGAAGAGTACGCATCGCGAGGCTACGATGGTTGGGCCATATAGAGCGGATGGAAATCAACGATCCGGTTCGACGGGTTTTCGAAAGCACATTGCAAGGAAATCACAAAAGGGTTAGGCCCCGTCTTTGTTGGTGTAATCAAGTGGAAGAAGACCTCAACCGATTTAAAGTGCAAACTGGGAAGACCTCGCCCTAAATCCAGATTGTTATCGAAAGATGTTGATTGCGGCCAATGTTTTCCCAGAACTGTAATTTCCACCTAAGTAAGTAAGAAAGGTGATGTTTGCCTGGTTTGCATCAGCAGCCGGGGGTGAAATTTCTTCCCCAGATCCCGATACTTGCACTCCGTGCTTCAGAGCTTGGATTTGGGCTCAGGTTTTGTATTTGACTTTATATCTATCATTTTAAGGGCACAACACGTGAATAGATGCAATGATCAACATGTCATTGGATTTGCTAATGAATAATGAACTCAAACAATCCTCCATTGATCACGTGTTTATATTCGGCCCTATCGTGGTAACCGTCGGAGCGGAATTCTCTCCGATCGGAGACATTTTGCTTCGCGGTATTTCTCCGATCGGACGATCCGACGTTCTCCGATAAGTTTTTGTTGCGGAGATTTTAGTTTTGGGAATGCAATGCATTGCCGCATTTGTGAAAAATTTCTTACGACGACAACTACTTCGAAGCAAAATTGAGTCTCCGAAAAAAGATGCGTTGCGGAGAAAACTCCGCTCCGACGGTTACCACGATAGGGCCGATTAGTCTATTGAATGTGTCATTTCTTAAGGAACTCAAAATTGAATGGACAATTATTGCATGAATCGATTGATGGGCTAATTTTAAAGAAAAACCCGAAAGTGCTATTAAATTATAGAGTGCAATGTATCAACGCAATGTTTTTCAATGTATCTCGAAAACGAAGCAAAGTTTTTTTTGCAATTCCAAGGACGTTTTCCTATCGAAATGCATCTTTTGAAAAATTATAAAAAAAAACTTTCATCCAAAATAATAAAATTACCGACAAAAAAAGTCACTTTTTGAAATTTCAGTTTCGTCAGTTTTTTTTATGGCATTTTTTTCTGTTTGCAGATAGGTATAGGCAATGCTTCATAAAAAAGAAAGTATATAAAATTTTCTTTAAAATGCTAGATACAGATGAACTTTCTATGTTTGAAATTCGCCGAAATATTAGCTGTAATAAACATTATTCTAAAAAATGCACTAGCAAGGCACTGCTTAACATCTATTGACAAAAATGCAACTCTCACCAGGGTTTCTAGACAACAAAGGTAACTGTCGAACTAGTAGCCACAAGCCGCGAACACTGATGTCTCTCAATCAATAGCCTTTTAAAGTTTTATTGAACTGACAATAGAGCAGAGGAACGAAATGATTCGGTCCGGAAAATTGCAAGTCAAAGAACAAATCTTCGACTTTATATTGGAAATTGCAATCAAAAAAGTGAACGAAAAAAGTCTTGATCTTGGCTAACGCGACGATAATTAAGTAAATGTTCATGAGTCCCTGCTTTCTAAACTATCACCTTAAAAACAGTGATTTTAGTCAAAGGTACACTACTTGTAGTTAAAACATATGTAATACGAATGTTTTGCTATTGCTAGAATAGTGCATGGAAATTTTCCAAAGTGTTCGCCAACCAAACTGATATCACAAACACATGAGCTTCAATGCCACCCTAAAGGGGATGACACAAAGGATATTGAGGTTTATGTGATCGCAGATATAAATTAATGCCTCCCGACCTCAATTCCTAAAAAAGGTACGCTCCCAACAGGTTTGAAATTTCAGATAAATGAGAACCAACTCATTCGCCCAAGGTTCGCAAATTATTCGCTTAGAGATAATAATCGACTTATATAAAAAAGGCAAACGATTTGGACGATTTGCTTTTATAAACACAAAATTTGCCAAATGTGAAACGTCAGCTTTAATTTAAATGCGGTAACTTTCCCCGAACTTTCTCTACAGTCGAAAGTTACGTACATGTAGCAAAAGTGGTCTCATTTCTATTACTGTATTTTAACATTCTTCATATTAAACTGAACGGCTCCTAGTGCTCGCAATCCTGTTTGTGAGTTCGGCGAAATTAAACCGTTCAGCATTTGTGAAAAACTTCACCAGATCTTGTAATTACTGCTGTCACACAAATTATTCCTTGAATTTAATTGACTTCATCTCTGCGGCAGTCCTGAGTTTTTCCAAAGATGTTAAATGCCACTTGACAAAGTGGCTTTCACCAACAGTCCCATGCGGCTTTTCTATGCGGGAGACAGTCATCCTCGCTATACTCTTTAAATCCCAACGATAATACTCAAGCACAAACAACAAAGCAAAGCCCGGATTTAAAATAATAAAGCGCCTTCTTCACACCAAAATCCGATTCAACTATTATTGTGCCAAGGAAAAAAAAAAAAAAAGGAAAAAATTATTATTCATTGCCGCTTGTCGGCTCAGGACAATATTAAAATTTTCTACCTCAATTCAGACACCATTGATATAAAGCTCGCGTGTGTAATGCCAGGTTCAACCAGCGACGCCAATGGCGACATCCTGTGGAGATGTTTTCGTATTCAAAAATTAATTTCCCATCCTATAGAATATTCAAATTGAATTATAAGTGCACAAAGAACGAGATCCTTTCGCACACTAAACACAGATTTTCCTTCTCTTATATATAATGTATGTATTATTATGATTTCTTTTTTCACACTGTTCACACTGCCGATGCCGGTGGAAGAACGTTTCCCAGATTTTGCTTTCTTTGTTCCAAGAAGGATTTACATTCACAGTGTGCTTGAAGTGTTTGGTTGAGATTACTATATCCCTGCAGTCAGGTGAGCGTACACGAGGCAGAAGTGAATCTCATATAGCACTGCATAATTGAAACCGTTGAATTTATATTTTAACACACAACGTGTTACGTACGTTACGTTACTCTCAACTTGGGGGCTAGTATAAAAACATAATTAAATGTGTTCAGCACCGAATAGTGCCGATTAATTGCGAAACAAATTGAATTAACATTAAAGATGAGGGGAATGTTGTTCTTTTTTTTTACTTGTTATTCTTCAATTAACGAGTCTTGAAGTTGGCCAGCAAATTGAAGAGAGGCGATAGCAAAATCTACTTCACCTACAATCCAATCCCAATCTGATTTCATTGAAATGTTGTTTTTCTTTTTATTTCTTTATTTTTTTTAGAGGACTTTTCTGTATTATGCGATGGGTGTGTTGAGTTGCCAACGAACGATGCCGTCTTGTATAAATAGATTGAAGTGATTGCAATTAATTCATCGATCTCGTTAATTGGGTTAATGAAGAGAGCGAGGCTCTCAAGTGATGGCACAGTGATTTTTCATTTCGTGTTTTTATATCCAAGTGAATTTATTTATTTTTTCGCGTGAGTGTGGAATTTCGCGCCGGATTTAAATTTAGCAAATTTAATTTTATTTGGGATTAATTTGAGACGGAATTTGTATTGCGTTTCTTTGTTGAGGGGTTGTTTATTCCGAGATCAGGTAGGATTCCTGATCGTGTTTTTTTTATGTCATGGATGCCAGATAATAAATTTATTCGAAAAAATAATAAAATCACAAATTTTATGGTGTTTTGTTGAAAATACTTATTAGTCGTTAATGTAGAGAAACAGTCTTTGGCTCTTACGTTCTAATTTCGATAAAACAGAATATTTAAAAATAAAATTAAATGCTTTTTAGCCTCCCATAAAATTCGATTAAATATTTGAAGATTAATAAAGAAGATTTGGAAATGAACTGTTGAAAATTACATTTCACATTTGGACAAGGAAGTGCTTTAGAGTTAGAATCACCAAAACTATCTTTTCTAAGCCGTCTGCTTATACATACATACAAAGGTTGGCGCAACAGAGCGCAACCATGCCTTGTCAGGGAATGGAGGGGATCTACATTTTTTCGTCGGTTCCGAACGGCTAATCGAGAAACTACTTTTCGCGGCAGTGAATTTACTTACGGAGGACTTGTCAATTCCTCGCGAAAGGTGATACCCTTAAAACAACATTTTAATCGGTTTCTGTTGAGATTCGAAGCACCAACCTCCCGCGTAACAGGCAGACATGCTATTACATTACGCCACGGCCACCACTCTGTTCGATAAAAAAAAGAAATAGGTGCCACTGCCACATGGCCTCTTTTCTAAGAAGCTTCCTGTCTCAATTTAGTGGTAAGATAACTAGGGAAAGATTTTATGAAAATTTAATGATTAAAAAAATTGAAACTACCACATTCGGCTCTGATCAACCAGCGCGTTAAAACCTTGCTCCAATCGGAGCAAACTTGCTCCACTTTTGAAGAAAAAGCAAAATCTACTCCGACGCTCCGATTTTTTCTAGGCTTACTCCACTTTTTTCTTTTAATTGTTTTGGATACCTAAACTTTAGACAACCACGGATTTAAAATTTGTGTTGTAAATAAGTAAATGAAAAGGGGGTGCCACAAAAATGGGAGTCTCAGTACCTAGCGCATTCCAAGGATCTAAAATTTTATGCAAAATTCGAACATTTAAATGAGGTAGATATTGCTTTTATGGCAATTTAACTCTCTTGGTTTGCCAGTTCCTCACAAAAGCTGATACGTGCTTGAATGGTTTCTGAATTCTGGACATAGCATTGGGCCTCCACAGGTCTCTCAAAAAATAGTAGAAAGAGGTCAAATTGAAGCTCCGGGCAGCGAATTGAAAGTGGTTCATGTCAGTATCAAACCGGAAAAAACGTGATTGTGGATCGAGTCTCACACTCTCGACTACAGCAAGCACATTCCGGTCTGTGCAGACCGTACGACAGGACTTTGGGAATTGTCCACTAAAATCACTTTCTGCACAAACTTGCTTACTTACACCGGTGCTGGGTGCTTCACTACAACAAAAACTTCTTTCAAAATACGCACCGTTTTGACACACAGCACTAACTTTGAAATAAGTTGCTCAACATTTTTTTACTTTGATTAACGATATAGCGACTTATTTCATTCCGCAGAGGTATGATCCTTTGTTTCTGTCATAATTTCATAACGGGAAGCAGTTGTTAAGGTCAAAACAGCCTATAATATTAAAAGAAGCTGAAGGGTCGGCCATCTAACGTTTTTTTTTTTTTTTTCATCTAGTGCTTATTTCGTGAATGGTAACACTTAGCTCATGTCTGATTTGACAGATAATTAGTTTTATCCTAACCGAAAATGGTTGTGTATACGCTCGAACCACACTGGGAAATATTGCGACATTACTTTGAAAATCATGGTAATGTTGCAGAATGTGTGCAAAAATTGCGTACGGATTTTAGAAGAAGAGAAGCACCGCCGGCTCTGTATGTTCGTTATCTTCTGAAAAAAGTGAAAGAAACTGGCATCCTCATCGATAAACCAAAGCGTGAAAAGCCAAAAACAGTGCGTACACCCGAGAATATTGCTAATGTGGCAGAAAGTGTGCCTGAAGCGCCATCAACATCAATTCACCATGGTTCTCAACAATTGAACATTTCGGAGATATCATTGAGACGAATTTCGCATAAAGTCCTTGGTATGACGCCATACAAAGTCCAATTGGTTCAGGAGTTGAAGCCAACTAACCATCCAATGCATTTTCGCTTCGCTAAGTGGGCCTGTGATCGACTTAGAGAAGATGCCGATTTTGCCAAAAAAAATCATCTTTTCAGATGAAGCTCATTTTGATCTTGGCGGGTATGTAAACAAGCAAAATTGTCGCATTTGGGGCACAGAAAACCCTCACGCATACATTTGATAAGCCGATACACAAAAAAACAAGTCACTGTTTGGTGCGGATTTTGGTCCAGAGGCATAAATGGGCCATTTTTCTTCGAAAATGAGCAAGGAGTGGACGCTACAATCAATGGCGATCGTTATCGGGCCATGTTGTTTTGTTCACAAAAATTGAAGAGGAGGCAACATTTGGTTTCAACAGGAAGGCGCTACGTGCCACACAGCCGAAGCTACACTCGATCGTGTAGGCTACTGCATGGCCAGCCGAGGTAGCCATTTGAACGAAATTATTTTCCATTATTAACCGGAAGGATTGTACTTTCAATGTATTTCATGCCTCCATTAGATGCAGACAAACCAAGCATATGCTCCCCAACGTTAGTAAGAAGACTGCAACATTTTTGCTAGCTCGTAGCAGAAAAGACTGTAGAAAGCTTATTGGCGTTGCCAGCGGGCACTTCTCTTTTGCCATGCACTTAAACGTGTTAGGCTTAAGTGATACCACACTCTGTGAATCTTGTGGAGAAGACGAGGACACCGCTCTGTGAATGTCCTGCTTTTTCTCGCATGAGGTTACAGATACTCGGCGCAGACATGGTGAGAGCTGGTAACTTAGGCTCCTTATCATGGCAGCGTCTTTTGGCTTTTCTCCGAACATCTGGAAAGCTATAACAAATAGAAGGTTGCTATCTGGTAGTACAATCGACCGGTATTTAGGTCTGAGCGCTCCAGCTGGTATTTTAAGAACCTCCAACAAAAAAAAAAAAAAATTGTACTTTCAAAAAAAAGAAATTTGAGAAAATCAGTAGTTTTTTTTATAGCATTTTCAAAAAAAAAAGTTATTTGGCGGACCCTTTACAAGATGGCCCACACTTTACTTAAATAAACTTTTTCTTAAAGAAAATGTAAAAATGTTATTTTTGTTTGTAATCTACTCCGGCAACTTCGCATATGCTCCACCTTTTTTTTAAATTTGTTCTGAAATTCCATGACTGAAGTTCGAACCCTGCTTTCTACTTGAAAACTGCGCAAAAGGTCTAGTCATATGGAATTGGAAAAAGGATCACGTTTATTCTCAAAGCAAAAGACGTCTTTGCATCTTCGTTTTGCAGAAAAGAAGAAAAAAAAAACCAAAAATGATTTGAGCTAATTCAGAACAATGAACCACACAAGTGGAAAAACCACAAGGCAGTGTCTTCGGACCTCATTTGTATCAGCGGCAGATGAATTTGAGTCTATTAAAGGCTAATTTTATAGATAACCAGGTTGAAATCAAGAAAGTTAGTAAATTATTGAGGTAGTTTTCCGTATTCCAAATATTAGACTTTCTTTTATGGGTTGGGCTCAGATTGAATAAAAAAAGTCTAATATCCCCAAAAGATTCAGATTGAAAGCATTTTTTCTGTATAGTGGACACGCTAATAACCAATGATCAGTCTATTCCTTTCTTAAAAATAAAAACTCACAAGACCTGCGTTATAACCCAACCAATAGCTTCCTAAAATTTATTTAAAATCAGACTTAGAATTTTCAAAAAATGCTCTGGTCTTATTCGGCATAGGCTACGCACTATTTTTTGACAGGGCTCAAAGACGTTATTACGCCTTTATCAAAAGCATTCCTTGCACGCAATTCTTGAAATATGTTACAAATGTTAACACACATTCTCTTCCTTTATTGTGGGCCCATGTCTGTAAACCCTTTCAAGTTTTTATAGAATTGGGCATTGGAATTTAAGTCTATTGTTTCCATTCTTTCAACATTTAGCTGTCCAAATGCTCATGCAAGGAATACATAAAAGCTCCATCACAAATTATAATCTAATTTTCAATAAGAAGGAATTCTTTTGATTTCATCCCCAATTTTGGTTTGTGGGAGCAAGAATGTTACCTGACAAAAAAAAAATCTCCCCTTCCATAAAGCGCTTTTGATATTTCCTCCTTTTCAGATACAAAAAAATAATAACCAAAAGGCACTCTGCACAGGAGCATGGAATTCATCCTCTGAACAAAGGTAATGCCTTCATCACTTACCCCTAATGCCTAATGATTAACTAAATTCCAACAATTACGTCCATTTGCCAAGACAAATTGAAAAGCCCATCTGCGAGTGGATGGATACTTCTCCCTCAAAAGCATTTCCATTAACAGACTATTTAAATTGATTTTTGTTGCAAAGCCCCCTAAGTGTTTAGCAAAAAAAACTTTAAAAACTTTTTGTCGTCGTTCAAAAACGAAAACCACCTGAAAGACGAAGGTCATACGTAATCTTTTCTAAAATTGAACAGAGAAATCTTTTAAAAATAAACGAAACTTTAAACTTTGGCGCCGCAAATGAAAACACAAACATAAACATTTATTCCACCTCTTCGAAGATGACACAACAACACCCATACCCCTCGTGATTAAATTTATTGGTGAATGAGTTGCCATTTGACAAACACAGAACAAAATATTGTCGGCAAAAATAAACAAAAACCCGGAAAAACGTCAGCATTTGCCACCGCAAAAAGCTGAAATGGTGATTATTTTATACACCCGGCCCGTTCATATTGCCATAGTAAGTCTTGGAACATGGAAAATGTCAACCCCCAATCAAGGCCGTCAATCGAATATTCTTCGACCTTCTTTAAAGGTTGACCTTCTTTTTTATCATTATTATTATCGGTTGTTCATTCGAAGTTAATTCATTTTGAATTCAGGACTAAGTTACAAATCTCATCACCGAAAAATAAAATAAAATCCTTTTTCTCTACGAATTTAAAATTTTGACAGCTAGGGATTTGGGACTTCACTTTACTTCACCTGGGGAGAAGGTTATACCTGCTAATGGCTATTATTATCTTTCTCATCCAAATGCCATCACAACCTGTTGGGGTTAGCAAAAAAATGTAAAAAAAAAAAAATGCCAAAGCCGTCCTGGTATGTGGCTGAATGGTTCAAGTATCGAAAACGATGGATAAAATATGCAAAGCATTTTCTTCGTCATTTAAGCGTTAGCTTTTAAGACAGGCAATTCCAGCCTAAGAATATCCTTTCGCATCACATGCACGTATCGGCTGCTATCAGCTACACTCAGGTAATAGAGAGCATTCCAGCAGCATTGGGATGAAGTAAATGAGATTTCGAGGCAACCTTCACTCATCCTGATACCACGGAGACTTTGTGTCAAAAAATTTTGAGAAGAAACAATCAACTGAAAGCTGAGTCCCCTGATATTGATTGTGAATTATGAAAGACAGAACAAATAATGCGATTGATTTAAACTTTCATTGTTAGTGACGTTCACATTCTTGCTAAAACAAAGGAAGTTCTTTGCAACACGCAACCTTTTTCAAAATTGAGCCCCGAAAAGATGACTAGAAGATAAAAAGTTATTAAAACCTTAAGAGCAGAAAATACAGGTTATAAGGACGTACGGTTTTTGAATATTACGTTGTAGTGATTTGCAATAGCTGGGCGCGGGAGGTGAAAATGAGTAGCTCGGTTCGCGGAAATTGGGATGACATGGAGCACTTCACGCCTACAGGTGCACAGAGTACGTAAATAACGATTCGTGCGGTGTTGTTAGACGTTGACGCCTTTTTAATTGCGAATTACACAACCTAAATTAGTTTCCCAGTAAATGTGTGATTAGGCTGGGTCAGAAAGTTCGAGTTTAATGATTCAACTCTCACTCAGAAACCTTCGCTGCGCCCAAGGTCAACAAGAACAGAAACCCTTTGAAACTCTGCGAGGACAATCTGTGACAGTAAATTAGGACCGATACACATCCACGTTTCAACAAAATGGCGCGAGATACCACGCATCTTATGCCTCGATAGCAGTCGTAAACGAGATGTTTGGGGGAAAACTCATATTGGGGTGATATTGCGTAACCGCCCAGAAGCTAGAATTTGACACCACCAGACTTTTTTTTAGTGGGATACATGAAGAATAGGTGGTACCCGTGGTGTGATGGATAGCATGTCCGCCTGTCAATCCAAAGGTTCGAGTTCGAATCCCAACAGAGGCAAAAATGTTTTTTCTACGGGTATCGCCTTTCGCGAGGAATTGGCAAGTCCTCCGTTAGTATTCATTGCCATGAAAAGCGCTTTCTCGATTAGCCGTTCGGAACCGGCAGAAAATTGTAGGTCCCCTCCATTTCCTCACAAGGCATGGTTGTGAGAAATGCGCTAGGCCCAATAGCTCCTCGCTCTGTTGCGCCACCCTATTTATTTATTTTTTACATGAAGAATAGAGTTTGTCACAATATTCCAACCATGACTGTCCAATTGATGACCAATATCGAATAAGAAATGACGTCAATTCCAAGAGCAGTGTGCCGGCGAGCTTTCGATAACCTGAGGTTCAGAATGGAAGAGCGTTAGCAGCGCGACGGCGCACATCATAGGGATGTCATTTTCAAAAGATGACTTTCCGGTGTACCTATTTTCATTAAAATAAACATTTGTTTGCTGTTCCATTTTTTCATGATTTTTAAAAATTCATCCAACTTTTTGGCGCACCCTTAAGCTTTGTTTGTAAGAAATGTTTACAAAAAATACCTTCTAGGATCTGTTAAGCGTAAGCCTAACGAAGAAGGATATTATCTGGTCCGAAAATTTCGCCATCAGAGCAACATCCTGGCAGGTGTTTTAACCATCAAAAAAGTTATACGGCTGGTACTTTATAAAGCGGAGTTATTTTTAATATTAAAAATGTAATAACATCATTTTATCAGCTCGTCAAGACAGAAACTACCAGACTCTGTGAGTTCATTGCTTCAAAGCCCTAAAGCCGGGTTTACCAGAGTCGAACTATCCGTTTTTTGAAGCTGCCTAAGTTCATTGAATCAATTACGAGTCGGAGTACCCACCAAGAGGAACCGCAAGTTTTTGCTTTTGATCCCGCTTCTTGTCAAATTCACCAATTGATCTATCCATCGGACATTCTGATATAAACTGAAGCAGTCATTAAAGCACAGTAGTACTTGCAGATACAACATTTTGAGTCGACTCCGAACTGCTAATCGAGAAAGCCCTTTTTTTGTAAGCAATGAATTTGCTATCGGAGGACTTGCCAATTCCTTGTGAAAGGCGAAACCCTTATAAAAAACTGTTTTCTTTTCTGTTGGGATTCGAAATTATGACGTAACAGGAAGATACACTCACCTTTACGCAACTGGTACCATTTCATTTAATTCACTAGAAAAACGGATCATATACTTTCTGGTCGCAATCAGAAAGCATATTTTTGAGGGCTTGAACGAGCGATTGAACAGCATACATCCATGATAAAACCTTTTCTATAGATTTCCAAAATCGGTGTACCTTAGGGCAGCAACATAGACCCATTTCTTTTTATTGATGCTGTTCGATTTTTAATGAGAGCTGTCGCAAAGAAATCACTAGTTTAACTTAACTGAATCTTCCAAGATCATCAGAGGCCAAAGATCATAGAAAGCCAAAGAATCGAGTGCAAGCTTTCCAACGAATTAATACCCGAAATACCATCGCACAAGGTAATGGCTCAGCTTACATAAAACTCACTTAAGCAACTCTTACCGTTCATAAGCTGTCTGTGGATGTAGATTTAAGTAAATTCTTCACTCGTGTAGTGTAGATTTCAAAACTTTAGTAACTTTATCGGTAGGATGCTCTAGCCTAGGTTACATAACTACACGGTGACCTTCATTATTCCCACCAAAAGTAAAACATAGCTCGCTTTGACAATTTAATTTTTCAACCTCAATCGGTATTTACACGTAATTTAAACTGACCACACACGAGCACATACTCGAATAATTAAAGTGAAATGCAAATAAATTCAATGAAGGCCAATAAAACTAAAATTTCATGGCTAAAACTACAATACCAACCCAACCCTTTCCTTGCTCGCTGTCAATGTTTGTCTTTTTTTTTTGTGTGTGAGCAAGCAAATAACCAACAAAAAAAAAAAACATTTTCCATTGATTAAACCTACAACAGCACTAAGGAGAAGCATGGTGATACTCTCTGAAACGTGCTTGAGTTTTTTTTTCACAAAATAACGACAAACAACGACAAACTCGGAAGCATCGACGCTGAAAAATGTCCATTTCCGTTTCCCCTCGGTTTGAAAATATGTACGTATTTTTTTGCATATTTATTTTCAATCACGTTTGACTCACAGTCAAAACCCCTATCCGCTATACTCCGGTCAAACGAAGTTGTTTTCTGGAAAATAAATCGTTGTGACATAATTTTTTTTTCAAGAGTGAGAAGGACTTTTTTCAAAATTCGACATTTTAAGCATCCTTTATCAACTGGACAGCCAAAATGTATCTGGATTTTTTTTTTTTTTTTCAGAACCACATCACCACATTGTAAAGAGGATAGACTCAATTCGGTAGAAATTTATGTGTTGCTGCAGTGATTCAGTTAAACGATTGTACGTTTTTCAATTTTGGGTCGTAAAATACTTTGAAGTTAAATTTTTGACATTGAATCGATTGTGCAAGAGTGATGCGTTTGTCTGCCAGAGGGGTGAAGCCATGCAAATTTATCGCAAACTTAACAGACAATCAATCAAGTCAACAATATTTTTTGGGAGATTTTACTTAATTTTCTATTACCTTTAGCCATTCGAATTTGTTCTCGAGGAAAAAAGGTAAACATGCGGAAGATATTTGGCAGTAGGTCATTTTTTCGGAGAAGAAAATGAGCTCTTTATAAAAGGCTTATGGTGGGAGAGTACAATTCCTGCGCAATATTTCGGAACGAAGGAGCATATTAAGTCAAAACAACGTTTAAATAAGAAAATTAGTAAAGCTCGCCATGATGTACCAAGACCAATTCTTCGTTCCAACCATTTTACTACTTAAGGAGCACGTGATACGTGAAACTACATACATTCGGACCTAGCGAGGTATCCGGTCGGACACGAAAATTCTCCGATTTTGTCTTTTTGATTGATGCTTCAAAGCTTCTTTTAAATAGGCACCAAACAATTTGGAACAAACTGGTTAGGTTTTCCGAACTGGTTAGAGGATTGATCAGAACCAAGTAAAGACCTAACTTGAATATTCATAAGAGCTGAAGCAATTGGATGGTTTTAGAAGACCAACTGGAGAGCTGTCTAATATCCATTACAAATTCACACTACATACCACCAAAATAAACAAAAACATAATCATACGCTGCCCAGAAAGCCCCGCAGAAAAAAAACACAGCACCAATGGTCGAATAAAATTTTCCATGTCATTTCATTCAACAAATTACAGGTCACAGTGAGTTCGTCCCTAAAGGGCAAAATCGGTCTCCGGCGACCGTCGCTAGTAAACGGTCGTCTAGGAGGGGCACAGGTTAGGATGACAGTGTCCAGTGCTATCTCAAAGTGAATCAAGTATCCAGCTCTAATTCGTTGTGAAACTAGTTTCCAGTTGTGAGTTTAGTGGCTCTATTTATCTTAGAGCAAAACCCATAATCAACGATGTAGTACTATTCCAGGAATTACCGCGTTAGACAACATTTGAGTTTCCCAGGCTAAACTGTGGAACTGGGAAACAGCCTGGCCGCAGTTCGATTCAAAAGGACTAAGGCCAAAAACCTTGGATCAAAAAAAAAAATTCTCATAGTTGAAAAAACCAGGTGAAATATGTCGAGAAGCTGCTATGCAGAGTTGTTGGGAATCAGATTCAACGTTGTTGAGAGCAAAAGCTTAAGCAAGGACTATGAAGATTAGGAACCAAAGCTCTTGAGTGGTATTACCAAACCGACTGGATTGTTGGTCAGCAGACAATTGGAGGGATGTTGTAAGTCAAATGATCCCTTTCGAAGAGCCGCTGCAGAACAGCAAAGAATGATGATCAGCATACCTGCCTGCTAATCCAGAGGTAATGTTTTTCCACGGGTATAGCCTTTCGCGAGAAATTGGCAAGAACTCCAATAGTAAATTCATGCCATGAAAAGAGCTTTCTCGATTAATCGTTCGAAACCGGCAGAAAAGTGTAGGTCCTCTCCATTCTCTCACAAGACATGGTTGTGAGAAATGCTCTAGGGACCGGGGCTCATCGCTCTGTTGCGCCACCATTTTGATTTATTTATGATAGGACAAAATAGCATTGTATATATATTTAATAGTAAACTCGATTTTCTTTTTGACCGGTGGCGCACCAAGCGTCGTCGACCAAAGCTCGGATGTTCCACTTGAGTTTTTTTCTTTTTTTGATGAGAGCGTTTGTGGATGCTATTAAGCTGAAAGAGAAATTCAGTTTGTAAACAATGAATTTTTTTGGTGGGCAGCTGAGCAAGGACCAAAGAGCAAACCGAAGATCGGACGTATATTTTTGGTACATGTATACGTATGGTGAGAACATAATATCGATATTCACCACCTCTTTATTGATTTCAAGGCCGCGTATGACAGTATTTACAGAGACGAGCTGTATAGAGCCATGTCTAGTTTCGGCATCCCTGCAAAGCTCGTACGACTATGCAGGATGACTTTGGAGAATTCACGCTGCTCCGTCAAGGTCGGAAAAGAACTCACCGAGACCTTTGATGTCGAAAAAGGCTTTAGGCAAGGCGACAAACTGTCATGCGATTTCTTCAACATCATACTTGAACAGATTGTAAGAAACTCAAACGTCAACACCAGAGGAACAATCTTTCAAAAGTCTGTACAATTACTCGCCTATGCAGACGATATTGACGTAATGGGAAGAAAAAAGCGTGATGTCATAGGTGCTTTTGCGAGTATTGAAACAGAAGCGGCAAAAATGGGTTTAATGGTTAATGAGGGTAAAACGAAGTATATGCTGTCATCAAACAAGGACACAGAACATCGACGAATTGGACAAAACGTCACAATAGACAGACATAACTTCGAGGTAGTACAGGACTTCGTCTACCTAGGATCCGCTGTAGACACGGACAACAACATCAGTGCGGAGATCAAACGGAGAATAACTCTTGCCAACCGTTGCTTCTTTGGGTTAAGAAGGCAATTGAGAAACAAAACCCTCTCTAGAAAAACCAAGGTGACCTTGTATAAGACCTTAATCATCCCAGTCCTGCTGTACGGCGCGGAAGCATGGACCTTATCGAAAGCGGATGAGGAAACTCTTGGTCGTTTCGAAAGAAAAATTCTCCGAATGATCTTTGGTCCCGTATGCGAAGACAATGTGTGGAGAAGAAGATACAACAACGAGCTGTATGAGCTGTACCGCGACATGGGCATAGCCAGAAGAGTACGCATCGCGAGGCTACGATGGTTGGGCCATGTAGAGCGGATGGACCCAAACGCTCCGGCTCGTCGGGTGTTCGAAAGCACATTGCAGGGAAATCGCGGAAGGGGAAGACCTCGTCTTAGGTAGCGCAATCAAGTGGATGAAGACCTCAACCGACTTGGAGTGCGAAACTGGAGAGAGCTCGCCCGAGATCGAAATCGTTATAGAAGGATGTTGGTTGAGGCCCAGGTTCACCCCGAACTGTAATGCCCACCTAAGTAAGTAAGTATACGTATGGTGCAAAGGAGATAAAGAAGCAAAAGCGATATGGGCAGGACAATACTCTCAAGGATAAAAATAGACATTCTGGTAAGATGAAAGAAATTAAAAAATGACCTTGATCTTGCATGTGAATATTTTGCTTGTGGGTTAGTGAGGTAGGTTGGAGTTTTACTCAATGTGGGTACGTACATCGATGTAAGTTTTCGTATTTTGATCATTTATCGTCCTGTGTCGTATATTAAGCTCATATTTAATTTGCGATATTCATTAATGAACATATCTTTTTGAGTATTTTCATCTATCAATTTAACATTTCGTAGTGAAGTGCAATTGAATAATTCAGTGAAATTGAACGAGCAACAAGATCTGCTCTTGGTGGTAAGCTTCAATTGGCGATTTCAGTTTTTTTCAAAACTTTGATATCGTTAATTGGTTTTATTGAACTCTGTTTTTATTATTATACTATTACTATCATAATTTTTATTATCATTACCTTTTTAAACATTATATTATCAAATTAATTAATATTAGGTACGTTTCGAAAAGTTTCGTGCGATCGGGTATACAATTAGTGTGTTTTGAAGTCTTTACTTTCGCGTGTTTTTTTTTTTAAGTAGTGCAAATAAGAGTTTTTTCACCAAAAAATAAGTATGAACTATATTGCCATCGTCTCCTAAATAATTCGTGAGGAATTTATGCTTGTAAGGTACTTAAAATCACATTTCTTGATTTATTCGTCGTTCGTTGGTCGTGCTCATGTGAATTGCCCTTTAATGGATGTTCAATTCACTAATGGATTCAAACTTGTAATATAAAAATTCTGTTAATGAAAACTGTTATACTTTTATATATGTACTACTCTACTACTGTTATTTTATTAAATTCTTGAAATAAATGGTTATTCGAAAGTGCAATGAATTTCGGAAATCTTTTACAGCCTATGTAACTTTTTAGGCTATAGATCTTCTATGTTTGAAATTTCATTCAAATCGGCTCAGTAGTTTTGGAGCCTGTTCAAACAAACAACCAAAGAATCCTTCCCTCTTTACAATAGTATAAGGACATGAAAGATGGATTCTACCCAACATACCATGAGAAAATGGGTCATTTTGAGACTTCTTTGTCCAATTGAAATATTTATCTGTAGGTTTGTGCAATCCCTTAGTAAAAATAATTTTATTTTTAAAAATCAGCCAAGCTGTTTAAACTCGCTCACAAATTTTTCACTATTATTCTTACTACAAGCCCTATGATTTAAGTCCATACTCAAAATTTATTCAATTTCTTAATCACAGAACAAACTTGTAAAATTTTGCATTTATCAAACAACCAATTAAAATTAGATTTTTTTATTTATTTAAGGACATCTGCTCTCCTCAATATTTTTAAGTTATTCTATGTCTACCTATTTGTGAAATTTTCAAGCTGTGACCTGAGAAAAATTGACGATTGTATATTTTCTGCAGAGTTTTGCAGTTATTTCTTAAGTTTTCCTTTGCCTTAATTGTCTTATATTGGTATATTCTGAACTTATTTGACTAAAAAGAAAAGTACGTTCCCATTTCTATATTACTAACGTTTTTCTCCTTTGAATTTTGAATCGAACTGGTTAATGCCTTTACTAACTAAAATGCTTTAATGCACCTGTCACTGTATTCTGCTATAATAGTAACAGGTTGCGTTAAAATAAATGGTTCTTATATTCACTGTATTGCGTTTGAAATTATTCAATCCATAATTCCAGAAAACCTAAAAATACATACTGAAAAAATCTTACTCTCATTAATTTTTCAGAAGAATTTACTTCAAAGCAATTTGAACCAAAGTGAAATAATGCAACGTGGCTATTTGCTCCGTATACAGGCAAATTGAATCAAAATAAATGACGTAACGCAAAAGCATATGGTTCATCTCAAATCAGTTCTTTCGCATGGATACACTTAAGAAAGCGAAAATCCTTCACAAGGACTTTATCATATACCATCAAAAGGAAATCAAAACAAAATTGCAAAATACGATTCCCGCCTAATTAACCTTGCATGTGCTCATTCTCTTAAAACAACTCTCAGCGCACTCTTTTAAATACATTCCACACGATTTTTGTTCGTTTTTTCTTCATTTGTTAAGCGATACTTGCGCTGCGGTGCCCCAGGCCAATACACTCTTATTTGGAAAATCGGGTTTACTATTCTTTATATATACAATGAAAATAGCACTGAAAATCAACCTACACGTAATTGCTTAGTGACAGAGTCAAATTTCAGTGTACTTCAAGGTAGCATCTTCGGGCCTTCTCTTTTTGTAAGATTTTTTCATGCGATTATTTAGAAGGAAAGCTAAGACAACTGTATCGTAAAGGTAACTGGACAACTCCTTAAAAATTCACTTCCAAGTGACTATTAACTTAGCGCCAAACATTAACTTTCTTTGGGCGCCGGGGCATAGAAACATTCCGGGAGACGGCAAAGCCATGTCATTTCTCTGCTTCTGACTACACTTCCATGTCACAAGAACACAACACCACAAAAAACAAAAATTGGCATGTCTTTAGCTACATGCAAACGTATGCTATCCCAGACGGTATAAATACAGCGATGGACAGGCAGCACCCTTGCATGGCTGCGAAAAAAATCTGGCAAAAAACGTTGATCTAAAACGTACCACAAGTTTGCTATCCTTAAGCAGATTAAACTTGGACATTGCCAAAAGATTTCTGTGGAAGCTGCATGGACGACGAAGAACACAAAAACGGGCCACATCATCTTTGCACATGCCCTGCCCTCTCTCAAAGACGTAAACCACATTTGGAAGAACACTTCTTCGACGATCCAAGTGATTTCAGAAACATAGACATTCATAAGGGGTTTTTCTTTTTTAGTTCCGAACAGTGAACAGAACTGAGAACGAACAGCTTGAACGTGTTCTGAACTGAGCGTGTTCAGTGAGCTGCGCTCAGACTCTTGCTCTAGATGCCCCGTCATTTTATTTCGAGCACGTAGAGTGCGCTCGCGTAGTGTTCCGAAGAAAAAAGAAAAACATTTTGAGCGTTCAGATATTGCTGAACTGAAAAAGAAATAACTCTTACGTTTTTGACGTTTCACTTATCTGTTCGGAACTAAAAAAGAAAAACCCCTATAGTCTTCATCGCTTTATAGAATGCTCGAAATGGTTTAATTGAGAGGTAATTCCTCAAATTATATTATGGTACGACAATGGATTTATTATTGGTCTAAGTGCGTCGGTCGTTTTACAGATAGCTACCTTAACCTGACCCAACCTAGCACCAAACATATAGCCGAAGAAATTTTTGGTGCTACAGTCCCAAAAGGATTTTATCAACTCCTTCAAAAGCCTTTATTTCAAAAATAGATCTACGGTACGCTTGCAATAACAATCAAATGAATGTAATCGAAGTTTTTCTGTTTTTGACTACATAATTAACTTCACCTATAAGATTTTCAAACTCATTAAAATAAAACAAACTTCTCTCACACCCAAATGCACTCAACTTAAAACAATACATTGTCTGACTTTAGGGAAATTTCTCTCGCAGTTTAAACGCACCATGTCGGTAAATATTCGGCTTTACCTCTTACGTGCATTTATTTTAACTTTGTTTTGAAAGCTCTTGAAGTACAAAATCTCTTTCGCATTCGATTACAACTATGACGGGTGAGTTGGAGAACCTACTCCTTGTGCTGGTAACTATAGATAATGGCTGTGTAGCAAAATGAGAGTACCAGAGTGTGTGTGAACTTAACTTAGTCGGCCGATATTGTTTACACTACATTCGAATGTGTAATACTTGACGCCATATAACACAATATACATATATCCTGAAGGAGTGAAAGCAAAACAATAACGTAGCTGATGAATGTTAAGAGGATAATGCTGTTGAGGAATGATGGAACAATTCAATGTTGCCAAGTAGTTGATTTATAGTGACTAAGTAAAAAGATTGAGTAAATATTTTCATCAAAAATTGGTGAGAGGGAAAGTTCTAGTGACGGAAAATTATACAAAACATAGATCATTCGAAATAAAAATGTTCAGAAATGTTTAGAATTGTTTAGAAAAGTTCCGAATCGTTTTGCATTACTTCAATTTTGAAACTTACCGTACACTGAAAATAGCCTAAAGGTTAGCGTGTCTGTCTGTTACGTGGGAGGTTCGAAGTTCGAATTCCAAAAGAAAACAAAAAATGTTTTTCCATGGACATCGCCTTTTGCGTGGAATTGACAAATCCTTTGAGAGCAATTTCATTGCCCTGAAAAGCTCTTTCTCGATTAGCCGTTCGGAACCGGCTCAAAAATTTTAGGTTCCCTCAATTACCTCACAAGGAATGATTGCAAGAAATGCGCTTAGCTCCGGTGCTTTCTGCTCTGTTGCGCCACCATATGCTCACAAAAATTTGACCCAATTTGGCAACAATGACTTCCGACCAACCCTTCCAACGAGCTCCGAACGACGACAATGATTTCAATCATGATGAGCACAAGGTTTGTTATCGAGCCCTCGGCTCTATTCGCATCACAAACTAAAATCACAGAAAAAGTAGGATGAATTGAATGATATAACCAGCTCTGGTATAAACTATACATTTCCTTCAATGTTAGCTCGTGTGTGCAAGTCTTTATCTCAACTCCTTCCCTACTGTCCTCTTTCCGTCACCATTCATCTACTTTTATAACCATGATCAACATCATCAAAAATATACTCTGTGTTAGCTTTTGTGGGTAGCTATTTAGAAGGTAAATATTTTTTGCTTCCCAGAGACGATAAAGTGTCATCTAGTGAATGTTTCAGAAGGGAAAAATTATACTCAAGCCTTCATACTCTAGTGACGAGACGACAAGTTTGAATTTCGTACTTTGTTTGATCATTGTGACGGAATTTGTTATGCTTTTTTCTTCTTTTTTTTTGGATTGCATGCGAAGAGATTTACTCATAAATAACGTACTTTTTCAAGGAACGATGGTTGTGATAGGCTTTGCCAGTTGCTAATGCGACACATGTGCGTCATAAAAACGTTGTACTTCTCAAACAGGTTAAATTTAGATGTTCATGTAAACTGAAATGTTGATTTCTCATTTACCAGTTTTCGGGGTTCGTGATTTAAGAACAAAGTACAAGTTGTAGTCATTTCAGTATTTAAGATAATGGGTGGAGCTTAAGAACTTATGCTTGTCTCACATGCTTGTTAAAAACCACATAGTATGACAGTTTCAAAGCTGATTAGGCATTACTAGAAAACGCTGGTTCAATAAACAACCGCTTTTAGAGTGAGAATTCAGTAATCGCATTTTCCAGTTTAGATATCGATAATCTTTGAAATATTAAATCGGGTTGAATTGCTTGCTTACTTCTGCAGAAGGCTTTTTGTGCATTTAAGAACTTTAAAACCCATTGGGGACGCAATTCAGGTGACAAGGTTACAGAAGCTTTGTATACTGGAATAAATTATGGGGTTGAAAATAGAACGAATCCCAATAAAAAAAAAATTAGTTGAAATTGATAGGCGTGTCAGGTGGGCGTTGGTGTACACATATAGGAACCATTTCTGGCGTTTTTTTGTAATGTTCGAAAACACAGTGCGTATGTCAGGAAATAAGGAAAGGAAAAAATATGAAAGGAGATGTCGATGCAAATTATTACTGAATTTCTATGTATTATATTGAGCTGGAGAAGATTGAGTTGGGTAAGGCATTCCACATCTGGCTTGAGTGGCTAAAATACCAATCTCTGTACTTAACAGTACGACCGAAGTTGGTCTGAAGGGAGAACTGATGAGCATTCCTTGCGAAGCGGACATTACGGCTAAATTGTGTCAGGGGAGGAATGCAACTGGCTATTTCCCTAGAGTTTTGTTTGTGAAAAAAGAGTTATATCCTCATTTTTGTTGTTTAATTTCCAGTATAAAGAACAACCACGAAATAAATGCTCGGCAAGTGTGTTCGCCATCTGGGGGATAAGGTAAACCAGCATGTTATAGGCGAGTAAGTTTTTCATTTGTAGTTAGCTTAGGAAACCTAAGTATTTTGCATTATTTGGTGGCTTCAAATATGTGATCATTTAAACGAAGATCGTCGTTCACACACATGCCGAGTACTGACAGCTTTTCGGTTCCTTGGACGCAGGTACCATTCCTGGATAATGGCATTGGAGGAAAAATAAGTTTTAACGACTGAAGACAGCATTGGGTTTTTGATGGACAGAATTCCACTTGGTTTTTATAGCCCAATGTTAAAATGCTGACAAGGTGAGAATTCAATGAGTTAGTCATACGCAACCGTTCCAGTTCCACATCCAAAAAGCAGGGACGTGAAGTTGGAAACGAATCTGAGAAACTGAGAACGAGTCGTCAGCAAAACAATCCAGTGGATTAGAAGTTTCAGACAAGAGATCATTTATGAAAATAAGAAAGAGAGTCGGAGACAAAACAGAGCCCTGGGGCACACCAGCATTTATAACACCACTTGTATTGAACAATCTGAAAGGTAATTTCTCATTCAACGAAGAAGGGACACGTCGATACCAAATGCACGCGTTTTCGATAAGAGCCTGATGCCAAACCCTATCTTCTTATTACGTCAATATCGGCTGCGTAAGCGAAGAGTTGTACAGAATTTCGAAAGATTAGATTCAGGTGTTAACGTTTGAGCTATGTAAAATCTTTTCAAGTATGATGTTGAAGAAATCGCATGACAGATTTTCACTATGTCGAATGCCTTTTCAACATCAAAGGTCGCAGTGAGTTATTTAAAAACCTTCGCGGAGCAACGTGAGTTCTCTGAAGTCATCCTGTTTAAAGTTTTTCAGAGTTGCCGAAACTAGACATCGCTCTTTACAGCTCGTCTCTGTAAAAACTGCGATACGTAGCCTTGAAATCGATAAAAAAGATGGTGCATATCGATATTAAGTTCTCGGGTTTCCCATGATTGGCTTTAATATGAAAAATTAATCTATTGTAGACATTTCTGGTCTAAAACCAAATTTGTAAGACCTATCAAATTGTTGACGTGGGGTTTTAGAAGTTCACATATTACAACAGGCGAGATCTTTTACGCGACGTTAAAGAGGCTTATTCCTCAATAATGCAATTATGAGGCTCTCCCTTTTTTTAGAATCGGGAATCCGATACTGAGATTCCATTGACTGGGCATACTCTCGTCCGACCATATAATGCAGACCAGCTGGTGCATGGTTCTTTCCAACTGATCTCGTGCTGCCTTGAAAAGTTCGACATCAAGGCCATCTGAATCGCAGTTTCATTTGATTTAAGTTTTCATTTGACAAACTTTAATTTTTCTATGTCGGGAGGACGTCATTTTTGATTATTGTCTAAGTTAAATGGGGCATTCGGCCTGACAGTGGAATTAGTGCCTTTATCGCTGTTAAGCAGTCTACAGAAGTGGTCTTTCCAGATCCTCAGTAGCGACTGTGACTCTATAACTATGTTTCCCTGCTGGTCTTTTCAGGCTTGAGTTCGGGGCTCGCCACCCTGTGATGACCTTTTTACTTTTTGGTAAAACCTTCGTAGCTTATTCCTATCATGGTTTCTCTCAATTTCCTCAAACGACTACGTCTAATGCTGCATCTTTTTCTTTTTAGTAATTTGGTGTTCTTCCCTTCTTTTCTAATTGGAAATCTCGTTATACTGGTCACAGCCAGACCTTGTTCTCTTTTGCAGAAACATTTCATGCTTCTTGTTTTTACATGACACGTTCTATATGCCTGTCAACTGATAGCTGAAGCTATTTTAGAACAGAACCACTATCGTTCAAGGAAACTTAAATGTTTAGTACTGTAGTACTAAATGTTAAGGGGATACTAAAAATTGGGCATTTCAAGGGTGTAGTACTCCCGTACTACATTACGCAGCATTTTCAAACAGAACAAAATACCTGCCTCGAATTATTCAAAACCAACTTGTTGATTGCAAAATGAAAAACAAAGGAAATGCGAACAGGTAGTGACTGATCTCAGCTGCATTACCACACAAATATGAAACATCTTAATTAGTCACAGTGAACACTCATCTTATGCAGAGCCAAAAAAAAAACACATACACAAAATTATCATTGCAAAACACAGCACTTAACTTATGAATATACCGCCTAAACGAACGTTCTAACGAAGAGAGGAAGGAATCCGTGTGGTGATTGCTCCCATGATACATGAAACATTTTCGTGTCTTTATAAATGTTAGTAAATCTGTCCTTTTTGTTGTTTTCAGATTTACAAAAAAAAAAAAAAAAAAAATATTTTTGCAAGAATGCCAGTTGTTGCAAAGTATGTGAAGAATTTCATTTCAATGGCGCCGTAAAAGTGAACACGTAACAATAAATAAAAGGAAAAAAAATATATTCCTGGGGTTGCGAGTTGAGGGATAGGCGGAAGGAAAATGAAAAGGT
Organism: Melanostoma scalare; assembly: GCA_949752695.1. Lineage (NCBI taxonomy): Eukaryota > Metazoa > Arthropoda > Insecta > Diptera > Syrphidae > Melanostoma > Melanostoma scalare. The sequence continues at coordinate 200,120,877 of OX456984.1, forward strand.
GGTGATTAAAGTTTGTTCCTTTATGAGTGAAATTCATGGCCAGAGTGGTTTTTTGTTGCTATTTTATTTTCTCGTTTTCTATAAACACAATTGTTTAGAATTTTTTTGTCTCGCAAAAAATAGATCATAAAAATAAAAGTTGGACAGCTTGAAGGTTAGTGGGACAGAGAAATGAATTCGTGGCAGATGAGTAAGTTCATATTAATGATAGCGAGTGTTTCTTGTGTGTTTTTCCTCTATTTTTTTTTTTCCTGATATTTTTAAACTTGACAGTGAAAACTGTAGGCAGATATAATAGCAGCATTTGCTTGAGGGACGTATGAAAACTTACAGAAGATGAATAAAAATAAGAGAAAAAGTTTATGAACACATATTTATTCAATCGTATTGATAAACTTTTCAATGAAGTAAAAATAAATATCAAAATAGCAAAGGGTCATTCACTTTTCGGTTTCGATTGCTAAGCTAAATAAAACACATACAGCGCTGCAAAGTTTGATTTTTTTCATTAAAGTGTGAAAAACAATATCACTCAAATGCGATTCTTTTGAGGTAAATTTTAGCCAACTTTTCTGACATTTTGGGCAATATCCCTGCCATAATTTGAGTGCTGATGGTTTTTAATGAATCTAGAATTCGAGGACAATTGGCTTGAAAACGGTCTATCGCATAGCCCGAACAATATCAAATCTCATAATCTTGGCTGCAACCAGTGTTTGATCATTGCTCCGATTGATGCAAATTTGCTCCACTGTTGAAGAAAAAATAAAATCCACTCCTACGCTCCAGTTTTTGTAAGATTTACTCCATTTCACAACAGAAAATTTTGAATATCTAAATTCCAGACTACCGTGAATTGGAAAAAAATAAGGGGGCGCATCAAAACTTGGGGAGATTCTGGGCATACAATTTGATTCCGAGTTCGAATTGCTAGGTTTGGGGACGGTTTTCATGATTTATTCTCTTGATCTGCCAGTTCCTCTTGAAAAGGCGATACTTGCTTGAAAGGTTTCCAAATTGTTAATCTAACAAAAGACATTTACTGTCCCTTTACTATCCCTACACAAAATTGCTTCTCCAAGGCGGCCAATTGTCAACGTGTTATTGTCCCTATACAAAATTGCTTCTCGAAGGCGGCCAGCTGTCAACGTCAAGATGCCTGATAACACAGTAATTTAGGTAATTTAGAGGGCAAAAGATTGATTGTGACATAAGTTGTTGGCATGACACGCGATTCAAAATTAACCAGAGATCGTCTAAGTCCATGTCATCAATATCGTTAAAAAAGTAGGGTAGCATCTGTAACGTGCACCGATAACCGAAGCGTAGATACCTCTTTGTGGATTGAGTCTCACACTCAAAATAAATATTGCTCACATTTTGGTCAGTTAGACGGAGAAATTGGTAGTTGTTCACTAGCATTACTTTTTGCACAAGTTTGCTTATAGCGGCGTTTCATTTCGGCTAAATTATCTTTGGAAATAACTTCAAAAAATTCTCATTTTTGTTCCTAGCTTAGAGCAACTTATTTCGGTTTTGCTAAAAAAAATAGACTTACTATCTGTCAAAAGTTCGAACGGTACCAAATAATCTATAATGTGAAAAGAAACCATTGAATGGCCTTCCCTTTACACTTTTTTAAGGAAAAAGTAAGTTTTTCTTTTTAGTCCAAATCAACTCCGGAAATTTTGATTTACTGCACTTTATTTCCAAATTTGCTCGGAAATTCAATTACTGAGCCTCAAACCCTGGCTTGTAATGCCACCAAACGTGTAATAACGCGACCAGAAAACCATAACCACAGAATAAGCCATAATAATTTGTCGTGTTGTGTGGCTTGTTAAAACCACATATCCAAGGTTTTCAACCGCCGAGACGCGTCATGGACGTCGTGACGGTAAGAAACAAAAATTATCATTTGACCACATTGTTCAATTTTGACTGTAGCATGGCGTGTTTCAATAGCATGGTAACTCTTGGATCACTTGTGGGTTTTATGAGCCGTATCATGGGCAATTTTGGTTAGTTTACATACCCAGCTAGTGAGAAATGTTTTCTTATCGCTCAAGAAATTGTTGTTCCAAAAATCGGAGTTTACAGTCTGTTGTTCCAAGACTCAAGAATCGTATCTACAGCATTGTGGACTGCCAGTAGGCTACATTTGCTGAGTAGTTTAATCTGTATAAGGATAGAAATGCAAATCCAATTGTAAAACAAGCCGTATCGAAGTGGAACAGCACTTGCACTTGCAGCAGCAATATTTTCGACTAAGCGTGAGTTACTATGTTACACAAGCCCGTATTACAAATAACTAGCAAAAATCTATTTGCTATCGTTACGTTGCGAATACGTTTTACGATACTCGTTATCGTTAACGACTGCATTTGGTGGTCGTTTTGTAATCGTTCTGACATGTTCATGGATATATTTTCGTAATTCGGAATTGGCCGATTATTTATCGTTGTTTTGTATGATGATCATGAAATTTGAATCGACTTTTTTGTAGTAAGTTTAAATAAGCTAACGTTGTACCACTGCTAAGCGATCCACAATCGTAAATGGCAAACATTCAAATATTAAGATCGAATGATAGCTGGCTTTGACAGGATATGTCAAATGCCAGTGCTATTAATCCTAACCACGAAATAAATATTCCTGTATAATCAATTATTACAATCGACATGAGTTGAACCTTTCAGCCTTCTAACCAAAAATCACTTGTCACAATGCTGGGATCTGTTGAAAAGCATATCACGATTTGAGTATTGAGTAGGTAATTGTCATTTGACTGTAACTTTGTCACTTGTTACGTTTGGGGACAATAGAGCTAAGTGTTGATAGAGTAAGAAATGAACATTTGACACAGTTATAGTCGGTATCTTTCAGTATAACATTAAACCTAAAAAAAAGGTTCAGTTTTACTTTTGACAGTGAACTCCTCCTAAAAGGACACCACTCGTATGTGGAAGATTCTCTGGAGTGGACAAGACCTACGATACAGGGTTTGTTATTTTTATATTAATGAGTGAACAAACCAAAAGGCTTGATCGTATTAAAAGATCCAAGATCCATGGAAACTATAACTTCAAAACTACCATCTTGGAAAAATCAAAGGACGACCGGCTCAGTTGGTATTATCATGTTTAAAGGACAGATTCAGATAACATCTGTACAATTGTGTACATAGTTGCAAAAATGCAACAAACTCTACTCTCACCACTTTTTATGCAAAGTTACAAGAATACAACTCACTCCAGTCCCACGATGTTGAAAACAAGAAACAATTATAAGCCCTTATGCGAGTGTCGTCTAACATTCGATACGACAAGGATCGAAAGCTTCGATAAATTTTCCTTTTGGTATTGCGTATCTCTATCGACAAGGATTTCTGTTATTGTGAATAATGAAATTAGTCATTGTGAATAAATTCTATAATTTGACATTTGAGATAGTTTCAGTTATAGTCGAACGCAAAAATACAGACGATAACGACCTAATTCAAAATTGAAAGTATTGAACAATAAGAATACGCAATACCGAATTTCATTTTCGACGTTCGACTATCGACAACCGTCGTTTATCGACAGCCAAACGACACTCGCAATAAGGGCCATAGATGACCAAATTACCAGACGCAGAGTCATCAAAAAATTTGTATTCAAGTCGCTAAAATAAATTTTCTTTTGAGTTCGACAACGACTGAACACCAGTAAGCAATGATCTTTTATTTTGGTTTTATTTTGTGCTATTGCTATCCCCTCACCAGGGGTAAGGTAGTATTAGTACAAGGTTTAACATAGTTGTAAGAAAAGCAATATCATTTAACATTCAGACATGATTACGAAAGAAGAAAAAGGAAAGCAAACCAAAACAATTTTGGTAGAGACAAAATCAACGAAATCTGCCTTTGGTTGGACATGAAACAATTCAAAACCGGGCTAGGTCCAAGTTGCGCACACCATGAGCTGTTCACTAGTGTAAAACAGTTAAGTGGGAGAGCTTTGATGCCATCACAAAGCTCGTAAAGTCAGAAAAAAGAAAAAGAAGAAGAATGCAATTTTGCTTTTCAATACTCATCATTTCCGTCAACCAAACTTCGGAGGCAGTGCATGGCAAGCAATACATTTTTTTCACTATTTCAAAACAAACACTTTACAAAATGATTTTTTCTCTTAATTTTTGCCCACGACACGACACGGTTTTTCGATAAGATTCACAATCCAGGTGCTCAAAAGTTTCTACATAATGATTCAAACTTCTTTCAAGGAAACGCAATAAAAAACTTAGCTTTACAGTCTTACAGTCTTAGTTAGTATTCAAAGCAAAGTTTTTTGAAAACACACAAACAAGTGCGACTATACTGAGAGAAGACTTCATACTACACCTTCATACATAAAACCATTTTCAGACCTTCAAGAAACGGTATCTGTCCTTAATTAGTTCGACTTACCTGAAAAGAAAGAAAAAAAAATCAAATTAAATTTTAATGTACGTTGTATGATGAAATATGTAAAACGGAAAATAATGTTAGACTAAAAATAGAATGTCAAGAAAAGTTGACTTTTGATAAAAATGCTGATTTTCAATTTTGGGGGATGTCGCAAGTAAATAAATGTATCACTTCCTTTCCTTTTTCTTTCAAGAAGACCCTAAGGAGCAATGTAAATGGGAAGTATCCTCATGGGATGTTTTAGTAAGATCTTAAAAAACTAATAGATTGAAAAAAGAAGGAACCCACCCATCCATCGCCCATTTCAATTCACTTAAAAACTCGATTTTAGAATAAGCCTCCTTCTCCCCAACAACTTTAAGTTGAAATTTATCAAAAACTAAATTAAGTTCGCACACTTTATAAAAGAAAGGTATTGAGAACTTTTTTTCAATTTCTGTCTCCTTATTCCCTGAAGCATATTCTCGTTCATGGCCAAGGAAAAACTATTTTCCTTCCCACATAGAAAATAAATCGAAATAATAATAAAAAAGTTAAATCCAAAACCCAGGAAATGGCTTTGCTAACTACAGCGTCCTACATCACATTATTAATAGTTCCCCGTCAAAAACAGATACGGCTCTTAATTTTTACACAACGACTTCTTTTGCTGAAACTTTGTCCGAATATTTTCGGAGCATTAAGCACAAATGTGCTGTGTTATATTAATTTTTGTTTTTATTCTATAATCGTTTTCAGTATAAACGCTTGAAATGAACGCAACAATTCATGTAACAAATTTGCACATTCTGTTCCGTGTGAATTAAATTTTTTTATTTACTATGAGTGTCACTGTGTGTTTGTGTGAAGGTGTGGATATACGTTCTGTATATCAAGGGTGGAAGGAAGTTTTTAATTAGTTTGCACTTAAATTTCAGAATATTTCGAGGGTAAGCAGTCGACAGGAAGTTGCTTGTGTAAATAGCTTTGGTAAAGTAACTTCAAGTTGTGTGATTTGATTTAATAAATAAAAATCAAATTAATAATCGTTGTCGCGATGTGTGTACGGTGTTAAATTTCTTAAAATGTTGTCAAGGGAGTGGCACGTTTTGCAGATTAAGCTTGAAATTTTAGGGATATGATTTTTTTCTTTTTAAGTACAGCCAAGGATACATGGTAAACAGACAGCCAATTTAAAGAAACAGAAGACATCCTAAAAAGAGCTCCTCATGAAAACTTTAGAGAACGCAACGCACATATTAGTTGACGATTTTTTTTTTGTACCACGAGCGAGAGTCTTTTTTAAAGTAATAAGTTGAGAGAGTGGATTTATATGGCTCTACTTTTGGGTTTCCCTGTTTATTGCGAGGTTCTTAAACTGTACTTCTTTCGTGTATGAGTAGCGTCAAAATTGAGATCGAAAAACGAGCAGAGTACTGAGGAATATGCATGCTCCTTATTGTAGGTTTTGATGAGAGAGAATTACAGTCCTTCTATTAAATAATTCAAGTTACAAAACTTATACATAACAGTACATATAGCTTTGGTTAAAAATACTTTAAAATTTTGTTCCTATTCTCTGAACATAAGCTGCTTTCGAGAATTTTGAAACGGAAAGGCCAAAAGCATCCTGCAACATCTAAAGAGATATTCAGAAATATTTTCCAACAAAAAATGGAAAGACCTATGTTTAAACTGTTATATGCAACTGGTTAGACCAGTGTCTAAAAATAGCAGAAGTCATTGAAATTAAAGATGGCAGCAATAAATATTTCTGCACACTTCCTTTCTTTCTATCTTACACCCCTTTTGAACTTTAGTCAGCTTTTCGGAGTGCCTTATACTTTTGGCAATGACTGTATGTAGGTTGAAACTTCAACTACAATCAGAGGCAGCCCCGGATCTAGGGGGGGGGCAGACCGGGGCACATGCCCCGGGCGGCAAGTTTAGGGGGCGGCCAAAACAAGTTCGAAATTTGCTCCTGCTCGCCCACTGGAATCACAGAACGCTGCAGCACTTGTGTCTGCTACAATAAATCATTGCTCCCTAAAACTTCATTCACACTACATATTCATTACCAGACTCAGCATATCTTGTGCAGGTAACGAGCGCAAAAAAAAATTAGCTACTTTTCGGTTCCAAAACAGCAACGCTAGTTGCGATCGAGAAGTACACAATTTTTCTACCTTTCGGTTTCAAAGCAGCATCGGTTGCTGCGACCGAGAAGTGGACAACTTTTCTTTCAGATTTTTAAAGTGAATGTTAAGTGCACTCAAAAAAGTGTATGTTTCAATAATCTGACAATTTGAGTGGGGCCATAAGTCATGGCTGATTTTTAAAAATGTAAAAAAACACGTGACCTTGAAATACACGAGCTCGTCAGATTTTTATACAGAGTTATCAACTTGATGTCTTCGTCTTCCAGGATGATAATCTGACAATTATATGGGGGCGTACTCTTAGTCTGACGATTTGAAAGTAACAATTATTTGTTGTTTCTATTTTTTATTACTGAATGCTATAAAAAAATATGTACCTACACATATTATGTATTTACAAATTTTGATTTGAAATTTTGTTGAAAATACTAAAAAAAATAAGCCCTGAAACTTTGAGCCTTTAATGTTAATTTTAAGTGCTCGATCAAGAGGTATGAAGATTTCCCATTGAAAATACACGGAAACTCTGATTTTTTATTTTTAAATTTCTATAGCTCAGCGACATTTCATGCGATCGCTCTACAAAAATGTTCTTTTGGCAAAAGTCGTTACTCATACCGGCCAGGTGGTACGGGCCACTAAACCGGATTTTTCCATAAAATTCACGTTTTCTCGCCGTTATCCTTGCCCGTTCCGTCGCACTAATGGATGGTCAAAACTTTACAAAAAATGAGACAAAATCCAATGGAGTATTGGATAAATGAGGCTAGAGAAGTGGCTGAAAAAAGTGGTGTTGACCCTATCTGCAAAACAAAGGAATTCCGAAACATAAAAAACATTTCGATGAGATATGTGAAGAACACTCAAACCTGTTCAACTCTTTTCTAAGGAAATAATGATGGTATTTGATCGAATCATATCAGAAATTAAAAAGAGATTTGATTGTGCCTTGTGCCACCATGCTGAATATGAACTTCGCTTTTCTTAATGGCTCTAATATTTTGAAAATGTCAATTGATGAACTGCAAAAGTATGGAGCGGATCTGGCTAAAAAAAATTAGCGAGATGTGAGCACCGTTGAATTCTGTCAGGAACTCTACGTTTTTAAAGAGCAAGCTCCGCTTTTATTTGGTGACATTGAAAAAGCTAACGGTTTCTATCTCTTGCAACAGATCTATGCGCATGATTTGCAGGATGCTTTTACAAATATTTGTGTTGCCTTGCGAATTTACTCTTCCCACTACATCTGCAAGCTGAGAGCGAAGTTTTAGCAAACTAAAACTAATTAAGAATTATATTTGCAATCATCTATGAGCCAGGAACGTTTATCCAGTCTAGCAATCTTAGCGATAGAAAATCGAATCGCACACGAATTAAATTATGATAAGGTCATAGATTTATTTGCTGAGCAAAAAGCTCGAAGAGTAAAATTGTAATTGCAAATGATAAATACAATAATAAATTTGATTTTGTCTGTATCTGTAAATAAATAGGATTAAAACAGAAAAAACAGCGGTTTAAGTGTTTTTTCTGAAAGGCTTGTGTCCAGTTGTCAGTCAATTAGTGAAGATATGTGGCTGAAATTATAAAGATTATAAAGGTAAAAGCAAATATAAATTGGTGGGGGCGGCATTTTTCAGTATTTGCCCCGCCTTTAAAAAATTGAAGATCCGGGGCTGATCAGAGGCTACACAAAAAAAAAAAAACATTATCATTAGTAAGCCTCTATTGTTCAGATACGATATTAATTTGAATATATTCGGGTGCTCTACGAAAGCAAATTTGTCTTTGTTGATACGACACTTACCAAGTTTGCGCTGTAGATATAAAGATTGGTGAACGCTTATGTACCTCTGTACAAACCAATTTTATTTCCTAAAAATTAACAATTTTCTTTATGTTTTCTTACTTCCTTTAACAATAAAATCTACTTACTCTACTAGCAAACTCGATCTCAAAATCGTTCAACCTTTTCTTCTTCTATTTTGACTTTAATTATAACTTTAATTTAACTCTTTTCTTCTAGCAAATTTCAATCTTTTGTTCTCGGTTTCAACTCTTTGTTCTTTATGTATACTTTAATTCAATTTGACTTTCTTATTTATTACAATTTTCTTTTCTATTCATTTTTCATAACTATCTTTACTTTCTACTCTTTCATTTCTTTGACATTTCAAAGAAGTCAGAACAGGGTGATCAAAACATGCTATGAATTTAAATACATTTGCTTGTCAATGGGACAAGCGAAGATTTATTTAAAGGCTCGATGACATCCCGGGACCCGTCTGAACGTCTGGTGAAGACTGCACGTCTAAAACAGCGAGCCTGCCAACTGACCTCTTCAGCTTAAGATTGCCATTCGCCAAGCGAACATCCGCGGTTCGGACCACATCATCCGGCCCTGGATATGTTTTCTCTACGCGTCCTAACTGCCAAGCAGAACGCAGCTCATTAGGATCGACCAGAATCACAATGCTGCCTACCTCAACTGCCTTCGTTTCGACATACCATTTTGACCTGCGTGTTATCTCTGGGAGATACTCTGTGTACCACCTTTTGGTTATCTGAGCCATCAAATGCTGGGAACGCCTGCTATACAATTTGCTGTACAGATCACAATTTGAAAAAACTCCTGGAGCAGTCACATCTCTGTCATCCTCGCCGAAGAGCATTAGGTTAGGCGTAAGAGGTTTCGGGTCTTCTGGATCGACAGGAACATGCGTAAGCGGTCGACGGTTTATTTGACCCTGTGCTTCGATTAAAGCGTTGCGCAAAACATCTTCTCGTGGAACAACACCTCTGAGCACAAACTCGATACTATTCTTCACTGACTTAATAAGTCGTTCCCATGCGCCTCCAAACCAAGGTGAATAAGCAGGGATAAATCTCCAACAAACGCCCTCATATTTTGCAGCATACTCGCTCAATCCATTCTCCATCTCTTTAACATCCTTTTCGATCTGATTACTGGTGCCAACGAAATTGAGTCCATTGTCACTATAGATAAAGCGCGTAACCACACGATTGATAATAAAACGCCGTACGGTCATAGTACATTGGTCTAGACTGAGGTCATTCAACATCTCAATCTGCACTGCTCGAAAGGTTAAACAAGTGAAGATCATTCCATAACGTTTTATCGTCCCTCTCCCATACTTGACCAGCAACGGTCCGAAACAGTCGACTCCGACATACGTGAATGGTTTTGAACTAAATGCCAGCCTGGCTTCGGGTAACTGACCCATCAATGGGTGAAGAGGTTTTGCCTTCAGTCTTTTACACATAAAGCATCTCGACCTCACTCGATCCAACGCGCCTCTGATGGATATTACCCAAGCGTATTCCCGAATATCTCCAATAACTGTTGATGATCCCATATGTAGGTTTTTTGCATGATGGTGTTCCAGGAGTAAGTCAACCAAAGCGTGGTTTTTTGGTAATATTGCAGGATTTCGTGCCGCATATGTAATGGCTGCTTTCTGGGCTCTGGAACTCATCCGAAGAGTGCTTTCTTGATCTAGAAACGGAGAAAAAGAAATGATGGAACTTGATGGTTTTACCTTGCCGTCTTGCTGCAGTGCACATATCTCTTCTGCGAAAGAATCCCACTGTATTTTGCGAAATAACCAGTTTTCTGCTCGACGATACTCTTCCGCTGACACAAACTTTTCCTTTTCGACCGGCCGTTTCTGTAGAACATATTTGAAGCGGAGGAGAAAGGCTATCACCCTCACTGACGAAGACCACTTCGCTCGAAACCTTGGCCCCAACTCCTCGTATATGTCATATGATATCCTTTGAGTCTTCTTATGTATGTTGTTAAAACCACTAATATCGAAATCATTTGTAATTTCTTCCGGCTTGCCTGGTGAAATTGGCCAAGAAACCACGGGTGATTTCAAAAACATAGGCCCCACAAACCACCTTGAAGAGACATCTCCTAGAGACGGATCGCTCCATTTTGTAGCATCGTCTGCCACGTTCTCATTTGATCGTACGTGAAACCATTGGCGTGGCGCTGTTGTTTCTAGGATCTCACCAACCCGAGCGGATACGAAAGCAGGGAACTTAAACTTCGTTGAACAGATCCATGAAAGCACGGTTCTCGAATCCGAAAGAAACATCGTTTCTCCTATGGCAATTGAGTGTGACCTCCTGATTGTAGCCGCCAATCGCACACCCAGAACAGCTGCTTGTAATTCTAGTCGTGGAATCGACAGACTTTTGACAGGTGCAACCTTGGCTTTAGCCATCACCTGAGAAACTTCCACGCGTCCGTCCTTCTCAAACCTCAAATATGCTACCGCGGCGAAAGCCTTCTCCGAAGCGTCAACGAAAATCACCAACCTTGTGTAAGAATGATCTGGGTTATACGACACGTACCTTCTGGGAACTTTGATGCGCTCAACTTCTTTCAACTCCTTGATAAACTGCAACCAGCTGGTCTTCAAATCCTTCGAAATGTCTTCATCCCACTCAAATCCCTCTCTCCAAACATCTTGCAGAACAATGCGCCCACGGATTATGAAATATGACATGAGACCCAGTGGGTCAAAGAATCTCATTATCGTTCTTAGCATCTTTCGTTTCGTAATATTAGACAGTGGAGTCAGCATCTCTTCAACGGACTCAAAATTTGCCAACCTGTATGTGAAGTAGTCAGATACTGGATTCCAATACATCCCGAGAATTTTTGAAACTGTGGACTCACATTCGTTTGGATCTATTTTAACCAAGCTCGCTTTTACATGACTTTCTGGAATCTCACGAAGTACTTCTAAGTTGTTGGATTGGACCCCCACCAAGCTGAAGTTCATCGTCCTACAAATGTGAATAGCCTCTCGAGTTACTGTGACGGCCTTTTCCACTGAATCGTGACTGTTAAAATAATCGTCTACATAAGTGCACCTTGTTAGACCTTCTACTGCATCAGGATAGTCTTTTTTGAACAACTCCGCATGACGATTCTTTACGAATTGCGCGCAGGTTGGCGAGCACTTAGGACCAAACATCATAACTTGCATTATGTAAGTAGTCGGCTGTCTTGAACTGTCTCCATCCCTCCACAGAATTCGGTGGCATTGCTGATCTTCTTCTTTAATCTTTATGCGGTGAAACATCTCCTTCACATCCGCGTTTATGGCAACAGCTCGTTCGCGGAACCTGAAGAGACCAGCATGCAGTGGTATAAGGTTATCTGGGCCTTTAAGTAAGAAAGAGTTCAAAGACACCTGACCTACCTTGGCTGCGACATCAGCTACATCTCTTGGCTTCAAGGGAAACTTGTTGGGATTTACCACCACAAAAGTTGGTGCATACCAAACTCTCGGCCATTCCTTACTCAATTCCTCTGCTGACGCAATCCTTGCGTATCCTTTTGCTAGAAGTTCCTTCATGTGATTGTTCTTCCATACCATCAACTCAGGAGTTTTTTGTAAAGACTTTTCCAAACTTATCAGTCTTCTTAACGCCATTGGGTAGCTATCTGGCAACTCTATGTCATCCTTGCACCACAGCAAACCGATTTCATAACTTTCGCCAACCCGTCTCAGAGTACGTTCCATGATGTCTATAGCTATACTTTCATCCCGACCAATCAAGTCACCTTTGGGAGCCATTACACCGAAGTCTTCTGTGGTAAAGTGCTGTTTTACTAGCTCAAGCAGGTTTTCTTCCTTCTTAACAGCATCGTGGAACATAAAATGCATTAAAGGCCTTTCGACTTTGCTAAGGCAGGTAACGCCAACAGATGGTGAAGCACTTCCGTACACTATCCAACCTAAAAGTGTCTTTATCGCACACGGCTGATCATCTTTTCCATGCCGCTGACCCGTACCCCACATAAATTTTGCTTGATCCAAACCAACAAGCAACTTAGGTTTGGCCTCTTTCAAATCTGACAGAGGTAGTCCTCGTAAGTGTGGATATTGACTCTGTAGTTTGGCGACGTTTAGGTTTTGGATAGGTAACTCCAAATTCTTCACTGTGTACACATTCTTCAATATATGCTGCTTTCGGTTATTTACTCCAGATACTGATAATGAAGTTCGCATCGAATCTTCCTGACGTGAGACACCCTTTGTCCATTGAAGCGTTAGGTTTTCGGATTTACCCTCAAGCCCGAGTTCATCAAAAATCTCCTTTTCTACCATCGATAATGACGAGCCGTCGTCGAGGAAGGCGAATGTGTCCACAAATCTACTACCTGCACCATGAATTCTCACCGGAATAATTTTGAACAGGACCGACGTATTGACTCCAACGTGTGAAGAATGAATGTGAGGTTGTCCAACGAACGGGGCAGCCGCAGCATTAAGACCAACAGATGTACTTCCCAGCTGAGAGTGTAACATGGGATGATGTCGACGATCGCAACCACCTACCCCACAACCCGAGTTCTTCCTACACATCTTCCAATCGTGCTTTGAAGGATTTAAACAAGAAAAACATACCTGCCGATTTTTAGCAAAAGCCAACCTATCCTCAACCGTCAAGTTCTTGAACTCCAAGCATTGATCTAAGCTATGTTTCCTACGACCACACTTTATACAGTTATCTCCAACAGCGACTGTAGAAACTGGTTGATGAGTCAAAACGCGTCCTGACATCTTTTGGACCCTTTGTGAACTTTTCACATCACCAAAACGATTCGACCTGACTAGCTCCGGTGGTATTTTAGTGACCTTCTCAGTAACGAAGTCAGCAAAGTCTTTTAAATTCGGATTCATCTTTCCATGTTTGTGGTTAGTCCAATCCTGATATAAACCTGGACCTAGTCTACTTGCTAAGGACGTTAACACAAATCCATTGCTCAAGTCCTCCTCTCTTTTCATAGACGTGATGTCTGCCACGAAGCCATTAAGTTTTACCGCCCACAATCGTATTTTGGGATCGCATTTCGACGATAGCCCAGGAAGACATAGTAGATCGGCAGTCAAGTCATGAACCAGGACATCATATCTACCAAAAATAACTCGGAGCGACTCCATAATAGCGTCAGCGTCAGAAGAGTATTTCAACCGTTCACTCACTAACTGGTACGCTTCGCCTTTTAGTGCTTTTCGAAGACGTGCCACATTTTCTTTGCCGCTGTACCGACCTTCCACTGTAGTGTTATTGAACACCTCAACAAAATAAGGCCATTCACGTTTATCGTCACCCGAAAATGTTGGCAACTCCTGAACATTACTCCTATTTAGTATTGTGAGCAAACTGGACATGTCACCATCACGTAAAGATGATTGGTGGAAACTTTGTTGTCGGTCATTATTATTTTCACTATCCTGCGCTGGCTTACTTTGCTCTAACCTTAAATTTCCCATCAACGATTGATGGTTTGACTGGATTTTCTTTATCATTTCTAGCCTTTCGTCTACTTTATTTGGGGTTGACGAGCGCATGCTTTCTGCCCGCACTGCATGCTGATCATTCGGTGGTAATTTAATTAATTTTAACTTTAAATCCTCTACTTCCTTGCGTAGAGCAATAAGCTCGCTGTCCTTTTGTAGAACGGCCGCCTGCGCTACAGCGGCAGCTTCAATCAACATATTCACAGATTCGCTTACCTCCTTTTCACCTGATGGACCTGGCTCTTCGAGTTCCGTAACCTCATCGCGCGGTTCACAACCAACCTCACTACAGAACCAAGGAGTTGTGGTTTCGTACAACTCCGGGTTGAACTTAGCACATGCGTAATGCCACCATCTCTTGCACCTTTCACATTGCACCATGTCATCATCATCAGGCTTCCGACACCTGGCCAAACTGCAACTGTGCTTTTCACCTACCATCTCGCTCAGAATATCTTTGCAATTGCAAACTTCCAACAAATCAAGCAATGGTTTTCGAAAGCAAATCAAAAACACTCCTTAGAGAAATAAAATTATGTTGATACGACACTTACCAAGTTTGCGCTGTAGATATAAAGATTGGTGAACGCTTATGTACCTCTGTACAAACCAATTTTATTTCCTAAAAATTAACAATTTTCTTTATGTTTTCTTACTTCCTTTAACAATAAAATCTACTTACTCTACTAGCAAACTCGATCTCAAAATCGTTCAACCTTTTCTTCTTCTATTTTGACTTTAATTATAACTTTAATTTAACTCTTTTCTTCTAGCAAATTTCAATCTTTTGTTCTCGGTTTCAACTCTTTGTTCTTTATGTATACTTTAATTCAATTTGACTTTCTTATTTATTACAATTTTCTTTTCTATTCATTTTTCATAACTATCTTTACTTTCTACTCTTTCATTTCTTTGACATTTCAAAGAAGTCAGAACAGGGTGATCAAAACATGCTATGAATTTAAATACATTTGCTTGTCAATGGGACAAGCGAAGATTTATTTAAAGGCTCGATGACAGTCTTTAACATAACTTTATAAGGCCTAATGGAAGAGCACTAAAAAAAAACTCAGAAAACGAACAAACATTTTCAGATTAGAGCTTGGAGAGTTTAATTACAAATTCAATGGCAGCAAAATCACATCAGCGACACTCTTCAAATGAAGAACAAGATTAATTAAACCTATTCTCTTATTAGTGCGCACTTTGACATTGCGCCCCATCCACATCCACAATCTTTCAAGAGAGTGCACAAACTATAGGAGTATCGCCCATGAGTAATGTCCAGCTTTATACAAGTTTCTCCGAAACTTTGCAGAGGCCTGGTATTTTTATTTCACCGTGGTTAATATTTTCTTTGCATATTGTAAATGCAGATTCCATTGCCATCATGATGTGATTTGCTGGCACAAAACAAAGCTGGGTACTTTAAAGGATTCAAAATATAATACCGAGCACGTTAACTAACAAGGCTATAAAGAAAGTAAGTAAGGAATGATAAAAATCAACCAATAAATACAGTGGCCTCCCAGCAGCTTCGGCTAAACTTCCACAAAACTTTCTGCCCAGATTTTTTGTACTGTTGAGTTTTTACTCTACTTACAATTTCATGACTTCATAACTGGATTTATTTCTTAATTTCTGTGCGTTCTTCGCAGTGCTTTGAACTTAAAAAAATTCTTTAAGAACAACCTCACACTTTGTCACTTTTTTTCCAAAAATTTTCCTTTTGTAAAGGAAATTGTTGTTCTGACATTGTTAAAATATCTTCTCTTTAGCAACGGCGCGGCGCGAGAAGCCCCGGAGCGTAGCGCATTTCTCACGACCATGCCTTGTGAGGGAATGAAGGAGACCTACAATTTTCTGCCGGTTCCGAACGGCTAATTGAGAAAGCGCTTTTCATGGAAATGAGTTTACTAACGGAGGACTTGCCGATTCCTAGCGAAAGGCGATACCCGTGGAAAAACATTTTTGACTCCGTTGGGATTCGAACCACGAATCACAGGGTTAACAGGCAGGCAAGCTAACCATTACGGCACGAGTTTTCCTTTTTGGGTAAATCTCTATACTTGACTGTGCGACCGAAGTTGGGTTCAAGGTAAAACTGATGAGCATTCCTGGCAAGGCGGGTGTTGCGGTTACAATGTTTCAGGGGAGGAATGCAGCTGGCTATTTCAATAGAGCACTATTCGTAGAAAAAGCGATAAAAGAGACTAAGACAGGTGACGTTTCGACGATGTTCAAGATAATCAATCGATTCTGCGATTGAACTATCACCTATCAATCTTAACGCTCTGTGTACCCAATCAAGTAGGCGCAAAGATGTTTGAGGAGCACAATGACCAGTTAAAATTACGAAAGAAATTATTCAGGCCGTCCCAATTGGCTTTCTCGTATAGCCACACAGTTTTTTTAGGGACCTTACCTTTTTTTACCGTGACGGAAAACGAAGAATCTACCGATATGACACAATGGTCCGATTTGCCTAAAGGAGATGATACTATAACCCTATATTTTTCGGGATGAGAAGTGAGAAATAGGTCAAGAGTGTTGGCCGCATGGCCTTCAATATCTGGAACCCGAGTGGGCTCATCAACAAGTTGAATTAATTCGTTAAACTCAGCGAAGATCTAAACATATTCTCCTTCGGGTGTTGTCTGGCCAGTATGTCGAAGCCAAGAGAATTGTTTACATTGAAATC
The DNA here is from genome assembly GCA_949752695.1 of Melanostoma scalare. Classification (NCBI taxonomy): domain Eukaryota; kingdom Metazoa; phylum Arthropoda; class Insecta; order Diptera; family Syrphidae; genus Melanostoma; species Melanostoma scalare. The sequence continues at coordinate 200,137,515 of OX456984.1, forward strand.
GCCCGCAATTGCGATTTCAGTGAGAGGATAGAAGGAGACAATTCTTATTATGGACTCAGATAGCGCATCACACTCGTTAGAGGTTGAATTGCTATCTTGGGGCTTCTATAGATAAAACAATAGTGAATGATTTGCTTACGGACGGTGAATTTTAACGACATGAAATTGCCAAAACAGCTGGCCTGCATTTTGCAGTGTACCACATATAAGTTACCCTATTTATTTTATTCTTACAAATTGAACAAATTTTGCAAATCTATTTCTTTGCAAATAGAGACTTCATAAATCTGCAAATGGAGACTTCATAAATCTGCTTTTTTCAAGAAGTTTATTACTTGTAAATTACAACTTTCATGTGTTGTTGAAAAAAAAGGAAATTTTAGCAAAAATTTCTCTTTTTGGAAATTGTAAATAAGAACAATCAAAAGAATCAAAAAATCAAAAATTTTATGATGCAGGAGTTTGAACTAAGTGCTTTAAAATTTCCATGCGAGTCGAAAGAAATCAGACTAAATTTTACTTGGGAAATAAAGTTTGGGCACCTGTGCCCTATTTCACCAAAATGAAAGTTACAACCACAAATTTGTACTTGTAATTTACAATTACAAATTTGTAAGCCCGCTTTTTGTTTCACCAATTGCAATATCTTATTTCACAAACTTGTGATTGATTCTAAAAAAGTTGTAGAAAAATTAATTGTAAGGCACAAGTGTTCAAAGTTCCTGTTGCACCGGCATCAAGAATAACTTGTTATTTATAACAGTTTTTTCACAATATTGTTGAACGTTGTGCTGCGTATACATCAAAGTGAACAAGCAAAATATAATACACTACTCCCAAAAATTAAGGGAATAAAACAAATTTGAATATTTCAATTTCAAAATAGGAAAAATGATCCTATTGCAAAAAAAAAATAATTTATTGCAGTCTCAAGCGGTTCTCATCAATAAAGACTGGAAATATTGATGTTCGTTAGGCCAGCATATAACGTTTTCGAACATTGAACTGACGACTGCGGTGCAAACTCTATGTACGCATCCGAAAACTGTTGACTTAGATATCCCATGCATATCGGCAACTCCATGGTATTTGCCTCCATTTCCTAACCAACGCAAAGCTGTTAGAAACTGCTGCCTTGGTTTTAAAGCACAGTTTTTTTCACTCGAGTGGGCTAGTCGCGGTCCAATAATTAAAACTATTTCCTCTGCCTTGCATCGACTGAGTTGAAAATTTTCATTAAAATGAATTAACTCAAATATGTCATAGTTTATACTCGGCCGATAAATTCTTTTTTCACTATCAAAATATCATCACTTTGGCTGTTATCGCTATTGCTATGCCTTCGTCGCAGGGACATTTTTGTTATGAAAGCAAGGAATTACAAATTTGTAACAAAAATTACACGTCTACCTTCACCTGTAGAATATTCTTACAAACTGAACAAATTTTGTAAGTCTATTTTCGTTGGTGAAATGAAAACTCACAAATTAGTGTTATATTAACAAGTTTGTTACTTGTAAAGTACAACTTTAATTTTGTATTGGTGAAACCGAAAAGGAAATTTTTACACAAATTTCCTTTTGTAAAATACAACTGCAATATTGTAATTAACAAAGTTTGGTGAAACAACATTTTTACAAAAACTCACAAACATTGTTAAAAAACGCTTGTAATTACAAATTTGTGAGTTGGTGAAATAGGGCACTGGTGGTTCCATTTGAAACCACAGACTGTTTTGACACTAACAGCTGTTTCCCGCTCCGAATCTTGAAAGAAAGTCACTTTCGTAGGACTGAGGAACGAAATAAGTCGCATTAAGCTTTAACAGCGTTACTTACTCACTTAGGTGGGCATTACAGTTCGGGGTGAACCTGGGCCTCAACCAACATCCTTCTATAACGACTTCGATTTCGGGTGAGCTCTCTCCAGTTTTGCGCTCTAAGTCGTTTGAGGTTTTATTCCAGATTGCGCCACCTAAGACGTGACCTTCCCCTTCCGCGATTTCCCTGCAATGAGCTGTCGAAAACCCGTCGAGCCGGAGCGTTGATGTCCATCCGCTCGACATGTCCCAGCCATCGTAATCTCGCGATGCGTATTCTTCTGGCTATGTCCATGTCGCGGTACAGCGCATACAGTTCGCTGTTGTATCTTCTTCTCCACACGTTGTCTTCGCATACAGGACCATACGAGATCATTCAGAGAATTTTTCTTTTGAAACGACCAAGGGTTTGCTCATCCGCTTTCTATTAGGTCCATGCTTCCGAGCCGTAAAGCAGGACTGGGATGATCAAGGTCTTATACAAGGTTACCTCGGTTTTTCTAGAGAGGATTTTGTTTCTCAATCACCTTCTCAACCCAAAGAACCAACGGTTGGCAAGAGTTATTCTCCGTTTAATCTCCGTACTGATGTTGTTTTCCGTGTCTACAGCGGATCCAAGGTAGACGAAGTCCTGTACTACATCGAATTTATGTCTGTCTATTGTGAAGTTTTGTCCAATTCGTCGATGTTCTGTGTCCCTGTTTGATGACAGCATATACTTCGTTTTGCTCTCATTAACCATCAAACCCATTTTTGCCGCTTCTGTTTCAATACTCGCAAAAGCACCTATGAAATCACGTTTCTTTCTTCTCATTACGTCAATATCGTCTGCGTAGGCGAGTAATTGTACAGACTTTTGAAAGATTGTTCCTCTGGTGTTGACGTTTGAGTTTTGTACAATCTTTTCAAGTATGGTGTTGAAGAAATCGTATGAAAGTTTGTCGTTTTGTTTCAAAAGTGGACTCTGTGTACTCTAAACAGAGCGTTTTTAAAAAGGATTCTTGGCCGAAATGAAGCACTCACCGGAATTGGACGCATCAGAGCTGCGATTTTACCTTTTTGGACTGTTTTTTTTTTTCTTTCCTTTTAGGAATCGTAATGAACCGCTTCGTTAAAAATCAGGAAGCGGTTCAAGCTCTTAAGATCAATATCTTCCATTTAATCGGTGAGCTGCAGTCTGAAACCAATAAGGTCTACTGCAACTGCGGAGTAAGCTGAAGCAGCCACTTCAACAACGAGGTTGCTCATAATGAGTGGGAATGTTTCCTCTTTTGCATTGCATTTTTCAGTGGAAACTTGGATTTGACTCACCCTTAATATTCTCAAGAAGCAAAATATTTCTAGTTTTACTTTTAGTAAACCACAAAAAAGAACTTCATGAATTTCCCTCTTTCAAGTGTCAAATTCTGATGAAAGAAAAAATGATCTTACAAAAAGGCCAGAGATGAAAGCCCGTCTTCTTACAACTCAAGATTTCCCTATTCAATAAAATATCGAACAAGAAATCCTATGGAGAGAATACCATAAACCTGACTATGTCCAGCTGGGCTTTGCAAGAAGCTTTGAATACTTTCCAATACTGGTGGTCGTAAACTAAAACTTCATAAAACATTTCTCGTAATGATTTATAATATTTTTTGCTCTTGTGTATGACAAGATAATTTCTTCTTTTAAATTAAGGAGAAGATTTTCTGGATATTATCTCAAAATCTCCCAGAGATAGACACATGAATTCAAAAAAAAAAAACAAAAACAATCCTTAAGCCAATTTTCAATCAATCAGCCCATCCGTCATTTTTGTAGAGCTCAATTCATTTCCGTCTCCGTCTCCGTCTAATATCTTTTATAAATAACTGAACAATATCATCATCCCTTGAAACCACTCATCTTCCGGAAAATGGAAAACAAATTATCCTTCTTCATAACGAACGCTCTCCATTACTCTCAACTTTGAAATTCACTTAAATTTCACAGTAAGAACTTCAAAACCATACCATCCTTATTTTTATGGCTCCGTATACATAAAGCCGTTGAATCCTTGAAGGAAATTCGTATAATTCAAGTCTATGACTCCAGCAGCCCATTCCCATTACTGTTTTAAGCTAAAAATAAAAAAAACACAGATACAGACACCATAAAACGAACAAGAACAAAAACAGAATCAATTTTTCTTCACAAATAATATTTCTTGGGGTTTAAATGACTTGCCTCATCTAATGTTTCCTTCGAAGGCAGAGAGTATCATCACCGAAATGTAATCCATCATTTCTGTTTAAAAATCATTGATAGCTCGTGATGACGTCTTCCATTGAGGGTACTCGTTTTGGGAAATAATAACGTTCCTTAACGAATAACCTTTTTTTTTTGTCGTTGTTGTATAAAAACATGTGGTATATGCCAAATTGTGAAAGATGATGATTACATTCCTTCAGGAGAATTACAGTTTTACATCTAGGTATGCATGAAGCTTGCTTTATTTTGGACCCTAATCCCTCAAGGCAGGTTCATATTAAATTAAATATCTTCAAAGTTTGTTATGTTGATACCTACACTCCATCTACATACATATACATATGGTTTTGAAGGTCAATACACACTGTACTCTGAAGAAGCAATAAGGGATGAAGTAATAAACAATTTATAAATGCCATCCGACGCATGTTGGCCATGTCGTCCCTCATTGCATTACGCTTGAATATGTTTGCATAAAAGAAAGAATTACTGGAATGCTTCCAGGACAAGGTTCAGGGTGTTTATTCGAGGAAATGAAAAGCAGATAGGCAAATTCTAGTAGGACATTCAATTTTTGAGGCAATCGATAGCCCTATGGGGGAATGAACTAATCGAAACTCATAAAGAAACAAAATTCCTAGTCAAAGCAAACCAAAGCTCTGCAATCCTCAGAGTGCTTACTGAGAATTTATTTAAATTAACTTGGTACGACATTCAGTCTAAATGTGAATGTTTTCAAATTGTGAAAATCATCCTCCTTGAAAAGTCTCGTTGCATTTATAATTACTCAACAACACAGTCTAGAGAATAAGTGAATTAAATATATTAATAACATTTTATGTAGGTGATGTGTCAAATTTGTTAAACAAACATTCTTTGCACTTTGCAATAATTACGAAAATATTCAGTGGAGAATGATTACATTAGGAAACATGCAATGGCAGCAAATTGCATTGACTCATCATCCAAACCAAAGATGAACGAAATTAAATGTTTGTTGCCAAAAATCTTTCATCGACTAAATCAAAAATGAATTCTCCCAAATTGAGGGTGAAAATCTCATGTTTTTAGATAATCCAGTTAAGAAGAAAATGAAGAAAATTCCTCAGGCTTAAGGTGATCTCTCCTAATGGGAATTATGTGCCAGTTCAACTTTAACAAATTACAGTTCAATACCCGATACACATTTCCACATTATGTTTGAAAAGAGGGGTTGTAAATGCCCCATTTTCAATAGCCTACCACCGCACCGTAACACCATCGCCAAGGAGAAGTATTATTCAAAAACTGATTAATACAAGCACTTGTTTCACCTTCAAAGCAATTAATTACCTATACACACTTGATGACTATACAGCGGTCTTGTGCTTTATAATTCAATAAATAGACGGGATGTCGTGTTAGCCATTCGTGTAAGCAATTAACCGAAACACAGCTAGTCAGTTCTCTTTTCAATTAGCGACACTTTAAATACCAACAAGGGTGTCTCGAAATAACTTTTCCTATTTTAATACATTTTTCTTTTGTTGCTATTGTCGTTGCTCCCTTAGCTTGTAATGGATGTGGTAATATTATGCACGTGTTGCTTTATTAACAACCATCAATCAAAAAATAAAATGGGTAATAAAGTTAAAGCACTTTAAAGGTTGCTCTGGGGAGCAGGGTTCGCGAATTTTGTACTCGGTTGAGCGGTGAACCATCAATTTGGGGCAGCCAAAAAAAAAAAGAATAGAAGAATTAAAATAAATAAGGAAGGGTCATGCAGTGGGTTCTGTTCAACTTGTTGAAGATTGGTCTCAGATAATTTGGACTGGAATGTGTTCTTTGGCCAAATAGGTCAAATAGCTTCTGTAAGATTTCACAATTTTTTTCAAGTGATTGTTGGCGGCTTTAAGAAACCCTTGGGGTTTTCTTTGGGCTTTTTTTGTTTCATTTATTTTAAATCTCTCTGCAGTTTCTGGATTTTCTAAGTGAACATGGTCAAATCGTATAATCTTATGAACTAACTAATTGTCAGCTAACTAAGAAGTCAATTTTGTTGGAAACATTTGAAGGTGAAAACCATAACATCGCTTCATTCGAGTCATATGACTGATATGGCCATTCAGCAAAAGGGTAGGTCAAAAAATGTCATCATTCGGTGAAGGATAACTGCGCTTCACTCACATGCTTCAGACTAATTATGCGAAAGAAAACATCGCCTTCTACATACGCAGTCAATTTTTTGGGAACAAACATTGGGAACAATCCTCACATACGCCTGTTTGGTATGGTGGCCATCATTAGAGATGGCGTCAAACTTCAAGATCATGACGAAAATTCAAAAGCTTGCCTGCATTATCAGTGCCATAAGAACAACACCAACTGCAGCTCTGGAAACTTTCTGTCGCTAGCTCTCATAGACCTTTTCACTGGCTGCCAAAAGCGCGTTGCGGCTCAAACAATACGATAATTTGAAAACAGGCCACCAAGTCCAAAAATAGGAAAAACCAAACTATAGACAACCAAACAGAGCTCCGCATACTGATTTCAACTCAGTGTCCCTAACAAACATACTGACAAGGAAATGCTGGGAGGAAAACATGGTTACAAAAGCAAATCATGTCTCCGTCTTCACAGACGGTTCCAAAACGGATGAATGTCTAGTGTCGGTAGTTAGGTTGAGAAGATGTCTTCAAATTAATCTCCAATAAATGAAGGGTGGTTTTATAAGCAATTCTTTTTTCAAAGTTAGTCTTTTGACAGTTGTCACTTGATTTAGGCTTAATTTGATTTGTTATTTCATCGCGGAAGAACTGAAGCCACACGGACCACTGGGCACTGCGCACGTTCGATAAAGTGTCTTAAAACGAAATCGCTGTTGACGCTGATTTTTACACAATTGCTAGTTAACTGTGAGTCAACTCCAAGATTAGGCAATTTATTTCTATGCTGCTGTGGGGTTATGTGAAGTGGCTTATTTACGCCGCTTAACCCGAGACAATTGACGCCTTCGAAGAGAATATACGACGTGTTATTAGCGGAGTTGACACTGTACAATTAGTTGGACAGACTTTGGCTTGAACGACCAATGTTCGATAATGTGAACTCTCAGACGACCACTTGCCCAACTTGTTGGATGGTTTTCAAATATTTTTGATATTTTTGAAGTTGGATGGAGCGGAGAAACATATGATACAATGTTAAACGACAAATCTGATAATTCTAAATGCAATCTACATCCGACTACCCAACATTCATCAAACGGAATCTGTCCAACTGATTGTACAGTGTGGACTCCGCTATTGCTGACATACGGTTATTGCTGCAAAGCGGCCGAAAATGGGGTCTCTCTTGACATCTTCATTGACAGCCAAGCGACCATAAAAACTTTCTCATCACAAAATAGAAATTAGTAGAGAGCTGTCTCAGTAATTTAGGACTGAACAGCTAAATGAGCGACGCGACGTAGCTTTAGGTTGGGTTCCAAAACACCGTGATATAGATGGTAACGAAATGATGGAAGAGCTGTCCAAAATCGGCAAGATATTACGAAGAATAATGCAAACTTCCACCGAAGAACACATTTCACTACAATTAAATCGTCTAACTGAATGACGAATTGCGAGCAGTGCCGAAAAGTATGCAATCGATAATCCGCGTTAAACGTAAGAAGTTTCACTTCAAAAAAACACAATTTCTATTTCAACTAAGAAGGTATCGGCTCTCTTCGTTAATTGTCATTTTCTCGGGTCACAACTCACGAGATACGAAAATTATATAGAGGATGCCAAGACGAAAAAAAGAGGAAGGATCTTTTCATTTTCTCTATGAGAGTGACAAGTTGCTTTTGACAATTTTTAAACCTTAACGATCCAAAGAAAAATTCAATTCTTCTTAGACAGAGAAAGGAGTAAAATTTGTACGGTTGAGATTTTATTTACTTGACAAAATCAGTGGTGCCCGAGGAGGAAAGGTTAGCATGTCTGCCTGTTACGCGAGAGTTTTGTGACTCGAATCCCAACAGAAAACAAAAGAAACGTTTTTTCATTGGTATCACCTAACGAAAGAAATTGGTAAGTCCTCAGATAGTAAGTTCAGTGCCATGAATTGATTAGCCGTTCAGAATCGGCAGAAAATTGTAGGTCCCTTCATTTCTTCACAAGGCATGGTTGCGAGCACGGTGCTCTATCTATAATATATATGATATAGTAAAATCTACTAAGCTTTATTAAATTTTGAAAACAGATAAGAAACTTCAAAATTTCACCAAAATTCTATCCTACAAAAAGCAAGCAGCAACAATTGCACCAAAAATTGAACCCTTTGGCCTGTCCCCAAAAACTGCCAAGGTAGACCTAAAAATGGAAAGCGTTGGAAATCACAGCGCGCCTCACTATTGAAAATCTACAAGGTGCTATTTTAGCTATTTTCTCAGCAGTATGCCTTAATATTATTAGAAAATTATTTTCATTATTATTATTAAGGCTTTGAAAGATCCACCAAAAGAAAGGAAGAAGCAGAAGAACATCAAGTGCAGTGGATATATTAGTTTCGATGAAATCTTGGCAGCTATTGCCAGCAAATTGCCTCGCCGTTTCATGGCAAGAAATATTATTTCAGGATTGTAAAAAGAGGTATGTATTAGGTACAGGTCAAAGCGTTGGTTGCACAGTTTAAGGAAGAGCACCACATGAAATCATCAACGACAATAACGCTGGGGCACTTCAAATTCCATCTGAAGGAACTACATTGAATAAAAGTGTTTTTTTTTCGGATAAAAAAAGCAAAATTAGAAAAAGGCGAAATAAATAAACAAATGAAACCTCGAACTCCAAAGTAACAGACAGACATGCTAACTACTACGCCAGGCAACACTGAAAAAGCAGTTAATCTCTCCCCATCCAGGGGTAAGGGGCAATAGGTATACGAAAAATACTTCATCCGAAAAAAAGTGTAAAACAAGGTCAGATTGTGGAAAACTTTTGATTTTCCCAACACCACCTCAGAGCATATAAAATAAATTAGGACTACAAGAGCATTTAAAAGGCAAATTTCATTCCCACCTTGGATTAAAAGGGCATCCCTCGAAATGAGCAGATAATATTCCAGCGAATATTCCAGGAGTCAATGGTGTTAGAAACTTCAACTACCAAAAACATGTAATTTTCTTCCGATAAAAAAAAACTGCTAGCAAAATTAAAAGAAAGGAACAAATAACCTCATAAATTCAAAAACTAATCCTCATCCCTTGATCAGTCCTATATCGGTCACTATGCCACCGAGCCCCTCCAACCTTCAACAAAACAAAGATTAATAACTCAATTCAACATTAATTAATTATTTCAAACACGATGTCTCTTTGCATCGTTTATTATTCCAATTCAGGGCCAGGATGACTGTTTGCAATCCAAGAAAAAGTCTCAACTTGCCAAAAGTTCAACGATACATTTTCGTTAACTGGCCATGACAATCAATTGCGTGCGTGCATACTAAACAATTCCCAAAATAAGACTAATGGTTCGCATTAGCAGAAACTATAAAAAGCAACTCCTTCCCAGATTTCACTCCCACTCATCTGATGCTTATGCTTATAGAGAAATAAGCTCATATTTTGTGCCTTGTTTGACAAGCAACACTCGTATATAGAATTAACTTGCAAAATCTATGGTCCTGACCCGTGTTCGTGCAAATGGCCTGATCTTGCCATATATAGATGTCGACAAAAATCACAAATAGAAACACTAATCGGACAACAACGTCCATGCGAGAAAAAAGACTATTGAGCTGGAATAAAAAATTAATAAATAAGACATATCCACCTTCACTTACGCATTCACATTCATACATAAAATCCAATTTCCTTGTGCCTCCCATTTGACCTCTTCGACAGCCAATCTTTCTCTCCGCATCTCTAAGGCACATTTGTGTAGTAGGCACGCAAGGAATTTATGTACATGCTTGCAGCACACGCTTCCGAGATTTTTATTTGTTCACTTCAAAGACGACGAAGAAATAAGAATTTAGTCACAGAAGACTTTGGAGTTAAATGAAAAAAAAGGAGAAAAAAACAGAAAAAGGTTCCAAGGACGTCAACAAAGTCAAGAGCATTCCAATTTCAATTCATGTGTGCCCGTTCTGCTAAAAGTATAGGCATATCCTTTGTGAAGGATGGCATTTTTCCTCTCAAAAAACTGATTAAGATAAGCTGCCACTCTACTGGCACTAACCCTCTCCATCTCCATATCCACCCCCGAGATTTATCCTTGATCGCCAAGCTGTTGAATGCAAAATATTTTCATCGTCGTCGGTGAAGAACCCTCTGCCAGTAAATATTTCGCATTTTATTTATGAGAGCCCCTTTCATTCTCCTCTCACCACCTCCATAAACTGCAGACTGTTTCACAATATTCCTTACTATGTCAGTTGTTGGAAAGCATAAACTCGTAGTTCTTTTGTAAAGCCTTTAAGGCAAAGTGCTACAGCGCACTCTCACTGTTATTTGAAGAGAAAAATACATTGGTGTTGGTATTGGCAGTCCTGCTTAGTTGTAGGCTGCTAAAAGCCCTTGTCTCTCCTACAGCAACACTTGATGCGCCCTTGATATTATTCTCATTGTATTCTGGCCGATATGTAATGGAATACTATCATCCTTTTTTTATAGGCCATTATTATTGGCATTCATTGACCTTCAGTGATGGTGTTGAAATGTGGCTTCAAGATAAAACCACTATGTGTCTCCTGTTATCAATGAAATATGCACGAGGACGTTTCATCTCCTTTTTTCCGTTTCCTTTCTTTGTTTGGGCGGCAGTGCTGGCGGCAAAATGAAAACTGAAAACCTGTCATCCTGAATCAAAGTCCAAAAGGACAAAAGCACATCCTGGCACAGGAGGATGTAAGAGCATATGTGTTGGCAGCGCGGCTTCGCGTGTGGGTGGATAATTAATTTTCACAGCTTTAAACTCAAAAACAAAATCAAAACAACAAAAACGTTCTTTTTTCTGTCCTTAAAATCTAATCGTTCTTCGTTTTGTCATTGAAGCGGCAGGATTCACTTTTATAGAGGGTTTTTTGCTGCGATGAAACGTCTTTTCATTTCAAGGACATGCAAATTCAATTAGAAGAGAATAACAATAAAAAATAACATTTCAAGACTGGATGTTTATTTATATCTTCTTCTTTTTTTAAGGAGCTCTGAAGACGGCGGCGCGGCGAACGACGGCAAACAGAAGTAATGCTCGTCGTTTTTTCCTCTTCATCCAAAGCCACAAAATGGTTTTCCTCTTTTTTTTTTCTTCTCATTCAGTCCCACACATAACTATGTACACAGAGGACTAGTTCATGTAATTTAGTGCATGTATAAATGTCCTAGAAAGTAGTGAGATAGCGAGGGATGTTTCGTCGTCCTATCCACTTTTACGGCCAAGTTTAATTGCTGAGAAGTCATTTGATAGCTTAGTGAGAATATAAAAGAAGATTTTGTGGTCTGAAGGTTGTTTTGTGCGCTCTTTACTGCAAAAACGTGGTGAAACACTAAATAAATTGCTTTAAACGGAGTTGAAAAACATAAAATAAGGGCTTACTAAAAAAAATGTTTTATGCTGTTTTTTCCCAATTTCCTATGTAAATTGAGTGGAAAGCTTCCTTTTCTAAAATTTTAAAAAGGAACGCATTTTATTTGGCTTTAAATTCTAGGGTGTTGTGGCGAACTGAAATTCCAATGCTGTAAATTGATATTTGAAATAGACTTGGAAAAAATTTGGTAGGTGAACAGTTTTAGCCAAACGTAATTTGGCCACGCACTAGCACGGACAAACGATCTAGTTCGACTAAGGCCGCGTTTCCATTTGCAAGTAAACTCGCGGAAGTCTTGCAGTAGCGTTTGCACTGCTATATGAATTCATGTAATTTCTTCTGTATCAACGAATTAAAAACTCCTCTTGACGATGTGACTCTTAACATCCATAAACATTCAATAAATATGAATAACACTTGTAACGTTCAATTGACCGAATTATTTCTTCGCGAGACCATTCGCGTACTCTCTTTTGACTCATTTTTTATTAAAAACAAAGACCATCCAGCAGCGAGCGCGATATATACGAAAGCTGTAAGAACTGTCGCGAGTCAATGCAAACCCGTTTCAACCTGCAATTTATTGCACTCGCAAATACTCGCAAGAAGTTATGCAAGGACTGTCGCGATCGAACTTGCTTCGCAGTTTCCACTTGCTGTCGGACAGACTGTCAGACATTCCTTGCAGAAGTTTTCTTGCAAATGGAAACGCGGCCTAACAGGTCCGAAGAATGCAGACTCGTTTTTAAATGAAGGATGTGGCATCTGGACTCCAAAACAAATATTTCCTCGGCAAGTGTGTGTCTGTATACATCTTCTTAGATGGATGAGTTTTAGAAAAAAAAAATCGATATTCTGAAAAATGTATTTCAGGGCTTAGGGGGGAGAATGTTTTGACCGTCGAATTAAGAAGACCGAAAAAGATTAGGTAAGTCTAAAAAAGACAAAGTGTTCGAAGTATTTTTGAGTTTGTCGCATAAGCTCTTGAAATGGTGTGCGAAGTGTCAGTCCATAAACTCTTTTCTAAAAACACTTTACAGATTTCTTTAAGAACAAATTGAAAAATCAGGCTTTTGTACGTAAGACATGGAAACGAATTCTTTGAAATTCTTATTTCGGCAAAATAGTGACCGAGGTACCACAAGGAAGCGTTCTCGGTCCACTTTTTTTTAACTCAGTATGTATATACTTCATTTGCTGGCATATTCGCAATAGACAACATGCAGCTTCTTTTACTAAATGATTGTTGAAAATAACTTAAATATAACAAAAATATTGGCAATGAAAAAGTTTCTGCTTTGCTTTTGTTTTTTTTTTTTTAAAGTTAATTTGCTCAATTACTTTTGCTGATATTGACTTCCATTTCATCGAATCGTTGGTTTTAGGAAGCACTGATCCTTTTAGTTGAAAACAAATACTTTTTGTAGCTTATTTACTTTTTCTGTTTATTGATTTCGCCTGGACGGTGAGGCACTCTTTTTAGATGTCAACAGTGAAAGAAACAAATCTAGGATTCAGTCGTTTTGTGAATGGTGCGTTTGAATGAGTTGAGTTGAAAAGGTGTTAATGATACACCCTTTGTAGTTCTTATTGGAAGAAGGGTGGCAGTAGTCATTTCTCAGTAGAAAAATTTTTAGAGTAAAATCACAAGAAGCAATAAATTATCGAAACAATGAAGTATTAGTGTCTACGAAAAGAGTTTTCTGATAACACGAAATAAGGACGTATTCCCCAACAGATCTTAATACTTGAATTTTGGGTGCATTTCCATTACAAAAATAAAGTAAATAAACGAGTTGTGACCTTAAACCAAACACTAGACAGTAGACCAAGCGCAAGGATCTGCATCGTGGAACATTAGTAAGCCTTATCAAAATCAGAAAACTCATCAATAATTCACACAGGCCAAATAATGAAGTGCGAAAGTCCTTTCATATTGAAGTGGTTATGGTTGGTGGTAAGCATTCCTCGATGCAGAAACTACAACGCAAAGGAAACCAAAACTAACGTCTTGGAAAAAAAATTAATTGCCGAGGCATAATATGGTAACATATCCAAGGAAACCTTCTGTGTTGAAAGAGGACAATTTTTGAACATAAGACCTGCCGCAGAGTTTAATGCTAAGGTTAGTTGGAAATTACGAAACGCGAGGCAAAAAAAAGGAAACCCAAAAAAACTAAAGCCACGACATAAACCGATTATGAATTACGAGAATCCATGAAAATTTCAGATCAGATAACAAAACGATCGCCTTAAGCTGTTGTAAATAATCTTGCTGTTGTCATGGAACGTAGTCTCAACGAAACGAAAGTAAGGTGTTCTTGAGAGCATCGTTATTTGTAATACGGCCACCTGACACACAATCAGCTTCAAACAAATTGATCACCCAAGCTTTAAAAAACTGTCCTCCGAAATAGAAGATGGGCGTGTATAAGAATGAACCATGTAGCTAACCTAGCAAAACGCACAGCTATAAGTAAAGATCCGACGGGCTCAAAAATTCCCCGTTGTCTCAACAAAAAGAGAGCCACATTGCAATTGAAAATAATCAGCAGCATAGTACGTCGTATGAAAGAAATAATTCCTTCGAAGACACAGCACAGATAATGTTGCAGCGAGGAGAAATGAATTAGAGTCTAACAGAACTAACTTTGCCAAATTGGCTTCGTTAAGTTTTATGCGCAATTTTATTTGATTAAAAGGCTCGGTTTTTTGTTCGGAGCTAAATAAATAAATAGGGTGGCGCAAAAAAGCCATGGAAACCCCGGGGATTAACACATTTCAAAGACCAACATTTTGATACCGATTCTAAAGTTAGAAAGTATTTTTTATGGCAGATTATATCTACTCTCCGAGAACTTGCCAATTCTTAGCGATGCCCGTGAAATGCTTTTTCTTTTTCTTTGGTGTTCGAACCAACATCTCATTTGGGCACCGAAAAAGGAAATAAATTTATCGCAGAATTAGATGCGACATGAGCGACGGTGACGCAGCAGACAGGATCGCAAGTAGGTGTCATCACGACCTTTTATACAATACCCAAGGAGCTAGAAGGTGTCCACGCAGCTGCAAATGACACTCAGTCAAAAATGGTAACGAATGACAGGACCATTTTTTCACGGTTTCAAAAGATATTTGTAGCCGCGAAGAGCAACTAACACTTACTTAATTTTCCGAGGCAACAAATGCCATTTTTTTCGGTAGGGGGTTTTAAATAGAGCTCTTAATACCCGCATACCCGGGTACCCGCAATATCGGGTATTACCCGGGTACCGAAGAACCGGGTATTACCCGGGTACCAAAGTACCGGGTACCCGCTTATAGCGTAAAAATAATATGGATGAGGAGTAAAAACACATAAAAACAAGGGAATGTGATGATATGATTGGCAACAGTGAAATAGCTTAAAGTGTTTGAGTTGCATGTTGTGTTGTTGTGATTATCTCGCAAAACTGAAATAAAATTTAACAATTGAATCTTAATATAAAAATAAAAATATCAATTAAGATTTGAGTCTGCGGTGCTCATGTATCAAAACGCCCTTTATTAATTTCCTAGATTGATGTTTTTAAAGAACTCATACCTGCTAATATTTAAATCAATTGATGTCGATACCCGATAGATATTTCAAAGTGCATTAGAGAATTTTCACTCTCCGCTACCCACAACATAACACTGTTATGTATAGCTTATTCTGTCGGGTAACCGGGTACCCGACGAGCTACCCGCATTACCCGGGTACCCGTCAACTTGGGTAATACCCGCGCTATCCAGGTACCCGGGTACCCGGGTAATTGTTATAATGGGTACTACCCGGGTAAAATTAAGAGCACTAGTTTTAAACCCTTAACTTCATATGTAGTGGTTTTGCGGGGTGACCACATAGTAAATATTTTTTTTCTATATTCATAGCGGGTTTTTGATGAAATTTTTTGAAACCTTTATGTAAAAATTAAAAAAAATTAATGAAATGAATAATCGAGGTGGAATGCGCGCCTGCCAACAAATTTCAAAAAACCTATTCAAGATTTTACCGCTTTGGTAAGAAACTGAAGTGGAATTTGTGTGAAGTCGGCTTTTTTGTCAATTTAATAGCAAAAGTCATCTTCGAGCAAATTTGAAAAAGTATTGCGAACTGTGAAAAGTTTTTCTTGTCAACCCAAGAGTCTGCTTTACAGAAGAGAAGTGGTAGTTAAGATTCAATTGAATTAAGTCAGCTCGACTGACAAGTGTAGGCTCATCGTAACAGTTCTGATACATCAAGGATTCTCCTACAAATGGAACCATTTAGAGATGCCAAGACGGAGAGTTGCATCATCATATGGATGTTAGTTAGATCATTATCAGTAAATACATACGTACATAGCGTATAGCAACAGAGCGGGGTGCCCCGGAGCCTAGCGAATTTCTCCAAACCATGCCTTGTAAGAAAATGGAGAGGACCAGAATCCAGAAAACGCATTCATGGCAAAGAATAGGACTTGGCAATTCATCGCGAAAGTTGATAACTGAAAAACACTTTTTGTTTTCTGTTGAGATTTGAACTCAAAGCTCCCACGTAACAGGCAGTCATGCCAACCATCGCGCTAAGGGCACAACTTATAACCACATTATCAGTAAAAAAAATGAGGAAAAATGTAATTTTTTAATATAAAAAAAGGAGACTTATATGCTAATCTGGAGTACTCACACCTAATACCCGGTCCATTGCAGCCTTCCCTTTTTTGGTGCAGTAGATTGAGATAAGGTGTTAGTAATTTCAGATTTAACCTCAAGGGCGGCGCGGCGTCTAGATGAAACTGGGAGGCTGAAAGAAAAGTAGATGTCCAGAGCGGGATTCGAGATTTTGTAGTAGGGATAGAATAGACTGTCTGATGTCCTTTTCCTTTTCTCGTGAAGTTACTTGTCTACGCAGATAAGCCCGAGACGATTGACTTCTTAAGAGAGTAAAAATTCGGCGAGTGATTGGAGTCATACTGCCCAAAATGCTGCAAAAAGTGTTCAAAAACTGGACCTGTCGGTTGGAATTTATTCGAACCCAACTTGGTCGGAATTTATACGAGCCAATTGAATCGAGGAAATCAAGCTCGTGAGATCACTGATGTCAATCAATGCTCAAGAATCAAACAATAAAGACACTTCAGATGCTATTAATTTCGATAACCAGTTATGGAAATTGAAAACTATTTGCGGGTAAACTCGATTGTTGACATTTTTTCCAATATTAAAATTCAAAAGAATAAGTTTCAACAACCACACAGCAACCTTTATCCTCTTAAATTCTCCCATTCAACTAAGTCATATAAATTCACCAGAATCAACTTAAACCATCTCACAAAATTGACCGCACGTGTTCAAAATGGAGAAACAACCACATTTTCATTTGCACGTGGAAGGTGGGACTTGCAATCAAACATTTTAATATTATTCCAAAGGCCGAATTGAAAACCAAATTGTTAACAATCTTTTTCCAAGAAAATACAAATGGCATAAGTCAGAGTTCCCAGAACTTGTCTGGATTATAGTCTCTTCCAACGAAAACGAGAATAAACACGCACACACACTCACTGTCCCATCAAACACAACAATTTATACTGTGTCCTCCTAATCAAGTGCTGCATAACTTTTCGATGATAATTTTCCATTGCCAGTCCATTTGCCTTAATATCTCACTAAAACTTTAGCTTCCAACGCAAAAGGAGAGACAACACCGCACAAGCAAACTATTTATCTACCACTTCTCTACCGAATATCTATTTGCCTTGCTTCGAGTAAGTATGTAAAAGTACCTACATTGCGGCTAGAAAATAAGAGCCTCATTTCCCTCATTACTTAAAAAATAAAGCTTTCCTCCTATTACATCCTCAAGTAAGTTGAAGCTGTTTAAAGTCTCCCACACTCTGTGGCAGGATTGCAAAAGGACTCTTGCCCACACGAAACCAACATAATCCATTATGCACAACTGTGCCGGATGGAAAAAAGAACAAATATATAATGAAATTTTATAATTTAAGGGGAGATACTCTTTCAAGTTGCCATCAACAACAAGTTGTGATTACAATGACAGGCAAATGTTGGTTGAAAGTATTTTTAATTTTTGTTTGTGTTTATGGAACTCTTTTCCTGTAATGAAATGTATTTCTAAGAAATTTTAATTAAAAATGAAATAAAGGAAGAGTAAAGAAGAAGAAGAAAAAAAATCTGGGCCTACATTTGATTTCCCCTCGCCAATTTATGCAAGGAAAGATAATAATAGGATAGGAGTACAGAGCATCCGATTGAAGAATGTCAGTCTGTGGCATTGAAGCAGCATTGAACTTGTGTAGGCCCATCGATTTTACTCCTTGCAGATTAAGCCTCAGGCAGAGATAGTTCTCGGTATTTTTATTTTCTATGACTTCTGTGCGGAGGCGAACGAGTATGAACGAGAGCAATATCAAGGATTTTAATTATCTGCGAAAAGGAGCAACAAGAGTACACAATTGAAAGGCTAGAAGGTTTTAGTTTTTTGCAAACTATTTTATATTGTACACGATTGTCTGCGGATTATTTGCATTTGTTTGGTTTGAAGTTTTATTTCATATATCAGCAGACTCTGAGGTATTCGTCTTTGTTCCAATTTATCTTTTCTTTTGTAGGTCAAAACAAGTCAAAGGATTAAAGAAAATATCAATAAAAAGAAAAGAAAATAAGGATCCACCCAAACAGTTCACCGGAAAAAAAAGAAAAGTGTGTGGTCTACGAGAATTTCATTTGTTGCCGTTGCCAGACGGGAGGTTAATTGTGTGAGAGCAAACATGAGACAAATCCAAAATGGATTTGGAGTGGAGAAGAATGTGTGCCGCACGTGTCATTGGTGAATAAAAGGGGTTATTTCTGGATGTTTATTCCAAGCAGATTTTTTTATACAATGAAATAAAGCTTAGGTGATTCCAGATCAAAGAATTGAAAGCCATTCGCATGCTGATGAATTCGAATAAGAAAAACGATTTTGAAGAAGTTTTGTATGTAACTTAGAATCCCTTGGGAAGGTTATCAATTCAAAAGCCTTGTCAGATGTAAACAATCTGATTTGAAAAGGATTATGATGTTGAAATATGTATGAGGTCAAAGTTGAGAATTATCTTACTTGTTTTTGAAGGAAGAATTTCAGAGAGGTGATTTGGAATGAGGATTCAATTAGGGTAATGCGAACAAAAGTATTCGAGAATCCATAAAGGTCTTCCTAAGATGATGCAATTAAAATATATACGAGTAAAGATTGTAGCAAGGCTTGGCCAAAACTTCAAACAATCAATTTACAAAAAAGAGTTTTCTTTCTCTTTTTTACGGCCCTAAGGATCACAACATTCCAATTGATCTCCTTCACAATAGTGACCCGTTTGTAGAATACATCTCATACGAGTAATAATTGGCAGTAACGGATTATTTCATGTCTGAGGCCAACTTCGCCAATTTAGCCAGACTTTTTGTGCCAGGACTTTAATGGTGTGTCTATCTTTTTTTACAATTCGCACGCACGTTACGGGGTTATGAATATCCTTTTGATGTTATAAAACACAATGCGAGAGTTAAAGAAAAAAAGAGTGGTTTTAATAGCAAACACCAACGCACATTGATATTGAACGCAGGGGAAAACAGAGGCAGGTGAAGCATTCTACATTCGAGTCGTGCGACGAAAATAGGATACTCTATACTTAGCTGTACGTCCGAAGTTGGGCTCAATTTAAAACTGATGAGCTAGTCGGATATTGCGGCTAAATTGTTTGAGGAGAGGTATGCAACTGTCTGTTCACTAGAGCACTGCTTGTGAGAAAGGTGAGAAAAAATTGAGGCCAGCAGCATTTCGACGATTTTTATGAGAACCATTCTACAGTTGAACTATCACCTACCAGTCTCAACGCTCTGTTTCGTACCTTATCGAGCAGTCGCAAAGATGTTTAAGGAGCATAGAACCAAATATGGGAATTAAACTCTGGTTTCGGAGCGATGACGATGTTATTTAAACTATAGCCAGATTAAAAGAGGTGAAGAGCTCGTCTTAAGAAACGTTGTCATTTTTGGCGACTTCAAATATGTGGTCATTCCAACAGAGATCATCTTGTACAAACATAACAAGTACTGACATCTTTTTCGTCTCTTGGGTGCAGTGCCCTAGTTCTGTAACTATCGCCTCGATAAAAGCCTTTTATAAACGGTGGAAAATGAAACGAGATTCTGTTAATTTAGTAGAAGTTCGGTTATCACTCTTTCTAGATCGATGTTATCGATGCGATAGTTACAGAACAGGGGCACAGGTACCATTCATGAATAATGGCAATGGGGGATGTTAAGCTTCAATGAAAAAATACAGCATTGGGTTTTTGAAGCATGGAATTCTACTCGATTTTTATCACCTCATACAACAATGCTGTCAAGGTCCGAGTTTAATAAGCTAATCATACACAACCGTTCCACATCCGAAGAGCAGGGACGAGAACTTGGAAACGAATATAAGAAGCTGAAAATTCAGTCGTCAACCAAATAGTTAGACAATTAGAAGCTTCAGACGAAAGATCGTTTACAGGAAAATGAGGAAGAGAGCCGGAGACAGAACGGACCCCTGAGGCACGCCAGCACTTTTAAAATGCGTATCAGACTTGAGAACATCCAATACAACTTGAATTGATCGGACTGAAAGGTAGTCTCTAATCTTACTTCGAAGAGACTTATCGATGAACAAAAGCACGCATATTCGATAGATGAGCTTGATGCCAAACTCTATCGAATGCCTTAGAAATACAAGGTCTGGAATAGACATGTCTGCACCACAAAACGGGCAACACAAGTACTCGTTCGTTTTTGGACCAATTACGATACCTATACTTCGACGTAATGTCTACCCATAGGTCAAGTGCTCCCTGTAGGTGGCTTATGGTGGTTTCTTTGTCAGCAAAGAATAATTGATATACAGTGGACTGAACTTTATCTTCGAGAAACTGATCAACGGCTGCAATAAAAGCAGAGAACTCAAGAAGCTTTCTAATTCTTCAGTGATTCTGCATGTCTTCACTGTGTCTCTGCTCCTTCGTACATAATGCTCGATCATTAACAAAAATGCTTCTGGAATAACTGAGAGCCACTCGTATTAGTTTTCGCAGGTGCTGGACGAATACTTCAAATCAATGGGCACAACCTGCGAGTCTTCCAAGGACTTTTTCATATCCTTTTGTCTTTGGATCGACCAAGGCATTGATCAACGATCTTCAAAGTGTGGGATTAAATGGAACTTATTACAGCTTAGTGTATCTCCTCATCTTAGTACAATGGTTTGATTTGACTTTCACTCCATTGATTAAGCTGCCTTTCATCTAGAGACAAAAGATTGGATATGAAAATCTTGAACTCTAGCTCCAATTAATTTGTTGCTTACTTGTAGATTGAACTTGAAGTCAAACCATTCTAAACCATACACGCATCCAAAGCAATGGACTACAAATGAAAAAATGAGCTTAAAAAAGATAAAAACAAAAATATACTTCGTATACCATTTGCCAAGGTAGTTTTAGGAGCAGCAAAGATGAAATTGGCAAAGCAAGTACTTTAAATTCTACTCAAGAAGTAGTAGAACTAGTTTTGATTAGCCATCGGTGATGGTGGATCAGTCATGTTCGCGATTTTTGAACAAATATTAAATTTTGATCGAAATTGAGCTAGGGATTTGACCTATTTGCACAATGCACATCTACTGTACATGTACATGCATTCATTTAAGCGCACTCGAACTATAAGACTCTTGAGAATTTTGAAACGGCAAGGTGTGCAGTTCACAATTACTCACTTGCTCAAATATGACAACCGTAGATACAATCAATCAACAGACATTGCATTGTCACGAAGATTCTTGAGAAAAATATTATTAGATTTGACTACAACATGGTTCTAGGCTTTTTCCACTGAAGGTACTTGAATTGCGTTAGGTCCCGAGGTTTCCATAAGTTTGTTGTGTCACCGTATTTATTTAATTTTGTTTCAAAATTTTCTCTCAAATTGCATTAAGGATTCAAACCTTACTTCGATGTGCCTTTTGTCACAATTCATAATACCAAATAGATTGAAAATAATTTAGGAGCATTAGTGGAAGGCCTAAATTTATTTTTTTATGTATGCATTTGCAAATCACCACCAAAATCGTAATTGGATAGCATAGCCAAAACAAATGGGGTCCTAGAATAGAGCCCAGTGGAATGCCTTATTTTAGCTAAATGAAAATCTGAGAATATTTTTTTTCACATAAGTATGAATATATCGAACGAGGAGTAGATAATGGAAGAATGAACGTTACTAAATTTCCTCGTTCTAAATGTTTGCCTTTGAAAAGTCTTCATCCAAACGCTTTAAAAGATACTACACAGGTGAGTGTGGAAATACTAAACTCTAAAGCATTTTTTTTGTGTTTCTTTCCTTTTTTAAAAAGATAGCCAAAAGTCTAGAGAAAAGATTCAAGAGATCTTTTGTCACCCTACCAAAACTTAAAAACTAGCCAACTGAGTTTAAGGAATGTTTTCCAGTTAAAGGCATTTTCACTTGTTTATAAAGTGAGCAATTGATTTTCATTACGATTTATGTAAGAAGGAGTTCAGTTTTCAGCGTAAAAACACTTTTTTGTAATTTCTTTTCTAAAAAGGAGAAGATGGGTTCGGTTTTCAGCCTAAAAGAACACTATTTTGGCAATTTTTCTTTCGGGTATGAATTGAACGATTTTACCGTTCGTTTTTGTACGACTTTAAACATACTTTTAGCTGTTGCAAATTTTTAAAAATTTTTTTATCATGCAAAAATATTTAAACATAACCCTGTCGCAGAGGTTCCCTTAAGACGCCTTGGGGAAAAACATTTTGCCTTGTTCAGTGCAACTTAGTCGGAAATCATCGGAAATAAAAAAAACCATTAAAATTAAGTAAAAATCCTCAAATCCTCCTGCCAACGCTCTCCGATAACATTTCATTTAAAAACTTTTGATGCCTATCTAAGGTGTAAACTGTTATTTTCCACCAAAAATTCCGCCATTTTTTGGGTAGGGAACACTTTTAATGTAAAATAAAAAATGTTAACCCTAATTAAGCAAATATACTACACAGAAATTAAGCCAATTCAGTATTTCAAAACTCTACTACCGCATCCGAAACCGCAAATTACTTAAATTATTCACCAAACAATATATTCAACACCCTTCCCTTCCCAAATTTAATTACAATTTATTTATGAGTTTCTATTTAGCAATCATAACAAACTAAATGACACGTGTGCCTGTGCTAAGTTTTCTCTAGTTTCCTTTTCTATGTGGAATCAGCCTATTCCTGGATGAAACGTTTCTAATAAAATGGCATCTCAAATCCCCTCTTGAAGTTTGGAAATCACATAGAAAACATAAACATTATTCTCGTGAGTTGTGTTTTCATTTTATTCGTAAGAAGAAGCTTAGCTTCCTTCTTCCTCCCGATGTCATTTTCAACGAAAGGGTAGGTATTTAGTTACATGCTCCTGGCAAAGCCCTCCTTCCACTTTTTATGTTCCATGAGGGAAGTCGAAAATCCAGTACAACTATTCTGTGTCCCTCTCTTGTGCTCTTTTCTATAGAATTCGATGTTTTTTTTAGGTTGGTGAAGGCGTCAATCGACAGCTACACAACACACACATATATCGAATATTACATAATATGAAAATAAAAGAGTTCGTTCCGGAGCTTTGCGTGGTTGTTTTTTTTTTTCCTTTTTTTTGCCCATTTATGACGATGGTTCTCAGCATCCCAAAGAACCCTTCTCCTTCAACGATTTTCTTTTACAAACGATTTTCATCCATCAACATGTATACATATGCGTTTGTAGGTATATTTATGTGTAAAACAGGATCTGTGCTCGTAAACTAATGAAGGGATATAAGCCCTTTCAAAAAAAGATTCATCCTCGTATGGAAAGAAAAAAAATTTTCAAGGCTTTTATATCGTGAGAGCCTTGGAAACTCTTAACTGAATATTTATCATCCTTTTCTTATATAAAATTCATGGTGAGACTATAGAGGAAAATTATTTAAAGTTGTTCAACAAAACTTTACCCATAAGGAACTTAGGCAGTTTGCTTGATTAACATAAGCATCACTCAAGAATTTAGAGTACTAGAGAACTAAATTGAGAGGGGAACGATTTAAGCAATTCAGTTTCCAATATGAATCAGCGCAACCTCTCAATTATGTGGCAAGAATTCCAAAATATTCTTCTTTCTTAACAAATTTATTACTTTTAATTAAATTCACAAATCATTTCGTTTTATTACTTTGAATGAAGAAAATGAGAAACGCTTTTTTGATAGATGCATTCAATTTTAATCTTGTCGGGATAATGACGATCTATCAATAGAAGAGGAAAAAAGAATATTTTTAAACCAACCACCGGCCGGCGGCGGCGGCACCGGAACGGTTGCAGTGTAAAAATATACAATCCACTCATCGGCGATTTAATGAGTGAAGAAAATATTTTTAAATATACAAACAAAAATCTAAAGAGGGGCTGCTCTTATGCTAAAAATTTTAACGAAACCATTCAAAAACATTTTACGACAAAATTGTTTTACGAAAAATGAGGGGATGATGCTTTTTTGAAGAATGTGAAGTTCATTACTAAGGTGGGAGTGGCGGATATTGACACATTGTCAAAAATTAATTGGAGAACACTTTGAAGAAATTGGAAAGCGTAAAATTCGACACACTGCTATTAACAAACTTTCAAGTTTTTGTCTTTGTTTAGATCCTGAACTTTACAAGAATAAAGAGATCAAAAAATGAATAACAAAGTATTGATATCATTATATATATTGAAACACTTATTTAAATTTATAGTGAATACAGCCAATGCGGTATTGAAGTCTTATACATCCAATAAGGCGTAGTGCTTCTGTTGCCTTCCGAATATGCCCCATAGTCTGAACTGTTCTCTAGACTGCTTTCTCCGTTTTCGCACTATCAGGAATAAGATGTTCTTGAAACAAGTTACTTCCTCGAGAGTTATTTGGATCGCTCGTTTTTTTATATGAAGACTTTATGTTTTGATGATCTCCGCATGACTTAGACATCTTCACGATTGGAAACTGAATTTTTGCAGACTAACTCGCTGGTCACTAGTTCTTTGTAAGACAATGTATAGTTTGCATAGGCAAAACGGATCATAAATCGTTAGTAGTACTTTTCTGTCCAAGAAACTCTCCAACCATAACCAAATAGGGTAAGGAACGATGCCCTGTACTGAATAACAAAACTAGGATAGTTTATATTCTTTTTTCTTTACGTATCCTTGGTAGATCTCTCTATGCAGTTTTTTTATATTAATGAAACAAAGATAAGCGATAGCTATCCTTTATATTTGATTTGCTAGCTAATGTTTTGTTGTTTTAGGTGTACGCAACAGCACTTAAAAAAAAAGAAGACATCGAAGTTATGCATATGAATGATCACGATCTGACCAAAGTCTGCGATGAACTTCGATATTAGCTAATGAAAGAATAGCCAGTCCCGTTCTGTTTATAGCAACTGTAGCTGCTCTATAATTTCTTGATAACTCGCTGCTGATGAAGTCCGCGATGAAATTCTGCATTTGTCCTAAGTCCCAAGCTGAAATCAGCAAACGAAAGTACTTTTGTAAACTTTTTAAACAAAGTACGTTATGTACTAGAGTAGAACTTGCGTACTCACTTCTCAAGCACACTTTTAAAATAACTGCAAGACAGTGAGTTTAAGCTAAAAAACTAGCGATTTCAAAGAATACGACTTCGACGTCTCAGTTAGGCAGGGATTATAAAGCTGGGTCATGGTACCTCATCGTACCATCTTCCCTTTCAGCTTTTTGGAATCTATATTAAAATCAACATTAAAGAACCAAATGTTATTCTTTGACATTTCTAGTGCCTAGTAAGGTGTTGTTTATGAAAGAATTTCAGGTCGAAAAACATTTTAAAATAAAAAAACTTGAAACTTTGACGTAAAAGCCTCAACAGGATCTTAGAGTCAATGAAAAAAGACTGATGCGGCTAAATTTGCTCAGAATAGGTGACAGACAGTATTGAACTTGAGATCTTTGGTCTTACTTTATTTCAACAAAATTATAGTAATGATTTGGTGTATTGTATTGTGGTGTCAGTGGCGCAATGGTTAGCATGTCCGCCTGTTAAGTGGGAGTTCGAGGTTCTAATCGCACAAACTGTTCACCGGTATAGCTTTTTAATAAAAATTGTCAATTCATCTGAGAGTAACCAAACTGCTTCTCTCTGAACGGTTAGTTTGGAATTGTTAAAACTGTTATCTAAAATACAGTCAAACCCGAATAAGTGAGAGTAACAGCCCGAACCCGTCATTTAAAGCTCCCAAAACCTCTATTAGCGAGAAACAGAAACCTCTGCAAGAGAGAACCTCCGTAAGTGAGCCTATTACTTATCTATACCTCTATAAGCGACAGTTCGTGGAACTTCCTACCATTGTTTTGGTGTTAATTCTCGTCAATATTATACCTATTATATTTCGTGGAACAAAATAACGTTGTTATTTTATTGCATTCTTTTCCAATGGACACATGTGCCTGTGTACTGTCCTTTTTTTCGGACTTACTCAGTTTATAGTAATCAATTGCAAAGGAAAGTTATGTTCTGCATCATGCCAAAACGGAAAATTAAAGTATTGTCATTGAGTGATAAACTTAAAAAAGTGAATACGTTTGAATCCAGAAAATTGCGAAATGAAATTCAGAGGGAGTTTAACTTACCAGAATCCACCTATATCTATTATAAAATTATAAAATCAAAAGACTCTATAAAGTCGGAGTGCTCTGATGAACATAAACAAATTAAGAGGACTAATTTCCGAAATTCCCAATATCGAGAAGTGCCTTTTGGAATGGATAAACTGCATTAGCGAGAAAGCTCTATAAGTGATAAGCCCCTATAAGTGAGAATGAGATTGCACTCCCTTTAACTCTCACTTATCCAGGTTTGACTTTATCTTCTTGTACTGAATTTACACTTTTTTGTGTATTGTACTTTACAAGATTATCTCCTGCTAGTTATAAAAGTCCCGTGGACAGTTTGATCACATTTAACTGGCTGTCCATATAAATTGACAGATTTGCATCTACTGTGTTTTGACTGTGGCAGCTCGTTCGCTTAAATCCTGATGTTGATTTTATCACACTCTTGAAGAATCTCTGCATCTTCCTAAGTCTTATTGCATCTCTAGGCAAGCGTTTCTAATTTTTAA
The DNA here is from genome assembly GCA_949752695.1 of Melanostoma scalare. NCBI lineage: Eukaryota > Metazoa > Arthropoda > Insecta > Diptera > Syrphidae > Melanostoma > Melanostoma scalare. The sequence continues at coordinate 200,164,399 of OX456984.1, forward strand.
CGCCTTAATGTATAAAATACGGCAAGGTTTAGTTTTCTTCCAAAGCCACGCATACAAAGTAGAATAAGTAATAAGTAAGTAAGGAGTTGCTTAGATAGCCACTATGAAACTAGACCTCAACCAACATCTTTTGTTAACAATTTCGATGTGTGTTTCATTATGTTTAATTTTCTATTGAAAACTTGGAATACTGCATCATCAAAGAAATGATAAAGCGAATCGATTCGAATTCTAACAAGCTCTACCAATTTAATTATCAACGCAAATCAACTCAATAAATTTTCACTATAGCTTGTATATTCATTTTTTTTTTTTTTTTATTATTTTTTAACTTAAAAATTTACTTACGAATTTCGAAAAACACGTTTGAAGTGCTTACCTGAAAGAAATAAAAAAGGATCAAATTAGTACAAATAGTAATTTAAATGTGGTTAAAAAAATCTATCAAAAACGTTTGTTTTACATGAACTTAATCTTACAAAAATGTTTTTCAAATTATTCATTTATTTGTTTAACTATAACTACAGATACACAATTGGTCACGTATATAAAGTTTTTCTTCGTCTTTTCAAAGAAATAAATAGAATGCTTTAGTTTTCAAATCTTTAGTCGTAAATATCTCGAGTCTGTGTATTTGTGGTTATGCCACTTCCTGTTTCAAGGCCTCAATCAATGTCTATTTAGATTGTAGAGGAATAATTTTTCTTTTGAAGGACTAAGATTGAAATCCACAGAAAATATAAGATAGAAATTGGTAACATGAAGAAAAATAGGTTAATTACTCCCCAAATTTTATAATTTCGACTTTGCCGAAGTTGCAAATTTATTTTTAGTAACGAAAGCAAATGAGGTGAACGTATATAAGTCTTCAAAAGCTTGAATATAAACGTAGCTTTAAGTGATGACCTCTCTCCTCAAGCGTATTAAGATTAATCAGCAGATATCGCGTGCAGTATGAAAGAAGATGAAGATGATTATCCCAGTTAAGATGACCATACCACGCAATGTGACAAGCATAATATGAGCACCACACTTGGCATTCATATTCCAAGACCGAAAAGACCAAGCCAATGAATAAGCTTTTTGCGACACATTGTGTCGCTGAACTTCTTGGGCCAACTTTTGATCATTTTCAAACGAATAGAAGCTTTTGCAGTTAAGGAACCGAAATGAATGCATCAGAAGTCTGATTTCGGATCAAATATAGCTCCCAAATACACAAAATTATTTACTTTTTCAAGTTTTGAAATACTTTATACTTATAAAGTAATAATTGCGAAAGTCATTACTTTGCATTTCTTCAGTGTGAGCTCAGTGTGAGATTGGTGTTATTCCACCATTGCACGAAATGATCGATATCAGCTTGCAGTAGAATGTGATCAGTACTATTTTTGTATGAAAACGAGGTTCACATATTCAGCATATAATAGATGTTTACCACATCCCTTTATCACAGAGGGTAGATGATTTATAAATATCACAAATAATAGTGGTCCCAGATGGCTTCCTTGAGGTACCCCAGATTTTTTTTTCTATTGCGCAGAAAACTTTCTCACTAAACAGTTCCAAATCCGCAAAATGTTGTAGATTGCCTCACCTTGTCACACCTATTGGTGGAGTGAAATGCACTAAGCCTAGACCTTCCTGAGCTTAATTTTATTTGTAATAATACCATAACTTCCTAAACATCTTTGAGTCAAAAGATATCAAGTAATGAAACGTTTGAAAAGTGTTTGCTGTGGTAGAGTCAAAAGATAACTTTTGAGACCACAAACAAAAAATAGAAGTTGATGCAACGAGTGAAAGATTTATTGGATTACTTCCCAACAAGTGTCACATAAGCCCGTAAAATGTTTTTATGCAATTCAAATTCATAACCCCCATCCTTTTGAAGAACAAAAACAATCAAAAAACATCACTACACTCTCTTGTCTGATTTTTGAATAAAATATTTAAAACTGAACTACACGCACATTAAGTCATAAATCCGCATCACTTTCGGAGCAACATTCTCCACTCAAAAAATATATAACAAAACTTCACTCAGGCTGCTATTCTCACTCGTAATATTTTATGATGTCATCCTTCTTATCTGCACCACAAACCGCATAAAGCAATATCATCTCTCGAGAAAATCATTTCTACCACTTTATACCAGCTGATGGTCGTAATAGCCAACTGATATGGGGGGTTTCACTCATTCCGGTTGGGATGGGGAGGTTGTAAAAGCAACTAGACACGATAGAAATAAGGATGTGTAAAATAAAATAACAAAACCATTGTAGAATGAGACCAGCTTCAACTGATACTGCTGCTACTGTGATGTCTACAATTTCAGTGTTCTTCGGCTTACCAAAATCGTGACAGCATTACCATGATGAGGATTTGTGTGACATTGCGTTTGCCAGTTCTTTGGTTTGGTACTGCGTAATGTACAGATTTGCTTTTTAAATTAATTGAAAATACAACACAATGAATGTGGGCTTTAATCTTATTAAATGCTTTTTTTTCATTGTTGTCCTTCCATCTATCCCTGTCTGTTTCTCTTTCTATTCATCTCCTCTTGATTGTGTAAACAGAGTTCTGCGATTTGAGCTTTGGGTAAACAGTTAGCTTTGTAAATGACAGTTTGTTTGCTGCTTGAACGCAAAGCGTTAAGCTCAATAAATTTGCTTGGTCATTTAAATGAGATGGATGAAAAAATAACGATAACAGACAAAAACGTCCCATTTTTAGAAATGACTACCAATCTTGATAGAATTTCGGAAACTAAGGATCATTGTCAAGTACATTCTTAGAAACGTTATTAGTACAGAGTAGGATGATGAAATAAAAAAAATGAGATGATGACAAGAGCCAATTATTTTTACAATAAGATACACCGATTTCAGTAGATTGTGAGTGGTCATCTATAAACCAGTCCTAGGCTATGATACAGAGATGCTTGCAGCAAGGAGTTCATGTTTGTACTAGAAAAAAGAACTTAATAGTTTTAGAATGAAATAGGCAAAATGCACTTTCTATTCGTTTCGTTCTGCAATGTTCTGCAATGATTTGATAATTTTGATTTGTTTAAAACGCTTCCACTTGCTTAAAATTAAATTAAGAAAATTTTTATGTTGGGATAGCAGTAATGGGGGTCCAAATGGAACTAGGACATTTCTTTCAACTACTTCTTGTGAGGTATGAAGAAAACCTTCAATTTTTTTTTGATGATTCCGAACGGCTTAGTGAGAAAGCGCTTTTGATAGCATGAATTACTATAGAAGAACTTTCCAATTCCTCTCGAAAGGCGATATCGGTGGAAAAAACTTTTTTTCCGTTGATATTTTGCATTTGTCACATAAAACACGGCCGACCGAACAGTCAATAGAAGTCTTAAAAATACCGAAAACAACCTATGGATAACACCGGAACTCATTGCTGAATGTAAAAGAATGACAGATTATACACGAAATGGAATCAAACAATAATTATGAAACAGAATACAAGAACTTTATTAACAAAATTAAGAAAAATATAATTGTTCACAAATAAAAATTTTATAAAAACCAGTTTAGGAGTTCAAATGAGATCCGCTGAAAACCTGGGGACTTATAAATGAAATCCTAAGAATAAAAAAAAAAGAATATTGATTAGACTCTGATCAACAATTTCAAAGCGGGATTCAACTCACTTCCTAACAATTTTGCTGAGTTTTTTGCCTCACAAACTGCAAATAAAATACACAAATGTAATTTAAAAACATCAAACAACAGACATTTGCATGTAGAAAACACAATCTTTGCATATGCGACAAATATAGATGAGGTAAAAAGGATTATAAAGTCACTTGGATCGAATAAGTTACCTGGCATTGATGGTATCAGGGCAACTGACATACAATGCTTATTTGTTGGCTCCAATCTTGTGTAAATTGATCAATCTAACTTTAATCGAAGCAACAATACCAAAACAGCTTAAGACTGCGGTAAGACCAATTATCAAATTACCGACCAATTTCAATACTGCCGGTCTTTGAAAAGTGCCTAGAGGGTATTATTGTTTTTAGATTACAGAGCTTTGTTGAAAAACACTCTCTCATTAACAGTAGCCAGTACGGGTTCCAGAAAAACAAAAACACCGGACAACTAATTGATGAATTTGCTAACTGCGTGAACGAGAGCTAAAATAAAGGTCGCCATGTACTGGTATTGTTCATGGATTTCAGCAAGGCTTTTGATAAACTCAATCATTCAAATTGTTGGAAGCGTTGGAAAGAATCGGGATTCCAGGTGCGATGGCTGATTGAATGACAGATTATCTTTATAACGGAATGTTCTGTGTCAAAATAAAAGATGCTTGCAGTGATGTACAATATATTAACTACGGAGTACCTCTAGGTTCAAAGTTGGGACCACTTCTCCTTTGGATTTTTAAGCTAAGCATTCCATTTGCTTTTGCCGATGACACCGTAATTGTGGTGTACGACATAAATGCCGTGATACGACGACTGTGATGATGCAAAAGGAGTTCAACAGAGCTGTACAATGGTGTCACGATAATGGGTTGTTACTTAACGCTTCCAAAACCAAACTAATGCATATTCGAAGCCCACATTTCAAGAAAACCGACAAGCAAATACACTTCAGGAATGCTTTGTGTACGAACACGCCCAATACGGTCCACTTACTTGGGGAAATGCTGCCAAAACTCACATCAACAAGATCCAAAACCTTAAGAAAACGATCTTAAAGATCATTCAGAACAACAGAATGCAAAATGGAAACAGTTTTAGAAAATTTTCAATGTGAAAAATTTTCAAAATGACTAAGATGACCACCGCTTCGTTCGACCGATGCAACATCAACTTAACACCAGACAACGCGCACAAGGTATGCTGCAAATACCAAGAAACTACATTGTCCCATTAATAATGAATTCTATGCCTCAAGAACTTAAACAAATTAGAAATTATAAAACAAGAAAAAAACAATTAAAGCAAGAAGTGCTAAGTAAAACCATATTAAATGCTATTCATTGCTTTTATATACGTAATTTTTAAATGAAATCACATTTTGAAATTGATAATTTTTGTGACTTTTTGTAACTTTAAATACAACTCACTTTTATTAGTTAAAATGAAATTGAAACGCAATCTTCTGCAGAAGCCTAGGCCTAAGTTAGATTAAATAAAAAAGGTCAAGATGCTCGTAACGTCAGAAAAAGGAAGACGAAGAAGAAGAAAAAGAGTTTCTCTGAAAGGCATTGAGAAGGTACCAAAATAATCTGAACTATTTAAAGTTTAAACAGAAAAAAAAGTACTCATACGCCACGGTGAACGAGGTTCAATTAAATAAGCGAAATGCTTTGTAAAATGAGGAAAAATATGTTTTACGACTAGCCTTAAGATACTTAGCCGATATGTCAACCAAAAACACAGTTTTTTTTATTAAACAATCACTTTTTCTTGCATCCGAACTAAACAGCTCTGGATGTAGAGTACTTGAAAATTTCCTTGTTAAAATTCGGCATGGTCGCCATATATTTCAGTTGTTGAGATCGTTGTTTCAAATTTTACGTTAGGGAAAATTCCTGACAACGGCTAACGATAAAAAAACCGTGCCGGATTTCAACCCTGCGGACGAAACTGTCATGTGTGAAAAATGTCTAAGTTGAGATGATCGCCGTTAGAGACTAGATGGGCACCCATCTGTAACAATCGCTTGTTTTGGAGAATGTGACGGTTCTGTAATCAATCAGCCGTATTTAAAGTCTCTGTCACCTCTTGCTGACATTCCCCTGGCTCTTAGACTTATCTAGGGAGAATGTTAATTTAAATGTAGGTAAATTTAAATGCATATAATTTTTTAAATACCTATGTTAAATTATGTTGTTGTCTGCTGTGACTTAAGGGCCACCCCCAGCAAACAAAGATAACGTCAATCTTTATAGGATGAAGAGATTTGAAATATTTGGAAAGGCACTTACAGAAAGTACATTGAGGGGTTAAGTTCTTAACAATTCAATACTATGCAGTTCTGTTTTCTATATAAAGGATGTTTGAAAGAAGAAATAAAACACGTAATTTAAGTTATGGCTTCAACTTTAACTTTACTATAAAGAAGACGTTTTAAAAACGATTTCAAGCAATTTTCTGATCTTGGAGGAAACACACAGATTTAAAACTCGAAGTTATGTAAAAATCGGCGTCATCAGCGATTTCGTTTCCACACGATTTACAAAATGTATGCAGTTCCCAATGGTTCATCATCATCAGCGATTTCATTTCGAGACACTTTACCGAGTGTATGCAGTTCTCACTGGTTGTTGCAAAAAAAGGCTTCTTAGTGCGCTTCTGGCTCTTCTGTGAAAAGAGCCACCGAAAGTTGAGAAAGAAAAAAACCAATGCAGGCTAAGAAAACAATCAAAAACCTTGCTTAGCTCTCAAACAACTTGTCAACGACATTTGCTTCATAAGACAATATTCATCCGCCAAACCGAGCCTGTGTGGGCCAAAAGTTAGTCCAAGCTCCAAGGCTACACTAAAACAATAACAATTTCATTTTCCAATTTGAGTTCTCAATGAAGCCTAGCGGCATGTATGCTCAAGACTTGAAAATACTCAAGCATTACCTCTTTCACTTCGAACATCCTCTCAAATTTCATACAACCTCTATAAATCTATTTCAAGCATCTTAAATAATAAAATCAATCTTCTGAGATCAAAAACAAATTAAAACGAACACATGTATTTGCTCAGCTAATACAAAATTCCACCACACAAAACCGAACAACGAACATATCATTCGAATCAATCAATTGAAATAACTTCAATCTTCCAAGGACTTTGGCAATGAACGAAGAACTTAACAATTGATAAAATACACATATTCCCTGACCGAAGTTATATGACTTTCCAAAACTATTTTACTTCAATTCTAAACGTGATGAAATTTCTGCCAGTTTACTTTCGATATCCTTTCTCACTTATAAATTGAACAAGAAGAAATCAAACACTTGTGTATGAGAGAGTTAAACTAGATTGGCTATTTATTTTATCTTTACCAATGACATTGGATGGTTATTGATGTTTTATATTTAGTGTTGTAACATGAAAGAAGTTTTGAGGGAAAAAATTCATATAAGGGAGTGTTTACAATCAGCTTCCACGTAGGAAGTCCTGTTTCTTCCAAAATCCAAAACTATGAGTCTCTTTCTGTTTCCTTTTTTTTTGTTATAATAAAGTGTCAACTTTGTTGGCATTCTTAGTCCACTTTGATGGAGGATATTTATCAAAATACGAATCATACTCGTGTTGGAACATCCCAACTTGTTTGTGAGTTTGTTTTGTTAAGCTCTATCACGACCATGCATCCTGACAGGAGATAAGTTTTTTTTTTGCTTTTTTCTCAAACAATGCTAACCTTCTGCGTTCCATTGTAATAACGTAAGTCTCCTTTTGCCGTATATTCTGCACCACCAGTGGGTGTTGAAAGATGACCGGAGATAGGGAGCAGCATGAAAATGACATCTACAAATTATTATTTTCCCTCACTGACGAAGTACTTGCAATTAATTTTCACTTGCGCAAGCAGGCAAAAGCGGATTGTATGCTCTTTAATGTTAAAGAAGTTCTCTCTATCTATCCTACTCTTTTCCCGGCAAAAAAAAAGGGAAATCTACAAAAAATATTTTCCAACAAAACATTTGGTATTCCACAATTGAAAAGTAACTAATCTTTTGACCCCAATGCGACACATTCCGCACATCCAAAGTGTTTGCCAATCAAAGGGGAGCGAAATTCAGTTCGTCCTTTTTCCAGTTGCTTGTTTGCGGTGTAGAAACAGAGAAAAAAAAACATTGAAATTCAATTCAACTCTCAATGTCGCCATCTGTTATAAAACACGAAAAAAGAAACGAAAAAACTGCCGCATCGAAGGAGATTTCGGTGGTTAGCAGTAAAGAGAAACCCACACACGCGGCAAGCATTGAAAATCCATTAAAAAAAGGATTCACTTCGACTTTGACGCCAGCAGCTTGGGGAATACGGAAACAACTTTCATATTGCTTCCGGTCACAGTTACATCAATACATGGAAAGCAAATACTTGTAGGTTGCAGAAAAAACGTTATTTTTGAAGGAAAAGTAGAAAATAACAGTAATACGGGTCTGTGTCGGTCATAGGCCGTGTCATGGTTGTCAATGGTCTTTCAAAATTTAATCAACAACATGTACATGTATGAGTCCAATAGAAAAGTCCTTTTGGTTATTTAAATGGCTTACAGGAATAGAAAGTAGGTATAGTTTATTTTTCCCAATAAACATAAACTAAAAGCTGATTATATCCTTGAATACATTTGTGAGTCGGAGTTTTGTTTGGGTGTTAAGATTGAGAAACTTTTTCCTTTTTTTCTTTTGAAAAGAAATTGATTTGATGATAAGAGGACACATAATAGAAATTCTGAAGGGTTCATTAAACAAGAAAGGAGTATTGTTGCGTGTGGTTCAGTTTGTGTTTTCAATAAAATTTAACTAGAACCTTAGGTATGAGTTGTAGCTTAGCTCTTTACGGTTCATTGTGTTGGTGAAAAGGAAGAAAGGAATTGAAATTAGATTGCAGACGGCCTGATTGACTGACTGAAATGCCAGCAGTTTGTGTGACTTTGCTTTGGTACAAATGTGAGTCATATTAGCAAATTGGGTTAACACGAGCGAATAAATTAACAAACGACTTTTGAGGCTGTTAATATTTATTTACTTTTTAATACCACGTATGGCTGAATTTTTACCTGACGAAATTGCAGCTTGGAGGTATTATAAGAAAATATATAGAACAAAGTAGCAGATTTTAACAGCTCACAACATCTTTAAGCAATGGCAAAAAAAAAAATGATAAGAACAGTGCAATTATAAAAATTAATTTAAAGTGCGGTTAAGTCGTATCTCAGCATTCCTATAATCAGCTCAGCAACCGATTTCACCACTGAACACAAAATCAAATTATTCATCTCAACATCATTTCAATGTCATCTCAACATCATCTCACAGTAGGGTGGCGCAACATCATTTCAATTTAACAACTAGCATCGGTACAGAGGCGCGGTGCCTTGCGCGTACCACACAGTATCTGAGCCAGCAGTTCTTGTAGTTGCAGGTGTCGGTTGTACCAATTGACCTCTTCGCAACACAAAAAAGATACATACATGAAAAGAAAGCAGAATTCGGTTTGGAAGCGGCGAACGCGGAAGCGAAAGCGATCACACAGCAGAAGTGGCAAAGAACGTTGGGAGTCGAAAAGAAGAGGCTGATCGGAATCTTTAGGCGAAAGGAGTAACCGGAAACACGGTGAAGTTAACCATACTACGTCGTAGTCGTACAGTTCCTCACCGGACACGGGTATTTCAACGCTTTCCTGCACAAGATTGGAAAAAGAAGAAGCCCTTCGTGTCAAAACGGAGAATCGCTGACAGACGACACTTATCATACAGTGTTCGAGTGTAGTAGATGGGAAACTCCCCGTCAGAAAATAAATAGAGTTATCGGATAGCTCAGCCTAAATAATATAATCTAGGAGAATCTGAGAGACGAGGAGAATTGGAGGCGAATTAGCATGTATCTGAAGCAGATCCTGAAAACAAAAAAAAAAACAAGAAGAGGTAGTTGAGGAACTAGAACCCCCAGCTATAGACACTGATACCCCCTCGAAGAAATGCGCAAGTGGTCCCGAGGGGAAAATCAGCGAGAAACTTTTGGAGTTTTAGCCGGTATGCCAAGCTTAGAACACCTTGAAGAGTGTGGCACCCGTGGAAGTATGGATACTTCCTTACGGCATAAAGCATTTCTAAAAAAGTAAAAAAAAACATCACTTTAATTTAGCTCAGTATTGCTCGGCTTCTGTGTTCATTCTTAAAGCACATTACTTAGTTGATACAAAAACCGCACCTTTTGCAAGCAGCATCGTGCAGCTTTATTTCACAATACCAAAAAGCTTGGTTCATGAAAATGAAAACTTTTATGTGGACTTCTGTGTGCAGTTTGAGTTCGTGTCAACCAGCCCTTAACACAAACTTTTATGTCGCATTTTATTTGTTTGAATTACTCTGACACATTTACACGAATACTATCTCTAATCTCTATTATAATACTAAGTGAAAATGCGAAGGCTTACCTCATTAACTAATAAACAATTTGGAATATCAACATAAACGCCTTCGTTCGTCAGTCTTTGGAACTATCAAGGAAAAACTCTCCTAAACGCAATTTACGTGAAGACAGCGTGTAAGTAGGAAAACTATATCAAATTATAACAAGGCGTTTGTACATCTAATGCCTGCCCCTTGAGGCTGTCAGAAGTGGTTTCCTACTGATAGTAAATTATTCCTAATTACAAACAGAAGTAGTCTGAAAAGCTCTCCTGAGGTAAGGCTAGGTTGGGTTAAGATGGCAGTCAGGGAAACGGCAGACTCAATAGTAGGTCAAATTCCAACGCACTCAGCAAGTTAGCACTTCGTTAAAATTGCAAATTATCGAACGTTAAAAAGAGAAGACATCAAAATTAGGGATTAAGACCAAAGTAGAGAGTATTCTAATAGACCATCATAAGATATGTAAGGCTGCTTCTAATTGCAATAAGCATGCTGCGATCGATGTAGAGGCTACACGCAATCATTCGTTTTAGTGCCCAATGAAGGGATAAGAACAGGTTTAAAATCTTATGGTTTTAAGCTCTCGCGAGTTTCGTTGAACGTTGTATAAAAAATTGACATATGTTAGAAAATCACCCAAAGTTATTTAAGGAAAAGTATGTCGTCTTTTAACAGAATACTTTCCTCTAGCTAGAAAAAACTAAGGTAACCCTTTATCTGACCATGACCAAACCAGTCCTGCTATTTGACGCAGAAGCATGGACTTTGTCAAGAACGCATGAATAAACCTTTGTTCGTTTCGAAAGAAAAATAATCCGATCTTTGGTCCCGTATGCGAGGACAATGTGTGGAGAAGAAGATTCAACAACGAAATGTATGAGCTGTACCCCGACATGGGCATAGCTAGAAGGGTACGCATTCCGAGACTAGGGTGACTGAGAGTGCATGGGAAACCAAAGCTCTGGCTTGAAGGAATTCCGACAGCACATTATTGCAGAGTAATCGCGGAAGGGAAGACCTCGTCTTAGTTGGCGCAATCAAGTGGAAGAAGACTTTCACCGAACTAAGGCACGGCAAAGCAGCAAAATTAAAATAAAGCTAAGCAAGCGGCATAATTCCGCCGTTCTTCGACTTTGCCGATCAATGCGTGGCTGTGACCTAGAGAAAGCTCCCCCGAAATCGAATCTGTTGGCGAAAGATGTTTTTTGAGAACTTCCAGGTTCACCCCGACCTGTAATTCCCATCTATCAGTAAAAAGGGAAGTTTTTAATCAAACAACTCGATATTTCAAAACTCAAACACTGCGGAACTATTATACCAAATTAATTAACATCCTTTCACAGCATACCAACCAAATTCATTTCATCTCAAGATTACACATCTAAATCTACTTAAATCCTTAATGTGTACCATTTCATCCACAGGGTTGTTGTTTCAACCTTCAAATTCAATTTGAAATTGATTTCAAATCCCTGTTAAGCTTTTCCTTACATACCAAAACCACAATTTGGGTGAAGTAACCCTCCAACCGAATCCCCGATTTTCATATCACATAATCTAATGGATAATATCAGGGTTACCCTCTCGCTGTCCCATCCAACCCACCATCTGTATTGCTATTACTTTATTAAATCAAATATTCTTTCCGTTAAGCGCTTGTGTTACATTATTATCTCAAAGGTATGCGATTGCCCTGTGCAATATTATTACCAACCTTTATTTAGAGAAGGTAGTCAAACAAATTTATTCTCATAAAATTCATCACAATGAAAAGCTTACAACGGAGCAGATATTTCTTAAAAAAAAAAAAAGAAACGTATTCCAATGTTTAACCTTGAAATTGCTATTTCTATATCTGAGCTATATTTTGCAGTCCTGCGACGCAATAAGCACAATATATCCTGTGACTATATCAAGCAAAATGAGCCCGCCATCTCACAGCATAATCCATGAGTGTATGTATATATTTCTCGGATGGAAAGAATCGAACTTCAATATTTTTTCTACCCTTTATTTTGGTCCAATAAATCCAAGATATAAGAGCTCTCGGTTTTGCAACATTGAACTGGCACGTGCAAACACCACACCCAATAGAACTACACAAGTTTCTGTATTCTCAACACAAAAGATGATCCTGGACAATTCACTACACCTCTGGAATCTCAGAAAGAGAGTGTATAGAAAAAACTTCAGGGGATTTGGGTGAGTAGTGTGGTTTATTGGTTTACTGGATGAATTCCTTGACAGGGACATAAAAATCCTTATTGAAAACCCTGATAACATGTTTTACGGCTGTCTTAGGATAAACAGCTACTTTGGTATTCTTTAAGCAAAGTTAAAGAAAATATGTACACAGTGGTAAAAACATTAAATAAGTCTTTTGTGGAAAGAGGAAAGAAAAAACAGAGATGTTCTTCCTTGAATTTTTGATCTTCAACCATTGGTTCTGCTAAAAGGATTATGAATTCGTTTGGTTTGATGTTTGATGGAATGACGGGAGACGAGCTTTTCTACTTTTCATTTTCACTTTAGAACAACTTTTCGGAACATTTTGCTTTTGCATATATTCAGATTCCCTTTCATTCGACATCTCTCACACATATAAGTGAAGGCGCGCTTCCTTAAAGCATCGCAAGATGGGTGGACGTTGATGAATAAATCAGCATCATGATAAGGGCACCTAATATCCTTAATGCATGTACCTTTCAAATTACTTATTCTATTATTTTTAAAAGCAAAGAAGCGAATAACAAATGGAGACAAATGTTTATTTCTTTTTATGTAAAAAAATAAAAAAAAATGTCCTTCATATGCCACATTTTTATATAAAAAAAGGGGGGAATTATGTTTTCGCGCTTGATGAAAACCTCACGCGATAAAGCAAGACAAATGTGTTGCAATCTTGAGATTTTCAAAATCCTTGAAGTTTCATGACAATACTCTGGCGGTTTAACACACACTATGTTAACGGAAGTCATGTTTCTTGGTTACATTTTTGCTATAAATAAATTACTTTGGGATTTGGAATTTTAAGTGTTTACAATCGTCGCGTCGGGGACTGGAATTCTCCACTTATATTTATTGGAAAAGACAGCCAAACTGAGTATTTTATTTTTCGTGTGTGGTAGGTACAGAACAAGTTCCATATCTTCTTGCATACAACGTTAAAGCGAAACTAAAAGAGAGATTTATTTTTTAAATAGCTAAGATTGTTCAGCAGCACCTTGCACCTGTATGACAGGCTGTATCAAGAATGTCATTCACGGTCATGAATGTGGGTTACCCTTACCAGCTACACTATTATCTTTCACCCTCACACCTCTCACTTTCAACCACACCGCTCCTTCTCATTCACACCTCCCTTACTAATTTTCTTCTCTTCTCCTTACTCCATCCTGTCTTTCGATCATAGCTCAGAGTTGGAATGAAAAGAATGAGTTGGGAGAGATGAAGCTTGAGGATAAAAATGAGCTAGTAAGAGAGGAACAAATTAGAAGGAGAGGAAGAGGAATAAAGCGAGAGAGGAGGGATTTAGAAGCAGAGGAGAGAGGAGTGAGCTAGGAAGAGAATAGTGATTATTGGTCAAGAAGAATGAGTTGGAAGGGTTGGTTGTGGTTTGGGAGGGAAAACTGTGTTAAGATGAGAGCAGGGAGTTAAAAAGAATGAAGTAAGAAAAGGTCAGTAACAGTTAAGATCAGAGGAAGGAGAAGAGATAAGGAGAAAAGCGAGGTAAAAGCATAACTCAATTAAGACAGGACACAGGACACAGGAGTGCGTAAGAAAGAGAGGAGTGAGTAAGAAAGAGAGTAGTGAAAAAGAAGGAGAGAAGTGAGTTAAAAAGAGAGAATTGCATTTTAAAGGCATGAGCTAGGAAAGGTCACGGTTGCCACTTGCCACTTGTTAAAAAAATATGTGTCCAAAAATGAAGACAAAAATTACCAAACATAGCTTAAAACGACCAAAATAATGGTTGATTCCGATGAATGAAAGGAAGGGAAGAACACCTAGTTCTCAAACTCAAAAAGCAGCATGAGAAGAGCTTGTTTAATCAAATATAGAAATGTCATGAAATAAGCTTCAGAGCCAAATTAAAAAAAAAAAAAAAATTGTGCGAGGGTGTAAAACCAAGAACCAAGCCCGTAAAGACCTACAAGCAAACATAGTGTTAGAACCATAGTCACTTCTAAGGATCTGGAAAATTTACTTCAGCAAAACTCAACTTAGGCAATGGTAGGGCTACCAAACTCGTATGTTAGCTTAAATTAGATAAAATTGTATTTGCAGACGGCATCGACACAGACACTTTTAAGGCAGCTAGAGATTTACTAGAAAGTGCAATGTACAGCTGCATGATTTAGTCGGGAAAAAACATGTCAATGAATTGAAAACCCTACAATTGCACCAATTTTAGAGGAATACGCCTCCTTGACGTCGCATCTCTTGTCTTGTCTATGTGAACATTTGAAAACCCCCACGACCGCAAGAGATTTTGGGAAAAGCCCGCGTGTGATAGTATTGACAGAAATTCTTAAAATAGATGTAATAACGAAGTCAGCACACATGCCGGTCTTTTGAAGAAAACCCGTGTCATTTGATATCACTCTTAGCTGAACTTTCCCCAGCAAAAACCTAGTTCTAGATCAAGGCGAGTTGATGGCAAACCCAAAACTCAAAAAACACCCAGCTTGATATGCTAAGTTGAGGTTTTAAGAAAACATGTTGTGGTTACCTCAGAGCAATCTCTGTGCTTGAACGAACGAACATATTAATGCACTTTTTGCATCATTGCATCATATGATAAAACAACTGCTCTATGTATACATTAAATTTTTGAGGATGTAGAAACTTAAGCAGTTTTTCTTACTTCATTTCGTAGAAAAAAAAAATGATCAAATGGAATAAAAAATGACCATGTGACCAAGTGTAAAACTAATGACCAGATTTGGTCATAAATGACCAAACTGGCAACTATGGGAAAGGTTAAAACAATTTGTTTCAGAAGCCGATGTGTGACTTAGGATAGGGTAGGAGAAAAGGATTGAGCTAGGAGAGGAAAAGTAAGAAGGGAGAAGAGAAATGAGCAATGAGATGTAGAAAGAGGTAGGGCTAGGGCGAGAGGACAAAAGAGTGATTTATTAGGAACGGAGAGAGATTTAAAAAGAGAAGTGAAAGAGGTGGAAGAAGAAGGGCGAGTAAGGTGAAGAGGATTCTTTAGGATGAGTAAGTTGGAAGGAAAGAATTGAGTTAAGTACAAAGCTAGTAGCAGAGAATAAAATTCAAAAAAAGAAGGAATGTACTATCTACTATGATCTATGAGGAGATCAAAGAATTAAAGAAGAACAAGGAAAAAAATAAGAGAAACAATTAGGAGCAGAGCGTTGAGTACGAAGAAAAGGAGCGTGGCAAAAGAAGAAAATTAACCTCAGAAGAGAAAAGTCAATAAGGAGAAAAGGATTGAGCTAAAACAAGAGAAGTTAATGGTACCCGTTCCGTGGCGTGCTGCATTGTTTACCTGTTAACCCAGAGGTTCGTGGTTTGAATCCCAACAGAGGCAAAAATATTTTATTCACGGGTATCCCCTTTGCGAGGAATTGGCAAGTCCTCCGTTAGTAAATTCATTGCCATGAAAAGCGCTTTCTCGATTAGCCGTTCGGAACCGGTATAAAATTGTAGTTCCCCTCCATTCACTCACGAGACGTGGTTGTGAGAAATGTGCTAGGCACTGGGGTTCCTCGCTCTGTTGCGCCACCCTATATATTTTTCTAGAGTCGGTAGGAGAGATCTTAAATAGGAGAGAAAAAGTGGGTTAAGAGTTATGATAGCACAATACCAAAATATAACTAAGCACCAGAACCAAAAGCTGTTTTGGAAAAGCCTATCTCAATGTAAAAATCATCCAATAACACCATGTAGAGCTATTCGAAAACTTGTACGGATTCGAGGAAAGCATTAATATATATTTTTGAAATTCGTTTAATAAAACCTTTTTTACAATTACTCTTTAATTTTAAAGGTTAACTAATTGCTTATGTCGTTGGATTTTTTTTTCTGTCTTTTTCCTTTAGCTTTAACATTTGACATTAAGTCACGGCCTTAATAACTTGCAGGTTAAATGCAAACTGCCAATTTAACCTTCACCTTAAGGATCAAAACGAAATCTAAGAAAAAAAATATTTCAATGTTGTTGATTATTTGAGGTTGACCTTTTCATTTTTTTGTTATTTTTAATTTTTTTTTACTATATTTTTGTTTCTTAAAAAAAACAAGCCCGCATAACAAAACGGCCTTGGCTCAAAGGCGCCAGTTACTTAATACTTCCTCGCCCATCATCTTCTCATCAAAACAATTCAAGTTCAAAGAAAATATATCCAGAAAAGAGAATACATATGAGCAAATATATATTAACTTTCTTATTTATTTTAGAAAAATAACTTCCCACACAAAATTATCTCACAACAAGACAACCTGAGTCTTTTCCATTAATCATAAATGAAGAAAAAAAAAAAAGTGACAAGAGTTGCAAATTTTCTGCCCCACCACAATTTGCATCCTCCAAAGCCCACAGTCAAGAATTATTTCTAAAGATTAATTACATTTAATCAAATTTGAAACATTCACTTAGTCATGTCAGCGTCAGAAATTGTTTCACATACTTAAAAGCCCAACGACGAAACGTATGTGTAGTTCAATCTTTCAACTGACTTCAAGGATACCTAGTTTTGACACATTCTAGCAAATTTAAAAGAATAGAAAATGATACAAAAAAAAAACAACAAATAGATTCTGTCGGAGACCCATAAAAATTGAAGCGCATATGGGGTGGTGGTAGTCGTCTGCCGCCTCATACGCATGATGAGAATTTTTTTCAAGGTATAAATAAGACGAGACTTTAGCATAACAAATAAAATAGACACGTGGTTGGTTGGAATATTTATGAGACATCGAGACTTTCCTAATTTTTAAGTAGGCAAGTGTTGAAATTAATCGAATTGATTTATTTTCATGTTTTTTAGTTTAGTTTTATTTTCTTATTTGAATTTTTGTAGGAAGGAAGGAAGCAGAAAGACCTTTGAAATTTCAATGGTTCAGGGGAAGTCAACGAAGAAAAAATACTTTGTGAGGAAGCCATGAACCTTTCCAGTTCGTTCAAGTTCGTTTTGAAATTCTAAGAACGAACTTGACTGTAATTAATTATCTTTGAAAAGGAGAACAAAGATTTTCTAACAATGACAAACAAAATAAATTAGGGCGACGCAAAAAAAACAATCGGAAATTCTCGAGACTCTAAATTTTAAGCCGATTCTGAATGCGATTTTCATGACATTATATTTGCGGAGGACTTGAGAGTTCCTCCCGAAAGGCATATTCGTTGCAAAACAATTTTATGTTTTTGGATGAAGAACTTTTGTTTAGATGAAGATATTTTTTTTGGAATTCAACATTCGAGCGTCCATGTAACAGCCAAAATGCAAAGAATTACACCAGGAAAACTCAACAGAATGAGCCTGAGGTTTTATTACTGCAAGGAACAGTTCGAGAGGGTAACTGTTAATAAACTAGGTATTAACTACTTTTCAGCTTAAAGTAAAGCTAAAAGTCAAATAACAGCTTCACAAAATATATTTTGGCTAAAAGTAGAGTAGAAAAATTCATCTGAAAAACTTTTACCAGCTGAAAGAAAAAGAAGGTGACTAAACTCCCATGATGAGCTATTTTATAAAAGTAGACAAAAATCACTGAAACAAAATATTTGTTGAAGAATAAAACACCCATCGAATACTTGAAATGAATTGTAAAACAGAACTGTTTTTTTCTGAAAATTTGGTAGTGTCATAATAAATTGAAGTTGATTTTTAGTATTAAATATAATATTAAAATCAAAATGTTATTGATTATTTCTATTTTTTCTCCAACTTTTGAATAAGAATAGATTTTCACACGGATTCCGTTGGGGGCTATCAGTTGAAGGACAACCACTGTTAGGTTTTCTTGCGATTAAAAATACTATGAAACAGGAAATCATAAAGTCATACACCTCAGAATCTTTATCAAAATGCATTAATGATTAAATTACTAGAAAAACCACCAAAACGACTTTGAAAACAAGATACGTAATTCGATGGATTGATATTCACTTTTATTAACAACTACTGATCATTTATAACAAAACATGTTGGTTCGGGAATGAGTAAACCAAAGCTGGGGCATTCAGAGAACTAGACGAGTATGAAAATCCACGAGCGAGTGGTTGTGAGTAGTAAGCCAATGGGTAGGGTACAACAAGAGGAGCTCCTTGAGTGAGTAAAATTCCATTATCAATCTTCGCCATTCCACTGATCCTGTTTTTTGCCTGCTCTACAGCCTCCAAATGCTCAGCCTTGGCCTTTGCAACTTCTGGGGTGTCCTCTACTGGTTTTGGCAATTCAATTGGAGCTGCAATTTGGATTATTGGTGCTGGTTGTTGAATGCCATTCATCCTCTTAGCCTCTTCTATGGCAGCGAAATGAGCAGCTTTGGCGGCAGCAACTTCAAATGTATCATCAACTTGTCTTGGAAGTTCTTGTGATGGAATTGCTGGTACCTCAACAGCCTTTGGAAGGTTAGTGGCTTCAACTCGGAAACCACCAGCATCAGCTGTGTAAACAACTTTCTGAAGGATGCCATTTGAGTCAATGTAGCTGTATGCTCCTCTAGTAACTCCGTCAAGAGTCTTTGATTCCTGCTTTGCTGAGAGAGGATCACTGTATCCGAATGCATACTGACCGAGTTCATCCTGGGAATGGTATTGGCTTGACGAACTTGGTAAGATAATCTGTCCTGGAGCCAAATACATGATCGAATTGGCTGAGGCAACTGCCAACAGAGCGGATAAAGCCACAAATACTTTCATTGCGATCTTGGTTTTGATTGAATATTTTATTGAAGAATGTGTGAAAAGCGCTTATAGTGGTGTGAACTAGTACTCGCTTTTGGAAACTCTGACTTTTATTGGCATTTGGTTTCGGTTATATAGCCAAATTTGGTGGCACTTACATCAACCACATGACAGTTGTTGATAATCGAGGCAGTCGGTCGCTGATGCTTTGTTCCACAAACTTAGTTTGATAAAATGACTGCTATTGTGTGACATACGGAGTAGAACAACATGAAAAGAGAACATCAAAATTTTCTTGTTTACATCAGAAACTTGAACTAATCGAATATCAATTGTAGTGCCTTAGGGCACAGACAGAAATTACGGCAACAAATGGCAAAACAAACGAAAATCGACGCAATGTTGGCTCACAATTCTTCATTGACAGTTGGTTAGTGAAAAGCGGTTTCGAAAATGTTGTTTGGACAACATCATTGGAACTAGAACTATTAAAAATTTGAAGTCTAATAGTTTTTGTATAAAACGCACTTGCATTAGCTTCTTCAATCAGAGTTACCAAAAGCTAGTACTAGTTGACACCAATAGCAGCGCTTTTCAGACATTGTTCAAAAACATATTCAAACAAAACTAAGATCGCAATGAAAGTATTTATGGCTTTATCCGCACTGTTGGCAGTTGCCTCAGGCAGTCAGATCATGTATTTGGCTCCAGGACAGGTCATCTTACCAAGTGCGTCAAGTCAATACCATTCCCAGGATGGCCTCGGTCAGTATGCATTTGGATACAACAATCCCCTCTCAGCCAAGCAGGAATCAAAGACACTAGACGGAGTCACTCGAGGAGCATACAGTTATATTGACTCAAATGGCATTCTACAGAAAGTTATCTACACAGCTGATGCTGGAGGTTTCCGAGTTGAAGCCACTAACCTTCCAAAGGCTGTAGAGGTCCCAACAATCCCATCACAAGAACTTCCAAGACAAGTTGAGGATACATTTGAAGTTGCAGCCGCAAAAGCTGCTCATTTTGCTGCTATAGAGGAGGCTAAGAAGTTGATTGGCATTCAACAACCAGCACCAATAATTCAAGTTGCAGCTCCAATTGAATTGCCAAAACCAGTCGAGGACACCCCAGAAGTTGCAAAGGCCAAGGCTGAGCATTTGGAGGCTGTAGAGTAGGCAAAAAACAGGATCAGCGGATTGGCGAAGATTGATAATGGAATTACACTGACTCAAGGAGCTCCTCTTGTTGTTCCCTACCCATTGGCTTACTACTCACAACCACTCGCTCGTGGATTTTCTTACTCATCTAGTTCTCTGAATGCCCCGGCTTTTGGCTACTCATTGTACTAATTCGGTAACCAACATGTTTTGTTCAAAAATCTTTAAATCAACCCTTGGTGTTGTCTTTGATGTTAATAAAAGTGAATAACAGTTTTAGGGAACTTTTTCTCATATTTGTTTTTTCGTGAAATTTAAGAAAATGTTTGGTTTATTTAGACGTCTACACAAGTTAAAAGTTGTTAGTCCCTGGAAAGACTTCTTTTTTACAGTAACTGTTCAGCCATGTTACCGACAAACTTTCTAACCTCACCAGACCAAATCAAAACACCCCCTTTAAAGTTGGGGTATGAATATTGTTAACGACGATGACAAGATGAAAATTAGATTGGCAGTCCACTGAAACAACACGAAACGAAAGGTTCATCCAAGAACAAGATCTCTCGATTTAGCACAACAAGGTTTTTTTAGTCTGAAAATATTATAAAATCATAACCATCACGCAATTTCACAAAAAGTATTTAATTATTACTAAAAGTCATTCCTTCAGTGATGCCATTGAATCACATAGAACTTTCATTTACTTTCCTCAAACTCAAAACTGTTTATTTCATTTTCAATTTCTCTAGTCTTACCTTTTCTCAATGCACAGGATCTTTTAAAGCCGACAGGTAAAAATGCCGGCGGTGGAGTAATAGGTGGTGCCGGAACTGCCTCCCAACATGGCACCACATCTGGCTGTTGTTCGCGAAACAATTCCAAATGATGTTTTTCACATCGTCGACGACGACGTATATTTGGTGCGATAGTTTTCATTTTACTTGTTGTTGATGACGTATGACCGCAAGCAAATTTCAACATTGAAAGTCTTGTTTTTTTAAAACTGGTGATACAACAAACTGTTTTGGGTTCTTAAAATATTACGGATGCTGAATATTTGTCTTTGAAAAATAGTTCAGGTTTGTGTTTTTATTATTATTATTTTTTTATATTTAATACCACAGTCTCTTCAGAGAGGTATATGCTTTCCACTTATCAAATAGTCAACTTGTTCCTTACGTCTATAAAATTTAGTAAATTTTTTAAATTCTTGGAAGATATTATTGCACAATAAGCACACCAAAGTAAGTTTAAAAATCAACGGACATCAAAAGCTTTTAGGTTTTGTGTTTTGTTTCAATATAATTTGCACAGATAATTTCGTAAAAGATTTTCACTATGAGAAGCACTTGATTTTGATAACTTTTTGTTTTTGTTCAAACAGTTACATTAGAAACTTGAATAAATATATAACAACGGATAGTTTTAACGTAGTTTATTTTTTCTTAAGTTTAATTATTTAAGAGGTAGTAAAATAAAATATATGTATATTCAATTTAACAGTTTTTAACGTTTATGTTGTGGTCTGGAGCAATATTACTTTTTTAGTTTCCTGCAAAAAAAGAACATTCAAACTCGTAAGTCCAGATCTTAGATCGAAAATCCGGGTTTTGTTTCTTGCGTTTAAGAATAAGTCGTTAAGCATAGTTTCTTTTCCATTGCATACTAAAAGGAGCGTACCTTGTCGGTCACATTTTTACCACAAATGCAAGTACTGATCTCAGTTACTTGGTGAATGTAATTTATGACAAAAAAGCCTAGGTGCTTTCCTTCCTTGGGAACAGAGATGATGACAATAAAACGTACTAGAGCATCGATGTTAACTCTCTCAACCAGAAAAGGGTTGGGTATAAAAACGTCAGAGGTAAAATTTCTGATGAAAAAAGAAAACTTCCCCAACTTAATTCCATTAAAATTGTTTAATAAGAAAAATCAAACACAACAAAGATAAATAAGTTGAATCCAATTGCATGGCACAGCGTATTTAGCATCAGCATCGTTACACCACACACATGGCGAACTTATCATCCTACTCACACACGACCGACCCAGAAAAGTTACACAAAATTAAGATTTCAATCAGAAAATTTAACATAAATGTTGAAAATTACTGGAATGCAATTGGCTTGGATTGTTGCCAGTAGACAAGAATCAAACTATTTCTTAAAGTAGAAAAGTTTCCATGCCAAACTAAGTTCTTACTTCATCAACCCTAACCTTCATGCCAATTGATTTTTATTTTCTGCAATCCTCACCACAATTAGTTCCACAAACATATTCAATCGTCTTTATAAAAAAAGGGTGAGACGGCAAACGCAGAACTTCACTGAGACTATTACAACAAACTTTTTATTACAAACAACTGTTTACCCAGGACTTCAGGTAAACAGAGTTCAAGTGTAAGGGTATTTTTCTCAGTACGCAACTTTAAGTAATTGTCAATTGCTGGGTCCCTCCCAGCTGCTAATGGAGAGCGGGGGCAATTCTAAGAATTTAAAAACTCTGTTTCCTTTTATCGTTTATTTGTTTTGATTATCAAAAGTTAACGATGGAACTTGGGGCATTGAGTTCTAAAGAACTCCGTTCAAAGACAAGCAACTCACGAAAGGTAAAAGAAGTTCCGCTGCTTTTTATTCGCCTCCATTTCTGTTTCTCTGTTATTTTCATGGAATTTCCCCAAAGTAAATACAATTCAGTGGTGTACAGTGGTAAAATTATGAGTGTTTGGCAGGAAATAACTTCGAGGTCACTGATTGCAGGAGAAAAAAAATTAAACAGAAAGAATTTGGGGCCACATCTCGGTGGTAGAAGTCTGTGGTAAATATAAGATTTATTTTTTATTTGCACTTAAATAGGCAGAAAATTGGAAATCATAAAAATGGTTGAGCCCAACCACACACACACATTTTATGGACGAAGGCAAACAACAATTTGTGAAAATATCCTTTTATGACATTCAATTACTTTTTCTATAAAAATATTAAATAAAAAAAAAAGAAAACAAAAGCAAAGAAATGCTTCGATGTTCATTGTTTGTTTGACATGAAACCGACATTGGAAAATGTAACTGCAAATTGAATTTTCAAACGATTCAAAATGAATAGGGTGTGGCTGAAAAAAAATGAAAATGTGTCCCCCACAAGAAAGACATACGCGCGCCACGCTGAGCCACTGCTGTTTGTTAATTTGTTGGGCAAGATTTTCATGGTTTCATCGGAAGTTGCTATGGTTATAGATTGTTTGGATTTTTTTTTTTTGTTCAAAAATGGGGTTCAGGGTTGAAGCGAACATCACACGGTATAGAATTTATTTATTCGTTCTTGTTGATTCTCATGGAATCGAATGACAATTATTATTTTTAGTTTGTTTTCTTTTCGGTCTTGATGAGTAACAAGCAGCAAAAGGGAAGGCTTTGAATTTAAATAAGGACATCCAGAAAACAGAATTTTCAATGGACGTAAGTAAACAATAAAATCTGAAAAGAGTTAGTTGGGTACCACAAGGATGATTAGTTGGTCCATTTGTAGATGCTTTGTTTTACAGGTGTTAAATTTTAATGCAGTAAAAGGTTTATAAGGATTTATGTCTCAAATTGTGCCTAAATTGACGAAATAGACTTGGTGCAAATTTAGTTTAAGTTAGTGCATAAATATGAGAGGGTGGGGTAAGCGAAGCTGTCATAGCCATTTTGACTTTGATACTTGAATGCTCAAAATTATTCATTTAAACGTATGGAAACAAAATGCAAATTAAGTAATAAATTATTAACTTTCAAAATACCTATAGAAAGTGGTAGTAAGCGCCTCAGTTGATTTTAATAATTTATTTAGAACTTGAAGTTAAATTTCTCCTCCCACCTAAACGGAGGGAAATAGACCCCCTCCTCACATACGATTTTTTTCTTGTCATGCGAAGAAAGTGTATCTTATGGAAAACACTACGTACACTGCTGTTCACTTAATTAGACGCACAAATTTTTTCTTACATAAACCTAATTTTTTTGTAAGTGTGGGTAGCAATTTTCAAACAATTGCATTTATTTGAAAGCTTATTAAATTCTCAACAAAATAACACTAAAAAGTCCAAGGTGAATGGAAGTAAACGGACTTTTTTTTCACTTTTGTCTATGCTCCAAGAAAAAGTACAGTTTTTTTTCGTTCACATGATTAGACGCACCTGTAAAATTAGTTAGTTGGTCGCGATCTGTTACGTGGATTACAGATAGCTGCAAAGTTTAAGCATTAAAAAAGTGTTTGCCACAGATTTCAGTCCAAAATGTTGGAAAAAAAAGTTTTAGCTGCAGAAGAAAAAGGGAAAATTGACGTGTTTCAATCCGAAGAGTTTTCAATGAGAAGAATTGTCAAAAAAAATAGGCCAAAGTGACCATGTTGTGAAGAATTTTATTAAAACCAGTGATTCATACGATAAAAACTGCAAAGGAAGGACAAAAACGACTTTAACTCCTCAGGATAAGAGAAAAATTTTAAAAACTGCATCAAATTCAGTTCTCTCTACCAGCAAAATAAAGGAAAAAGCGGGGGTAACAGCCAGCACATTAACTGTTCGTCGAGCTATTTTAGGTGCAGACCATCTTCAATTAAAAAAAACAAAAAAAAATGCTTCCACTAAACGCCATAAGAGCAAACAGCGATTGGAGTTCTCACGCGTTCACGTGACCTGGGATAGCAACTTTGGAAATGAGCTAAATTGGTAAAATGCGGTTTTTCTGACCAAAAAACTTTAACCTAGATGGTCCTGATGGATACAACCAGTGTTTCACTGATTATTTTTTTGGTCAGAAAAACCGCATTTTACCAATTTAGCTCATTTCCAAAGTTGCTATCCCAGGTCACGTGAACGCGTGAGAACTCCAATCGCTGTTTGCTCTTATGGCGTTTAGTGGAAGCATTTTTTTTTGTTTTTTTTAATTGAAGATGGTCTGCACCTAAAATAGCTCGACGAACAGTTAATGTGCTGGCTGTTACCCCCGCTTTTTCCTTTATTTTGCTGGTAGAGAGAACTGAATTTGATGCAGTTTTTAAAATTTTTCTCTTATCCTGAGGAGTTAAAGTCGTTTTTGTCCTTCCTTTGCAGTTTTTATCGTATGAATCACTGGTTTTAATAAAATTCTTCACAACATGGTCACTTTGGCCTATTTTTTTTGACAATTCTTCTCATTGAAAACTCTTCGGATTGAAACACGTCAATTTTCCCTTTTTCTTCTGCAGCTAAAACTTTTTTTTCCAACATTTTGGACTGAAATCTGTGGCAAACACTTTTTTAATGCTTAAACTTTGCAGCTATCTGTAATCCACGTAACAGATCGCGACCAACTAACTAATTTTACAGGTGCGTCTAATCATGTGAACAAAAAAAAACTGTACTTTTTCTTGGAGCATAGACAAAAGTGAAAAAAAAAAGTCCGTTTACTTCCATTCACCTTGGACTTTTTAGTGTTATTTTGTTGAGAATTTAATAAGCTTTCAAATAAATGCAATTGTTTGACAATTGCTACCCACACTTACAAAAAAATTAGGTTTATATAAGAAAAAATGGGCACGACTGGGTCGCACGAACTTGCGATTGTGTGCACAATACCAATACCAAAAAATTAAGGCTGAATAAAAGGTTTTAGTATTCGCTCTAAATATTTTTGGCGGGCTCAGGGTTGCCAACTACATTTTAATAATGAAAATTGGATTAAATCACGCAAAATATTGAAAAAAATTAAAATTAAATATTCCAAAAGTTTCAATCGAAAATCCAAAAAGGCCATTCTTTTGCAATTGCTAGTACTTATAAACGTTGAATATTTAACCAAAATCGTTAGAGCAGTTTTTTAAAAAATCGGTTTTTTATTTTTCATTTTTTAATAAAAAAAGTTTTTTAAGATCTAGGTATGCAAGTCTTAAGATCTTGCCAGAAGACAAGTTTTGACAAGTAAATTGAAATAAATCAGCAATACCGTTTTGAAAATATACAAAAAAACAAAATTATTTTAAAAAAATTAATAAAAATTTCAAAATTTAGAATTTTCCAAATGTTAATATGCAATATTTTTAATGTCATCTACGACTTCTTAAATATGAAATTTCATCAAAATCGTGTGAGCCATTAACGAGGAAGTCGGTTTTGAAAAAAACGGTACTATGGGGGGTACCGTTTTTAGACTTTTCCCAAAAAAAATTTTTGCATCATAAGAAAGACAATTGAAAAATAATCCTTCGAATAAAATTTTATCAAAATCGTTAGAGCCGTTTTCGAGAAAACTAAGTATTATCATATAGGTTGTATGGCAGGTACCGTTATTTCAAGACCTAGAGACC
Organism: Melanostoma scalare; assembly: GCA_949752695.1. NCBI lineage: Eukaryota > Metazoa > Arthropoda > Insecta > Diptera > Syrphidae > Melanostoma > Melanostoma scalare. Next base: position 200,190,887 of record OX456984.1, read on the forward strand.
CAATTCCAAAAACCCCTCTGTAGGATGCCAAATAGACCCTGACTGCAAATTTTGAAGAAAATAGGTCAAGCGGTTCAGGCTGTAGATCCATATACGGACATACAGACAGACAGACAGACAGACAGACACACAGACACACAGACAGACAGACAGAATTGTAGGACCCACTTTTTTCGTATTCTCTATCATCGTAATGTCATGTTTAATTGTTATTTCAAAATTTTTTTTCTGCACGATTGCAAAACTTGCCTTATAGTACCTATAATCGCAAGTAAAAATTTGTGCGTCTAATTAAGTGAACAGCAGTGTACAGTGAGAGTGATTTATAGGGCATAGTGGAATCTAAGATAATGAAGTTCGGTGTCAGATTGTTTTTCATATTTACGGAGTGTCGTCGAAACGAGTATGCTTAAACCATGTTCCAGTGGTTACAGACCACTTTAGAAACTCGCAGACTTCTAATAATAGGTCCTTTAAAGCGCCTGACTTTTTGTAACTTCTAAAGAAGTTTTTACCAGTGGTGTAAATGTACGGAAAAAATAGGCACAAAAAAGTTGCACCCTAGAAAAAAGAAAAGCTTGCTGGGTATCAGAACGTGGAAAAATTGTTATTATTTCAGGATGTGTACACACGGCAGATTCTCTAGCACAATATGACAGCCAATAATTTTTACTTTTCGTCTATGTTACAGAAAGAAAACGAAAGTTCTTAACAAAAGTGATGATCAAATTAAATGGAGCATTGAAAACAAATAAATTAAACTTGTAATGAGCCGGAGCACGTCTCCCAATCATTTCTGTGAAAAATTTAGGGATCTAAAATCTTCTACCGCCCGAACAGCTAGAAGAACTTAATAACGCCTTGTAGAAGCGTTGAAACTGAAAAACAATTTTGAATCTTACGGGGATTTGAACAGTGAACTTCCTCGAAAAACAGTTCAATGCTCCAGGCCTATCGCAGGATCTTCTTTCGAAAGTTTTTCACAAGATTTCCTTTCCATTGATAACGATGGCTTATGTTTCTGCTCAGCAAAAACTTCTTTAGCTTCATGACAAACGGTTTTTGAAATCAGGTTAGAAAGGACGAGCAGACTTGTAACATTGCATTAGTGGATGGAATAGAAATTGGTATCCAACTATTGGAACTCAAATTTGGAGACTTGATTACTGTTTTATTAAAAACGAACACGTGTTGAGCACACAATAGTGTTAAGAAAAAACACGAAAACTTGAACAATAGTACACAAAACTGTAAGACGTGGTAGAAGGCTAGGCAGAATTCAAAGGCCAGTACTATTTCAAATTAGTGATGAACAGAAAACAATTTTGAAGAAGAATATAGAGAATGACTGAGTCTTTTGCAACTACGTTACTTAATGCCTGCTACGTAGGTACATAAAGGTGCGTCCACACTAAGCCGAGCGGCATCAATCGGCACATGCCGATCGGCAATACCGACTTAGTGTGGACGTCCCGATCGGCCTTCCTCCTTACCGAAAGCCGAACCAAATTCGTGTGGACGCACCTTAAGTGATCATAAAAGAACAGGAAACACGACAGAAAAATTCTCTAGCTCCATCCTTCCTGAGTATTTAATGGTCGGCAACTTAAAATAAATAAAATAAATAGGGTAGAGCAACAGAGCGAGGAGCCTCAGGGCCTGGCGCATTTCTCACAACCATGTCTTATGAGGGAATGAGGGTCTCGAAAGGCTAATCGAGAAAGCGCTTTTCATGGCAATCAATTTATTAACGGAGGACTTGCCAATTACTCGCTCGGCAACTTAAAGAATAGAAAAAATCAATTGTTTGACACCTGACCTCAAAAATACCTAAACGATTAAGAAGGGTGTCACAACAGAGCTCGAGAAGCTCCGAAGAATGGAGGGAATTTACGAATTTCTGCCGAATAACTCAAAGAGAAAACGGTTTTCATGGTTATATAATTACTAATTACTTTCGGACGTTTTGTGAATTTCTGAGATTCGAACCTCGAGCTCCCAGACAATAAGCAGCCATGGTAATCATTATGTCAAAAGCTTTTCGACGCCATATTTGATAACAGTTAATCAAAGGCACAAATGCGGGATTCTCAAGATCCAAAGAAATCTAATTTGACATCTCAGTGCTCACAAAACAAATCAATGAACACAAAACATGGGATTCCCAAGAACCACTCAACTGCAACGAGGTGGATAAAATCCCTTCAAACAAACAAAGACTTCCACAACACAGACCCACCAATCGAGGTCGAATTCAACTTTTACACTAAACCAAAAAGCCTAATTATCTGATTAAAAGGCCTCAAATAGCTTTCTTTGTTTTAACAAAACAATCAGAAAGGTACATCCGTCATGACTGAAATCAATTCAATGGCTTAACCAAAGAACCAAAAAATAAACAAAATCAGTGGCTGCTTTGATATTGGTAAAGAACGAAAGGTATAGGCCTACCTTCCGTTTCATGCCTTTGGTATAAGAGTTCATAAATTATATTTCCCAAATCTCACTTCTTCCTAATTTCCACCATTCCCAGCTCCCCTTCTCTCCCTCTCTTTTCTATTGCTTTGTTGAACTTTCTAATCCACCTGATGACTGAACAAATGAAATCCCTAATCCAAATAATATCCTTCCGCTTCGCACTGAAATCCAATTTATTTCCATCCTTCCCACGTCCGCACCGCTATTAGGAAGAACATCATTTCGAAGGCCATTTGAGTTGAGAAAACAAACACCGAAAACGATCTGAATTCAAATGGCCTTACAATCTCCCGTACAACCCGATATCCCCTTCTGAATATTTGAATATATTTCAACCCCACTTGCTGCCAACGACCTAAAAAGACTAAAAATCTAATTAATCACAACTATATGCTTATGTCAAGTGATGAAGGATGGTGTAAGGACGAATAATAATAATAATAAAAAAAAAACATCATTTGAGAACCAACCTTCACAAATCAGATTTGAACTCTGACTGGGGGGTGATTTGTGTGAGTAGCAATCTTGAGTGGCTGCTTGTTGATGACAGTCAAGACAAGTGGATAGCATCATGATGCAAGGATGTACTTGAACCCTATTTAGAACGATACAAACACTACTGATGTCATTCGCATTTGGGGACTACAGTCCTGGCAACGACTGTTTTAGATGGGAATTCCAAAGACATCCACGCATAGTCCCCTCTTTTTCAATTAGGCCAATCTAAACTTAAAACAAACTTTTCCCAACACCACAAGCACCACCACCACTTCCAGAAATAAACGGTCGTTATCTTTAATGTCTGGCCATTTGCACCTATTAGTTTCTTACTTAGGGGCGACACCTTCAACATTACAAACATAAATTGACTAACAATTGGATTGGATAAAAAAAGAGGGCGAAAAATCAATGAAAGCGCCTCACCGCAATGCAAGGTTGATGGGAATGTGAAACCATCTGCCCCTCATCTCTGAAAACAACAAAAACCAGAAGAAAAAACTTCCCAAAATTTGCTTTGTTTCCATTATAACATGTGCCAGTTACACACATAGAAATCACTATGGCACGTATTCGTAGCGGAGTATTTAATGACATCATTAAGATTCCATTCTCGAGAATCGCAGAGGTAAGAAAATTTTCCAGTATTTTCCTTTTTCGATGTTCATCCTTATTTGAAAGAAAAGCCACACGCTCGGAGTAAAGCAGTCTTTTATAATATTTAACCTTCTTCGTATTTCTGCTCACACTCTGCCCATTGAAAGTAAGGCACTTTTCGAGGCAAATGAGAAATTCCTGCCAATGTCGGATTAGGTGCGATGTGTCAGCTTTATAAGGCGTTATTCTCCCTTTTTTCTATTGCTCTGTCTTGAAATCCTTGTTCTTCAGTTCTACTTTCATTTTAATTAGATTAAAATGATGACGATGTACAAATATGACACAAATAAAAGATCACTCAAGTAGAAGTTAAAACCCATCACTCAGAAAGAATTTATTTGAATTTAAGTGAATAACAAGAGGGAGACTCAAGCACATGAGTTGTCCTTTATTAGAAAATCCTGCAACAGAAAGATACTTGCTGGAAAAACAATGACAGAAATTCTCACTGAAAAGAGGTAATAATAGTTGAGGGATTTGCTGGTTGCTTCTGAATGCGTTCTTATTGCTCAGTGTTTGATGTGATTTTTGAGATGGTCGGATTACTTATGAGTAAGTTTGAAAACTTGAAAGGGCAAGGTACAGGCTTCAATTTTCACAAGATTTTTTTTTGCAGTTCGTCGTCGAAATCAACTGTTTTATAGTGCAGCTAATAAAGCAGTAAAAATGTAATGGTTGCAAGTTATTTGACTCGCAAGCTTTCAACATCTGGGTTCTGAATGATGTAACTTCATTAGTTTTGAAATGTCTTACTTTTCTTAGATGGCGCTATATGAGCACTGTGATTTTAAAAGCGCTTTTTCACTTGACTACTTCAAACTAGTCATTCGCCTGAGGAGGGTATTTGCTACCCGATTCTGATAATCGTAGCCAGGTTGACTTCAAAACCCGTCGACGAACCACCCGGTTTTTGATTTTTCCAGCTTGCTGCTTGAACACCATTAAAAAACTGTAATTTCATCAACTGTTTCCTTTTTAAATCATGAACTTTGTTACAAGAAAACATCAACAATTTTGTTCGATTCGCTTAAAAGCTCTTGAGAAATTAAGTTCAACTGTCTCATATAGTTTTGAAAGATATTTCAGTGAAATGCTTAAGACAAAAAAACCTTTAAATTGTACAGCATCATTGGGAGTCCTGCCCCTCCCCCCAAAAAATATTTGGACCAAACTAATTTTTAGACAAATTCATGGGCTTTCATTTACATAGCCTGAGATTTCTTAGCAAATTATAAAAAGAGACCTGCGGCAAGGCTCCATTCTTTGGCCAATACTCTTTTTCTTTTTTAATTAGTGAAGAATTAAACCCATTTTATCAAAAAAGAAGATACATAGTAATCTGGACACAAACAATTTCGAGCAAACGTTTATGTTCTACATCCGCAACTTTCTCGAAGCTCATATAGCTAGTGGTATCAGGTGGGTTTAGAAAGTAGTTTTTTTTTCGAATAGCGATACCGAAGATTTTCACTTTAGCACCTTCGCTGGTAGTGTCAACTGAGTCATAAAAGAAGTTCTTTTAATTGATGGATAACTGTGTCGAAGGCGTAAAGATTCGAAGTACGTTTGGGTTCGATTGGAGAATGAAAATAATACTGACTAATAAATCAGCAAAAAATTATGACAAGGAACCAAAAGGAGTTCAATTTTGCAGATAGAAACAAAGCAAAAATCCACCAAGAGTATTCCCGAATATTGCAAGGATAGGCACTTTTAAGCCCTCAACTCTTAGCTCAAACCTTACCTTCTATAGGGACTAAACAACACGGATCTGAAGATATCTTCCTCGTCTAATAAGCTGAAATAATGAAGACAGTAGCTCAGAATTTCTGATTTTGAAGCAGAATTCTGGATTCGCGGTTGTTTTAATTGGTGATTTGTAGGATCAAACCTGAAGCTGAATACGCCGAACTGGGATCGAGATCTCTGATAGTCCAAGCGTCCGCCGCGTAGGCAGAATATTTTTGGTATCAGCAAAAATGTTCTGAAAACAGATAATTTACGCTCTGAATTTAAACAAAAAAGTGAGTGCATGTGGTACAAGGTTTGATGCCCCCAGGGGAATTATTAGGTTTGAGACTTGTAAACTCAGAACAATTCAAAACGTCTTTTTGGTTAAAAAAAAGGGAGATCAAAATACGAACGTATTTAATAAACTCTCTTAAGTGGACAGCTATGAGATCTTAGTATTTTGTCCACACCAGAGGGTATTCGCTCAAAAGAACACATAACTATCATCCAAAAGTCAGAGTGTATATGTAGCTAAAAATTATATTCCCTCACAAGGCACGATTGTGAGAAACAAGCTAGACTCTGGGGTTCCTCGCTCTGTAGCGCCACCCAATTTTTCTTTCAAATTTCGTTAAAAACATAAAGTACTATTCCAACTCCAGCCAACAAACAAAACTACACCGACAAACTGAGACGTTCACCAATCCGTTTGTCCTCAGTTGATGTGCACTAACTTCTAGATAATGATGTTGAAATTGTGCGTAAACTGACACCCAGTCTTTTAATGGTACTTTCTGAAAAACTGATAAATACATGTGGATGCAATGCTACATCCCACACTCCTAAAAAACTTGATTGAAATTCACATATGTGGATTTGAAAAAAATTTTATCGACTTATTTCAAATTTGCTAGCTAGCTCATTGCAAAAATCTTAAAATTAACTGCTGTTCTTCTCGTCTTTTCACAGAAATAAATAAGCAGTCTTCTTAAACCCTGGAAATTGCCTTAACAGAAAAAAAACAAAAAGAAACTCAAGTTGTCTAAGCAATAGCTAGTAACATCAAGTGCTACTGTGAAACACCAAAAAAGGGGAGAATCTATTATGGCATTAGACTTTTACGATGTTATGATAACATTTCAGAGTGCATGAATTTTCCTTTAAGTTCAAACGCACGTATTTTTTAAAACGCCGCGCCGTTTTTCAAAATTTGTTTCATTCTTATGCAAACAACTCATCTTTCAAGGCCTGGTCAGCCTTGTTGTACTCCTCCCTTCTCTTCCTTTTGCTCTCAGCCAAAAGTTGTGAGGAGTGAAATGATCACCGATTTCAAAAAGTTAAATGAGAAAAAGTACTTTTCATAGCAGTGTAATTGCTTTCTGAGTACTTGGCAATTCCTTTAGAAGGTAGATTGACGCTGACAAAATTTTCCTTTGATTCGCACTCCCACGCGAAAAGAAGCCAACTTGTTACTATGAGAACAACGAACACTGTCACTTAATAAGCTTAAGCCTGAAACAAAATCTTCCCAGTCAACCATTAATCGAATGTTACATCTTGTCCGGTTAAGAGAACCGTCCACATACGAATGGTGTCCGTCAAAAGGAAACTATAGGTATGTCGCAAAATATTCTCTTTTTCCACATACTTCATGGTTCGTCATTTCAAATTGGTACAGATTTTTGATCTTTTTGCTTGCATACGTAAGGACTTTGTCCATTTCTTCTCTTCTTAAGTTAACATAAAACTTTTCTTTCATCGAATAAGGAAAATTGTACAAATAGTTTAAGAATTTTAGAACGTTTACTATCCATCGCTTAACAAAATTAGAAATAAATACAATTTTATACAAACGTGACGACCTGAAAATTTCATTCTCATCGCGAGAAAAGAAGATTCAATAAAAATAAAAAATTCAACCCCACCCTGCACCTGTTAAGGCAGTTAAACACAGATAATCGAATGCCTTCTATTTCCATATAAAACGGTAATTCAAATCAAACGACAGGCACAAATGGCCCTAATACCAAAATACGTAAGCTCTATACGCCTACTTAATTGATATGAGGTTGAGGGCGGCCAAATTTATTTTATCAATTCGATCCTTCTACGGGAAACTGTGTTTCCGAAAAAAATGGTAATCGCTTCACCTGTGAAAAGGTCGATGAATTTAAACGCCTGTTACCTACGTTTCCTACTTATTCAGAGCATGAAGCAACAGTAAGCAAACATAAATCACACACCCCAACGATAGAAATACATCAGTTAATTGATTTAAAAAAAATTTGTATGTGTCTCACAAGCTTGCGATTTGAAAAACAAAATTCATAATAAATGTGTAAATACTTAAAACGATGATTGTGTTTACTTTTTGGTAGCTTATGGTAAAGAAGATTATGGCTTTAATTCAAGATATGATGCGACAAGACTATTAAGGTTGTCAATACGAAAAAAGAAAGAGATCTGTCACTACTGTTCTTGTAGCATTACTTTTTTCGCCATTAAAGTGCAGCAGTTAGACAAACGAAGGACAATTGAACATATCACATATCACCGGTAACCATAACTTACGCGCACACCAAGGGTTTTTGACTACCCTTGTAATGTTATAAGACACAGTTAGAGCATTTAGGGAAATAGGAGAGGATGAAGTAGATGACACCGATGCGGTCGTACTTTTAAATTTTTATGAGTCGTAATGTAGCGGAAAACAATGTCAAGTAAAGCATTCCACATACGGGTAGTTCGAATAAAAAATTAAACTCTATACTTAACTGTAAAACCGAAGTTGGGTTCAAGGTAAGGCTGATGAGCATTCCAAGGAAGACGTGTGTTGCGGCTAAACTGTGTCGGGGGAGGAATGGAACTGGCTACTTCACTGGAGCACTTTTGTGCCTTTACAGATGAGTTCTTAAATCGTTATTTTTATCGTAGAAGATTGAAGTTCTATATGTGGTAATCAATTTTCAAGCAGGGACAGCTGGTGTTAGCACCAAAAATGAACTCAAATATCTTTGGCACCAAAAAACACTTCGATTGGACTACTAAGCAGCAGAAAATTGACACAGCCGATTTTTTTTTTTTTTTTTGAAGACAATGCCGTTTTATTTTTAATTATTTCAATACTGCTAAGTTCGGGACCAAAAATATCGGCATGTGGTGCACAAGGTAAAATTTTCACCAGTGGAACTAATGTCCCGCATTTTACTAAGAAAATAGAAGTTTTTCAGGCTTTTGAATTATTCAAAAATAGAAAATTGGAAGAGCTTAAGGATGCCAATTCACTAAGTTTCAAATGCGAAAATATAAACATTTCAGGACTAACCAAAGACTGGTGCTACGATGAAATGATTACTGCAAAAATTTCCCAGTCGCAACATGCTGGGCACGGCAACCATAAAATCATAAGGATCAATTGAGTTTTAAAAGCCTCAACCAGTGAACGTTGTCGATCAAATGAAGGGTGTTTGTTTTTAGACGAGTGGTTTTCAAGGAGAAATGTAACGCATATAATTTGACTTTGTTGCTAAGATTTGAATTATATTATAAAGACTAGAGTTTGCCTTTCAAAAATGATTTCGGGCAAGAGGCTGGCTCGAACAAATTTCAGCCGAGAGGCCAAATTTTCCACCACTCTTTACAGCATTAGGACCGTATGTCAGCAATAACGCACCGAATATTCTCTCCCAAGGCGTCAATCGTCCCGAGATCATATCTGCGTAGACAAGCAACTTCACATAACCCAAAAAAAAAATTACCCCGGGGTTAAATTGCCCGGTTTTGAAGGTAACTCACAGGTTCAAAACACGAAATTGTGTAAAAATCGGCTTCAACACCAATTTTGTTTCAAAAATTTACGCAGTGTCCAGTAATCGTGCGGCTTAAATTCTTCCACAATGAAATAGAAAACCAAATAGAGCACAAATCAAGTGACAGCTGTCTAAAAGACTAACTCCGAAAAAAGTATTGCCAGAAGTTTAAAAAAGCCTGTGAATTTTAAATGCCAGATATCTAAAAATGCCTGTGAAATTAAAATCTACTCAAAAATAGTTCATCTTGAAAGAGACACTGTGGAAGTCTGAAAAGCTTCCACTTTCGAATTTTTTAATCGCGTTTCGAATAATAGTTGTAATAATTAGAACATAACACTAAATGATTTTCCATCATTTGCGTGATGTAATCGTAAAAAGCTTTAACAATTCAGAAATAAGAAAATTCCCTTAATTGAAACGGAAATCCCACAAACAGGAAGACAGAAGTTCATTGTTTATGCTTTGCTTACAACGTTTTCTAAAAGCAAGAAACAATATTTCTCAAAAAATCGATCCGAGAAAACGAACAATCTTCATCCACTTGAAGAAAACAGAAAGCAAAACTTTTCGTTTTGTTTCTTTGCTTTTTTTTACGTTGAACGAAACGAACAAATTACCCATCACTCTCAAAGTTAGGAATTCAAAGAATGTTCAAAAATCTTTTCATTTTTTTTTCGATACTTGTTTTTATTTCCATATTCCTTCAAGTGGTTGAAGATTTATTTCACATAAATCAACTCACTTAATTATTTTCAGTTAGGAAAATAATTTGTATTTAAGTTTTTTTTTCTCCAAAATTTTAACACTAAAAACAATTTTTTTTTAACATTCAATTAAATTGCGCATTTCCTTAAGTGATATTTAGAATTAACTTTACTTCCAATTTGATATATTTACAACTTGACTAATTAACTGTTAAGTTTATTTAAATTATTTATTTTTAATTTTTATGTTTTAAAAACGCTTGATACATTTGGTTTTCAGTTTTGAATAGGTACATATGGTAGCCACTTGACAAAGTTCTTTTGAAAAACGATACTTTATTTGTTTGTGCTACGTGGAGCACGAGCAACAGGATGTGTCTACAAATTAAATTTTCACTTCACTTCACAGACAGTCAAATGTCTTTTTGTTAAAAAACTCAATAGAATGTCAATAAACAGGGTGGGAGAGGAAACAAAAAATGGGTTCAACTTTTGAATTTGTTTTTTGGGGGGCTTCAATCCCAAATCACTGGTGCATATGTTTCACTTCAACTTTTAAATGTTTAAATAAAAAAAAAAATCAAAATAAAAAACAAACAAAAAAAAAAACCAAAAATGTCAACCACACAGATTGTTCAACTTTATTTCATTTGTGGATTTGATTTATTCAATACTCAAATTAGATTAAGTTATTTGTGTTTGATAAAAGGGATTTGTTTTAATTTTGGAAGAGGTAATTTCCCGCACCGGGACCGTCACCAGTGGAAAGTTAAACTAAACTAAAATTTCATTTTCCCACCGAGACAAGAGAAGAAGATTCACGAGGAAATTCTTTCAACAAATTTTCAGGGTGAGCTGGCATCGTTGTGTATGTGTTTCACAGCGAGTAATATTGTGTTGTTGTGATTCTGTTTATATTCATTCACACACACAGTAAGTGAGTGCTTGAGAAATTTAAGAAAATTCTTACCAACTGATATCTGTGTGAGAATGTGTGCAAAGGTTGATGAAGGGAGGGGGTGTTTAGTAAAATGTTTGTTGCGCTCGTTTCATTCAGAAAATTCTGCAGAGCTTGTGGAGGCGCGCACCAATACAGTGTTGCTGTTCATTGTAGAAGTGTTTTGATTTCATACAAGGACGTTTGTGGTTTTCGCTTTTCACAGAAGTTTTCGATGTTTTTCGAGAGTACCTACTATTTTATTTTTGTGTTATGTGTTGTGTCTTGTATGGTCGCTAGAAAGAGGGGAAAACATACATTGAATAGGGGAAAAGCTTTTTTGTGTTGATTTACCCCTTGTGCGGTGTATTTGCACGTGCAAAAGCATTTCATGAGAAAGTTAAAACTTGAACTTGGCTGAAATTGACTTGCCCGTGAAAATTTCACCCTTCAGTCGAGATATTGAGGTAGGAAACTTTGAATGGGGACTTTAAAGACATGTTGTGTCATACTTACTGAGTGATGATTTACACCTGGGCTATTTTAGTTTTTCATTAATTTTTAATCAAATTTGAGCGAATTCTTATTCTAGTATAAAATATTATTCTATATAAAAATTATAAGTTTGATTGGATAGTGATGTGACAGTAATTTTCACTTTTAATAACACTTCCATCAAATTGAATAAAAACTGATTTTTTGAATGATTAATCGCTGGTAGTAGTATTTATAAAATTAGCTTAGAACATCCTTAGACAGCTGTCAAGCTTGACGGTGTCTAAAAATTTGGACAACCCTTAGCCAACTTCGTATTTATAAATGCATTCCAACAGTTGTCTAAATAAACCCTCAAATGAAAAACTAAATGGTGGCGTTCAAGATGTATCCGTGCAGTACCATTGTTTGTGTTTTGATATAAGAGTACCTACACCAACTAAAAGGCTTTGAAAGAGTGTGGCGTAGGACTTGAACTAGACAAAAAACAGCAGAGCCCCAGGCCCTAGCGCATTTTACTCTCAATGATACATTGTGAGAGAATGGAAGGGAAGTACTAATTTTTGCCGATTCTGAAAGGGTAATCGAGAAAGTGCTCGTGGCATGAAATTAATACCGGAGAACTTGCCAATTTGTCGCTAAAGGAATTTTTTCATATTTTTATCTCTAACCCTTCCTGGCCCTATTTTCCCGTCATTTTTGAACTAATCAACGGAAAGACTTCGAATTAGGCTCAAATGAAGCGTCTCTGAACACTATACAGCCGCGTGTATGTTTGATAAAATTAAGATCATTTGTTTATACTCTTTTGTTAATAAACAAAAAGGCTGATTTCTTATTTCGCTCAATACGCCAAAAGTAAACAACATTTTGACATGGATTATTTTTTCAAAGATATCTACGGCAATTTTAACGACTTAACATTAAATTAGATTTTTTTTATTTATCATTTCATTTATTATTATTAACAAAAACTTGATAAACAATTTTCTTATAACAGCAGCTGTTTTTGAACGGATGATAGTAAAACAAAAACTTCTTAATGAAATAGGGTCAGGAAGGCTTAGGAATAAAAATTTGAAAAAATTAGGAAACTTTTTTTTTTCTAATTTAGAACCAATCTGGGGGGTGTTCCCAATTTTTTTTTTCTAAGGACCACCCTAATGTTTACACATCCTTCTTGAAAGTTCCAAGTTTTCCCTTCAAGCACGAAGGAAACAAGTGGTGCAGTTTTTCAGTAAAAAAAAGACAACTTTCTTATGTGCAAATTTGAAATTTTTCTATCGAATTGCCAGGCCAACATAGGGTCGGTAGTAAGGAAAAAAATAAATAAAAATAAATAAATAGGGTGGCGCAACAAAGCGAGGAGCCAAAGGGCCTAGCGTGTTTCATAAAACCATGCCTCTGTGAGGAGATGAAGCGAATCGCTTCGGTTGAAGGGATTATTTCGAATCAAATTAATGAGAGAAGCAAACAGCACCGTTTTTCAAAATTTCCATTAATATAAACTTCATACTTCGAATCAAGATCTTTTATTGCAAAAACAAGTTTATTGATAACTGGAAAACTATTTCAAGGATTCATTCAAAATATTTATAACAAAACATGTTGGTTCGGGAATGAGTAAACCAAAGCTGGGGCATTCAGAGAACTAGACGAGTATGAAAATCCACGAGCGAGTGATTGTGAGTAGTAAGCCAATGGGTAGGGTACAACAAGAGGAGCTCCCTGAGTGAGTGGAATTCCATTATCAATCTTCGCCATTCCACTGATCCTGTTTTTTGCCTGCTCAACAGCCTCCAAATGCTCTGCCTTGGCCTTTGCAACTTCTGGGGTGTCCTCAACTGGTTTTGGCAATTCAAGAGCTGCAACTTGGATTATCGGTGCTGGTTGTTGAATGCCAAACATCCTCTTAGCCTCCTCTACGGCAGCGAAATGAGCAGCTTTAGCGGCTGCAACTTCAAAGGTGTCCTCAACCTGTTTTGGAAGTTCTTGTGATGGAATAGCTGGAACCTCAACGGCCTTTGGAAGGTTAGTGGCTTCAACTCGGAAACCTCCAGCATCAGCTGTGTAGATAACTTTCTGAAGGATGCCATTTGAGTCAATGTAGCTGTATGCTCCTCGAGTGACTCCGTCCAGAGTCTTTGATTCCTGCTTAGCTGAGAGGGGATCGTTGTATCCAAATGCATACTGACCGAGTCCATCCTGGGAGTGGTATTGACTGGACGCACTTGGTAAGATGACCTGTCCTGGAGCCAAATACATGATCGAACTGGCTGAGGCGATTGCCAACAGTGCGGATAATGCCACAAATACTTTCATTATTTTAGTTTGGATTGAATGAGTTTTGAAGAATGTGTGAAAAGCGCTGCTATTGGTGTCAACTAGTACTCGCTTTTGGTAACTCTGACTTTTAGTGGGATTTGGTTTCGGTTATATACCCAAATTTGATGGCACTTAAATCAATAACTTGTCAGTTGTTGAGAATCGAAGCAGTCGGCTGTTCATATTTCGTTTCTATACAAACCTAGTTTGATAAAATGACTGCTACTGTGTGGCATCCGGAGTAGAACAACGCGAAAAGAGAATATCAAATTTTTCTTGTTTGCATCACAAACTTACACTAATCGAATTTCAATTGTAGTGCCTTAGGTCACAGACATATATTACGGCAAATTTGGCAGAACAAACGAGAAACGATGCAACATTGGCTCACAATTCTTCATTGACAGCTGGTTAGTGAAAAGCGGTTTCGAAAATGTTGTTTGGACAACTTCAATGGGACCAGAACTCATAAACATAACAGTTTTAAAGTCATATAGATTTTGTATAAAACGCACTTGCATTGGCTTCTTCAATCAGAAGAAGTACTAGTTGACACCAATAGCAACGCATTCAGAACATTGCTCAAAAACATATTCAAACCAAACTAAGATCGCAATGAAAGTATTTGTGGCATTATCCGCTCTGTTGGCAGTTGCCTCAGCCAGTCAGATCATGTATTTGGCTCCAGGACAGGTCATCTTACCAAGTGCGTCAAGCCAATATCACTCCCAGGATGGACTCGGTCAATATGCATTTGGATACAACGATCCCCTCTCAGCTAAGCAGGAATCAAAGACTCTGGACGGAGTCACTAGAGGATCATACAGCTACATTGACGCAAACGGTATCCTACAGCAAGTTGCCTACACAGCTGATGCTGGTGGTTTCCGAGTTGAAGCCACTAACCTTCCAAAGGCTGTTGAGGTACCAGCAATTCCATCACAAGAACTTCCAAGACAAGTTGATGATACATTTGAAGTTGCTGCCGCAAAAGCTGCTCATTTCGCTGCCATAGAGGAGGCTAAGAGGATGAATGGCATTCAACAACCAGCACCAATAATCCAAGTTGCAGCTCCAATAGAATTACCAAAACCAGTCGAGGACACCCCAGAAGTTGCAAAGGCCAAGGCCGAGCATTTGGAAGCTGTTGAGCAGGCAAAACTCAGGATCAGTGGAATGGCGAAGATCGATAATGGAATTTCACTCACTCAAGGAGCTCCTCTTGTTGTACCCTACCCATTGGCTTACTACTCACAACCACTCGCTCGTGGATTTTCATACTCGTCTAGTTCTCTGAATGCCCCAGCTTTGGTTTACTCATTCCCGAACCAACATGTTTTGTTATAAATATTTTGAATGACCTGCTAAGGTGGTAAACTATATATTAATAAAAGAGAAAAATATTTTAGCAGTTTTTTTTTTTATATGAGTCTGAAGGGGATGAAATTGAATTTATTTTAATTTCAGAAATGTTTGGACAAGCAATTTTTATCCTCTTTTATTGGGGTCGGTCAACATAAAAGCGTTGCAGAGGTTAGGTTAGGTTGGACGGGCGTGTAGTAGCAAGCGGTAACACTTAACCAGGATCTCATGGATTCATTGTGCTTAACGGAATATGACGAGGAAGGATACAAAATGTGATTAATAGGGAAGATTTGAGATGGTGACTAGATTGTTGGGATTTAGAACCCCACTGTCACCCATTACTCTGCGTCGGCGTTGGCCACGAGTGGATAACTTTTGTGAAGCAGTTAAGTAGGAGAGCTGTGACCCCGAGATCATGGTAATAATGCCGTTGGAAAAAGAAGAAAGAAGATTCGTTGCTCTGTGTGACAGCGCAAAAAAACCAAAGATGAAAAAAAAAAACATCAGTGAACGACAAAGACAAGAGAATAAACAAGTCCGCCAATAAATAGAGCAGAAGACCCTGAGAATAAAATGAAACGGCGTGTGGAAGAAACTAAAGCCTACAATAGAAATGACAATAATCGTCCTCATTTCGTGTACCCCTTTACGCAAAAAACACAAGCCCTTAGATGTTGAGCCTTTTTTCTGCTTTAAATTCGTATTAGGCAGACAAACTCTAAAAAATCATTTCAAATATATTTCCGTGTATCACTTCGTTTCAATTTACTATAAGGTTTAATAAGCAGCCCCAACTAAGCTAGCTCCCTGTGATGTACAGAGAGCTCCGTTTTTAAATTTTTCTATTTGAGTTTCTAGCACTCTAAGTAATGTAAATTAATGTGTAAATAATAACTCATCACAAGGGCGATGAATTTTTATTTATTTTGAAAAATTTTGGTACTCTTACCAATGCACATCGCGCACTTTCGATTGGTCCAGCCCTGGATATAAGCTCCGGTCAACTTATATACTTTAACAATAGTTTCATAGAGTTTCCTCATCAAATGCACTAATTAATCATACAACTGTTCGCATTATCGAGTGATTGAAACCTAATTGCATGGCGTGTCATAATAACTCATTCAAATTAAATGCGAATAAACTTAAAGTTTAACAAACAAAAGAAAATAGCAATTAAAATTAATTTTACAGCTAAAATTTTCCCCCGTTTAATTTGAAATTAAAATTTTTAATGATCAATTTATTTCATAATTACTCTTCCCTTAAAAAGTAATACTTCCCACAAAACCATACAGCACTTATATGCCATAGCAACGATTCCACGAAATTGATATTGCAAATAAAATGCTTACATACTACCCACGCAAATAATTCAAGCACGTTTCTCATTAATAACTTTAATGCCGCATTACCTTCAAATAAACCCCGCTCGGAAGTTCAAAAAGAAAAAAGAAAATTCAATATTTATGCAACAATGAAGCAACAAATCCATCGCCAAAAATGACTTAATTATAAAGTCTATTTTGTTTGGTCTCTCCAAATTTGGCATCATTCCCATTCTTTCACATCAGAAAAGAAAGTAGAAAAAAAAAATGAAATGGAAACCAAATAAATTTCAATCCACACAAAACTGCATATCTATTATAGGAGCTCACATTGCACAAACACTCACACGACCATATACCGAGGGCATCCTTTCAATTTGCTCTCGACTTGCACCTCTCTATCGTCCACCTCACTCTTTCTCTCGCTGTCTTCATCATTTAAAGTGAAGGTGAAAATCAACCTTGAACAAGTCGAGTGCAAATTGTGTGCTTTAACCCATAAACTGATGACTCCAAAGCCAACAATACACAATGCGATGAAGAAGAAAAAATCGAAATGCAATACAATATTTTTTAATAACAGTTATTGCTCCATTGATGCAAAACTCGGAAACATTCCAGGTAGGAGATAAACAAATAAAAAAAAAAAATATATTATTAATGCACTGCAGACATGAGTTGGGATATTGAGATTACGATGGAAATATCAAGTCTTCTTTATCAAATGGATAGATGAAGCCTTGGGCTAACGAACGAGATGACATTTTAGCGTTGCATATAATGGACTCATTTAATCACCAATAAAAGTCAAAACCTTTAACTGGATATTTTCTGCCGAATGATGGCAAAAGTGAATGAAGTCATGTATGTGGGTGTATTGAAAAGGTTGAATTTTGACTGCAATATCCTGCATTGATTGTGATAATCCGTAATTGAAAGCTTCTGACATACAACAACAAAAATTTGGGAAAAAATATTAAATTATCTCAAACGACTACGATGAAACTTGGTGGTTTTTGTCCTTCTTATAGTAAAGATAATTCTTTTGAAAATGTCTTAGCACCTTCCGCAGCATCAAACGAATCTCTAGAAAATGGCTTAAGCAATTTAGACAAAATTGAAACCCACATGGTTGCCATTTTGGACCACTAATCTTTTATATTTCATTATTTATGTTGACCACATCACTGTCTTCAGGAAGCTCGTCCTATATACTTCAACTGATAATATGACGGTTTGGATTCAGATACTGGGCTGAACCTGGGTTAGTATTAAAGTTTTCAGAAATTTCACTAGTTGTTAGGACAATGTTTATGCACGTTTAACCGTTCGAAGGAGCTGATGGACAACAACGCACCAGCTCGACGCGTCTCTGAAAGCACATTGCAGGGAAATCTCGGAAGTCGAAGTTGACTCAATCAAGTGGAAGAAAACTTTAACCATCTTAGATTGCAAAACTAGTGAGAGCTCGCCCGAAATAGAAAAAGTTGGCGAAACATGTTGGGAGATCTGAGGTTCACCCCGAACTGTAATGCACACCTGATAACGTAAATAGACCTTCGGCAAAAAATGTATAAGTTCTAGAAATACGTAAGACTTCTAAGCTCCCGAAGCTCTGTGATGCTAAAATATTTACTCATTAGATATTCAACCAATGGAAAATGTTTAGTCCTTACCCAACTCCTTCGCAGAAGGGTGAGGATCTACTTCAATAAATAAAATAAATAAATGAATATTTGGGCGCAAGAAGCTCGAGCCAGAAGAAGAAGCCAGAGCCTCGTGAATATTTTTCTTCATCATTCAAAAAGAGGCGATGTGCGATATCCGAAATCATTTTTCATCTTACTAGATGCAAACATTGACTTATCACGTAGTAGAACGCAGCTGCGATCACATGTGTACCACGGGTGGCTTTATGCTGTTTAGTAAAAGAACAGAAACGAAACAAAAGCATACAAATCAGAAAAAAAATCAGCGTTCGTTGGAAAAAATATAAGCTCCACAAAGAAAAAAGAGCTGTTTTAAATTGTTCTAGTTTGTATCTTTAAAGATGTGCAACAAACATTCACATTTTTGTAGCATACATTAAAGAGCTACTACAACTATTGATTGTGCTTGTGATTGCGATTGTTACTGCTTCGTAAAAGTAACGTAAAAAGTATGAAATTACTGTGTCATCGGTTCTGAATATGCTCGCAAAGTCTCAAATAATTTAGACACCTGGAAGAGGGTGAAAATTCCATTGAAAGATTCCATTACATGCTTAGCACACAATTGAGGCTTGTGAAAGCTAAAAAATAGAGAAAAAAAAAACTAGTTAAGCCATCTTAATTGGCGTTGTCTTTAGAGGTTGTTAGCTTCAGTCAGCAATTATGTAATTGGAAAAAACGAATGGACTGATCGATTGCCACATCGTGAACATTAAATTGAAAGCCAATATTTCACGTGGCAGCCGTGGCGTAGTGGTTAGCATGTCTGCCTGTTACGCCGAAGGCTCGTGGTTCGAATCAAAACAGAAAAACAAAATATGATTTTCCACGGGTATTGCCTTTCGGGAGGAATTGGCAAGTCCACTGATAGTAAACTCACTACCATGAAAAACGCCTTCTCGATAAGTCGTTAGGAATCGGCAGAAAACTGTAGGTCCCCTCTATTCTCTCACAAGACTTGGTTGTAATAAATGCAAAAGGCCCTGAGGCTTCCCGCTTCAATGCACCATCCATAAAGTTACAAACATTAGAAAAATAAAATATTTTCAAAGAACAAAAGTGGTTTCCGTGGCGTTAGCATTCTGTCTGCCTGTTAACCAAGGGGTTCATAGTTCGAATCCCAACAAAAGCAAAAATGTTTTTCGCAGGTATCGCCTTTCAGGAGGAATATTGGCAAGGTGGCCGATGGTAGATTCATTGTCATGAAAAGCACTTTCTTGATTAGCCGTTCGGAATCAGCAGATTTATTGTAGGTCCCGTCCACTTCCTTACAAGAAACCCACTGTTTTGACTGCTGTTTGGTCTCCGGTGTGTTGTGGGAGATCCACGTTTCTTCCACGGTTACGAAACAGCGTAAAAATTCGATCACAGCACACCGGAGACCAAACAGCAGTCAAAACAGTGTTATTCTCGGAGTGAACCACTTTTTTCCATTTTCTTCTCAGTCAACGCGGTAGTCTGATATTAACGGCTGTCAAAAACAAACTAAATGTCGCAGCTTGTTAAATTTTTGACAAGAGTCAACTGACAGATGACTGTTGACGAGAGCAGTGTTGCCATTTCAATTAAGAGGCGGTAAATTCAAAAAAATTTAAAAGTGATAAGATGAAATTGATAAGTGTAATTTTCAAAGCTTTTGCAATTTCTGTTCCACGAACTTTCTCTTCTGCAAAGTGCAATATAAAATTTGGAATTTTGTGGAACAGAAACACTTTTACCTTCACAAAAATATGTAATTCGATAGGTGTAAAGTGAAAAGTCGATCAGTATTTTGTGGAATACAAATTACGATAATCGCAAAAAACCTCTCGTTATCGTTACTTTGCGATTACCTTTCACGATACTAGCTATGACAGCCGACTTACGACTGCTTTTGGCGGTCGTTTAATTACCGTTCTGACACCTTCATGGATCCTTTCTCGTAATTCATGACTGGCTATCGTTGTTTTGGGTTTCGTTTTATTCGAGTTTCGTAATTCGCAATACGAGCCCTGTATTTTAGAAAAAAAACGAGTGAATATGACACAATCCGGTGACACAATCAGATTAAAAAGTTTAAAAATCCATCTATAGGTCGAACATGAGCTCAAAGAGAAAAGGATTCATAAACTTTTTCGACCAAGTCGGGTCCTGTTTTTCACTCCCATTCTCTACTTCGATTTGTATATCACCGGAGGCACTCCAATCTTGCCAATGAAGAGTTTCCAGGCCAAGAGTCTAATATCTAAAAAAAATTCGAAAAAAAAGTTTACCAGGACCACAAGCTCGTACAACATTCAACCAACCAACAACGCAGTAGGCGTTTTCACAACCCACCGAAACAACCAAGCAATGATACTCTAACAATACTTTACAGGAGCAAAAATTCATATTGATGTGTCCCTGACTTTCAAGGTAGGTGAAGGTACCTACTTACCTACCATTAGAACATTTTTAAAAGGATATATCAATAAACCAACGCCCACCTAAAGCACTCAAAACGTGAGTATGTTCAAATTACCTCTTCTTTTAAGAGTCGCATAGGTGATATTCACACGTAGTGCAATTTATCACAAAATAATCTTGCCAGCGTCTAAAGGATTCCATCTGTGAAAGACTCGAAAAATGGCACCACATTCTAATTCCACACACAAGTGCTTAAATCTTTCTTAACATCGCACATCAATTGAAAAACGCCTTCTTCCAATCGCAAATTCCCCCACACTCAACTTTTTTTTTGCAAATCTTTTCAGGCCTACCTATCGCTACAAGTTCATGCATCCAAAAACTATTGTTACGTTCGTTGGGGACATGCATACATACAAAAATCGAATAAACACTATCCCAGGCATTTTCCTCTCAATATCAACACACATTCATACACCAACGACGACGTAAACAACAACCTGTTTGCCAACTACATCGACAATCGACACAAAGCTCTATGTGTTTACTTTGCGCACTTTATCGAGTGTAGTATATCTCTGGTCTTGGTTCGAGGTCATATCTACGTCATTCAAAGTCAATAGAGCTTTTATTGTATGGGGGTGTCTGTACTGTACCATTTTCATTTCAAGTTCATGTTGCAAGTTCACCAGAGAGATATGATAATAATAGCAGGAGTCAAAAGATGCTCTCTCGCTCTATATGTAAGTATTGCCTTGCTATGCTTTGCTTTGCAGAGAACCGCAGCCTGGCATTCTCCAACCACTTTTTGCAAAAACGTTACATAATACTTTCGTCCTAGAGTTCGGTTGTGCCCTTCGTTTCCTTCATAAAGCTGGAATGGATTTTTACTGGAAAAGCTAGCTCGTCAGCAGGAAGCAAGGCTGAACGGAACGAGCGACTGACGACGACCTACGTTGGCGACAGCGACAGCAATGCACAGTAAAAATCGTTTCTAAGAAATATTTTGTAGGAAATTTTTATCTGGTGTGTGCTGTGCGGTTGAGATGCTGTTAGCTGTATCCCCGATGAGGAAGAAAACGATAATGATGATGATGGTGGAATTTCTCAACCAAGGGCGGCATAAAGTTTTGCATTTCCTTTTTGCGGAACTCACCGGACCTAGAAGGAAATTCGATTCGACTTCTTCCGTCCGCTGCTGAATGGTGGATGGTGGTATTGAAATTTTCTCGCGGTTCTTATGCTCAAGGTGCACATAGGCACAACAACAAAAGTACCAGTTTTACCACCACCTATATAATACCTTCATCCCACCCTCGCTCACCAATGCCGCTTGCCAGTCAGGTTGGGTGAAGGACATTTGGTTTTTTGCCAATAAAATGAATGAAATGTTAACTAATGACTTTCCCTGTTTCCTGTTCCCGTTGGTTATGGCAAACCCAAGGCAAAATCGTTTCTCCTGGAAGAGTAATGCATCATTGAATGAGGCGTGGCTTTCGCTCCGTTCAGTTGTTGTCCTTTCAGGTCTTAATGCGAATTAGACAGGAATAATTACTTTTTGGACGTGAAAAACGGTTACGTCGAAGAATGAGACCTCCATCCTCCACAAAAACCAAAGTGTGCTCAGCTTTCGAATTAGATTGGAAACATTGAAAGTATGAGGGGACCATACCTTACATGACTTGTTGTATTTCATAACTCGGCCTTAGCATTCACGTCAAAGCTTTTGGTTCAAAGAAAGTCCTTGTCGATATGGGAGTATGTATAATTGATTTGCCTTTTAGGTTTCAAAAGAGGAATGCCAACTTATCTCGTCTCAGAAACGTGTCGCATTAACGTCACATTTCCGAATACGATGGCAGAGGTTCAATATTATGTGATAAGGGTTGTAGAAGGTATAGAAGGTAGGGTAATGTTTTATATAAACTACGACTCTGCCACAAAGGTTGGGGTGGCAGGTAATGCAATGTGTTCTTCTGGGATTACAGTTGAGTTGATAGGAAATGAAGAAGGCTCCATCGCTTTTGTGGCTTGCTTTTTTTTGTCTTTGCTGTGAGTTCACAGAGTTAACATTACTTTCTACTCAAGGATGAATTTGTTTTTCACGTAAGGACTATAATGGAATCGATTTTGGAGGAAATAAATATTTGCAGCAAAGTCATTTATCAGAATCTGTTGTAGGTAGGTAGTAACCCTTTCGATGATACCTACCAATGAGTTTTTTAAATGAAATTTGAAAAGATGAGGAAGAGAAGCGGTAAGGAGGTTTTAAAACATGTTATACTTTTTTTTGGGGCAGTAAAAAAGGATTGGATCGGCTACACCATCAAGGGGGACAAGAACTTGGAAATTGAAAAGCTTTTGAACAGGAACCTGTTGTTTGTTTGTTTGAGTTTCAAGAAAAAGTTCATTCCGCTAAAAACCTTTATGCGTATCCTTAGAAGGGTTGTTTTTGGATCGAAGTGTCAATAATGTGTGAAGTGACAGTCATTTAGGCAGATGTCAATAAATTGATGTTGCATATTGAGCCATTCCGTTAGGAAAAGTTATTATCAAACACCAACCTGGGAATGGTGTAATCTTATGGATTTATGGATATGGCATGAATCTTAAGTTGTTTAGTGTGACCACATTGATTGCTGGTTCAATGTGAAGTAGCTTTTACTCGAGTAACTGAGTTCGCTGCTGACTGTTTGCCGAAAATATCTAAAGGTGTAAAGTTTAGTAGTACATTTTGGCAGATGGCATGCCTCCATTGGATGCAGAGAGACCAAACGTATGCTCCCAAAGAAGGCTGCAACATTTTTGCAATCTCGTAGCAGAAAAGACTGTAGAGCTTTTTGGCGTTGCCAGCGGGCACTTCTCTTTTGCCAAGCATTTAAACGTGTTAGGCTTGAGTGATACAACACTCTGTGAATCTTGTGGAGAAGATGATGACATCGCAGAGCACTTCCTCTGTAAATGTCCTGCTTTTTCTCGCATGAGTTTGCAGATACTCGGTGCAGACATGGTGAGAGCTGGTAACTTAGGCTCCTTATCATGGCAGGGTCTTTTGGCCTTCCTCCGAACATCTGGAAAGCTATAACAAATAGAAGGTTGCAATGGTAGTACAAAGGACCGGTATTTAGGTCTGAGTGCTCCAGCTGGTATTTTAAAAACCTCCAACAAAGAAAAAAAGTATATTTTGGGCATCTGAGGGAGATTTCCTAAGCGCACTGCTCATGCACAAAGCTATAAGCAATTCGGATGCGTCTGCAAAAATTGGGCAGCTGGAAAACGACAAGACAATGGAACAACAAACCGAAAATGAAATAATAATAGTCGGAATGCCTGAGGGCCAATGGAAGGCTCAATATATGATCTTCGAGTAATTAAAGCCTTTTTACAAAGCTTGTATCCAAGAATCGAAAATGTAGTTTTCAAGACAGTGCTACCAAATGCAGGTAAATAAATACTCGACTCTATAGTCACCATCTTCAAGCAAAAGGAAAGACAAGTACTTCTTAGCGTGAAATTTATCATCACATTACCAGTGAATTTTTCGCTTCCGAATCCCTACCGCTCGTGCCTCGCTTCACCTAAAAGATAAAGTTTTTCAATTAAAAAGTTCAAATGACCTGCTTCGAACAGATGCAACACTACAACACTGAATCCGTGAAAAAAGGGTTCATTGTTCCGGGAAGACAATTCATTTCTATACAGATGGTTCAAAAACCGAAGAAGGGGTAGGCTGCGGGGTGTACTCAAACCGACTTAACGTTAGTCTCTCATTCCGCCTTCCAAACCATTGTAGCGTGTTCCAAGCGGAAATTCTGGCGATCAAAGAGGTCCTATCATGGCTAAAAGAAAACGTGATATCCTCAACGAATATCCGGATTTTCTCAGATAGTCAAGCAGCCCTCAAATCACTCGGCGCTGTTTCAATAACCGCCCTTAACTGTCGCCTATCTCTTAAGGAGATAGCTGAACAATTCAATATTCACCTTATTTGGGTGCCGGGGCACAGAGATATCGTGGGTAACTGCAAAGCCGATGAACTCGCCAGAGAAGGAACCGTTCTACAGATCTCAACCAGCAGGTTGAATATTGGTATACCAATCGCTACATGCAAACTTATGGTAAAGCAAGAGTCAATGGATACAACAAATTATAGGTGGAACAATATAACCACGTGCGTGGCAACAAAACAGATATGGCCAGGACTAGATCCAAAACGCACAAGACATTTGCTATCCATAACCAGATTGCACGTTAGCTCCGTAATCAATGTCATCACCGGACATTGTCTGATAGGAAGACACGCCATAAGACTCGGCGTTTCCTCTAATGAATTCTGCAGAAGTTGTTTAGATGAGGAGGAGGAGGAGACAATCCCACACCTCCTATGCTCATGTCCTGCACTCTCTTTTAAAAGAAAACGGCATCTAGGAAAATATTTTCTTGATGATCCAAGCGATCTGGCGAACACAGATCCCCTGCATCTTCTTCGCTTTATTAAAAGCCCCAAATGGTTTTGTTAAGTGAGGTACTCCCTCGCATAATTTGTATGGTATCACAATGCACCTTATATTGGTCTAAGTATGTCAGTTTGTTTTCCTGACAGTTATTTCAAACCTAACCTAACCTAACCTACGGGAAGACAGCAGTTGAATTACTAACAAGACAGCTTTACCCACAAAGCTAACGAGATATGAAGCCAATGATGGCTTAGAAGTATATTTTTTGGCATTTCATAAATTTGTTTCCTTGTTCACAGGTATTGAGTAGGTATATTTTATATTTTACATGGCTACATATCCTATTACACATTAGTTGGATTTAAAATCAAAATTATAATTCTCTCCATCCAATATCACTTAAGGAGCTTGAGGTCTTCGAGAAGAAATGCCTTCACAATTCCACAGCACTCTCAAGCAAAACAAAAAAAAACTTCAGAATAATTTACGATGACACAAGGATCATCCCACACACGTGTATTGTAATTTGTGAAGTCAAACAAAAAGCACTAGAAAACAACGTATTCAATTAGTCCAACCTAAAACCTAGAAGGGGATAAATTACCAGCTAACAAGAGCATCCTTTGAATGACATAAAGTTTCTTGAACTTGATAAAAGTACAGATAACAGAAACATACCAATGATGTCCTCCGTTCGTCCGTCCGTCGGTCGTCGCATCGTTTCGTAGCATTAAGTCAAAGACGAGATTGTTTACATTTAATCAACGTATCTACTTAAAGCAAAAGGCCATTTAACCATAGACTTCCATCTACGAACATAGAAAAACACACAAATAGAAGACAACAGCAGTACTGCAAGGATGATGTATCCCTGAATATGACTACAAAATCCTCGACCTAAGTATCACGAGCCAGATAACTGCACCAACAAGGCAAAGAATGAGCAAGAACCAAGGCATTCAGGGACATTATTTCCTTGAAAAGAAAAATATCAGCACATACACACATTACATACATACGTTGTGTATTATTTTTATTTTAAATCTTCTGCCAGTATTCTTTCTCGCTACAATTTCTGTCGTGTCGTTTATCAAACCAGAGGGACAAACCGAGAAACCGACAAAGTAGAAGTAGACGGTGAAGGACTTTGCCTAGAGAATAATTTGAAGAAGAAAAAAGGACGCACGACACAGAACCAAAAAAAAAAGAAGAAAATATTGAGGAGGAGGCAAAATTGTGGAGAGTAGAGCTCTTCGTCTCCTCATGGCGATAGAAACCATACAGGAGAAAAACAAACCGCTTGGTGAGGAAGACAACGATAACGACAACGACGGACGATGATACGATGTGGCGATGTCACTAAAAATATAAAAACACAATAAAGAAACGAAACTAAGTAAAACCATCTTGGGAAAACCGTGAAAGCACAGATAGAATTCCTTGGAGTGTCCCAGTCCATAAGCAACGTACATATGTGGTGTGCAAGGATAACGAAAAACTTAAACTCTCGTTTGGTTCTGTGTCCTTTTAAGTGATGAAGTGCTCGAGTAACTTTTAATTCTGAAAAGAGAGCCACCAGCAGGGATAGATTTTGACAATTTATAACATTCAAGAAAAGGGATCTGTTTTCTTCAACTTTTCTTCTTCTTTCCTACAAGGACACTCGATTTCATGCTCTTGCAGGAATGGTTCAGTGGCAGTGTCAGTCTATGTGCACTGGAAAATAAATTAATTCATAACCACAGCAGGCTTACAGTGCTTATTGCGAATTCAGTTTTCGTTTTAAGTTATGTTTATTTTGGCGAACAGTGAAAGTAAGAGCGTGTCGAACTGTCTGTTTGTTTTTGAAATTGTCTCTCTTTTAACGTTGGATTTTGTGTTTTTCTTTATTCTTTTCGTTTTTGAAGCAATTCTGAAATTTCATTACTTTGACGACCTGTCCAGTTTATGTGTTTATCTTGCAGCACAGAGCGTCGCGCCTTGTCAATTTTCCTGTGAAAGATAAATTCAATGTCGAGCGATTGTATTTGGATGCACTGAACCGGAAACTGTACGGATGATACCTCCTCCTCAATAAAACATCGAAACACAAACACAAAATATATTTTATTATGGGATTATTGAACTCATAATGTGTAAGTCGTTAAAAAAAAGAATCGTTAAACGGAAAGGTAGATGGAATCGTAAATCATTTTAAGGATTCACTCGATGAAGACAACGAAGCAATAAATAGGATTTCATCATCGTAAAATATAAATTCGATGCTTAAATTGAATATTTTTTACAAAAGCGTTCGAGCTGAAGGCCTGTGGACAACACAAAGAAAAAAATACGAAGATTTCAGTCTAACACGGGGCGGCCGTACCCCTCTGTCATCAAATCTATTTGAATTAAAGCCGTAGCGGTAAAACAAAAGATATGTAAAAATGGTTGGAGACAAAGCGGAACCTGGTGGCACTCTTATGTGGTGGTAACACTTTATCCATGCCAAACAGTTGATGATAACGTTAAGAGGCTTCTGACATTCGTGCAACTATTTTTGTAAAGGCGACCTTATTTCTCCGTGGTACCCGGGGCGTTATGGTTAGCATGCCTGTTAACCCAAAGGTTCGTGGTTCGAATCCCAACAGAAGCAAAAATGTTTTTCCACGGGTATCGTCTTTCAAGAGGAATTGGGAAGCCTTCCGTTAGTAAATTCATTGCCATTAAAAGCGCTTTCTAGCCGCTTTTTAACCGTTCGGAACCGCCAGAAAATTGTAGGTTCTCTACATTCCTTCACAAGACATAGTTGTGAGAAAAGTGCTAGCTTCTGGGGCTACTCGCTCTGTTGCGCAATCTTATTTATTTTATTTATTTTTTATTTGACCTTGGGAAATATCCCAACCATAAAATTATTCTTTTCAGTAAAATGAAGGTGATTCAAGAAAATGAGAAGAGTAGGTGCCAAAACTCAACCCTGAGGCACGGCTATTTAAGTGTGGTCTGCTTCTCCATTTCTTAAAAAGAGGAGTAGCCTGACGGAAAAATAATATTAGCGAATATCAAATTATACTTGGCATACCTACATAAGACCTTCACCATCATTACTTTGTTTTGAAATTTGCTGCAGTTGACTGAAAGAGTGACCTTTACTTGGAATGCAATCAACTTCCTATGGTGAAGACGAATAGCCCAGAGCAACAAGACTTTGTTAGGTAAGCAAGTTTGCTAAAACTAAATCCAATGAGTTTCATAATAATGTTCAATACAAAAGTTCAAAAAGCCGTTTCCATATGCAACCATTTCACGGACATTCGCTACAAAAATTCTAAAAGAAGTTTCGCAGAAAGAGGTTCAAAACCCACTAAAAATATTTATTTAATTCGTAAAATTTTATTCAATTCGAAAAGAAAAATCCCTACAACTTTCTATTTTCAGAGTTGCAGTGCAGTTGATAATGTGCTTGAACAGAAGTTAACTAGGAGCGCAAAACAAAAGGTCCTTTAATAAGTCAACACTAATTAAAGAGAGACTTGTTTTGATTGGGTACCATGTCTTTGCAATAAAACTCCTTGATTTTTTTTTTTAAAATTTAAAGTTAGGAAAGAGTTTTAACACCATCAATTCTATTTAAATTGTAAAGTAACAAAACATAAATAGATTGCAATCAATACGCATCGCTTTGATCTTCTTTTACGAAAACTAATGACAATCGAAATGATCTCAGAAGTAATACAAAATAAGGGCATTTACTTATGGAGAATTCGCCAAAACAGCAAATTTCAGTGAGCTAGATGAGTAAGAAAATCCACGAGCAAGTAGTTATGAGAAGTAAGAACATGGGTATTATATACAAGAAGAGGAGTTTCTTGAATCAGTGAAATTCAATTAACAAGATTCGAAATTCCAATCCATGTGTGCAAAAAATGCCCGCTCAACAGCCACCAAATACTCTAAAGCTGAGCCTTTGCAACTTCTGGGGTGTCCTCGACTGATTTTGGCAATTCAATTGGAGATACAATTTGGACTATAGTTGTAGGTTGTTGTTGAATGCCGCTCATTCTCTTAGCCTCTATTGAAGCAAAATGAGCAGCTGCAACTTCAAATAATGTCTTTAACATATTTTGGAAGTTCTTGCGATGGAATTACTTGGACATCAACCGGCTTTGGAAGGTTAGTAGCTTCAACTCGGAAACCACCAGGATCAACAGACAACTTTCTGTAGGACACCATTTGAGTTAATGTTGTTGTGTGATCCCCGAGTGACTCTGTCCAGAGTCTCTGATTCCTGCTTGGCTGATTGGCTGGCTGTATTCAAATGCACACTGACCGGGTCTATCCTGGGAGTAGAGTTGGCTTGACGCACTTGGTAAGATAACTTGTCCTGGAGTTAAATACAGTTAACTTGCTTAGGCAACTTCCATTTCGGAGCGGACAATGGCAAAAATAATGATCAAAATTTGGTTGGAATTAATTTTTGAGACTGTTTGAAAAGAGCTGCTAGTGGTGTCGGTTTTGGTATAGCTCTGACTTCTGGCGTCATTTGGATTCGGTTGAAACCGAAAATTGGAAGCCATTCAACTCATACAACACTGCAATCAATAGCTTCAAGAAAAACTGCTTACCAATCATAGGCAATTGAGGTAATTAGGTTCTTAATGTTTTGTTTCCACTGACTTAGTTCGGATGTGAACATATTGTTGCTGTGTGACCAAATTTCTCTTGTTTTGCATCAAATGATAACAAACAAGTAAAATCACAAACTTCCACTAATCGATTTTCAATTGAAGTGCCCTAGGTCACAGACAGAAAAATCGGCAACATATGGCAAAGAAAACGAGAATCGACGCAACATTGCTTCACAATTCTTCATTGACAGTTGGTTAGTGAAAAGCGGTTTGGAAAATGTTGTTAAGACAACAATATTGGAACCAGAACTCTTAAACATAAACGATTTTAAAGTCATATAAATTTTGTATAAAACGCACTTGCATTGGCTTCTTCAATCAGAGTAACCAAAAGCGAGTACTAGTTGACACCAATAGCAGCGCATTCCAGACATTGTTCAAAAACATATTCAAACAAAACTAAGATAGCAATGAAAGTATTTATGGCATTATCCGCACTGTTGGCAGTTGCCTCAGCAAATTCGATCATGTATTTGGCTCCAGGACAGGTCATCTTACCAAGTGCGTCAAGCCAATATCACTCCCAGGATGGACTCGGTCAATATGCATTTGGATACAACGATCCCCTCTCAGCTAAGCAGGAATCAAAGACTCTGGACGGAGTCACTAGAGGATCATACAGCTACATTGACGCAAACGGTATCCTACAGCAAGTTGCCTACACAGCTGATGCTGGAGGTTTCCGAGTCGAAGCCACTAACCTTCCAAAGGCCGTTGAGGTCCCAGCAATTCCATCACAAGAACTTCCAAGACAAGTTGAGGATACCTTTGAAGTTTCAGCCGCTAAAGCTGCTCATTTTGCTGCCATAGAGGAGGCCAAGAGGCTAAACGGCATTCAACTACCAGCACCAATAACCCAAGTTGCAGCTCCAATTGAATTGCCAAAACCAGTTGAGGACACCCCAGAAGTTGCAAAGGCCAAGGCCGAGCATTTGGAGGCTGTAGAGCGAGCAAAACACAGGAGCATTGGAGCGATGAGGATTGATAATGGAATTTCACTGACTCAAGTAGCTCCCCTTGTTGTACCCTACCCCTTGGTTTACTACTCACAACCACTCGCTCGTGGATTTTCCTACATAGTCTAGCTTTCTGATGAACACTGACCCATACTTCATGATGTATACCATTGATTCTGTGATGTTATTACTGCCTTCATTTACATCTTGAAGAATTTATAGAACAAATAAAAAGCAAGATCAAAAAAATCTTTTTATTTTCTGTACAGATCTCCAATTTGGAAAGTTGTTAATGAACTTTTATTAGCTTTAATGTGCAAATTTAGTTTATGGACACATAACAGCATACCCTATAAATAAGTTCAAAAAGTTTATAAAAGCTGGTGGAAGCTTTAAAAAGTTCTAGGAAGAGTGGTTTGAATTTCGAAAAAGTTAAATGAGTTCTGATGAAAGCTAATTGTGATTCGAAGAGAGAAAAGCTTTCGACAAATTTTAAGAGAAAAGTGCAAAGCTTTATTAGGAGCAAACTTAATTTTTGCATTGCAAGTTTGCCAGCCCGTTGATGAAAGTCTAAGTATTTTTTTTCCATGCTTATTTTCGAATATTTGAAAAAAGAAAACTGAAAATGATTTAGTTTTTCAAGCTAAGAACAACCACACAACCCAAAGCAAATGCTCAATTATTGCTGGAGGACTGGTGGGTGTTGTGTGTTGTGTTTGTTTGATTAGCTTCTAGAACTCAATAAAGAACTTGACTGTTCGATTCTGAATATAAAAACTACAATATTAATTAATCAACTACAAGTCCCACTCATCAGAGCCCCCTTGGAATGGTTTTCATTGTCTATTCAAGATAACTATGTTTTTGAAAGGGATGTGTAACATCCCTTATTCGTAGCTTGTTTCAGACCCTGAAGTAAACAATTATTTATATTCCTGCTTACCATTATTATCATCATCGGTATTAGCAATTAGCTTACCTGAAAATAAAAAAAAAGAATAAATGTCAGTGAAGGAAGGATCTTCATTTATTTCAACACAATTTAATTAGAAGAAGCTTTGGTAAGAAATATTTCCTGTTATCAAAAAAGAAAATTCTTCAAAAAAAAAAAAAAAAACAACCATGAAAGGAAACCTTTATAGAAGAACGCAAAGATCTGGGAGTTTATTCGAAAAGTAAAACCACTGCTAGGATTTAGAGATAAGAAGATTATATTCCAATCCAAACGTCTATGTAGCACAGCCGAAAGGATTACTTCGACGAGCTATTTTATGGTAAATAACAAAGAAGAAAATAACGAACTGGAATAGTTTGTGGGTGGGCGGGCATGTGTAATTTAAACACCCAAACAAGTTCTGTTAATAGAATTAAGTAGACTGAAAGTAAACAGGCAATGGATAAGAGAGACTGATTAAATCGAAAAAAAACAATAAACCCCAAATAGAAGCGTCTTTGTGAGTCAAAGCTGTCAACTAATGTGCTCTTATTAGACTAGACATCCGTTCAAATGGGGAAGATATGTAGCTTTAATTCCTTCAGCCTTTCAGATTTAAAAAAAAATGCATTTCCTCTTCAACTACTAAAGTTTAATGTCTATATAAGTAAAATAATAAGTTGATTTTCTGACTTTAAGGTATTTGCTTTAAACTTTCAATGATTTTTCAACATCGTTTATAAGTAAAATCTTAATAAAAAAAAACTCTTTTCGAATGTTCTTCGTTCATCATAGGGATTGAGCGTGAACGTGAAAAGTGAATTTAAAACTAAATAATTTTTGGGTAGTCGTAATGGAAGAAACCTCAGGTTTGTCCACTTCTCGTCGATCTTTCGATTTGGACGTTCTACAAACGACATAACACCGAACTTGCATAAGGACCCAAACCACTATAGTGTGTTCCAAGGAGAGATCCTGTAGATAAAAGAGGTCGTATCACGGCTTAGAGAAATTGTGTTATCTTCGACAAACATTCACATTTTCCCGAATAGCCCTCAATAGCGCTACAAACTTTGTAACCGCCCGCCTCTTATGAAAATGGCAGAACAGTTTAACATTAATTTTTTGTTGGTTGCCAGCGCATAGAGACATTTCGGGAAACTGCAAGACTTATGAACTCGCCAGGATAAGAACTTCAACAAGTCAACATCACCAAACAAACCAAAAATTGGCATGCTGATCGCTACGTACAAATTAATGCTGACGCAAGATGCTATAAAGACAACAAACACCACCCACCTGTGTGTTGCTACTGAAAATATTTGGCCACACATTGATCCAAAACGTACCATAGGTTTTTTATTCCTAATCAGATTGTTATGGCTCTCCGTAATCGGTGTTATAACCGGACACTGCCTCATAGGTAGACATGACGCATGGGGCAAGGCTCACAGCTCACTGGTCCATCAAAAGATTTCTGAAGAAGCTGCTTGGCAGAGGAAGAAGAGCAAACCGATATAAATATACTCTGCAAATGCCCCATTGCACTCTCTCAAAGACATAAAACACATTAGGGAGAACACTTTTTCGACGATCCAAGTGATCTTTGAAACATAGACATTCATAGTCTTCATCGCTTTACAGAAAGCTCAAAATGGTTTAAATAAGGGGCAAGTCCTCAAATTTGTAGGTGCTATCTCACAATAGATCTACCAGTGGCTTAAGTGCGTCGGTCATTTTCCCGACAGCCACCCAAAACCTTATCTTAAAATAGGCTTAAGGTGGTATTACACTATCATATATATGTATGTGGACAATACTGCCATATATTATATGACTGATTTTCTCTATGTATAGCAAGTGATATTACACTACTCCAAATATATATGGACTATCTGTATGACATCACTCTGTTAGTTAATTTTATTAACATTATATGACAAACAAATGTAAAGCTATCACACTTGTATGGCAATCTGTGACGTTTAAATATATGACAAGCATGAATCAATGAACTAGTCATATAAAAAACGATTATTTTTATATGACTAGTATTCGCCATACAACTAGCATCCAATGTTTTGTTATTTTTATTTAGGTATCTGAAAAAGTTGATAATATGCTACATCAGTTTTTATTCCATTAATTGAAAACAAAAGGGAGTTAAATCAAGGATTTGTAATGTGTTTCCTTATTTGAAAGGAAGATTCTTTTGAGCAAAAATAAAGAAAAGAAGCTTTGGTTGAGATTTGTGATATGAAAGAAAAAAAAAAAAAGGAACCCTGAAATTCATACAAGCTTCTCTTCTTCTTCTTCTTTCCATTTCTGGCGTTACGAGTAGTGATCTTGAAGCGATCACAACTCTCCCACTTTTCTGCTTCACACTAGTGATCCGCCTGTGGGGTACGCCGCGTTGACCTCAGAAAGCGTCGGCAAGCCTCCCGGTTTTGGATTGTTCCATGTCTGAGGCCAACCAAATGCTGCTGTTTTTGCATTTGCTTGTACCAGGAGTGTTTTGGCCTGCCTTTTCTTTTTCGTCGCGAATTTGTTGAAACGTTGTACGATATTGCCTTTTGGACGGGGTTCTGCGGATCTCTCCTTTGAACATGACAATACCAACTGAGCCGGTCGTGCTGAATTTTGTCCAAGATGGTACTTTTGACATGAAGGCTTCCACGGATCTTAGTACTTCTAATTCGATCAAGCTTTGTTACTCCTGCTGTCATCCGAAGCATCTTCATTTCGGCTGCCGTCAATTTGCTCTCATACTTTTTGTACATTGTCCAACATTGTGAACCGTATGTCAGAGCTGGACGGACAGCTGCTGTGTAGAGTCTTCCCTTCAGCTTAGGGGGCATTTTTCGATCACAGAAGATAGCGGAGTTTTCTCGCCACTTCATCCACCCTACGCTTACTCGATGATTGATGTCGTCAACACAAGTTGCTTCACTATTGATCATAGATCCCAGATATTTAAACTTTTCACACTTGGGAAGCACATTTCCATTCAAATAAATGTCTGGAATAGGCTTGTCTGGATCAGAAAAAGGGCAGCACAGGTATTCAGTCTTTTTAGCGCTAATACGGTACCCATTTCCTTCCAGAACATCAATCCAAACGTCAAGTGCTCGTTGCAGGGATGTAGGATCCTCGCTTATGATGGCTCCATCGTCAGCAAAGAATAATTGTTTTACTTTATTGTCCGTTACTTTTCCTTCGAGCAAATAATCCAGAACAGCAATAAAGAGCAGTGGACTCAAGACACTTCCCTGATGTACACCTACTGTTATTTGGAATTCTTCGGTGACTCCAGCTGGGCATCTCACTTTTGTAACTGCTCCCTCGTACATGTCCATAATTATTCGCACATAGGCTTCAAGAACTCCTCGGTGTCTGAGGGCCACCCATATCAGATCTCGTGGTTGTCGATCGAATGCTTTTTCGAAGTCAACCAATACAATATGCAAATCCTCCAAGGCATCTCGGTGTTTTTCCATAATGATCCTTATACTTTGGATTGCGTCTGTAGTTGACTTACCCGCGACAAACCCGCATTGGTCATCAGAAAGCCTTATTATTTTCCGCAGTCGGCTATCCAAGACCCGCTCAACGATCTTCATAGTGTGGGACATCAACTTGATCGAACGATAGTTGTCACAGCTTCTGGTATCTCCCTTTCCCTTGTACATTGGAAGAAGAAAACTTTCCCTCCATTGATTAGGCAAACTGTCACCTCTTATAAGTTTGGAGATGAGAATCGTGAGCCATCTCAACCCGATGTCTCCCATATTTTTCCAAAACTCATATGGTACCTCGTCTGGCCCAATCGCTTTGCCTTTTTTGGAGTTCTTAACTGCCTCCCTAACTTCTTCGACTGTGACGTCGGATACTTCCGTAAAGTTAGGTGCAGCTGTTGGAAAGTGGCGCCGAGGAAACTGTTCATTCAAAAGATCATCACAATACTGTCGCCACCTGTGAAGAATTTTGTCGTCATCCACAAGTAGCAGTCCTTGAGCATCATTTATGAACTTTGGCGAACGAATCTCCTGCGCATTTCTCCTTCTCTGAGCGGCTATTTTGAAAATGGTTGCTCCCTTATTCAAGTTGCTTTGTCTTCGCTCTTGGATTGCCTGATTTGCTTCAGCAGCTGGGGCAGAAATCTCTTCCAGCTCTCGATACAGGCCCTCCGTGCTTTTTGCTTGAAGTTGGGCGCACTTTTTCTTCGCTTCTTTTCTGCAGCTCTTGTATTCCATTTTGAGACGCGCTTTTTCATTTATATTTCTTCATACAAGCTAGTATACCAATTTACTTGGCACATTCATCTTTATATTCAAGTTTCTAGGCCACTATTTTTGGTCCTTTAAAAGTTCAATGAATACATAATAGCCAACTGTTCTTGTTGAATACATACCTTTGGACTAACAATAATTACCAAAGGCACTGAGTAACTGCTGGTATGTTTCATTTTTCAATAATTACAAAAATCTGTTCGTAAAGTTTCCTTCATCAGAAAAATAATGCAACGAATGTGGTGAGGTATCAGCAACGATGCAAATGATGCAAACCAATTCAAGGAATGGATTGAATTTATGGGCGCATGTAGGTTGGAGGCCGACTATACACTTACAAAGATAGTAATTTAATTATGTACACGAACATTGAAATCCATCCTGTTCGTTAGTAAGTGTCAGCATTAGATCAGGACTTCAGATTGCAGTTCGGTGCATGAAGCAGTCATGTCATATTGAGTTGAGTCTTCTTTGGGTATCTGACCAGCAAGGGCGCGTCAAACCGAGTTCGCTCTTGCGCAGTCTTTTTGTATATATGATACAGCCAAAGTAATAAATCAGGATATTATGTATAATGGCTAGCCATTATGCATAATATCTACTCAGTTTGGTTAAAGTGATAATGAACACAAAATTAATCACATTAACTAGCTATTATATATAATATCTTCGATGACTTGGATAATGTAATAAAACACGTAGGTATGCGTTTAAAATTATAAAATTATATTTCAATTTGCCTTAAATAATCACAAAGACTATTTAAAAAATTAAATTATAAAATAAATGCGGAAAGCTGTTGCATACGGAAATTAATTGCTATTTTCATATTTAGCATGAGCAGCTTAACCCTGCGGAAAAAAGGGTTAAAATAATTAGCCCCGCGAAGCGGTCCATGCGGAAAGCTGTTGCATACGGAACGCGGTAGCGGGATGAAGAGAGGGAGGGGTAACAAGTCGGCTAGACCGTATTTATTACTTTGACTAAATTTGACAAGTTATTATGAATAATGTCCAGACAAAGTGATTAATTTATTACTTTGTCTAGTGAATTTGGCCATTATATATAATGACCAGTCATTATATATAATAGCTATTTAATCACTATAACTGTAACATATATATTTCAAGTAGTTTAACGTTATCAATACCATGACTTTTTTATATAGTAAAACTTGAATTCCAAATCTGATGGGAAATAAATAACAAGTTTTTATTAACTCATTCAATTCAAAAATGTAGTGAACACCACACAAAAAATATCATTAAACATTATAAATATAGCCCTGTTCACACTGTACAATTAGTTGGACAGACTTCGTTTGATGGAAGTTGGATGGTCTGATGTAGTTTGCGTTCAGACTTATCAAGCTTGTCGTCCAACTTTATGTCACATACCCTTCCACTCCGTCCAACTTCTAGATTTTCAAAAATTTTTGAATACCATCCAAAAAGTTGGACAATCTGAAGGGTTCACACTATCAAGCATTGGTCGTTCAAGCCCAAGTCTGTCCAACTAATTGTCCAAACTAATTAGAGGCAAACACTATAAAAATAATACAGCACATAGGATGCCTGATCCTTTTGTCAAATCAGGAAATATAAAAATGTTTGATTTTTATATGACTGTATTTAAGAAAACATATTTATATGACAGGAACTATGTTTCGGTATTACACTATGCCATTTATATGTCTCTAAAATACTAAATACTAAATACTAAATTTCGTTAGATTCAATTTTTTTTTTTTTTTTTCTTGCTCTAGTGGTTTGAGAACTGAGGTGTTCTGGATTCAAGTGCTGACTGATGCTGGCCAGCTTGTCCGCCGCTTCAATTTCCGGTTATGTCACGATGTCCTGGAACCCACCCTGAAGTTACGGTGTTACTAGAACAAGCTTAATTGCCACATTGGGGCTCGGCAATCCCAAGAATTATTCTTGATGTCAGGCCACATCATCCTCGGTGAATTTATTGCACTATCGATTTTTAATGATTTTGTTAAGCCGGAATCGGAAGATGTATAAGTATATGGAGACTACGTTTACTTTCAGCAACATGGCGGCCGCCATGTGACACACAATCAACGATACTATCGCTCTTTTGCGTGAAAAGTTTCCTGGCCGATTGATTCCTCTAAGTGGTACGAATGTCGATAAAGGAGTTTTATATTTCAGTTGCAATCAAATCAGATAGCCTTTTTTCAGCCTCCTGTGATACCTAAGCCTTGACGATCAGAAGTGTGCCTCAAAAGTTATCGCTCTTAAATAACACTGACCTCCGAAGCGCAGCTATCTGTCTGCCACTAAAACACCATCATTCGTAGCTGCCGTCAACTGACAAGAGTATTTCATTGATTGTTGTTTTCTTTCTTCGATCTTTTCCGTTTTTGTGGGTATGTATGTATTTGCAATAAAATAAGCTTCTTCTTCTTCTTCTTCTTCATTTCCGGCGTTACGAGTAGTGATCTTGAAGCGATCACAACTCTCCCACTTTTCTGCTTCACACTAGTGATCCGCCTGTGGGGTACGCCGCGTTGACCTCAGAAAGCGTCGGCAAGCCTCCCGGTTTTGGAT
Organism: Melanostoma scalare; assembly: GCA_949752695.1. Lineage (NCBI taxonomy): Eukaryota > Metazoa > Arthropoda > Insecta > Diptera > Syrphidae > Melanostoma > Melanostoma scalare. Next base: position 200,229,187 of record OX456984.1, read on the forward strand.
TGTTCCATGTCTGAGGCCAACCAAATGCTGCTGTTTTTGCATTTGCTTGTACCAGGAGTGTTTTGGCCTGCCTTTTCTTTTTCGTCGCGAATTTGTTGAAACGTTGTACGATATTGCCTTTTGGACGGGGTTCTGCGGATCTCTCCTTTGAACATGACAATACCAACTGAGCCGGTCGTGCTGAATTTTGTCCAAGATGGTACTTTTGACATGAAGGCTTCCACAATAAAATAAGCTGATAAATAAAAAAGCCGGCTCAACAAACTCGGAAAGGGTATAGTGGCAGAAATGAAGGTGTAAGTTTGCTGTGCTTTTCCAACGTCTTTCTCGAAGTCAGATACAGAAGGCAATGAAGCCACAAAGAAAAAAGGGGCTTTAATGTGACTAAATATCCAGGTATCCTCTTATTTAAAACACTTAAATAAAAATATACTTACATAAGAAAATATATGTATTTTGTTCTCAATTATCAAAAATATTGTTGTTCTTTCGATAGAAATACACAAGTTAAGTGAAAATCAATTTCTCCTACAAGTAAGAAATTGTATCCTGGCAGTGCCCCTATTAGCGCTTTGTAGTTTCCTAGGATCTCGGTGCCTCGGCACCCAAAAAATTTTAATGTTGAACTGTTCAGCCATCTCCATGATAGATAATCGGCAATTGAGGGCTCTTACTGAGTTCGTGAGAACAGTGTCGAAAAGATAGAGATATTCACTGAGGATATCAGTTTTATTCAGTCACAATAGGACCTCTTTGTTTAGAAGACGGAATGAAGGACCTACGTTTAGTCTGTCTGAGTACAGACTTGTTAAGTTCTCCAAGAGTAATTAATTCACTTCCATGTGCTTACACACTCAGCAGTTTGTAATCGGAAAGAAGTTTTAGACCCTTCCATTCTTCACCAAGGTATAGTAGAGAAAAATACGCTAGGCCCTCGAACTCTTGAACTCTTTGTTGACACCATAATTATACATTTAATTTTTTACCTCCTATTCCAGTTTATTAAATTATTTGATTCATTTCCTATTGGTTTTTTCTGAGTAAGGCAAGGGCCTTACAACTCCAGAACCCTTTAAAAGTTAAAACAACACAATAACATCAACTAATGCTTACAAAACATACACAAAGTTTGATTTAAAATTCCTCCTTTTTAAGTGTCAACAAACAACACCATAAAAGGTTAGTAGTCTATATCCTTATCTCGATCTAATTAATCCTAATGACCACTTCTGTGGATCCAAAAGCAAAGGACAAAACAAATGCGAAATTTCTCAAAGAAAGAATGAGTTAAAAACGAGCTAGTGCGCAGATGTATTACGTAGAAGTTTGACTCTGGCAGAACAAAACAGTGTCCACACAACATGGGATAGAGCCGTAGATATCTGGAAACCCTTCAATGCTGATTCAAGACGTAACACTTATCGCATATCTAAAGTGTCCTTATAATATAAAGCATCTTTGGCCATTAAAGGACCAACCTTTTATCGTGCAATTAGCCGTGCTGTGTTTAACCATTCAACTAGACACTTTTTCACATCCTCGGAACGGAGTGTATCGTGTTGCCTTTTAGCCTTATCGATCTTTAACCACACTGCAAAAGCAATATTCGTTTCAATTAAGCCAATCGCTTCAGAATCCCACAGCGGGAAGTAACTTTTCGTTATAACATCAGAACCTTCTTGTCTTATACCGACCTAATAAAACAAGGACTTCTGCAAAAAAAAAAGAAGAAGAAAAAACCAAACAAAGTCAAATGAGTCCCTTTGGGCAAACGATGACTAAAACTGTGTTAAGCATCCTACCATCAGCATCAAGTTACATCTGTGCGGAAGAGTGAAGATATTTGCCTAGGCAAGTCCACTGGGGAGTATTTCAACCAGCCAAAGATTCACGGCACAAAATTAAGTTCATTTATTCAGCTTAACCATGAAACAAGTGTGTGTAGGGACACAAGAGAAGACAAGCATGTTAACTACGTAGATGTATATATGTACCCCACAATTACCTCGGTGAGGCTTTGAATCACATTGTAGACTCGACTTTATGCAGCACATTTACCAAAAGCGAATGACGCCTTTGTGGAGAAAAACAATAAATCGGAGAGTGTGTGTCAGCAATTGAGGGGAGAGTTAAATTTATACTTGCGGTATATATTTATCTTCTTCATCATGGTGGGGCTTGACATAAAGGATTTACGCTTTGTTGGAATATTATCGTTTGACGAGAACATTTTCTCTCGATCCGAAAAAGGATTACATATATGTAAGTATAATGCTTTCGTGGCTGACATAGTGAAGTTTCTAGTTCGAAAATATTCTCGTGACATTAAGACGGATGCTTAGATGCTTACATACTTACATGCGCGTAATCAAGACTAAATTAGATTATAAGCGAATGAGATTGAAGGTTAGGTATGTCGTAATTGCAACTTGAAGCTATGGAAATTGATCGCTAAAAGATGGTGGGTGGGATAAAAGAGGTTGTAAAAAACAAGAAGCTAAATTTTATATAAAACTTGGAATTACCCTCATAGGTCTTTAGTAGTAAGACTGAGAAGATTCGTATTCTTGGAGGAAAAACGGTAAAATAGGAGCGGCATCTGATGCTATTTATTATCAAAATCTTTCAGAAACAGCATAAATTTTGAAGCTCTTTCACAAAACTTACAGAAAATTTAAAACGAATGTTTGTCCAGGATGGACTTCGAAACCAAATATCAAATTTAAAGTTTTTTTTCTTTGAGTGTGGGCTTTGTTCCAATTTGAGAAATAGGATAGGTCTTAGTAAGATTTCTTTTACTGACTGTAAAATTAAGACTTTTCATCAGAAAGCCGTACTTACGCTGCTAGTTTACTTCTATTTTTATGCATTTCAAGGAAATATTTAAAAAGAAAGCAAAGGCTATATTTTGCTGTTTTTTGGACTTCAGAGTCCAGAAATTACACAGAATCACATCCTTTACATTGGGATAAGACTCTTGATCATATTCCAAGAAAATAACTGCTCTACAATAAAGTTCGATTTTCAACTTTGACACCACTTTTTGACAATTTAAAAAAGACTAAATTTGGTGTACAATGACCCATTTTACATTCGATTTCTGTCTTAGTACTGAAGGTAGAGACCTCACTGTGGACTTTATTTTTAGTAAAAATATAAATATTCAAAACTGTATTTAAATTGGGCTGATATGGTTTTAGAGTTACCAGATTAGCTTTCATGACTGTGCACTGGTGAAAAGCGTTGAGAGTGTACTTATGCCAACTTGACCTTGCTTCCAAGATCCTAATTGACTCACCTCTTTTCGGGTAGATTTAAATTTGGGGTATGAATATTCAATGGGTAAATCCACTAAATAAGTGGTACAAAGGAACAGAAAAACAAACTTGTAAATTAGATTACCAACTTAAGTAACGACTGCTTCAATAGATTTGGTGGACTGAAACGACAATTACAAAAAAAAATCGAAAATTTGTTAAGCCTTTACAGGATTCTGTTCCAAAGGCTACAAAGATATTTTCTGTTCACACATCATAATAAATATCTCCCATTCAAACAACCGGAATTTGAATAAGTCAAATTAATCACGATAAAAGAAAATAAAAGCCAAGTTATGAAAATAATTATCAGTAGCTTTTAATAACAATTGATAGGTACTCACGAACTCATTCTAAATTTTCAAAACAAAATATGTTAGTAAGGGAATGTCGAATAAGCCAAAACTGGTTCATTCAAAGCACTAGATGAGTAAGAAAATCCACGAGCGAGTGGTTGGGAGTAATAAGCCAATGGGTAGGGTACAACAAGAGGAGCTCCTTGAGTCAGTAAAATTAAATTATCAATCTTCGCCATTCCACTGATCCTGTTTTTTGCCTGCTCTACAGCCTGCAAATGCTCAGCCTTAGCCTTTGCAACTTCTGGGGTGTCCTCAACTCGTTTTGGCAATTCAAGAGCTGCAACTTGGATTATTGGTGCTGGTTGTTGAATGCCAATCAGCTTCTTGGCCTCCTCTATGGCAGCAAAATGGGCAGCTTTAGCGGCAGCAACTTCAAAGGTATCCTCAACTTGTCTTGGAAGTTCTTGTGATGGAATTGCTGGGACCTCCACAGCCTTTGGAAGGTTAGTGGCTTCAACTCGGAAACCTCCAGCATCAGCTGTGTAGATAACTTTCTGAAGAATGCCATTTGAGTCAATGTAACTGTATGCTCCTCGAGTGACTCCGTCCAGAGTCTTTGATTCCTGCTTGGTTGAGAGCGGATTGTTGTATCCAAATGCATACTGACCGAGGCCATCCTGGGAATGGTATTGGCTGGACGCACTTGGTAATATGACCTGTCTTGGAGCCAAATACATGATCTGACTTGCTGAGGCGACTGCCAACAGTGCGGATAATGCCACAAATATTTTCATTGCGATCTTAGTTTGGATTGAATTAGTTTTGAAGAATGCCTGTAAAGCGCTGATAGTGTTGTGAACTAGAACTCGCTTTTGGTTACTCTGACTTCTAGTTGCATTTGGTTTCGGTTATATACCCAAATTTGATGGCAATTAAATCAACTACTTGTCAGTTGTTAAAAATCGAAGCAGTCGGCTGTTGATATTTCGTTTCTACAAACTTAGTTTGATAAAATGACTGCTACTGTGACATACGGAGTAGAACAACACGAAAAGAGAACATCAAAATTTTCTTGTTAACATCACAAACTTGAACTAATCGAATATCAATTGTAGTGCCCTAGGGCACAGACAGAAATTACGGCAACAAATAGCAAAACAAACGAGAATCGACGCAGCATTGCCTCACAATTTTTCATTGACAGTTGGTAAGTGATAAGCGGTTTCGAAAACGTTGTTTAGACAACATCATTGGAACCAGAACAATTAAACATAAACAATTTTAAAACCATAGATTTTGTATAAAACGCACTTGCATTGACTTCTTCAATCAGAGTTCCCAAAAGCGAGTACTAGTTGACACCAATAGCAACGCATTCAGAACATTGTTCAAAAACATATTCAAACCAAACTAAGATCGCAATGAAAGTATTTGTGGCATTATCCGCACTGTTGGCAGTCGCCTCAGCAAGTCAGATCATGTATTTGGCTCCAGGACAGGTCATCTTACCAAGTGCGTCAAGTCAATACCATTCCCAGGATGGACTCGGTCAGTATGCATTTGGATACAACGATCCCCTCTCAGCAAAGCAGGAATCAAAGACTCTGGACGGAGTCACTAGAGGATCATACAGCTACATTGACTCAAATGGCATCCTACAGCAAGTTGTCTACACAGCTGATGCTGGAGGTTTCCGAGTTGAAGCCACTAACCTTCCAAAGGCCATTGAGGTCCCAACAATCCCATCACAAGAACTTCCAAGACAAGTTGAGGATACCTTTGAAGTTGCTGCCGCTAAAGCTGCTCATTTCGCTGCTATAGAGGAGGCTAAGAAGCTGATTGGCATTCAACAACCAGCACCAATAATCCAAGTTGCAGCTCTTGAATTTCCAAAACCAGTTGAGGACACCCCAGAAGTTGCAAAGGCCAAGGCTGAGCATTTGCAGGCTGTAGAGCAGGCAAAAAACAGGATCAGTGGAATGGCGAAGATTGATAATGGAATTCCACTCACTCAAGGAGCTCCTTTTGTTATACACTACCCATTGGCTTACTACTCACAACCACTCGCTCGTGGATTTTCTTACTCATCTAGTGTTTTGAATGAACCAGTTTTGGCTTACTCGTCGTTCCCCTACCAACATGTTCTGTTGTAAATAAGCACATATTTTGAATGAATCCGTGAGGATATCTTTTGGCATGTTAATAAAATAAGTGAAAAATGTTTTAACACATTGTTTCTCTTTTTTTCAAGTCTTAAGTGATTTTCAGTCATATTCACCGCAATATGTCTGTCGGTTCTGTTTGATGTTTCACTCAACAATCTTTTATTTCAACTTCGTATTTGCTTAAGTCTTGTATTTTCAAGTGAATATTACACTTTGATTGCTATTTGCAGGAAAACAATCCCTCGAATTGCAGAGTTGGTTTTGGTTAGCATGTGTCTCCTGTTAACCTAGAGGTTCGTGATTCGAATACCAACAGAGGCAAAAATGCTTTTCCACGGGTATCGCCTTTCACGAGAAATTGACAAGTCCTCCGTTAGTAATTCATTGCCATGAAAAGCGCTTTCTCGATTAGCCGCTCGGAACCGGCAGAAAATTGTAGGTCCCTCCAAGGCATGGTTGTGAGAAATGCGCTAGGCCCCGGGACTCCTCGCTCTATTTCCCCACCATATTTATTTTATAGCATTCAGAGACCTCAACCGACTTGGAGTGCGAAACTGGAGAGAGCTCGCCCGAGATCGAAATCGTTATAGAAGGATGTTGGTTGAGGCCCAGGTTCACCCCGAACTGTAATGCCCACCTAAGTAAGTAAGTAAGTAAGAGACTCACTTACACCCAAACAGCTGTATTTTCAAAATATTTTAGAAAATGGATAGTCTAACCGTTAAGAGACAGGAAAGCCATGTCAAATGTGTCACTTAGTTGTGTTCTAAGTAGTTGCCTTTTGTTTCAATTCAAAAATAAAACTTCAACTTCCCTGATGTTTTCGGTACCTACGGAGTATGTGCCACGACGCGACACTTAGTTTAACTGATAAATCGATAAAACAAACAGTTTCAACTGCAAAGCTTGCTCATCAAAAGCGGCACAACGGATGTAAATTTGTTCAGTGAACAATTGAAAATTAATTTTAAATGACCTTAGAAGTTGACCAGTTACGTTCCGTGGTCATTACAAATTCGTCACTGTTTTTTTAACCCAAAAGCTACACACACATTGAATGTTTCGCAGCAATTAAATTTTATACTAATATTTTATGAACGAAACGCGAGAACGGTCGAAAACCCTTTCCTCGAATAAATGTAGGTCAACATTTTCTTTTTTTCTTTTACCAAATGCAAAGCTCGTGGTTCGTTAATTCACAGGAGCTTGTCATACCTCAAGTGGCTTTGGTTCCAACAACCACTAAACGCAATGGCATCGGTGTGGTATTGGTGGTTGCGAATACGCGACCCGACACTCAGGTGGGAGCCACTCTACACGAATGTTTTCAAGTACTTTTTTTCGTTTGAAGAAAACAAATCACTGTGGAAAAAACGGCAATGGGGCCACGCAATCTTTGCCGTCATCCACCCACCATAACCACCCTCAAATGCAAATCAGTTGATTTATGAAAGATCTGAGTGCTCTTTAGAGAAAACACACACACACACACACACAAGGAAATCACTAAGATGAAAATCTTATTGACTGAGCAATGTTGCAGGTCGTATAAATTCCCTATAACACTGACTTCCTTCAAGTTGAAGAGTCGCTTCATCAAACAAAAAAAAACTCAAGGACTCAAAAGGCCAAAGTTCAAAGCAATGTTTAGCACCTGACGTTTATCAGCAATATGTATTTTATCAAAACGGCATAAATTAAAGAATTTGATTAATTATGCAAAAAAGGATGTCCTCCTCATTTTTGTAGGTACAAATTAAAGGATACTTATCCGTATGTGGGTGATTTTCAAAGCAACGTGTGTGGGTTTCAAAAACAAAAAGCAAGTTGAGTAGAGCTTATTCAGGCACACGCAAAGTGCTGGAAGTGTGTAAGGGTTGCAAAATATGCAATTTAATTTTTATTTTAAGCGTGTAATTGCATCACTTATGGTAACATGAACCTGTTCACACAGACAAGCCATTTAAATAGAACTTAGGGCAATGAATGAAATGGGTTTTAAATAGAAGGGGGGAAAACGAATGGCATAATGAAGGACACGCACTTGTTATATGCGTGGTAGAGATTTTAAAAAGAACACAGATTAGCGAAAGGAGAATTAGAAAAATTTGCAGAGAGGAGTGTCAACTAAGGTCGAATAGGGAAATTAAGGCTTTTTCATATTCCCACTTAAGTTAAACTATTACAGAAGGAAGTGTAACCAAGGACAACTATTTTCAAGACAAGTATAACTTAATTATAGGACAACCTCTCTGGAAAATAAATTTACTATAGTAAACGTTCCTCGGTTTACTTAGAGAAAATCTTTTCGCAGCTGCGAATGACTTCAAAACAATCTTATAAAAATTACGGGTCTACTTTAGGACAAACTTTGTGGACAAAACAGACTCACTCTGAGACAACCTCTTACAATTAAACAGTACTACATGACATCAGCTCCGTTCGCTGTCCGTTTCGAGGAAGTTCGAAGAATCCAACCCTCACTCGGATCTCAAGGATCCATTCTGCACCCCAGGATAACAAGAATGGGGTGGTGGGAGAAGAGTAGGAGGTAACGAATAGGGGAGGATTGATTGGAAATTGATTGGAGCCCTGAATGATCTTAAGATGCTGTTCAATGGAAGGTTTAAGATGATCCTCTGTGAGTTGCCAAGCCAGCTATCTCCTCCAAAAATGTAACATTTGTTAGCTATACGCTTATATCCCTCATCGAAAACCTAAGTAAGCTCTGAAACACTTTCATCATCATTACTGATATCCAAAAAGGATATAATATGCATCTTCTCAGACAGTCAGGTGGCCATCAAATCCCAGGCATCAAATTCCTTTAACTCTATCGAAGCCCTTAACTGCCGATCATCTCTCAGGGAGATGTCAGAGCAGTTTAACATTCACCTGTGCTGGGTGCCGGGGCACAGAGACATACCAGGAAACTGCAAAGCAAATGAACTCGCCAGAAACGGAACATTTCTACCCTTCTCACCGAAAACGGAGAGTATTGGCATTCCAATTGCTACATACAAACTCCTGCTCAAGCAGGACGCATACAAGAAAACTTATCTGATATCATACAAGAAAACTTATCGTTTAATGTGGAGATGTTTCTTAATGAATTTTCTTCGTTTTTGAGCAGTACTAAAGCACCCAATCTCATTATATCAATATAGATTTACTAGCAAAAAATTCTAATAGCGAGTCATACCTTGCTTTGATAGCAGAGCATGGGTTGTCCTCCTTTGTAAATGAACCTACTCGACCAATATCGCAGTCTTGTCTTGATCATGTTATTGGTCGATTTAAAGACATTTATCTAGATCACTATTTTGGCATAAATTTTGAGTTACATATTACCGATCATAACATGACTGGTATGCTGTTAAAATCCTTTAAAATCTTGGAACCTAAGCAAAGTACATCTTCTACATTTGTAAAAAAAGATTAATTTTAATATTTTGAATAACGCCCTACGCTTTGAAAACTGGGAAGCTGTGCTAGCAGAAAATAATGCTTCAAATGCGTATGACAATATGACATATTTATCAAAACACTACAATCTTACATTGATTGCTGCACTTTTGAAAGACTGATTAAAAAAACCGTCTAAAGCCGTGGATCAATCCAAAACTACTTAAGAAAATTAAACAAAAAAATAAAATACGTTTGAAATGTTATAAGCATCCTTCCAACATCGACCTGAAACGAAAATTTAAAACTATGTGTAGAAATATAAACATTGAAATCAATTGGAATTATGTCGCGATAGTTATTATAATTCTCTGCTGATTGAGTCTATAGGTAACCCAAAAAATTAATGGAGAGCTATAAATAGTATAATTAATCCGAATTCTAAGAAAATTTCTAACCGTATCGTACTCAATAGTAACGGCTTAGAAATCAATTATTCTACTGCGGTTGCTAATACTCTTAACAACTTTTTTGGTTCAGTTGGTCAATTGGGTGAATCACACTCTTTTTGCAATGTGTGTAATGATGATTTTGGATCTATTGAACAAATATCTCAAGGAAGCTTCTACTTTGCTCCCATCAGTGGATCAGAGGTTTATTCTCTAATCAACACACTTAATAAGTCAAATGCATCTGGTGAAGATGTTTTATCGAATCTTATTTTAAAATTGATTGCACTTAATGTATCGGATATTCTATCTCATTTGTTTAATCAAAGTGTTGAAAATGGTATTTTCCCAAAGAGCCTAAAAAGCGCTATTGTGATTCCGATCTTTAAGAAAGGCGATAATAAGGTAGCTAACAACTATCGACCAATTTCAATACTCTCCTCGATTTCTAAAATCTTTGAAAAAGCCATAAAACACAGGATGTTGGGTTTTCTTAAAAAGAGTAATTTTTTTAGTCCTTCACAGTACTACAGAAGATGCTTTGCTTGATTTTTGTACCATCGTTAACAAGGGCTTGGACAGTAAAAAAAATTTGTGCTGGTTTATTCGTTGACATAAGCAAAGCTTTTGATACTGTAGACCAGTGATGGGCAAAGTACGGCCCGCGGGCCAACTCCGGCCCGCCAAAGCATAAAATCCGGCCCCTGACGCGATGGTCATTCGACATGAATAATATATGACCCGCGATAATTATATTTTGACAAAGATTATATTATTATATCTATTATATTTCGAAGACAAAGATTGGCATATCGATTTAGCATTTATTACCGATTCAGGGGCCAGTAATAGCGATAAGGAAAACGAACCAGGAAAAATTTTCAAATGGAATAAAAACTAGGTTTTCTTTCGATTTGAAATACAAATGTTACATCAATCGATTGCAAATCATTCAAAGAATTTTTTGCGCCCAGAAAATGTATAATTGAACAAGTATTTTCTGTTAAAATGGCATTTTTTAGTTTATTGATGCAATTTCATTTTTCGTGTCAGCTGATTGGAGCTTGAGCCAAAATGGAACAAATCGTTCCAATTATTTAGATTCCACTGACAGACTCGCAGCGGATTTTTTTTTCGTGCGAATTGCATAAGGAAAACCAGTTGCTGGTGTGTGGCTGCAAAGGGGTGAGAGCCTGGCAACTGACATATTTTTTATGTTGGCTATAAACGCTCATCAGGGAAAAATTCATGTTTCCATTTGTCTCAACTTTTCCTAGTGGTTTTTCCATATCTCTATAATTGGCCCCCTTACTCGAACACAACAACAAATTAAATAAAAAATGCAAGGAAAGAACCAATTCAAAGATGAGACTGGTTAGATGAGGGGTTGCCTAAAATCACTTAAAGCCCATCTTTTTCCGTTTTACTACTGCATGACTAAGAACGACTTAATCACTTTCCGCGTTTAAAATCGGTGTCACCAGTGAGTGAAAACAAACTGAAAGAATACAGTCAGGTGTTGAAACTACGAAACTTGGTTTAAAGATTTCAAGGGCATTCAGTCGTCGCTGGATGTTTTCTCGATGCCGTTTAATGTAGATCCGGAGTATGTCTCTGTGATATTGCAGTTGGAAATTATTGAAATGCAGTGCAGCACCCATTTAAAACAACTGTTCTTAAATCCCACAAAATTAGAATTTTATAGAACATTACTGAAAGCTGAATTCCTAAAGATTATTTCTCACGCCTAGAAAATTATGGCTGTTTACGTCGTCGCACGTATGCGAACAGACTTTTTCGACCATGAAATTCAATCAGAAACCGACCTACTGATGAACACCTTTTCGCGCTACTGAAAGTTACTTCGCCACAGCTTGAACCTGCCTTCGAAAATATTATGGCAATTCAAAAGCAATTTCATACATCTCAAACGCCTACCAATGCAGGGCCTTCGAATAAAAGTTGAATTGTAATTTTGAACATTTGTGTAATGTGTTATGCTGTAATGTTTTAATATGATTAAAAGTTTCAACTCAAATTACATTTTTTAAATAACTCTGGCCCTGCTCTGCGATTTTTTGATTTTCTGGCCCCCCGTTATGAAAGTTTGCCCACCCCTGCTGTAGACCATGCCATACTCCTATACAAACTTCACGCTATTGGCTTTGGGGGCCAAGTCTACAAGTGGTTTAAGTGTTACCTTAAAAACAGGACTCAAAAGGTCAAAGTTGAAAATTGTTATAGTGATTATAGAATCTCTAACATTGGCGTACCACAAGGGTCTGTCCTGGGTCCCATCTTGTTTCTAATATACATTCACTCTTTGTTTAGTCTACCATTTTCAGCAAAAATTACAGCTTTTGCATACGATTTAGGCTTAGCTTACACTACATCTAGCGCTCTAGATCTTATGGCTGATTTGAACCGTGATGTCCATTTATTGCGTATTTGGTTTGCTACTCATAAACTTTGTGTCAGCGACAAAACAAAAGTTATGTACTTTAACTTCAAGACAAGAAATGATCCAGATTTGGATATCGTTTTTCACGCACCTAACTGCCAACAATATAAAATTTCCTACTGTGCATGCAACGCTGATAAAAACTTGTTGTCTTATGACATACACAAAAAATGTAGTAGTTGTTGTTTCAAAATCCAAGAAGTGAATGAGTTTAAATACCTTGGAGTTTCTTTCGAACATTTTCGAACAACAGCTAACAGCCACTGTAACCTAACTTAACCTCCTGACTTGTGACTGTCCAACGGATCTTTTTATCAGAGGAATAGTTTAGGTTAGGTAAGGGCTGACGGTTGATCTTAATTCCGTTACACTTAGATCAATGTAGATATGTACATACATTGTCCATGATTCATCCTAAAAACCTAAGAGTTTATGGTTGGTAGATTTTAAACCATTTTGTGGCCTTAATGAAGTTCCACAGGCTGTTTCTTGGAGTGCCTGATTATTCTTCAAGAAGTAACTGCCTAGAAATTGTTTCCTGGTGTGGCAGATTGCTGGGCAGTGACAAAGGAAGTGAGTAATATCCTAATGTTCGTCTTCGTCATTGCATCCTCTACACAAGTCATCGGGGCAGACACCCATTTTCTTTTTGTGGTAGCCTAGCAGATTGTGGCCTTTTATAATACTAATAAGCGATCGTAATGAAGGCCTATTCAATGATAGTAGTTTTCAGATCCGTTCTTATCGTATTTTGGTTATAGTTTCACAGGAATCCATCTTTCATTGGATTTTCTTATTATTTTGTTACCAATGATCTGTTTAATTTCACAGGGTGGGACCCTGATGGATGAGTCAATAAGAGAGGTGTCAAGTGCTGGCCCTTCCTCGCTAATTCGTCCGCTTTTTCGTTTCCCGGTATGCCACTGTGACCGAGAACCCAGCAGAGTCTTACGTTATGCTGTGTGCTTCGCGGCAGCAAGAAACAAGCTTTGATTTGACAACAGTGGCTGGAATCGGTTTTAATGCTGCTTGGCTATCAATGAAAAAAGTGGTATCAGCATGTGATAGCGCCATCAGAAGAATACAGAAACCTTCTCTTCGGTACTTTCAACCATTGTTCCACTTTACCCACTGATGAAAATTACTGATAAAGCATAAGTCAAGTCACAACTTTCCACTCAATTCACAAATATGTGGTTCTTAGCAAGTGACACCATTGTGGCTTGTGACTTCTCGGCACAAGCTTGACGGTAATCGGCCAGAATTTCCTACCTGGCTCACCATCTCTAAAACAGTCATAAAGCCAAGTTGATTCCTCTTGTACATGTTATTGTTGGTTCGATCCCATCACAGGTTTCCATACCTTTCATGAGCCACCCTATTTTTTAAGCCATGGCTAAGCCGTCAGCCTGGTTGACACATTTTAAACTTTTTGAACTTATAATAGTAACCAATAAGCGCGTGAGGAACTTTTTCAGATTCATCAATATTCTGATGATAATGACAATCTGCACAAGTGCAGATTGTCATTATCTTTAAAAGAAAAAGCATTTTTCCGAAAATGGCTTTCCTTTGAGGCTTAAAAATTGGGCAAACACGAAAGCTATCTTCTTTTGATCTCAAGTCGCATAATCTTCAAAAGAGGTTAAAAACCTCCATTAAAATGACTCCTGTTGAGAACAACACAACTATTTTTGAAAATCAAAGCTATTTCATTGCAACTTAGGGAGTCCTGTAAGAACCTAGTTTCTTTCTTATTTCAAAAACATAACTTCCCTTTCAAAATGAGGAAATCATCTTTCTGGTAACGAAAATCGAATGATATTCTAAGACCGACTTACATCTGCTTTGGCATCGTCTTCACAACAAGAGAATTCATCCCCCAGGCACTTTACGAATAAATATTTTCCTGATAGTTATCCAGAAAACAAACTAATCCTGTTCGTGTCACGGATTGTGCTACATTTGCAGATGTCAAAACCCGTTCAAGCACCACCACTGACCTAAAGATCTAAATTTGTTTTCCCTTCAGTTTCCTTCTTTTTTCTCTGTGCAAACATTTTCTTTTCTGGTATTAACACTTTTTTTCTCCCGTTTTTATTTTTTCACCTGAACTCACCACTCACCCATATATTATCAACATCATCACTCGTTTTACCAACAGCAATCATCTTCACAGAGCAGCAACATCAACACTCTAATGGATGAATCCTTCTACTCACATAAAAAAACATACATAAAAAAATGGAAAAAGAAAACCCAAGTCTATAAACCACAAACACAAATTTCAACCTATAAAAAGGACATTCCCCCCTATCCACTGTGGAATTATAATGGGCACTATGAACAGCATCCGTATAATTAAAGTTCGTCTATATTTTGCCTCCTCGGCTTCTCTTCTTGTGCTCTTGATGCGCTGTTGTTGCTTTCAAGTATACGATAAATACTGCCTGCACAAATGATTATAGTCCTTCAAGCTCAAACCACTATCGCAAGGAGTCTGCTTGTTTGCATATCCACACCTTACACCCCCGCTGAGCTGTGTCGAGCGCCGCACAGGACACACATGGTGCGGCATATTATTACATATATGAATGAAAAGAAAAAATAATGAAAAACTATGTGTGTTCATTCAAATTATTGACTTTTTGCAACAGCATTTGCAGCCAAGGCAGGACAACGAAATGCATTGCACACACAAGCCGGTTATCCGTGTGTATACAAAATTGTGTTCTTTTGTTCGCAAGGCACTGGAGAGGATTTTGCGCGACGATAATGGGGCTTTATGAACAAAGCGAGGAAGGTAAAGAAAAACTGAACTAAATTACTTGACTTTACAATAGCAAAACAATATTTTAATTGAAATGTCATCTTCAATAATTTTATACAACAATCAACTCGATTGGAGAACGTCGACAAAGGGTGAGTGTTATACAAGCTCATTGACATCTCATAGTCCAATTGCGACAAGGGAAGGCGCGCATCGTCTGTCATAACAGAGAATTAATTCTCTGACAGCTAAATCTGTCACGTACCGCTACGTTGCGTCAATCTTCAATTTAAATTGCAGCGGAAACAAATATTGTTCATTCCAACGGCGCACAAAAGTCATTAAATCAAAGCCACAAGAAGAAAAAAAAGCAAAATACAACAACCCTCTACCCACTATACATGCGGAGGGTGTGCGAATTGCGAAACAAAAAGAAATTTGTATACACATATCATCCCTTCTCTGATTTAATGGCACTAAAAAATCTACTACAATTTGGAATTTGTAAGAGAAAAGACTAAAATTTCGTATCTCTTTGAGAGAAAAAAGCTTTCTTGAAAACATCAGCTGTCACAGTGACAGTTTCCCATCAAGTACGCATGATATTTCATGTCGAACATGACGTAAACACAACCGTGACGTTGCACTTGTCAAAAAAGAAAACATAATTAAAACATTTCATACGAACGATGACATCGGTGATAGAAATGAAAAATAAAAGAGAATCTCAAATTTAAATTGGTGATGAGAACGCAATAACCTGTCATGTCAACCGAAAATGATGGATAATCCACAAATGTCCGCTGCGGTGGTATAACAAAAGCTGTTTTGACACCTAAATTATTTATGCAACTTTTCAGTGTGTTAAATTATTTAGACAGCTAAATAGTTTTTTGAGAATATATCAGTAAGGTAAATTATTTTAACGACTAGTCGATAAAAACCCGATACTCTTGTATCGTGCGTGTACAGATAAAGTTTATTGTGACACAAATGGGTGAACAACACAAGTTGCAGGACACGATTAAAGCGGAAGTAAATTGGAAAGTGTCACACAATTAAGGGGTAAACGTAATTTCACACTTGAATAACACCAACGACGTATGGCATAGATAAGATACTACAAGGGGTTGATCCAACTTTTAAGAAGTGGAAGCGGATGGTAAGCAATTTCTATTCAAACATAAGGAGGTGAATGTTTTGATGTAGATTTTTGGTCATGTTGGTTTTTAGTTTGACAGACAGTTGTGACATATAGCGCTAGGGCATAAGGAATGTAATACACATACTCTTCAATATGGGGCTATTGGTCTTTGAGTGACTTTTGGCCTCATCATCAGCAGTCGAAAAGCCTGAAAACATACGACAGGCATTTTAATCAGTACAAGATGTGTCCTATATTTTCCTATTTTTAGTTCGGCGATTGAAAAATTCATTTTGTTATAATGGGTTGGGAAACCGATGATAATTTACGATTTAGAAAAAGCCTAAGTCATGAGGAGAACCCTTAATTTGATATCATAAGCGACGCTAATGGTATTTGGGTTTGCTGGAAATGGGCATCTTCACCGGTACCGTGTTATGCTCTGAGTGTAAGAACAACGCTCAAGAAAAAGCACTTTTTTCACCATTTTTATTTTTACTATCGCTTCGACCATCAACTTTCAACTTACATATTTCAAATGAATATTTGCAAACCATGTGTGGTGCCCGTGGCGTAATAGTTAACGTGTTTGCACGATACGTGGGTGGTTGAAGATTCAACTCCCTGTGTTTCTGATAGAAACCTCGTGCCATGAAAAGAGCTTTTTCGATTGGCAGTTCGGAACGGTGGGTCATTTCCATTCCCTAACAAAGTATGTTTGAGATAAATTCGCTAGACGTGGATCGGAAACCCATAAAAAAAAAAGATTAAGAACCTGTTCCTAGATGTGCTGTATGGAAAAGGGCTTATTCAAGTTCTTTTAATACGAGATGTTTTTTTTTTTTTTATAACTAACGCGCACAGTTATGACTACCCTTATAATGTAATAAAAACACAGTGCGAGCATTTAGGAAAATAGGATAGGATTTTAAAGGAGACACCGATGTACGTTGATTTTGAATCTTTGTAAATCGTAATGTGGGGGAAAAACAGGGTCGGGTAGAGCATTCCACATGCGGGTGGTGCGGAAAACAATAAATTCTTTTACTATTTTTCTTTTTTTCAATTTCACTAAAATAAGAATCTCTATTCTTGACTGTACGCCCGAAGTTGGGCTCAAGGTAAAACTGATGAGCATTCCTAGCGAAGCGGGTGTTGCGGCTAAATTGTTTCAAGGGAGGAATGCAGCTGGCTATTTCACTAGAGCACTGTTTGTGAAAAAAGCGATAAAAGAGAGAGAGACAGGTGACATTTCGACGATGTCCAAGAGAATCAATCGATTCTACGATTGAACTATCACCTATAAATCTTAACGCTCTATTTTGTAGCCTATCAAGTAGGCGCAAAGATGTTTGAGAAGCACCTGACTTCGAGACAATCTCTATCCATGAGCAGGTAAGCTCAAAGTCGTTTATTAGAATATCGCAGGTTCATTACAAAACAACAAAGGTCTGCACCAAGACAATCCCTTGTTATACGAGTTCTCATAGCAAAAAAAAAAAAAGATATATTTTCATGGGGCATGCTCACGAGGATACCTCTTTTTAAAGGAAAATCGCATATAAACTTTACAAGGCCCAATCTCATTAAAAAAAACTTTCAAAAACCGGGTTAATTCTTACTTAATTTAATATGACTGCTGAACTCAATAATTTCTCTTTATTAAACAGATTCAATCCAAGAAAAATTCTGCTCACACTTTGAATGAGATAAAAAAACACTCAGCTTATTTTTATCAGAGATAGCCTGAGCCTAGTTTTTAAGCAACCGTATAAAATGCTTCCCTTAAGCACGGGTCACACACGGCTGCTTGCCAGCCGCTTCTTGAAATCGGCTGGCAGTAGCAGAAGCAGGCAGCGGCTGGCAGCCTGGTCACACACAACTGCAGAAAACCATACAAAAATTTGTTTTTGAACATTATTTCTAATTTTTAAACTTAGTTATGATATTTGACACAAATTTCGAATGAACAATTAATAAATACATAGAATCTGTATCAGTATTTTTTTTGTTTTGCCAGCCGCTGCTAATTACTCGCCGGCTGCCAGCGAGTGTGGTGAATTTCGTGGCTACACAAAGCTGATCAGCGGCTGGCTGCACAGCGGTTACTCGATTCGCCGCTGGCAACCAGCCGTGTGTGACCCGTGCTTTGACGAATCTGACAACATTACTCCGAGACAACCTCTTTTTATGACACAAATTCACTCAAAGTCAAGCATCCTTAAATACCACAGGTAGACGATACAAGTCAAGCCTCCTTGAACACGACAGGTGCACCCCAAGACAACTTCTTTTTGTGAGGTATGCTCACTCACGAACATTCTCTTTCAGAACATATTCATTTCAAGACATTCTATCAGATGCTACAAGTAAGCTGCAAGTGAACCTTTAGAAATGGGTATGAAATATTCACCCTGAGACAACGCCTTGATAACCGCAAGTGAACCTTTAGTAAAGAGTATGAAAAATCTACTCTAAGACAATCTCTTATTCATAACAAAGGTTCACTCCTAGACAAAGTCTTTTACAAACCCAATAAGCTATACCCACTCTTTTTATGCAACATTTAAAGAAAGGGTTCAATCCCAGACAACCTCTTTCACAAGAACAATAAACTACAAACACTTATTTTATGTTACAGATTAATTTCAAGACATTCTTTAAAATGCTACACGTAAACTGTAAGTCAACCTTTACAAACAAGTGTGATACCGAGACAACCTCGTATTCGTAGCAAGTTTTCACTCCCTGACAACATCTTTCAGAAGCACAACTATATTTTTTTTAACAGATTGATTGTAGTTCAATATTTCTTTGAATAAAATGTTCACTCTGAGACATCATCTAATTAATAGTGAATGTTCACACCCAGACAACCTCTCTCACAAGCACAACTCTCTTTGATGTCATAGATTAATTTCAACTCTTTGAATTTTACACGTGAGCTGTAAGTCAATCATTGTCGGAATGAAATGTTCACCCTGAGACAACGTCTTATTCATAGTAAAGATTCAATTCCAGACAACCTCTCTCACAAGCACAACAACCTTTTTAGTTCATTCCAAGACATTTTTTTAAGTGCCACTCATAAGCTGTAAGTCAACCTTTATTAATCAGTATGAAATAGAGACAGCATTTCATTCACAGAAAAGGTTTACTTCCAGACAACCTCTTTCACAAGCACTATAAACTACAAAAAAAAACTCTGTTTAAAAGAAAAAAAAAAACGAATAAACATACTGCAGTACTGGTTACAAAGACCGTCGGCTGATACACTCGCAAGAGACACTACAGAACAATTGACAAATGACTGCACGCAGTTGTGCGTACAGACGGTCCCCATCTAACCGCTTTAAGCGCTCAACTCGACTTAATTGTGGTGTTCTAAAGGGAACCGATGCTTCCGAGTGACAAGGCCATCGCTGGTTTACAGCAACCAGCAAAGATGAAATGAGATTTAAAATTAATAGCAGAAGCTTTTACCGACTCCAACTGTATGCAAAACTCCTCCATAATTACAGCTTAACTTTCTTTTCTCATTCGCATGCGTGTTGGGTCTCTACATCTTGCTTATAAAGTTTTGAATGTTGATAGTAAAGCTACGAGAAAATATCATACAAATGATAGAAATTTGAAATGGAAAATAACTTTCTGGCTTTCCACTGCCAGAGGCCGGTGAAGTATTTTTCCGAATTTGATTAAATCGATGTTTTTTTAGTATTACTTCTACGTATCCTTTGAAAAGTTCAATGAAACTCATTGCTGCAGGAAGATGGTATATTAAAGCAACATTCTTTTTGAATGCACTGCCCATCTCAAGAATCGATAACAAGCTGAACTAATTAATTAAAATAAAGTAAACAAAGCCCATGTAATCAATAGAGAAGAGCTTTTGCAATCCAACACTAAATCTTCAATAAGATCCCCTGAATGAATACCCTTTTAACAAGGTTTATCGAGCTCATTCCCTTTACTTATCCATGCCTCAACTCTACCCTTCGTTGCGTTCATTATGCTGCCTTCAAATTGAAAACAAATCTCTCCAGCATCGACATGTCTTCTTGCTTTTGCTTCATTTAAATTCTTTTTCTAAAGTCCCATGCAATAAAAGAAAATCGAACTGTGCAGAGCACATACTGAACATTGAGCAGGCTTGCATAATATCAAATCCGAAGTTGTCCCATCACATAAATAGCAGATAATTCTATATCCGCATCGTAATCTTGTTGTTGTTATTGTAACTACATGTGTGGGTGTTTTTCTCATTTGAATATACTTTTTTTTATATTAACTTATCTGAGAGAATATACCTTTAAGCCACTTCAACTTATCTATAAGGTTTTAGAAAACCAAAAAAGACCCATATATGTATTCTTAGATGTGTACATAGATACGAACGTACCTTACCTTCTAAACTGTTTTCTCTATCAAAACACACACACTCACATATTGTCATAAAAAAAAGGAAGAAGAAAAAAATTTTACTGAAACAACAGTCCTCAGCTTAATATCAACAGCAACACCACCAACCAGGAAAGAAGGAGATAATGTCCTTCCGTAGGATCTTTTGCTCCTCTTCAATACCATAGTTAGTGCACATAGCGACATTTCCCTTCCTCCTTGCCACATACCCACATTTGATTCGAAAATAGAAGAAAAAAGAAGAGGAGAAAGGAAGGGCAGTAGGTACTGACTGTATACGTACCTACCACCGAGGTATTCAAATCCACCCACTAAAAGTGCCACTAAAAGGGATCCTTTGAGCTTTTAGTTTTTATTTTCCTTTTTATTTATTTCCCAGTGGGCTGCCTATGCACATGTTAACATTTGCTTAACTCACAACAAGATACTGCTACGAACATAGGTAAAAATGTATACAAATGTATAGAAATATTTCAATCTACTCAGCCACATACACACACAAACTGACATTTGTAAAAAGATGGCGTGACAGAATCTTTAAGTAAATTCAAGTGAAAACAAACAAAAAAACGCCTTGAAAGTTTCACTTTGCGGGATTATTAAAAATCAATAATCCCTACGCTAGGAGTCAGTAACTTTTTAACACCGCGCGGCAGGCCGGTTGCGTGTCTGGAAGATTAACTGTTTCTTTCTTTTTTTTAAATGTGTTTCTCAGAATAAACAATTCAATTTAATTGCGACAAACTGTTGCCAGTTGTTGTTACTTACCACTGCCACTTAAGGCAAATTGACAGGATAAAAACAAAGAACCATTCGCACTTACCTAAAACGAGAAAGAAACAAAAAGGATGCTTTTAATTGAAATTCTCTCAAAGTGGTAAATAAATTTGCAAGTAAAAATGAAACATTTTGTTTATGTACACGCATAAGTCGCTATACTGTCTGGTATTTATCGTCTTACCTTTAAAACAAGCACACCCCATGATGTATCCCATCATCAGATTAACTTGTGTCTAAATTTGGCTTCAATTGATGTCGATTTCTTTGGTATAATTTTTTGATTATTATTATGATTAACTATTATTTAAGATTTTAATTTTATTTAACGTTAATCTTAACTAAAGCGAAGGAACGTTACGCGTGATGTTCGAGATTTTTTTCGTTTAACAAAAAAGTAACAAACAACGAGTGCACTTGATGGAGTTATCGGCGGAGTATTTAACATTTAAATATTAAATTGGTCGACGATGAGTATATATATATAATAAATAACGCTTTAAAGCTACCACAATGATTATTATTGTTGTTATCTTTGCTATTTGACATGCGTAAGTCGTATAAGTTTATAAGTATCTTGAGAGTTTATCACTGGTTTAGTTTTATTGTTTAAAGAAACACTTTTGATAAGGATCAGTTTAGTTTATGTTTTGTGCCCTTGAAAAATAAAAGAAAACGTTTTTGAGATGCGATTTTTTAAAAGTTTAATAGACATGGGGTGCGTGTTGCATGGGACCTCTTAAAGAACTGCAGAGTGTGAGGCGATGATTTACGGAACGAAAGGTAAAACAAAAAGGGACCCAACAAGCTGTAATTCGCGATAAAAATGGTTACATGGTGGCTTAGACGACAAAGCACTTGTCAAATTGCTTCGGAGAAATTTCATTGTTTTTTTTTTGTTTTCTAGAATTTTCGGGTCTTCTCTTACTGTTTTACATTTAGTAAGAACTACGATAACTCTTAAGGCATACGTGTTGGTTCGTATAATACGAACTTAATCAAGTCATATTGAGTTTGCTTGGATCAAAAGATCATGTGAAGAGAACCCATCGAAGATTTCTTCCAAGAATTTCTCGTTTAGTCTGAACACAACTATCCTGATACGAGTGAGTTCGTGCTACACGAATAGGCACGAACCACAGTATGAACGGTTTGTTTCAATAGAAATTGATAAAATTTGACTTTAAATAATTCGAACAATAACTTTAAGGTTTGCTAGCGCACCCACAAGTGGAACACTAACATGAAGTAAATAAGTGAGGGAGTATTGATCCCTGCGAGATCACATGTTCGAAACCTTTAAACAAAAATTAAGAGAGATAAGAAGACGAAGATAAAAAGGACTTTGATAACTTGACATTTGAATAAACGGTACAGAGGATTTTTTATTTCCCAAAACAGTTCGATTGGAGGAACGATTGATTCCTTCGAATATCTTCGTGTAATAAATATACTACACTTTCCTTCTCTTAAGCGTTTACAACATTTTTCAATGTTCCAAGCGAACTTATGAACATTCACTGTCTACATCGCATTGTTTGGGTTAAGGTTCACCCTCGAAATTTCATTATCAACAAAAATACCGAGTACTTAAGTTGAATTGTGGTACCAGTGCCAGTGGTGTGGTGGAACAGAGGCAACATTTTGGTGTCGCTTTTCGCGAGGAATTGGCAAGTCCTCCGTTAATAAATTCATTGCCATGAAAAGCGCTTTCTCGATTAGCCGTTCGGAGCCGGCAGAAAATTGTAGGTCCCCTCCATTCCTCACAAGACATGCTTGTGAGAAATGCGCTTGAATTGCCATGGAGCTCCTCCACCCTATTTATTTTTATTTATTTACTTTACTTAAGTTGAATGAAATAATCGGCAATTTGGTATTGTTCAAATGAGTGTTGTTAAAGTTGGTTCTTAAAGAGGTTCGGTTTCTAAATTGGCAACACTTTTTTGTGGTGTATTTGTGTTCAGTTTCGCCACTAGGCTACGTTGATAAACCACTGCCTACGCTTTTTTATTCATCCTATTCCTCTGGGCTTTGCCGAGTAGATGGAAAACCGCATTTGTCCAGCCTGTCCCTAAAAAGGTGCCCCAACACCCGCCCCGTCAGGAATGCTCATCAAATTTACATTGAGCCCAACTTCGGACGTACAGTCAAGTGTCGAGATTCATATTTTAGTCGTACTATCCGTTTGTATAATGCTTTAACAAACTCTGTTTTACTGTCCAATTGCACTTACGTCCCTTCTTTCCAATGTCATGGAAACGTTGATAGACCGCCAACTCACGTGGTGATCTGAACGCACATTTCACCAAAAAATGTAACCAATATTAAAACTCTTTTTAAAGTGTAACCAATACTAAAACTCTTTTTGAGAAAGTAAGATTATTGCTAAGGCATTGGAATTCTGATACATACTGGTCTGCCGCAGGGATTCGTTTTATCCCCGATTCTCTTCCTGATTTTCACAAACGATCTCTTGTATAAAACTTTTAATCTTCTTAACTGTTTTGCTGGACGACTCAGCTCTCGAATTCAAGTCCCTGCTCTTCGAATATGGAACTAGAACGTTTCTGATATGATAACTTGAACTTGAACTTGATAGCGTTGTTACCGAACAGAATTCAATGCATTGAAGACACAATACGAGTACTGTATTTTGTCGTTAAAGCTCAACATACCTTCTTTGCCATAGTTCATGAATGGTGCCTGCATCAAAGAAAAAATGCTGCAAAGTGCTTAAGATTCTGAAGACGATGCAGGAAATTCTTCACCCCTTCTGGCTACATCCACCCAAAACTACAATTCCCATATCTGTTCAGGTGCTCCTCAAATATCTTTGCGCTTGCTTGGCAGGGTACAAACCAGAGCGTGTAGATAGATGATATGTATTTCTATTGTAGGATTGATTGATTCTCTTGATCATCGTCAAAACGTTACTTGTCTCACACTTTTTATCGCTTTTTCCACAAACATTGCTCTGGTCAAATAGGCAGTTGCATTTCTTTCCTGAAACAATTTTGCCGCAACACCCGCCTCGTAATAAATGCTTATCTAATTTACCCTGAGCCCAGCATCGGACGCACAGTCAAGTATTAAGATTCATATTATAGTCGTACAACCCGTATGAAGAATGCTTTACCAAACTCTGTTTTTCGATTCACAAAAGTTCAAATGAATCGGTGATTGTTAAAACAACATAAGTGAAATTTTTATTTTTTTGTACGAGAGACAAAAATGTTGTGTTTTCTACCCATAAGCACTGAAAATACGCAAAAACAATAATAAAAATAATAATTATTAAAAGTAACAGATTATTGAAAATAGTTATTTTTGCGTATTTTCATTGCTTATGGGTAGAAAACACAACATTTTTGTCTCTACTACAAAAAAATAAAAATTTCACTTATGTTGTTTTAACAATCACCGATTCAAATGCAATGTGTACCGGGGTCTGCTATTCAATCCTCTCCAGTTTTCCAAAACACTGCACTGTTTTTTATAACATTGAATGGGTACCCTTTACCCCTTGATGCGCGTTAATTATAAGAAAAAAAATATTTTAGAAAGTTTCTTTAGAGGTTCAAGAACATTGTTGAAACCACTGCATCAAGACGGTCACAAGGATTGTTTAGGACTGATCGGTGTTCGATTGTAGTTTACAATAAGAAAAAGAGTGTGTCTGCTCTCTGACAATGTATACAGATAAAATCGCAGATTCTGAGAGTATGAAAATCTGAAAAGACATCTCTCTGGTCATCAACTTTTGTCAAACCACAATTGAACCTGATCTTGTGTTACATTCCTGCAGTTTAAAAAACGCATTTTGACCTTTGTGAAAAAAGTCAAAGAAACAAGAAATAAGTGACATCAGGTCAGTTTCCAGATCATCTGCCAAAGAACACTCAGTTGCTATGAATTTGGAACGAATCTCATTGTCTAGTTGTGCGCAACGCAATATTGGTCTTGAATTCAAATGCATATTTCGAACAAAGTGTAAACAATTCACTGTACTATGGACATGGACAAGCCTACTAAAAAAATTATATGTTCTTCTTGCTCACTTCACAAAACAAATCCAATTTACACATTAATCCTTTCCCATTTGCCAAAAACTACAAACCGGTGAATTTTATTAAACTTCTCCATATAACAACACACCCAAAGTAAAACATCTGCTACAAGTCTTATTGTTTCAATCAAATAAAATAAACTAGGCGAAATTGATTCTCTCTATGAAATTATAAAAATATCCAGTTGTCTATTGTGCTTCGAATGTCCCGCTTCTATACTTTTATACCATTCTCAAGCCCATTCTGTTAAAACTACATAATTCAAACAAGAATAAACATTCTCCCTGATCTTCTGACTCACAAAATGAAAAATATTCCCCATTTCTGACTTTGACTTGAAATAAATATTTTCCCAGCGAACGCAGTCATAACAAGACCTTGGCGGAAATTAAATTTTCCCTCTGCCCCAAAATGCTTTCGCAAACACTCAAATTCATTGTGATTTTTTTTTTTTTTTTTATTTCTTTATTTTTTATTGCTACGATTTTCATTTTCTTAATTTATTTCTCCTTGCCAAATGGTTCAAGTTACATGTTAGCATTTGATAATGTTTCATTCAGTGCAGTCTGTAGTTGGTACACCACCCACACTACGCACAGTAAACAAGGAAAAAAAAGCATAGCCAACCTCCTTCCACAGCGGGGTCTAATGACATCGTCTTAATTAAATTTGATTAAGTTCAATTAAGCCCCAAGTGGACTACGATGAATGACAGAATGACGATGGCGGCGGCTGCAATCAGGGAGGTGGTGATGGGTTTTGGTGTGGCTGCGTGCTGAGATACATTACGAGTATATCTGATTCTGTATCGTAAGGAGGACAGAACTTGAATGTAAATTTGTTAGCACCACTTGATCGCTTGAGGGTAGGTATAGTCGTTTCTGGTTAGACTTGGTAGCCAATGTGTTCTACTTCTTAATCTCAATTAATACATCAATTATTTGAGAATATAAAATAAGCTCAGTGCAACCGGTGTTGTGGCGGCACTGTTTTGAAATGTGTCCTCATCATGATGATTTATGATGGAGAACCATGACAGCATGAAAGCACACTCCTTATGGCTAGCTTTTTGTAGCCGTGAGACTAAAATAGCTCGTCCATGTGGGTGAATGGCGAATTATTGGCCGTTTTATTGAGTACCTAAGTACGGAGTCTTGCCCTTGAGTTCGAAACCAGACAAGAACTTTAACTAGGATATATTTTTTTTAAATTCTTTTTAAGCTTTAATTCATATATACGAAACTTTATTTTATTTTGTAAGCCATATTTCGTTAAGGTGCACAACCTAAGCCGAGTTGATTTACTTACGAACGATAAACCAGCTACTACCTCTAAGATTGGATTCATTTCAGAAGATCTAGTCTAGAAGAAGTCTAACCTGAAGGCAAAGTAAATGCAGCAAAGGAGTGGCAGAAATAAGAAAAGAAACGGAGGAAATAGATTTTGGAGAACGAATTTACAAAAGTGGAAGAAATAGAAATTACTGAAGCAGTAGAATTAGACAAACTCTGTTAAGAAAAAGACAAGGAAAAGACAAATGAGAAATAGTGAAGGATGAAAGTAGTAGAAGTTGTAGGAAAAGAAGAAGAAGAAAACGGCACCGGCGTATAAAAAAACTGCTACAATTTAAGAAGAAATAATCATGGAAGTAGATGTAAACAATAACTTGTCGAAGAGTCCTTTTGCTTCCTAGTGGTTTTATGGGGTAGCCACACAGTAAATATTTTTTCCTTATAGTTTCTTAATGACAGCCCGAAGTCTATCGCATTTTAAACAACCATACCTTGTGAGGAATGGAAGAAATCTAAAATTTGACGATTCAAAACAGCTAATCGAGAAAATGGTGATGAAATAACCATCGGCGGACTTGATATTTCATCGCTAAAAGTGATACCCGCGGAAAAACATTTTTTGTTTTTTATTGAGATTCGAACCTTCTACGTTACAGGGAGACACGTTTACCATTACGCCATGGGCACCACGAAAAAGAAGAAGATAAAAAAAGAAGAATGAAGAGAAAATAAAAAATAGGAGTAGACAAAACAGAAGAAGAAGAACCATTTGAAGTAGAAGAACGCGAAAAAGAAGACAAATGACAAAGTAGGAACAGAAGAGCTTTAAGCATTAGCAAAAGAGTCAAAAGTTTGAGAAGTAATAAACGTAGGAGAGAAAAGAGATGAAAAAGAAAGAGTAGAAAAAAAAAAGAAAAAAAAGAAGTAGTAGAGGAAAAACAAATATTTGGGCAGAAGAATTTGCAGAAAAAGTAAAAAAAAAATTGAGTAGAAGAAGAGAAGTCAGTAGAAGAATAATATGAAAAAATAAAGCAAATAAAGAGATACTTAACCAACTCAATAACACAAGACCATCAGAAAAGTAAGAAGAAGAACAACTAAAGCAAAAAGAGGACAAAAATATATAAGAAAAAGAAGAAGTAAAAGAAGGAATTGTACAAGAAAAAAGGCGTAGAAGAAGGACGTAAAACGAAGCAGATTAGGGTTTATGAGAATCAGTAAACCTAGGGTGGAAAAGAGTAGGGAGCAGAAGAACTAAAAGTAGTAGAAAATAAGAAAAAAAAGAAGAAGTAGTAGTAAAAATGAGCGCAAATTATAGAAGATAGAAGTGGTTGAGGTTGTAGAAAAAGAACAAGAAAGAATAGAAGGACAAAGAAGTAAAACCATTCCATATAATGAACTATGATTGGGAGAATGAAACACCTTATATGACATGAACGTCTATATCAAGTTATACCGACATCTCGAAAACGGAAGTTGAAACAGGTGCAGGTTTCTTTTCAGAAAACCTCGATAGCCAGTTCCTTCAAACTTCCAAATCACAGTAGTGTCTTCCAAGCCGAGATCTTGGCAGTTACAAACGCTGCAAAACAGGTATTCATGATGGCACTATCACATGCTAATATCACTTTTTTCATTGATAGCCAAGCAGCAATAAAACCGATTTCTGCCACTCTTGTCAAATCAAAGCTTGTTTCTTGCTGTCGCGAAGAGCTGAGGGTTCTTGGCACACAGCATAGCGTTAGACTCCGCTGTGTTGCCGGTCACAGTGGCATACCGGGAATTAAGAAAACGAATGAATGACAACGGCCTTGTCAACCGAAAAGAGTCGGTTCCCATTAGAACACCGTAATTAAATCGGAATGAGCGCTGTTAGTGCCAAGATGGGTGACCGTTCTGTATTACGGCGTGCTGTTGTCATGTGTTATTTCTTCTATGTAGTATTTGTGTAGTTAGTCTTGTGGTGTATCAGCCAAATGGTCTTTGTCGCCCGGCTGCAACCCCCTACTCCTCAGATTTATGTGTGGAGTAGGTTTCATGCAAATGCAAATACAAAAACGAATGAACTGACGAGAAAAGGCTCAACACTTGACCCTTCTCTCATATACCAATCAATCACTTGTGCAATTAAACAGAACATTGGTAACAAAATAATACGAAATTCCAATGAAAGATGGGAATGCCTAGATTGTTGTGTCATGTCCAGGGAACTATTGCCAAAATACGATAGGAACAGATCAGAAATTCTTTAATCTCTGAATAGGCCTTCTTTACGACCGCTTATCAGTATTCTAACAAGACATAACCTACTAGACTACCTCAAAAAGAAAATGCGTCTTTGCACCGATGACTTATGTAGAGGATGCAATGACGAAGACGAACATGAGGATACCACTAACCTCCTTTGTTACTGCCCAGCAATCTGCCACACCAGGAAAAAATTTCTAGGGAGTTACTCTTCAACGAAGTAAAAGAATTATCAGACACTCCAGGCAACAGCCTGTAGAACTTCATTAAGGCCACAAAATGGTAGAAATACCAACCATAAGCTTATAGGTTTTTAGGACGTTACAATACTCCAGGGTAACACAATGGCTATGTACAATTGCACATTGATCTAAGTGTGACTGAAATACGATCAACCGTCAGCCCATTCCACCTAACCTAACCGAACCATTAATATGAACTATATTTTTTTTTTTTTTTTTTTATAATTTGCGCGCACATCAAGGGGTTATGAATACCCTTATAATGTTGTAGAACACAGTGCGAGCATTAGGAAAATAGGAGAGGACTTAATAGGAGACACCGATGCACATTGCTTTTGAATCTTTGTAAATCGTAATGCAGGGGAAATACAGAGTCAGGTAAAGCATTCCACATTCGGGTGGTGCGGCTGAAATACGAATCTCTATACTTGACTGTACGCCCGAAGTTGGGCTCAAGGTAGAACTGATGAGCATTCCTAGCGAGGCGAGTGTTGCGGCTAAATTGTTTCAGGGGAGGAATGCAACTGGCTATTTCACTAGAGCACTGTTTGTAGAAAAAGCGATAAAAGAGAGTGAGACAGGCAACGTTTCGACGATGTTCAAGAGAATCAATCGATTCTACAATTGAACTATCACCTATCAATTTTAACGCTCTATTTTGTACCCTATCAAGTAGGCGCAAGGATGTTTGAGAAGCACCTGACCAGATATGGGAGTTATACTCCAGTTTTGGGCGGATGAAGGCCTTATAAATTGTAGCCAGATCAGAAGGGGTGAAAAATTTCCTGCATCGTCTCAAGAAGCCTAAGCATTTAGCAGCGTTTTTGGCGACTTCAAATATGTGGTCATTCCAACGAAGATCATCGTTTACACACATACCAAGTACTGACAGCTTTACGGTTTCTTCGATGCAGGTACCATTCATGGATAATGGCAATGGGGGAATGTTAAGCTTCAACGACAAGAGACAGCATTGAGTTTTCGAAGCATTGAATTCTACTCGGTTCATAAGACCCCATGCAACAATGCTGTCAAGGTCAGAATTCAATGAGCTTATCATACGCAACCGTTCCAGTTCCACATCCGAAGAGCAGGGACGTGAATTTGGAAACGAATATGAAAAGCTGAGGGTCGAGTCGTCAGCAAAACAGTTAAGCGGATTAGAAGTTTCAGACAAGAGATCATTAATGAAAATGAGGAAGAGAGTCGGAGACAAAACGGAGCCCTGGGGCACACCAGCATTTATTAA
Organism: Melanostoma scalare; assembly: GCA_949752695.1. NCBI lineage: Eukaryota > Metazoa > Arthropoda > Insecta > Diptera > Syrphidae > Melanostoma > Melanostoma scalare. The sequence goes on from OX456984.1 coordinate 200,259,493, forward strand.
GTGGGTATCAGACTTGAAGCCATCCAACACAACTTGTATTGAACGGTCGGAAAGGTAATTTCTAATCCAACGAAGAAGAGACTCATCGATACCAAAAGCACGCATTTTCGATAAAAGAGCCTGATGCCAAACTCTATCAAATGCTTTAGAAATATCAAGCGCAATAATCTTACTTTCTCCAAAACAATGTAAAGATTGGTTCCACTTTTCGGTGAGATATGCCATCAAATCACCAGTGGACCGTTTGCTACGAAAGCCGTACTGACGGTCATTAAGAAGCTTTCGTTCTTCAAGATATTTCATAAGTTGACGGTTTATCAACGTTTCCATGACCTTGGAAAGAAGGGACGTAAGTGCAATTGGACGGTAATTGGAAGGGGAGGAAGATTCGCCTTTTTTAGGGACGGGCTGGACAAATGCAGTTTTCCATCTGCTCGGAAAAATCCCAGCAGAATAGGAAAGATGGAAAAGTTTCCGCAGTGGTTTTGCCAGCGTAGAAGAACACCTCTTCAGAATAACGGCGGGGATACCATCTGGACCAGCGGATTTATGTATGTTGAGATCTTTAAGGACTCTCGCAACCAAGCGAGTTCGGAAAAATATCTGCTTCATCAAAGAATTTGCAGACTCGAGCTCAGGTGGAGCCAATATGCTATGAGGAAGTGTCGAGTTGGCAGCAAACTGGGCTGCCAGCAAATTGGCTTTGTCGATGGAGCTAACATATGGAGAGTCATTGAAGACGAGCGTTGGGACCGATGACGTGGTCGAGTTCTTAATGTTCTTCACAAAAGACCAAAAGTTTTTACTTCCTTTAGGACACAACAGTATTTTTTGCCTTACTTTTTGGTCATGTAAGAACTTAGCCCTTTGTATTTGAGCATTACAGATATTTCTGGCCCGTTTGAACAAATTTCGGTTTTCTACAGTAGGGTTATCTTTAAATGTTCGAAAACTTCTTTCTCTATCCCTAATCGCCTCTTTACAGCTGGAATCAAACCACGAGTTTTCTTTGGGGATGATACTTTTTGTTCTGTGAGGAACAAAATTTCTCATGCCGTTGAGAATTACGTTAGATATCATATCAGCTGTTGCATCAACGTTTCCGTCGAGAAAGCACAATGACCAATTAAAATTTCGAAAGAAATTATTCAGTCCGTCCCAATTGGCTTTCTCATATTGCCACACAGTTCTTTTGGGGACTTTATCTTTTTTTACCGTGACGGAAAACGAAAAATCTACCGATATGACACAATGGTCCGATTTGCCTAAAGGAGATGATACTATAACCCTGTATTTTTCGGGATGAGAAGTGAGAAATATGTCAAGAGTGTTGGCCGCATGGCCTTCAATATCTGGAACCCGAGTGGGCTCATCTACAAGTTGAGTTAATTCGTTAAACTCAGCGAAGATCTCAACATATTTTCCTTCGGGTGTTGTCTGGCCAGAATGTCGAAGCCAACCTGAATTGTGTACATTGAAATCACCCGCAATTGCAATTTCAGTGTGAGGATAAAGGGAGACAATTCTTATTATGGACTCAGATAGCGCATCAAACTCGTTAGAGGTTGAATTGCTATCTAAATTGAGGCTTCTATAAATGAAACAATAATGAATGATTTGCTTACGGACGGTGAATTTTAACCACATGAAATTAAAGTTCGTATTAGAACAGAGGCCGTATTGTGGTAGAAGTTGGTAAGCAATATCATTCCGAACATAAACGGCGAGGCCATGAGAGGAAAAGAATAATGGCACTAAGCTATATCCAGGCAGGTTGAACTCTGAAGGATCAGAAACAACACCAACCTGTGTTTCACTCAGTGCCAAAACAGCTGGCCTGTATTTTGCAGTGTGAGCGTACACAGCAAAGAAATTCGATCGCAACCCCCTAATGTTGCTAAAATCGACTCTAAACTTACCCGACATTACAATTCACAAAAACACACAAAACAAAATATCAATCGCAGACGCTATCTAAGTGTAATCAACAAGTGTAGATCTATTGGAAAACCAAAGCAAATTACTAGCGGTGTTATGCCCAGCCAGCAACTTGACTTTGATTAACCAACGGAATCAACACCGTTGATCAACTATCCGCCAGCAAACACACAGCTTCATTGCCTGCACACACCACCTAGATAAGATAAGAAATTATCAAATCGAAGAAATGTGTGCAGCCAACGAAACTATGCGAGTGGTGTGGGGGAGGAGATGGTTAAAGGGGACGCACTGTGTTAGGTCTATTTTTTTTTTTTTGATTTGATTGAATGACACACGGCACTGGATAGGTTAAATTCACTGAATTAATTTATGTAGCGCGACGCGTCAGGAAAATAATTGTTTATTGTTTTGTAAGGGTAGGAGAATGGATGGAATATTTTTAATTTTTTTTTTTTTTTTGTTTATTTGCTTGTTGGGAGAATTGTTCACAGGTTTAACGGACACAAGCGCGGTGCGTGTTTTCGCGAACGATAGCAGATCGGCACTGTTGATATTGTATGTCAAATAGGTTATTTAACAATTTTATGGACCGGAGGACACCGGTGGCGCAGCAATCGCTTTTATAAATACAATGGTGAAAACAAAAGCTTGGAACGGAGACTGCTATGTTGGACCGAAGACAATAGCTTCCCCACCAGCACAAAAGTCTACACAATCCTACTATACTTCATACATACAATGGTAAAATTGTCAAAAAAGGAGAAAAAAGAAGAATTATAAGAAGAAGAAGAACAAGACAAGAAAAGAAGTCAAAAAAGAGAAGAAGAAGAAAAAAAGAAGTAGAAACAGAAAAAAAGAGAGTAATAGAACAAAAATTAAGCACATTTAAGACACAAAAACGACGTGTTTTTCAACGAAAAAATCTTAATTATTTTCTTATTGAAAAAAGAAAAAGTTGAAAAAAAAACTTAAAAAAAAGTAAGAATCTTAGGGGAAGAGATAAAGGTTTTTTTTAAATGTTATTGAAAAAAATTTAGGTTTGAAATTATGTTTTCAAAATGTTTTTCCACCGGTATCGCCTTTATCGAGGAATTGGAAAGTCCTCCGTTAGTAGATTCTTAGCCATGAAAAGCGCTTTCTCGATTGGCGGTCGGAATCGGTAGGAAACTGTATGTCCTCACCATTCTCTCACAAGGCATGATTGCGAGAAATGTGCTAGGCCCTGGGGCTACTCGCTATGTTGCGCCACCTTATTTATTTATTTTATTATGTTTTTAAAATGATTTCGGGTAAGCTTCCGCCGCAGTAGACTCGAATAAATCCCAGGCGAGAGGACCAATTTCCAACCACTGGCTGCAGAATTTGAGTCCGTATGTTAGCATTAATGCTTTCTACAAAGGCGTTAATCGTCTCGAGCTTATCTGCGTAGACAAGCGACTTCACATAACCCCCAAAAAGCGGTTTGAAATCGAAGCACGTCGACCTGAAAGATTTTTTGTGCCTTTCCCTAAGGTTTAAGCACGTAAAGTGTAAAGTTCTTCACTCGAAGTTGAGGTCGTATAAGAACCTAAGAAAAGAATAAAGAAGAGGTGTTTCTGATGTCAAGGGGACTAGTGTTTCCTTTTTGGAAACGTTTTAGACTGGATCTGGCTATGGCAAGGCACTTACATAAAATGTGTTCAGCTGTTTCTATATCTTCGAGGCAGAGACGGCAGATAACACCATCTTGACCGATGCCCATGTTTTTAAAGTGATTTTTGACTGAGCATAGTGACCAGTGAAGAGGTCCGTAAGTAACTTGGCGTCATGTTTGCTCATGTCAAGTCAGCCTCTACGTTGCCCTGTACACCTTCATGTCCAGCCACCCAGGAGATCTTGGAGATAACTCATAGGTTTATGCAAATATCGGTGTCAACAGCCACTCCGTTTCAAGACAATTTACCGAACGTTCGCAGTGCCCAGTGGTCGATAAATCAAACATAAGGCATTAATCAAACGACAGCTGTCAAAGAGACCAACTCCGAAAAAAGTACTGCCAGATTGAAAACCAAAAGTCTAAAAAAGCACCTCTTATAAAAATTTGCTTCCTTGGAAGCAGCCAATACCTACTCGCAACTCGTCAGTTCCTCCTATCCATTGACCTTTCAATAAAAATTCTCAAATTAGTTCGATTAAAAGTTTGTTCCTCAAGGCCAAGTTCTTTCGTTAATGCTTACTGATAGTTCCCTCAAGCGGAATGAGTAGAGAATGAATTTTCAAATGCATAACCCACACTCCACGTAATTTAAAGTTTTTTTTTTTATAGTTTTCCCACACCTTGATGTTTTTTTTTCATTCCTTCCGTTTATATATTTTTAGCACACATTCTCCACCCAACAAAAACATAATCAATTAATCAATCTCCCTAATGCATCTCAACGCCTACAGCAATTTGGTTCCATTCCGGTAACTCAGTAGCTATGTGAAGCGTCGTCAATCGATTGTTTGCAACTCATGTGTCACTGAGGCTTTCCAAGAAACACATTTTTAAACAAATAATAGTCGCATCCATTTCAAAACACACACACACACACACATGAACGTCATTGAAAAGATATTGAAAGAAAAAAATTATTCAAAAACCAATTTGTTTTTAAAAATACAACCAAGCGCCATGCCGTGTACCAAAAATATCTTCTCTCGTGTACGTGTAAGTCTTCTTTTATCTCAGTAGAGCCGGCTAGCGGCTGCTTGAGGAAGTAAAACCATTAAGACGCACACATTTCTTAAGCACATATTTTTGTGAATGAAATCTATTTTGGGGCTTTTAATTCATGTGCAATGGGTGTGGGTTTGCGAAGAGGAAAAGCGAAAGGAAGAAGAAGATGAATCTGAAAGAAGAGGGCGGATAAAACACAATTGCCACCGTCTGCCTGTCTTTTGAATAAAAGTGACTATTATTTATTTTTACGATCGCCAAAATAAGAATATTGCCAGTGACACTCGACAAATTTGTTTCCTTAATTAACTTTCAACGCACATTCTTGCGGTGGAATTTTACGCCGCGCCATATAAGGAGTGTGTGTTCGGGTTCGCTGGAGTACAACTCATCGGGGGCAAGTTGTGTCTGTTAGGGGGTCGGTAAACAATGATTTATTTACTTAAAATTGTTTGAGTGTGCAAACAAAAATATTATTATTAAACAATTTTACCAGCTTAATAAGAGTGTAGGTTCGCCATTGCGTGACCCAATTGGAGTATAAGTTTTCACTTGTAAAAGTGACGAGGAGGGGAAAGGGAAAAAGCGTCATGTGTGGCAAGTGGCAATGGCAAGTAAGACATCATGGGGTAGATATATGAGGAGAACGATGGAAAACAACATAAGTTCGATGTTTGCTTTCACATTCAACAACAAGTCAAGTTGTCGGATGAAGTTTTATTTGTTATTGGGTCTTCATTTTCCCCATCAACGCGGTTATGGTTGATAGTTTCCGTTTATTTCATTTTGAGACAGGGCGAATTCTTCACAACAAATAAGTTCAAGCAAGCATGGAGTATAGTTTATGGTTTGGGCATGTTTATGACTTAGTTGGAATTAGTTTCTCAGTTGAAAATCCATGTGGCTTGTAGGTTTTTCTTAGTAATACTTTTGGAACTTTGAACACAGTAACGTGAGGTTTTTTTAAGGATTCATGGGATTGCTTTTATGTATGTGTGAACTTTAATATTAGAAAGTTTGGTTTTGGGCTATGTAAACCATCAGCATATGCAACAAAAAAAAAAATTTTGAATAATCCCAAAGTAAAAAGTAAGAAAGAGATTTCGGAAGCAAAACGAATACTTCATGTTTATCTTAACCCTCTTTAAAGTCCCGCTAAAATGCGTGCCCCGTAGTTTGTTTAGGTCATCAAACAATTTTATGACTTCCGAAAGGATTGAATTCGCCATAATTTTCTAAGCCCTTACCAAATTCTGTGGAAGGAATTCTGGATTTCCGTTTACATCGTTTTAGATGTCAACTCGGTTCAATGAAATTAAATAACTGAATAAAAAACCTTTTGAGACCGGTCGTTTACACCAGCTACATATGCAAAGACTCCAAATTTAACAAGCAAACACCGGAATTTTTAAGACCTCAAGTAATTGCAGCTATGTATAAAAGGATGCCTGTTTTCTAATTTACTGTTCCAGTAAAGTTGACAATCATGAAGAAATAGGATTACGAAGATATCAATAAAGCTAAGTTTGATGCAACTGTTTTACTTGAAAGTTTTTTGGGACCCGACGAAATTGAAAGTTCGGAAGATTAAATTCTTTGAGTCTCATTTGGGTTCTAGGCCATCACGGCATAACTGGAAATGAGATCGCCGATGATGTCCAATCAAGGATTGGATCTGCCAAGAGCACAGCAGTAGATGGCATACCTCCATTGGATGCAGACAGACCAAACGTAAATATGAAGACTGCAACATTTTTGCTATCCCGTAGCAGAAAAAACTGTAGGAAGCTTATTGTCGTTGCCAGCGGGCACTTCTCTATTGCCAACCATTTAAATGTGTTAGGCTTAAGTAATATTACGCTCTGTGAATCTTGTGGAGAAGATGTGGACACCGCAGAGAACTTTCCCAGTAAATGTCCTGCTTTTTCTCGTATGAGGTTACAGATACTCTCGGCGCAGACATGATGAGAGCTGGTAACTTAGGCTCCTTATCATGGCAGCGTCTTTTGGCTCTTCTCCGAACATCTGGGAAGTTATAACAAATAGAAGATTGCTATCTGGTAGTATAAAGGACCGGCATTTAGGTCTGAGTGCTCCAGCTGGTATTTAAAAAAGCCTCCAACAGGAATAAACTTAGACAAAGAGGAGCTATTGCCTATTGGGCCTTTTCCCAATTAAGGCCATGCATCTCTCTTAGAAATTTTCAATCGCCTTTTTAATAACCGGATCAAGAAGGAGATAGTCACAAGGATAACCGAAAAAGTAAATTATGTCATCGGATAACATAACGTCAATCGTTAGAACCAACGTATTTGGAAACCTTTGACGATGGGTGAACTGCAAATCAATTTTGAAATCATTTTATACATTGGGGCCTGGAAGGACCAAATTTAAGGACATCCAGTCCTTCGAGGAGTGGTGAACCTATCACCTTTAGAAATGATGAACTCCTTTCTTCGTTTTGAAGGTTCAGTTGGCCACTGCGGACAAGCTTCAGCAAATTAAAACCTGCTCTCGCTAGTTCAATTGATTTTGGATGAACTCAACCGCACTTTATCATTGAACTGGGGCCCTACTCTGTATTCCGTTTCGAAAGTCAATCCTATTCGAAAGGGATTTTCGATCCGTGTATGATTTCATACTCTGTAAAATTTTCGAATCGAACAAAAAGTGCTTAGTACAATTTCCATTTACGGAATAGATTTTCGAAGTATTTTTCATATTTCTCGTGAGAGAGAAAAAGACAGCAACACAAGTTACAAACCAAACAGGAATTAGTTTTAAATAAAGCATTTTTTTATTCAATAAAAACTAAAATGCATTCGGTTGCACTTTGGATGCATGTAAAAAACAGAAAAGAACGGGTTGAACAAAAAATGTTATGCGATAAATCAAATATTCTTTAAATGTGTGCCAGAATGTGAATAAAGATGAGCACACATGTACTACACCATCATTTCAAACTATTTTTGTTTTGTGCTAATATTTTTTCCTAATTATTCCCTGTGTCTTGTGATAAAATTCTACATTTATTTATGGAATAAACTTAACTAGGACCACTTATAAGTTCACTACACAATATATTGACTGGTTGAAAAATGTGTCCCTTCAACACAATCATTGTTTTTCAGTGAGTGAATTGAGATTCGTTAGCTACTTTGTTGTCGAAAGAAAACTTTCATTTTCGAATGGATTTGACATTCGAAAACGCTTTGCACGGTGCGAAAAATTCGTCTTCGGATTTGCTTTTCCGAGTGAAGTAGATTCTAATCCGCGTTAGAAATAAAGAGTACAAAATATTCGTTTTCGGAAATTTTTGCTTTCGAAACGAATTACAGAGTAGGGCCCCTGCAATCCATCTGAATATTTAACAATTGATGAGCAGTTGCAAGCCAATACATGCCAAGCCAGCAAGCTATGACTAAAGTACAGGACTTGACCGTATAGAGACAATGTGGTGATGAGGTTGATGCCATCATATTTCAACTGTGGACGCAACCTTAATTTTGATGATTTCTTTACATCTATGGATTTGGCGTTGAGGCTGCTCGATAAAAAGATCACCATTATTGGTACAATCTAAAAAAAGGAAAACAGTACCTATCGACAGTTGCATTGTTCAATTTACTGGACGTAGTTGCAGCACTAGTAACTGTCATCATTTTCTTGCGCTTTAATTTATCTAGAAGAAGCAAAAGTTTGTTCAGAAACGATAAGATTATTTAACTGACGGGTTAACTAATAAAGTCGGAACTGAGTTACCGTTCACATTTCGCAAAGCAAAAAAATTGTTGCAATATCTGAATTGGATGCCCTCCGTACTACGGAGAGAGTTCAGCCAAAACTACCAACAGTCTCCGAAAGGCTTTCTTGTTGAAAGAACCGATATCACTTCTGTCCAAGAGTAGAAAACAAGCTTCTGCAGACTTGTGTCTTGTTATATGCCACCATACAGATGCTGCATACGTGTCAAATAAATGAAGCTGTAGATTTTTAGCGTTGATTTGAAAATAGACACTAACTAGTGTGTACTTATCGTTACCATACGGGTACCGCATATTCAAGGGTATTTACTATAGATCGATGAAAATCTGAATTGAATTGAAGACAAAAACTTGCTACTGTCGTTTTTTGACCTAAGTTTAATGAGTCTTAATGAGTGATTATTTTACGCCACACATGCATATGCAACCAAAGTTTTGATTATTGTTGCATAAAGATTTGCATTTGCTTTGCTACCAAGGAGATACCCACTGGCAAATTCCTGAAGTTTTTAATCCTAGCCAGTGTAGAGCTGTGGTGTATGTTGTGCACCATACTAATACTGCATATGATACGACGATACCATTGTGTTTAACTGTTGGTTATGCAATTTTGAAGATAATCGGGGGCTATTCATGTTGTTAATTGACTTCGGTCGGATTTGTGATAATTTCCGAGCTCAGCATAAACATTCCAAGAAAGGTCTGAACATGATTTAATGAATAAAGTAGTAGATGCGCTGTGCTCTCATATGGGTGTCACAAACGTAACGAATGGTACAACTGAATCAGAAATAAAGAAAGTAGAAAATCAATGCACAAGCTGGTACTTTTAGTTTGTTGGCTTAAGCCTTTGCAAACATGTGTCTTCTAATTCGCGATCATACATATGCGTACAAGCGGAACACTATTTTAAAGCAGTTAAGTGGTAGAGATGCGACCTCTTCGAGATAAGGGTGGTTGTAACGTAGAAAAAGGAAAAAGAGAGAAGGACATACGTTGCACATGTGATACATATGCTGCACATGCGCTACATATGCTGCACATGCGCTACATATGCTGCACATGTGTTACATATGCTGCACAATCCACATGCGATAAAAGGTCTCAGTATGGTTGTGTGAAGCTGTGGTGGTTCTCTTCTTCAGCAATAAGAAAATGTGGACTAACCGAGCTAAGTTTGTTGTTAATTATCTGGTATGTTGTTAGTTATCGATATCTAGACTTCATCAATAAAGATAACGATTGAGGAACTAAAAAATTCTAAGCATTCGTAGGCTGTAGACTTTTTGAATCACGAAAATATCTGACATCGAGTTGATTGAAACAAAAGCAACAAAAATTTTCGAAAATATGAGTGCTAGAGTGGTAGTAAGTTACAAAAATAAGTAAGCTACTTGTTTCTTTAGCTTTACTATACTTCAAAGCAGGAGAGTCACCTCTGAACTGACTTCTAACCAACTCCTTCTTTCTCAATGACTGTTGTCAATGCGATATTCTTTGTCGTTGAAATACTATAATCTATTGTCCTATACTTACAAAGCGAAAGAAACCAACACCCTTCTAAGTCTCCTTTGCCTCTTTTGATCAGAATCTTCAGTACCAGCCCGAGCCATCTCAGACATGTGTTCGTTATGCAGTCACAAAACAAAAAGAAAAAAATATAGCTTATCCGAAAAGAGTGCAAGGAACAAGACGAATAATTTGCTATCTGTAAATGTCTGTGTGCCTTAAATCATCTGCTATGCATGAACATAACCTACCTACACCCACCTATAACACAACACCTAGAAACGAAAGAGCAGTAATTTCTCAAGATGCAATGGCACAGCAGCAAAGTGTGCCAGCACAGCAATACCACATCATTTAAAACGAACGCTTTAGCTGCAGATAAATTTTCAAATCCAATGCCAAAGTGCCATTAATCTTGAAATGTTACACATACGCCACAGTACCCGTAACATGGGAAACACCCGCATGTCCATCTTCCAGAGAATACCGCAAAATGAAGTATTGAACTTTTTTGGTACTCGGACAGACGACTATCTAAGAGATAGGTAGTCAGATTAACGGATCGATGAAGCAAGCTCAAGTCCTTAACTTCAGAAAAAACACAAAAAAAAACTAAATAAAAAATACTCATCACTCTAGAAACGAAAGCTTCTGAACCCAGAAGATGAGGTGAAAAACAAAAACAACAACAAACCCCAACAAAATCAAAAAAAAAGGGCAACCAAAACTTACAACTCCATTTGCAGCACTATAAAACCAACAGTACTTTCTGCATGGTGGAGAAGTTGGTGAGAATTATTTGGATTTCCGGTTGGTTGGCGCTTCCGTGTTGACCAAGCACAGTCCCGGGGATAGAGGTTAATGGAAAATGCATTGAAGTTTATCGCACATATATATACAAAAATAAAATACAAAAAAAAAACATATAAAGACACCAAAGGACACAAAGGGATTTACTTTTGGCGATGAATGCATGCAATTTCAATGAAGTAAAGCCATGTGAAGGTGGGGACTTGTGAGGGTGAGTATATTACCCAGGCAACATGGCATCGAATTGATGGGTCCCGGACAGTTATTATACGCTGGCAAGTTGCCTTTTGGTTTTAAATGCAAAGGCCACAAAATAAATGGCAATTAAGAGTATTTTCACTTCTTTTTTTGGCAAAACAGTTGGTTACTGGTTAGGTATACCTACACATATTACAAAAGTAAGCAGCTTTATGGGAAAGAATGCTTCCAAAAAAGACATCTTCAAGGACAGACGTTTTGATTAGGATCTATTCATCGGGGGAAATTGAGTTTAGAATTTAAATACTGACAAATTTTCAATGACGTTTTCAAAGGACGTATAATGAAGATGGCACGTTGCAATCAAGCAAGGAACGTATTTGAATCTAATTATTGCAACGTGCTTTTGTAGAACGAGATATGAGTGCTGATTTCATTGGAAAAAATAGTCTAGCGTTTTCTCTGCCAGGCTAACCGCACCGAAAGCATTTTAATCAGCTTAGATTTTCGAATGAATTTTTCGAACAGAAAAAAATAGAATCTATTGGAAGTGTTGAAAATATACTTGAACAGTTTCAAAAATAATAGAAGCATCTCTCATTTATTGATGAAAATCCGGCTCAATTCGCGTAACTTTTAAGACGTGGCTCGCCACAAAGAGCAAATTACATTTTTCCGAAGTCTTTTTGCCGTGAATTCAAATATGGCCTCAGATTTTCTCTGTCACGTCACGTTTTCGAGATATTGAACTTTCAAAATCGAAAAAACAATTTTTTTTTACTGTTTTAACATGCAAACAACTTTAATCTCCAAATAAACCATTGCTTTTACCATAAATTCTTGAGCGCTTAATCCAAATCTAGCCTCAAAATACAAAATGGTTCTATTACAGCAAGTCACTGAGATATTTAACTTAAAAAGTTTTAAATTTTGAAGCCTAGGTAGAGTTTCAAAAAGAAATTTGAATCAGATTACGTGACGTGAAAGAGCAATTCTGACGTCACATAAGAATTCAGGACAAAAAAGCCTTCAGAAAAATATAATTTGCTCTCTGGGACATAAAAAACCGAAATTTTGCATACCAGTGTTATCATCCTATCGCCTATTGTCAACCATTTAATCAAAAGATTGCTTCATGCAACTTCCCTATCGGTGATTCAAATATACCTAGATGTTTCACTAAAACAAATGCTGCTGACTTTTAAGGGCTTTAAACACGTTCTTGGTATCTACCTAGATTTTGGACGGTAGTCGTCTTAAAAGTTACACGATTCGGGCGCTGGTATTGGCACATTTAGCATCAAGACAAACACCTCTTTTAGTTTTTCCGTGAAGTTTCATCGGCGTTATCATTTCGTCCAAGTTGACTAAAAATAACTGCACCACATGTTGCATATTTATCAATGAACTGTCTCTATTACAAGCACATGAATTTTATCTAAACAAAATAAATAAACAGACAAGCTCCGGATCTCAACATTAACTTGCAAGGATTGGAATGCCCAACTTGACATACGCCACTTCGGTAGTTCGATTTAATTCATCTCGTCATTTGGTCTCAACAGGACGGACCTACTTGCCAAACTGCGGGCGCTTAGCCATCAATTAAGAGCAAAATCAATTTGGTGACAACTATTTCCAGAAGTGGCCCTGTTAACTGGTCCCCTCGTTCATGCGACTTAACGCCTCAAAACTACTGTACTGGGGCTTTATTAGGTCATTGGTTTATGCTGACATACCAACAACTCTTCAAAGATTTTAAAGTCAATACTCAAACCACCATTATTGCCATACGGCCAAATTTATTGGAAAAAGTTGTGGAAAATTAGTTTGATCGAATGAATGGACATATTTTTTAGAGGTATCGTTTTGAAATTAGGAACACTGTTTCTAGCGATTGTCAATTTGAAAATCACCATTTCACAATAAATAGACTTACTTGGGAACAACGTTCGCAAACTGTTATTGCCAATACACGGCAACAGTTGCTCCAAAAAGTGGTCAAAAATTGGTCTTTCTGGTTACGTTTTATTCGATTCATTGGGGCTATATGCCCGAAATCATTCTTAAGCATCAATGGCATAAGAATATCTTTTATTAAAAAGCAATGGTATGGTTTTGAATCTCATTTGAACCTCTAAGAAAACACTGTTAAAAAAATGAACTAGCATTTCGTTATTTGAACATAAATAGTCCTCATTGGCAAATAAATAAATAAATAGGATGGCTCAACATAGCCCTGGGGTCTAGCTGATTTCTCATAAACATTGACTTATGAGGGAATGGTGGGGACCTACAATTTTCAGTGCATTCCGAAAGGCTAATCAAGAAATCCTTATTCATGGCAGTGAATTTACTATCGGAGGACTTCCCAATTCCTCATGAAAGGTGATACCTATGAAAAAACAGTTTGGCTTCTGTTGGGATTCGAACCAATAACCTCCCGGTTGAGAGGCAGACATGGTAAGCATCACGACACGGGTACCATTAGCAAACAAACGATTTCTGATTGATTTCTCTAGGATTCAATTATTCTTTTTGAATACACTGAATACAGTGTAGGAAAAAAATAAACGAACGAAAAAATTTAATCAAATAAAAACTCAAAATGTATTTTCATTAAATAAAATAAATAATAATATGGATTTTTTGGAAAAAAAGCACTTTTATTTTTTTTTTTTTATTTTTCAAAAACTATGAAAGCTTTTTACCTTCCAAACCACTTAGTAGGGGAGCCCAAGAGGGGATTTCGCGCGTTACTCGAGCGCGTCAGAAAATCATATGGGGAGGTACCTTGCACCCTGTAATGTACTCCTACCATATATAAAACCTTAATGTTGGGGCGTTCGCTGAGGGCAGCCCGTCAGATTAGTAAAAAAAAGTCGATCATCGGAAATACTCGAGCGCGTCAGATTAAGAAATGGTAGGTTGATTACATCGAGAAGAGTGTATATTTCAATAATCTGACAATTTGAGCGGGGCCTTCGTAAGTAGGAGAGTCACAAAGATGTAAAAAAAAATCGATGTTTCGAAATACTCGAGCGCGATTAATTTTTTTTTTATTTTGAAGGTAATTTTATCAGGATTACGGAAAACATATAATCTGACATTTTGGTTGGGGCGATTAGGTAAAATCGTCAATAAAAGGTATTATATATGATGGTTAATATCTCGCTTAATATTGATATTAGCGATTTCGTCCAAAGACCTTTTTTGTAGGAAACTAAATTTTCTACAAGTTTGTAATTTATAATTTTTCCGTAGCTATTGTTATTTACGAGATAACTGCGAAAAAATGTGAATTTTATGGAAAAATCTGGTTTAGTGGCCCGTACTACCTGGCCGGTATGAGTAACGACTTTGCCACAATGAACACTTTTGTAGAGCGTTCAATTTTGAGAAAAAACCATCTTTGGTTAAAGTGATTCCATGAAATGCCGCTGAGCTATAGAAATTTAAAAATAGAAAGTCAGAGTTTCCGTGTATTTTCAATGGGAAATCTTCACACCTTTTGATCGAGGACTTAAAATTAATATTAAGGGCTCAAACTTTCAGGGAGGTTTTTTTTAGTATTTTCAACAAAATTTCAAATCAAAATTTGTATATACATGTGTCTACATGTTTTTTTTTTACTGCATCCAGTAATAAAAAATAGAAACAACAAAGAATTGTTACTTTAAAATTGTCAGACTAAGAGTACGCCCCCATATAATTGTCAGATTATCATCCTGGAGGACGAAGACATCAAGTTGATCACTCTGTATAAAAATCTGACGCGCTCGAGTATTTCAAGGTCACGTTTTTTTTTTACATTTTTAAAAATCAGCCATGACTGATCGCCCCACTCAAATTGTCAGATTATTGAAATATACACTTTTTAGAGTACACTTAACATTCACTTTGAAAATCTGACACGCTCGAATAACTTTTTTTTTTTTTTTTTTTTAACCTCTCTTTACGGCCATTTGCCCCCCGTAAATCGTCAGATTAATATATATCCGTTATCAGAAAGACAAAGCGCGTATACTCTATGAAAATCTGACGCGCTCGAGTATTTCAATTTAACTGTTTTTTTTTACATTTTCAAAAGCTCATACACGCCCATCGCCCCACTGAAATGAAAAACTGCCATACACTTTTTTTCGTTTTAGAACGTAAACTTCACAATCCAATAAGTCCCCATGACGCTTTAGTAACTGCAAATTTAGCGGCTCGGGCTCCCCTACTAACTGTAGCGTGTTCCATGCGAAGAGTCTGGCGATCAAAGAGGAAAAAAACGTGATATCTTCAGTGAATATTCGTTTTTCTCAGACAAATACCATACAAACACCTAGGTAACTGCAAAGACGATGAACTTATCTGTAAGGCAAAGATAAAACAAAGAGCACATGGAGCAATACCACTACTTGTTTAGCAACAAAACAGCTAGATCAAAAACACACAAGACACTTGTTTTCCACAACCAGATTGCACAGTGGCTCCGTAATCAATGTCACTACCGAACATTGGCTAATAGGTAGACACGCCATAAGACTCGGCGTTCCTTCAAACGACTAAGCTGTTTAGATAAGGAGGAAGAAGAGACTATCACACACCTCCTCTGCCCATGTCCTGCACTCTCCTTTAAAAGAAAACTGCATCTAGGAGAATACTTCCTCGATTATCCAGGCGATCTCCTGAACACAGACACCCTTCACCTCTAACGCTTTAACAAAAGCTCCAAATGGTTAAGTTAAGTGAGGTACTCCCTCACACTCGTTTTATGGTATCACAATGGAAATAATAATGGTTTAGTTGTGTCAGTCATTTTCCTGACAGCCATTTAAACCTAACCTAACCGAAGGAAGATTTTCACTCTCGATTTTCAGTGTTCGACTCAAAACTATTATCAAAACTATGATTGTTTAAAAAAGTGACAATTAATAACGCAAAATTCTGTAAATTTTTATTTAAAGAAAATTAATTTGACTTTTTTGCAAAATTTTGACATTGAGACTTGATTACCCAGAAGTGGTTCACTAAAAAAAACTTAAAAAAAGTGGTTGTTAGCGTTAATTGTTTTAAACTAATTTTTTTTTAGATTTATAAGTCAGATTTTTATAAAACTGGCCACTCCCGCCTAAACGGAGGAAGATAGACCCCACCCGTACTATAATTTTTTTTCGTCTTGACCCAACCTTTCCGGTTCGGGGGTTTGTCGCATCCTATGCAAAACATCCGGGGCGTAGAAGTGGGCGCATTCCGAAACAATCAAAATATTAACAAAACTATTTTAAATTGATATATATAATAAGCAAATTTGACGCTCTCAGCTCGTTTTTCTGACAAATAATTGAAATTCATTGTAGAAAATTGGTTTTTAGACCGTATAACGCGGCCCCCCGCGTCTTGGGGATCTTGAAACCGCAGCTCAGAACGGGGTTACGACTTCATGCCAAAAATAATAAACAAAAAAAAAAATGTGGCGACCCAACTGTCCATGTACGGGTTCCATAGCGGGAGAGGCTCTTAGAAGTAGTTGACCCTCGGAGGTTTTGCCCACCCTTTGTACCCGTTAGATACCAACATGGCTACTGCAACCGAAATGAGAGCACTGTGCATTTACACGTTTCACGTGTATACCCGTGAAGGAGTGCATTAAGTTGCTTTAGTATAAAACAAAGAAAAGCAAAAAAAAGAGGAGTTTTACTAATAATATCGGAATGATAGGGGTAGAAATTTGCAAAAAAAGAAAACAAAGCACTTTTTTCAAGGGTAGAGTAATAAGTGGACTACAGACCTTAGTGCGCAAACTAAACGATAACTTCTTCAACCAAATAAAGTAAATAGTTTTTTTTTAACCAAATCTATTTGTATTTGGACAGAAGTTCGGGCCATGTGCAAGGGCGCGACATCTTGGTATCTGGACTAGTTGTTTTCAACACTTCCAATCTTTGAGGGAAAGAGTTTCCTGCGCGATGCAAAGTTTCAAGCATCAAATATTGAAGTCATCTGCCTACCGCCATATAATCTCCTCTAACTCCGACTTCAAACTACGCACTTTGGGATTAGACTTACGTTCTACTAATTTTTTTTGTAAATACGATCCATCTATTTATAGTCAACACCACACCAGTAATCATTTTAGCACAGATTTAGGTATATTCAAATCTCATTACAAAGTCTATGGGCAAGCACACGTAGGTAAAGCTTCTCTAATCGAGTTACAAATTAAGAGCAAACTTTCCACATGGTTGACTGCAAAAATCACTAACGACCCTACAAAATTTCGCTTGATGTAAGTACTTGTAATTTTTCAACGTCAACTTAATCGTTCTAAACTGAAGGTTAGCAATAATTTTTAGTTGGACATGGAAAAGCACTTGTTCATGAAATGTATTTTTTCAATTATTCACACTCGCTACTAACTAACTCAACTGGTTAAAAGCAATTTACCCCTGTTTTGTAGCAAAGTTAGTTCCCAACGATGAAATTTGGGTTAAGTCCGATTTGGCAGAACAAACATGTTGTACAAATCACACCGCTCTACTTCATAAAACAAAAACAAAAAACATGGCACTTATTTAAATGCCGCCTAGTGACACTGTATGCACATGTGTACATATTTATTTTCGCGAACATATTGGCGTCATTAAGATACACTTCGGCGGACTTTTTACTGCCCACTTTTGGTTTCAAAATAAAATAAAAATGCGGAAAGCGCCGTCAATCGATAGTCAATCAAAATTGAAATCACGCAACTGCTTCCAATTATATTTTTGCTTTCCTCTCTGATAGCAACATCCGATACATAATTATTCTGAAATATCTACTAATTGCTGCGATGTATTTCTGTTTTTATCCGAAGTAGACAATGAATCTCTTAAGCCATATAATAATAAAGTCAATGGGAACGGCATCAATTATAGACACAAAACACAAACACACAAAATGGCGGCAAATGTTAATTCCAACAAATTGATAACAGCCAAGTGTATCTATACAACAATTCAAAAGTCAACACCGTAAATGGTTAAAAAAAAAAAACAAGTAAACTGCTAACCGCAATGAGAGACGAAAAAGTTGGAAATCGTTTGGGAAGGAAATTCCAAAACAAATAACACACGAAACGATACCCTCTTCACTCCCTCTCTCTCTCTCACACACTCTTTGTACAATTGAGTAAAAAAAGGCACAACTTTTAATCTAAAAGGCGATCCCGATAAAGAAACAAAAAAAGAAAATTACAAACTCATTTCACGCGAGCGTGAAGGCTTACTTTTTAATATCTGTTTAGAGCTCAGTCTGGTATTTAATTTTTTTTATTTGGTTATCTGACCAAATGATTGGTGGCTTATCGCGGTTATAATGCTTTGGATTTATGGTATGCACGAATCTTTCGGGTAGTTTTAGTAAGGTTTATGGTTCAAAGTGATTATGTTGATCAATTGTATTCTGTTTTCCATGGAAAAACAGGTTAGTTTAATTGAATTCGAAACTTTCAACTTAATCTGTTATCAAAACAAACCGAAAACAGCTTCGATTGGAGCTAGTGCCTCTGATATTGAAACAACACAAGATTTCTGACGAATTTTTATGATAAAACAAAAACTGAAACAGTTCTCAATTTTACTCTTACACGAATTTTGGTTATGAAAAGCTTTGTCAGAATTTATCACAATAGGAGTCACTTAGGAAGGTTCGATAGAACATGAACAGGATGTTTCGGCGCACATTAATTTCGGGCTTTAGTTACAGCGCCAGAGAAAGACCCTAACTAAATCTTTCTGAAATAACCTTTTGATTAGTTACAGGGTGTTGCAACAGAACGGAAAGCGAAGGGGCCTAACGCATTTCTCTCAACCATACCTGGTGAGGGAATGGAAGGGATTATACATGCCGATTCCGAACAGCTAATGGAGAAACCGTTCTTTATGGCTTGAAATTGTTGCTAATTGAGTTCCTCGCGAAAGGTGATATCCGTGGAAAAACATTTTTTGGCATAACAGGCAGACACGTTAGTAATTATGTCTCAGGCACCATATAACCAAAAAGACAGAAAACGTTGCACAAATTTGTCCGTTGAGCTTCAATAAATTATATTCTACTCATCCAACTTTCAAACAGATAAAACACGATGATCTGGAAACCTGTTCGGTTCTCTTGCAAGTGATACTCAAGGATAATAGGATCGGTGAGTACGTTAAACTTTGAAAAAAAAAACTGCGCTCAGTCTCAGAAGGATTTAATCTTATTGTTTTTTTTTATCTTACAATCTTGGTTATTTCTCGAGGAATTGGCAAATCTTGCGTTACTAAATTCATTGCTATGAAAAGTGCTCTATAAGCCGGCAGAAAACTGTAGATTCCCTCCACTCAGTAACAAGGTATGGTTGTGAGAAATGCGCTACGATCAGGGGCTCACCGCTCTGTTGCGCCACATGAATGAATGAAGTTGGTTATATGCCAATGGATATTGCTGTTTAAATCGGAATTTAATGAAGTACTAAAATGCTGCAAATGATCTTATCACCAAAACAATGGTACAGCTGGTTGGATAAGAGGTGGGCCATTTTGAAAGCTAAGAAAGATAATTGGAGACAACGCGGAGCCCTGAGGCACAGCAACATTTAATTTATGAACATCAGACTGAATATCGTCCAACGTAACACGAATTACACGCTTCGAAAGTAAGATTCAACAACGAAAAATGAATGAGTTTTGAACAAAAAATTGTTGCTTAACCATATCAAACACCGTTTGAATACCAAACCCAATTGTCATGATTTCCACTGTTAAAAGGGAAAGACTTTTTATGTTACCAGTGAGCCTATGCAAGGAAAATCATACTGATGGACTTTTGAAGTTTTCATTTCTCGTTTCCATTGACGCGGTAAAGCGCCAAACGTGTAATTGGGCGATTAGTTGAGGTGATGCAAGATATGGTCTAAGAAAGAACTAGACATCTACTGTTTTGGAAGAAATCTTAGAAATAGAGTAGATAAGCTCCTCTTTAGATAAAACTATGAGAGATATCCTATCTGGACCAACAGATGCCTGTTTATCGAGATCTTTAAATAAATGTAAAAAGAAAAAAAGTTACACTCTCAAAGAAAAAAGGACCCATAACACCGTCCGTTTATATTGACGAATTACATTAAAGGTACATAGCTTCGAGGTAGTAAAGGCCTTCGTCTCTACTTAGAATCCACTGTAGAAACCGAAAATAATACCAATGCGGAGATCATACAGAGAACTGCTCCTGCCATACGCTGCTTCTTTGGGTTAAGAACGCAATTGAGGATTAAAACCCTATTTAGAAAAACCAAGGCAGTCCCTTATAAAACCTTCTTCATCCCAGTAATGCTATACAGCGTGGAAGCATAAACCTCATCTAAGGCGGGTGAGGAAGCAGTTTTTCGCTTCAAAACGAATATACTCCTAGTGATCTTTGGTTGGAAGATTCAGCAACGGATTGAATGCACTGTAAAGCCACATAGGCATCGTTAGAAGAGACTACGCATCGTGAGACTGCGGTGGTTGGGACGTGTAGAGCGGATTGAAATCAAGGTTCCGGCTAGAATAATTCTCGTCATCACATTGCAGGGACATCTTGGAATGGAAAGAACTCGTCTTAGTTGGCGCAATGTAATGAAGACTAAAACCGACTAAAGAGCAAAACTGGAGAAGGGTAGTCCGAAATGGAAATCCTTTTCGAAAGACGTTGGCTGAGGTCCAGGTTCACTCAGAACCTTAGTGCCCACCTAAGTTATAACATCGTGCGGAATGATCGATTTAGTCGTTTTTCCTTGTGAAATGATAGCAAATGTGTAATTGTGAATGAAAGTCGGTACCGAAAACGACGTAGAATTTTGTTAATTTTTTGTTCAATACCAACAACTTGTTTCGCAAAAAAAAAAGAACAGGAAATGTCAAATCATTAAAGAAATATTTTCAATACTCTTGTTGGCTTCTTTTGTGCTCAACAAGTTAAATCAGACACTGCGCTTTAACTACTTCAAGTGTGAAGAAAAACTAGTACTGGTCCGAGAACGATTCCCTGCGGAACAGCAATATATATTTCTTTGGTAGCTATGGTTTTACTTGAAAGGGTTTTAATTCAAAGTAAGATTCAGGCAGTAAGTCTTTTTACGGCAGTGGTGGTCCAGTGGAAGTGAAACTATAACCACATTTATCTACTTCGCCACAAAAAATTGCGATCTGTCCAATAGACTGGCAATCGGCTTGCGTGCTTCAACCATGTACTTTTGTTTTTCGTAAGAAAACTCCAGGTCTTCTGACGTGTCTACCTGTGAGGTTAGTGTCCGTTAATGAAGCAGTCTGCTCACAAGCTACAGACACTTTGTGCGCTTTAGATACAGCTATGGCCAGATTTCTTTATTCGATAGACAGTTGGTAGTTTTTGAAACCTCTACCTCTCTTGTCCACGGCTTATATTTTAGCATAAGCTTACTCGTAGCGATTGGGGTACCAATGTTCATTACACTCGGTAAGATTGGAATGGTAGTTCCCCTACAGGTGATTTCATAGGTTAAGTAGCTTTCCGGGATGTTAAGCAGTTCTTCGAGATATTTTTGTGGCCCAGCAAAGGTGTCTCTCAAACAGTTCTTTCATCTGTCATCTTTTTGAGAAATGATCGACATTTGCGTGAGGTAATAGAATTCGAACCGAAACACTTGCGGCATGCTTGGATGCCAGAGAAGTTCCATATTTTGTTCATATCACAATTTCTATGAACCAGATTTTTGGTTGAACTCGTTTCAGTCATTTAAGAGACAGAATGAGAGACTTAAACTTAGTCAACCAGAGTCACCTTTAATCGGCTTTTGAGCCATCTGTAAAGAAATGAAATGAATCGTCAATCAAGAACCCCTGGTAATTCCACATTGATTTCGGTGCATACAGTCACTTGCAAGTTGTACGACTGAAAGGCCAAAACTTAGATACTCTATTCTATGAAAGATGTGATTTTTCTAATCTAAATGACTTTTGTTGAGCAAATACTCTCTTGTGTGGACAACATGCATGTCCACTTAAGAGAAATTTCACAGTTAATAAAGTTTTTGATTGATTACAACCAGAAAAATTGAAAAAAAAGTTAATTTGGCAAAGCTTACTCGGGAGAAAAAAATTATATAAAGTATAAAAATAGGCAAATAACCCACATCCAAATCTTCCAACGCAAAGTACTCATTTTAGTTGAAGTGTTGAGGAACAAGTTTTGAAAATTGTTGAAGGTCAATGTGCAGAAAATTTAAGCAGAACTGAGACATGCGGTTATATCAGAAGAACTATCCAAAAAGCGACTAGGCTTCGACTAAATCTAAATCTGCTTAGTGCCACACCTGCTTGAGTACTCTCAAAAACTTTTAGCGCATCACTTGTTTGCACCCTTAAGATATACCTTACAAGATAAATTGTAGTTATGCTGCGTCAAATGCTTGCTTCAGTATTTATTGATAGTAGATATTTCGGAAAAAAGTAGACAAGGCTTTCAAATTTCTGTCTCTTTTCTACGTAAAATCCTCTTCTCGTTCATAACTAATCGAAAATGAGGAAAAACCATAATAAACGTCACCGTTAACCCAAAACTGAAACATCAAAAACACCATCAAACCAAACGTTTTCCCACTGCTCTTATTATTATTATTATTAAAGTTATCCTTTAACTATAATCCCAGCAAGATTTTATTTCTCAGTTTTTTTTAACTCCTGTGTATTCCATTCCAGCTGCCGCTCCCATCCATTTAAAGATCCCATTACTTGTTATTACACACGACAATTACTCGAATATCCTTTTATCTCTTCGTTCGAATCAAAAATTTTGGTCCTCTGCCAGCTTATGAATGATAAAAAAAAACTTTGTAATACAAAGGATATGGATCCTTCTCACCAAAAATAACAGGAGAAAAAAAAAACAAATAACGACGAATACATTCAGTTTCAAGGGTTCACGACCTCAGACAAACAGCACCACACCAGACGACGAGGATGCACGGCGACAGGGGCTAGCAGTTGCAGAATCTGCTCTGCTTAGGAATGTATACGACGAACGGGCACGACAGCGCACCGGGAGTGCATTCCACACAAAATTACACCCACAACTACAAACGCGAACATGGAAATCTACATTCAAAAACTTTTTTCTTTTATTACAAGTGCAAAAAGAATTTAAAAAAAAAATCAAAAAATTATGAACCGGATTTACGGAATGCGCGCTTTTTCCTTTGAATTTCCCATTTTAGTGTGTATCCTTTTTGTCGAAAAACTAATTACTAATCTTAATTTTAAACATTTTTGCACCACCCAATGAAGAATTTCATTTTTCCGAAGCACTTTTGACAGATTCTGAGGATATTTTTGTACTAGATTTGCACACACGCATATTTTCCTTTTCGGAAGGATATTTTTTTTTTTGTTCTTTCGCAAGGAAATATGTATTTAGCATTTTTGCACACCTTTTTGATGAAATTTTCACTAAATGCCGGATGTAATTTATCCACTTCCGAATCGAAAACCGTACAATTAATTTGTTGTTTTTTCTTAAGTTTTTATTTCATTACGAAAACGTACAGTGGTTCGTAAAGTGAGAAGAGAAAATAAAAAACTATAGAAAATACACACAGAAAACTGAATATTGCACAGTGCGAATAAAACGACGTCGGACTAATAACAAAAGCAGACCACAAACATCAACAGACTGTCTATTACTAACAAAAAAATACGCTTGTCCTCTCTATCCACAAACGGCACGCGTTCTCTCTGGCTGTCGTTTGGATAGCGCTAGCGCTAGTTCCTCTACTTGCCTACCAGCTACCATATACCTTTGAAAAACCAAAAGCAATTTCCATTCTAAGAGAATGATTGCAAGAGAGAGAAAACTTCAGACTTATAATGTATACAAACAAAATTAAAACGGGCAAAACAGGCATGGGAAGTTGGGTGGGAAAATAAAGGAACATACTGCTGCAACTAATGGCATTTCACTGTACTAGAAGACTTAAAATGGAAAATCCATAAATTAATATTCAGAGGGAGGACAGCAAAACCAACCCCCATTTATCCCCCAAAGTTGGATTCTTGAAGATGAAATGTCCACTTTAAGTGCCATTGCACGGTCCTTCCATCCGGTTGCAGACACTTGACATGAGCGGCCATATTCCACCCACAAGTAGCAACAACACAAGCAAAACATTTTTCTTGCGAAATGTCAACAAAAAAATTTTATTGAAGTAAGATTGTAATACAAAAAAAAAAGGGAGAATTGAATTCTCTGAGAATTTATTGTTCGCTTTGTTGGCTCAGAAAAGAAAGAAAAAAAAACTGAGGGGAAACAAAGCTTTCGCCTTATCGGGCAAAGCTTTAGAATATTTTTGTGATAAATGAAATGTAATAGATTATGTAAAGGGAATTCCCTATTTTTTGTATCCATCATTCTGCTTAAATGGGGTGGTGGTGGGGTATTGCCAACAGACAAAATTTGGAGCATAGAAATGCTATGAATTTTGACGGAGTATAAAATAATTTGATTGCATTAGTCATACATAGTTACAACTTATTAGAGGGCAAATTGGTAAAAGACTTCTCTCTTGTCCGAGCTCTGCTGGTGTCAAACTTTTCTTGCTTTTTTTTAAGATTTGAAATATTAATTCACAATAATCATTTTCGACACTAGGTCAGCCCAGATTGTGGTATTAAGTCGCAAATCTGGTCGAAATGTTGTCTGTCTTTAAGGTTTCCTACATTGATTTTCTACTTCTCAAAATAGAGAATAGCTACTGAAAATATAAATAACTGCCTCCTTTTTTTTATTAGAATTTTTTAGTCGTATTTATTTGCAACGTCTAGAGTACATACTCCTGCCATCTATTGATAGTTTTGTAAGATGGCATTCGGGATTGGGATTTTTGGATCAAAATGAGTTATACAGTATCGAGTAAAAAAAATGCAAACGGTCACATCGAAATCAAATATCACGGCTTCATATTTCGTAACGGTACAAAATTGTTTTTCGACCCCCAGGACAAAGGTACAACCCCAGATATCAGGTATCGACAGTCAAAAATGGAGGAGTATCAGTAATGGTATGGGGTAAAAAAATATTTAAAATATTCATGTTGACAAACTTGTGGTAAGGCTTTTACAAAAACGTTAATTTTCACGTGAAGGAAGGAGTGGGTCGATTATGTCAGGTTAGCGACCGAATGAATGCCCAAAGGTATAAGGACAATTCATATGAGCACGACCAAACCAACGAACGACGAATAAATCAAGAAATGTGATTTTAAGTACCTTACAAGCATAAATTCCTCACGGATTTTTAAGGAAACGATGGAAATATAGTTCACACTTGGTGGATAAACTCTTATTTTTGTGCCTAAAATTAGAAAAATAGAGAAAAATGCCAGAAAACTGCTTATTCCAACACGATAACGACCCAAAACACAATAGCCGATTGGTGAGAAACTTCTTAGAACTAGAGAATGTTGATGTTTTGGAGTAACCACCGCAATCTCCCGACCTCAATCCGATAGAAAATTTACGGAATCTTGTAGACCAGAAGATAAAAAAGCGAAAACATTCGAAATGTAGCGAGCTAATGGAGCATTTAAGGACAGAATGGGACCAAATATCTCCAAACCTATTAGTGAACTTGGTTGACTCAATGCCTAATAGGTTGCGAGCCGTTATTACATAATATTTACTTCGTTTGCATTTTTTCGCTCGGTATTGTAATTGTATATCTCAAGTGGCCAACTTTAGAAAAACAAAAAATCTAAAATACT
Organism: Melanostoma scalare; assembly: GCA_949752695.1. Lineage (NCBI taxonomy): Eukaryota > Metazoa > Arthropoda > Insecta > Diptera > Syrphidae > Melanostoma > Melanostoma scalare. The sequence continues at coordinate 200,285,198 of OX456984.1, forward strand.
CTTTTTCGGAAAAAACATTTCTTACATTGTTTCAAATCACTAAATCCAAACAAAATTCAGACATGAAACTGTTGTTAGATGAAAATAATTTTGGTAAGGTCATAAAAAACGAACTTTTCGGTCGTACTCATTTAGGTGTTAAGACATTAGATACAAAAAAGTGAAAGAGCAATTCAATTCGAAACTAGACACTATCCGTCCATGCGATTGAACACAATGCGCGGTGTTTAAAAAAACTCAAGCCATACAATTGTAATTTCATATGTTTTGATTTACATATAACTTCGATGCGTCATGGATTAAGTAATTGTCTGTGTAAAATATGCTACGAGCCCTCGAATCCAACAGTCCTCGTCCTATTATGGCAACTGGTCCGAGACAACTTTGTCCGATTCATACGATTTCTTCGATTGTCTTATGGATTATGATTACGAAAAAAATTTTAAGGGCGTCAAGTTTTGAATTGCAATGCAATGTGGATTGTGTTTCACACGTAGCTTTCTTTCCAATCCAATATCCAAAAAGTGAAGACGTATTAAAGTTTGTAACAATTATAAAATAAATTGATTTAAAACTGAAAAATTTTGTGCTAAGTAATTTAATATATGAAAAGACTAGTAAACATTTTTAACAGTTAAAACACGTGGATTGTCTCCACTACAAATCCTTGCATTTTTAATGTTTTAATGATTTGTTCTTTCACCAAAAAAAAAAGTAGTAAATAAAAAGCAAGGTGCAAGAGTGTTTACAAATTAGTAGATGTCAAATGAGTGCGATCTTTGACGTCAACTCACAGGTCTGCGAAAAATAATTTTTTGTCAGCTGTATGAGATATTTTTATATGTTTTAAAGTGCGCTGATTTCAAAAGTGATGGCCATTTTTTTCTATCACATAAAGATTTTTTGCAAATTCAAACAAAAAAAAACACAAAGCTCATCTTGCAGCCTTGAGCTTTGTATGGTGCTATCATCCGTTGTTGCAGAATGGTTTTATAGTTAGGATTGTTAGTATTTCCCAAAAACTTTCGCACTACGTTCTTGAACGATACCCAAGCTTCTTTTTCCTTCTCATTCATAGTTTCCACAAATGAAGGGTCCGTTAAAAGTTTTCTTATGTCGGGGCCGGTGAAAATTCCCTCTTTAAACTTTTTCTTCTGACAGCTTCGGGAATTTTGTACATAAATATTTGAAACCGTCTCCATCCTTTTGCAACGATTTTACAAATTGTTTCATCAACCCCAATTTGATATGGAGAGGGGGCAACAAACACCAAGGTAAAGTTTATAACATTTTTCTCTCCAGGTTTTAAAGTTTCGGCCAATCACTTTTTTTCCAGTGCTGTTCTCTGGAAGCATAAGAAGCATGGGTATTTGGTATAGCCTGCCTGCTGACCCAAAAGCATTGTCAGTATTTTGAAGTCCCCACAAATCATCCATGCCTACTGAGAGCTTTTCTTTGTTTTAAGCGAAACCGTCTCAACATGTTAAAACATTAACAGTCTCACCAACAGTTCAGGTTGTCTTTCTCCATTATCGAATAAAAATCATATAGGTTTATTACCAATGAACATAGATACTGCAATATACATAAAAACTTATGTGATATAATAATTTGAATATTATTTCTGTTTTTGGGAGGTCTTAGTCTGTAAGAAAATGTAAAAAAATCCTATGCAGTTTTTTGGTCGCAGACCTGTGTTACCTTCTCCGACTTGGTTGTCTTAAGACAATTAATTCTCCGATCGTAATTCTTCTCCGTTTAGCTGTTAATAACGCCATTTACTGATTAATGGAATTTAATTGTGATTTCTTATGTTTTAAATTAGTCTGAAATACACACTCGTTCCAAAAATATACACGACTATAAGAGGTTTGTTTGGCGAAATATTGAATTTGTGTAGCTATTTAATACTAAAGCTACTAGTGGTTGTTCAAATTCAAACCCTACAAATGTTGGCCGTACTGGTTAGCATTTCTGTCTGCTACTTGGGATCTAGATTCTAGAGGCTTATACCCAGGAAACATTTAACTGTTTTTCAACGAATATCGAACTTAGCAAAGAATTGGTAAGTCCTTCGAGAGTAATTGCACTGCCATGAAAATCGCTTTCTCTTTTCGCTGCATAAATTCAGCAAAAATTCAAAGTGCCCACCTATCTATTCCTCAACAAAATACGAATGAGGGAACTACGCTCCGGTGTTCTTCGAGTTCTATTATGCCACTTTATACATTATTGTATTTTTAATACTCAATTTATAAAATAAACTGTCTGCAGTTTCAAGTAAATATAATTTCATATTCTGATAAAACAAATACAGTGACGCAATCAAAAAACTGGAAAGTCGATCAAAAGCCCACAATATCTTAATTTTTTTTTTGTGTCTGGCATCTTTTCCTTAGCTTTCCTGCAATCTGTGTGAGTAATTTTGAGAAAAGGGATTAAAATTTGTAAGAGAAAGCCGGTAAAGCAATTTTACTCTCTGATGACTGAAAACCAATTCAAAAAAGTTACTGTTTCTTCCTGGATATTCGGTGGCTAAAAAATTAAACAATATTTTACACATTGAAACCAAACCCTTGACGATTTTTTGCATTTGACACATTGACTAGTTTTGGAAGGGCAATTTTAAGATCATTTTAAAACATTTGACTTAGTTTGAATGTATATAAAAATCTATCAAAACAAGAATTTTCAAAAATGGACGGTCCAGTGATGGGTGTATTTTGGACGTAGTAAAGATTCTACTAAACCAAAGCGACTTTGCAGCAGTTGCGGCAGGAGCGGACTCGCTACTGACAGGATCTCTGTCGTCGTCGCGATAATTGCAAATGTACAACAGAGAATACCCGACACAATTATTTTACCGATAATCGATAATTTTATAGTGTGTGCGCAAAAAATTTTGATTATTCCGACATCGCAATGTCGTATGCCTTCAACTGAAAACCAAATTCGATCGTCTGCGATCCAAGTCGCAAGCGACGGATGCATCGTATATTCCCCGTTTATGAAAATCGCGTGGCGTCGCTCTCTGCGTCGTTCTTGCCGCAGCGGGTGTACCCACCAGTGGATCATTAGTATGAAGCAGTAAAGTGGGAGAGCTGTGAACTCTTCGAGTACACGATGATCGAAAAAGGATGAAGAAGAACCAGATAAAAATCATTTTAGAGGAAAATTAAAAAAGTTTACAAGCTGTAAAAGATTAAAATACATCGGGGGATTAGCTGGACAGCTCAATGGAAAAGAAAATTTCAGTAAGTCGAATCTATATAAAAAACAGCCCTTCATAGAATATTCTTAGGTTCTTACATGACCTGAACTTCGAATGAACAACAACTCTACACTTTACGTGTTTAAACCAAAGGGAACAACACAAAATATCTTTCAGGTCGACGTCTATGTGCTAGTAAATGTGTTTTATCTTCGCCATATTCAAAAAAAAAAAGTCGGATCTAAGTCCACAAGCTCTTCGAAATCATTTCGTTGACTAATTTAATCCTATGGTAGCAATATTCGGTTGCGATCCGCTTGACATTCAAAAAACAAGTTTTACAAGAAAAGAACCAAATGAAGTACTTGTTATCATGAACACGTCAGCCAGGAGCTGACAAAATTCGGGTAGAACTATAAAAGGTGTTTTTAGAGAATGGTTTTTAAAGTGGCAACACTGTTGTTAGTGGTTGTCAATTTGATAAAATGGCAGTATATTTGTGGTCGGTGTTTTTTGTCATTTCACAATAAATAAACCTACTTCAGAACAATGCTTCGAAATTTTTATCGCCGACAAACGGGGCCGAAAGAGTGGTTGAAATTTGGCTTTCCGATTACACTCTATTCAGTTGAACAGTGGGAACCATATATTCCCCTAATCTTCTTCTTGCTAATATCTGTTATTAAAAACCGATGCCATGGCAATGCAATTTGTTTGTACATGTGTTATATATCACTTTTTTCGTATAAAAAAATAAATAGGGTGGCGCAAAAGAGCGAGGAGCCCCTGGGCCTAGCTCATTTCTCACAACCATGCCTTGTGAGGGAATGGAGGGGACCTACAATTTTCTGCCGGTTCCGAACGGCTAATTGAGAAAGCGTTTTTCATGGCAATGAATTTACTAAAGGAAGACTTGCCAGTTCCTCGCGAAAGGCGATACCCTTGGAAAAACATTTTTGGCTCTGCTGGGATTCGAACCTAGAACCTCTGGGTTAGCAGGTGGACATGCTAACCATCACGGGTATGCACGAGTTCGTATACTGGTAACAAAAACACACTTTATAAGAACGAATTAAGTCTAATGAAAAATAAGTTCTGCTTCTAGATAAATTAAATTTTTGACACTAAGAAAGTAGCTAAAAGTTACAAAGAAGCCCAATTTATCAGAAGGTTTCCAATAAACCAAAAGAAAATAACAGTGGTTTTCGTTGATGAAAAGCTCTTAAAGTTTTTTGTAGAACTACGTTCAAACGGAGCGATTAGAAGAGTGGATAAAGCAGGAAAATCAAAATTTAATGGATAAATTATAAAATTAAATAGTGGCAAATGGTCTGACTGACGGCATAAGGTCTTGGCATTTTCTTATAAGAGAAAAAATTAACAAAAGAAAAAACAACTTAAATCAACTAAACTATTGCCCTTCAAACTTGAAAGAAAGAAATTTTATACACGCCTCACCTATGGGGATATTTGGGGCGTTATTTTAAACAAAACAACTACCGACACTATCGAATTTTATCTTCATTCATAACAGGAATCTCGGGGAATCACACGGATGGCTGGAGTACAGGACACCTCATTTTATATTTACTTAAAATGATAAGACATTATTTCACTGATATTACAGCATTGGTACCTTTTTTGCTTCGTAAGAACTTCTATTACAATGTTTTATCTAAATGAGGACAAAGGAAAAAAATAAACCAAGGAGCTTTATATTCCCATATGTTAAAATTTTACTAAATTTAGCATCAAATATCCTACGAAAAGCTAACCCATGAAGACCAGACGTTCCCTGGGATTGCTAATAAAGTAATATTATAAAAAAAATTATGGACTACAACCGAACTCGAGAAACTTTGTTCAATTTCACAGACGATTTCATTGTCCTGACAAACTAAA